>CM056056.1:77604079-78204079 GCA_029574335.1 Rana kukunoris
GAGGGCTGGATTCTGGGCTCCAGTGCCTTAGTCTCTTCCAAGAACTAAACGCTACTGATGCCAGGATGCTATATAGGTCCAGGTGTGTGGGTTCCTTAACACAGGACCCCGGTCCCTGAAGGTCCAAGACAATACCCACGGAGATGGGGGAAAGTTGGGCCTCTTGCATTTTGCAATACCCTGCGGCGTGGAGCAGGTAAGAGGGAACCTGCGGGACTTGGTTCGACAGTAGGTATCCCCCTGGGGGTTCTGGGTCGGCTAATGGTATGCTTGTGCATCAGCCACTATCTCCACTATGTCTTTTGAGGCAGGATGGGATGTACTAATGTTTACCCAGATAACGTGTAGGTATATGTATGCTTTTAAAGATATGTATTTGCTACTCCCCCCAGATCTGACTGTTAGCATGATACTGCAGCCCCACGTGCTATAGGAAGGAAAATGCTGACAAAACTCCTGTTTCTTAGGAAGCCTATGGGGACAGCTTCCTCTATGTGTGCACTACAATAAAGATTAGTGTCTTACCTGGTGTCTGTTGGGTTGCTAGCGCTGGTCCAGGCTTCTCCTCTTTCTGCTTCCTCCATGTTGGTTTCAGCGTGGGGGGGGGGGGGGGCGCGCTCGTGCGCGCCGCCTTTTACAGCGTGCGTGGGGGGGCGGGCGGGCAGCGTCAGGTCTCAATTAAAGCAGCAAAGCATTTCCTGGCTGGTCATTCCCTCCTGAAAGCAGAGGAGGCTGAGGACACAGAGCGTGCAGCTGAGCTATTTCTGGCTAACAGTGACACCCAGTGGGGGTTTGTGGATCTTCAGGTCTGGACTTGGCTCCATACTGACCAGAAAAAAAAAGTTTTTTTTCTTAAAGGGACTCAGCCTTAGATCTGGCAGTATCTGAGTCGGTGCAACCTTGGGCTCCAGCTAACGGGCATTGGTGTGGCAATACTCACAGGACTTTCCTCGGTATTGCCGCCTTCTCGGGCGTATGAAAATTTGGAAAAATGTTACCATAGCCTGTTCTTATTAATGGTTCACTTCTAGCTACAACAGTTGGGTGTTGGCTTTAGGAGTGTCTCAAGGTTGTGCAATGGCTCCCAAGGGATCAGGACCAGCTAAGGCTGCAAAAGGTACCAAAAAACTAAAGGGGTCTCCATCGGGGTCAGAGGATTTGGGCCAGGCTCTAGCGGTCCCACCCTCACCAGATAGACCACCGAACAGCATGTTGCAGGAGCCATTGAGGGTGCTAGGGGCAGAGGCGGCCCCCAATCAACCCATTCCCGTTTACGTTATGGAAGAAATGCTAGCGACCACCCTGGGTGGGCTAGAGGAAAGGTTAACTGCTTTAATTGCCCGCTCTTTGCCAGGTGGCAAACGGGCTAGATCCCCGTCACCTAGATTGGTGTTTTCAGATGCAGAGGTCCTCTCTTCGGAGGAATTGGACCCACAGGGGGATCAAGCGGACCCGAGTCCCGACGGTTCAGACATTGAAGGTTCCACTATAGATGAAATTTTTTCGGCTTCTCAAGCAGAGAGCCTGTGGATCCAGTCTCTGACAGATATGGTTCGCACTGCTTTTAAACTTCCAGTGTCAGAACAATTAGCCCCCGCAGTATCCTCTTTAGGTTCCTTGAAGGCACCGTTGAGTGGTGCGTCTTTTCCGGTTCACCCCCTTCTGGAGAGCGTGATTTTTCAGGATTGGGCTCGACCTGATAGGATTTTTATCCCTCCTAAAAGGTTCACTATTCTCTATCCTATGGAAAAAGAATTTGCAAAGAAATGGGCACTCCCTACCGTGGACGCAGCCATTCCCTGCGTAAATAAATCCCTGACCTGTCCGGTTGAAAATGTCCAGATGTTTAAAGATCCAGTCGACAAAAAGTTGGAGACCCTACTGAAGGCTTCTTTTACCACAGTAGGTGCCGTGGTTCAGCCAGCGGTGGCAGCCATTGGCGTTTGTCAGGCTTTAAAGGATCAGACTAAACAGATATTAAGGGACATACCGGCTCAGCAAGCTCGTGAATTGGCTGACCTCCCAAGGGCTCTCTGCTTTGCAGTAGATGCTATTAAGGACTCCATTCAACAGGCGTCCCGTTTATCTATGCTGTTGGTTCATATGCGTCGCCTTTTGTGGCTGAAAAACTGGTCAGCAGAGGCACCCTGCAAAAGGCTTTTAGCAGGATTTCCCTTTCATGGTGGGAGACTATTCGGTAAAGACCTAGATAAATATATCCAGACCATATCAAGTGGTAAAAGTTCTTTCTTGCCTGTCAAGAAAAGATCGCGTGGGCCCGCGTTTAAGCGACAGGCCTTCGCAGGCTCGGCCCCTTCAACTTCCCGTCAGTATCGACGGCCTCCCGGGCGTTCAGCATTTAATAGCCGCCCACAAGGACAAGCCTCGGCAGGCAAGAGGCCATGGTCTCGCAAGCCGGTTAAACCAGTCATCAAGTCAGATTCATGAAGGGGCGCCCCCACTCTTTTGGGTGGGGGGAAGGCTTCGGTTTTTCTCCGAAGTGTGGAAGGCCAGAATTCCCGACTCTTGGGTACTGTCCGTGGTAGCCACGGGCTACAAGCTAGAGTTTCGGGAAGTCCCCCCTCCTCATTTTCAGGGGTCAAGTCTTCCAAGCGACCCATTAAAGAGGGCCTCTCTTGTAAAAGCATTGGATCGTCTCTTGCTCCAAGGAGTAATTGTAGAAGTACCAACCCAGGAATGGTGTCTGGGATTCTACTCCAACCTTTTCATAATACCAAAGCCCAAGGGCGACGTCAGGCCTATCTTAGACCTCAAACGCCTAAATCGCTTTCTAAAGATTCAGACCTTTCGTATGGAGTCCATACGTTCGGTGGCAGCCAGCCTACATCAAGACGACTTTCTAGCATCTATAGACATAAAGGATGCGTATCTGCACGTGCCGATCTACCTGGCACATCACAAGTTTCTTCGTTTTATGATAGATCACCGTCATTACCAGTTCGTAGCCCTCCCTTTCGGGTTGGCAACAGCTCCGCGGGTATTCACAAAGGTGTTAGCCCCGGTGCTAGCCGTCCTAAGGACAGAAGGCATTTTGGTCCTGGCATACCTGGACGATCTTCTGGTTATCGACAGCTCAGCTTCCAGCCTCAATCATGCAGTAGTTCGCACAGTTCAGCATCTAGAGGAATTCGGGTGGATTGTGAACCAAGAAAAATCGATATTGAAACCCACAAAGCAGTTGGAATATCTAGGCCTTCGGCTAGATACAGACTGCCAGAGGATATTTTTACCTCAAGCAAAGGTCAGATCAATAACTCAAGCAGTTCAAGTGATCTTAGGCAAGAAGAGGCCGACTATTCGCCTATGTATGCGACTGCTGGGGAAGATGGTGGCCGCCTTCGAGGCAGTGCCCTACGCCCAGATCCATACCAGATATCTTCAGGCAGCCATTCTCTCTGCTTGGAACAAGTCCATTCAGACGTTAGATCGTCCGTTAGTGCTCTCCCCAGGAGTCCGGCGCAGCCTGTTTTGGTGGCTGGTCCCTCAAAATTTGTCAAAGGGGAAATCCTTTTGCCCCATCACGTGGAAGATAGTAACCACGGATGCCAGCCTATCAGGTTGGGGGGCAGTTCTAGAAGGACAGACCCAGCAAGGGCAGTGGTCAGAGGCAGAAAAAACTGCTTCCCATCAATATCCTAGAGATCAGAGCTGCTCGACTGGCACTGATCGCCTGGACTCTCCCCCTTTAGGGTCTGCCAGTAAGGATACAGTCCGACAATGCCACTGCGGTGGCATACATAAACCACCAGGGGGGCACGAGGAGCCTAGCAGCCCAAAGGGAAGTAAACCTGATTTTCTCATGGGCCGAAGCCCATGTACCCTGCATCTCGGCAGTGTTCATCCCAGGGATAGACAATTCTGAAGCAGATTTTTTGAGTCGTCAACAGTTGCTCCCGGGGGAGTGGTCTCTTCACCCCCAGGTATTCCAAGAGATTTGCCAAAGATTCGGAGTCCCAGATGTGGACATTATGGCAACGAGATCCAACAAAAAGTTGGACAAATTCATATCCCGAACCAGGGATCCCTCGGCCTACGGGACCGATGCGTTGGTTTGCCCTTGGCACCAGTTTTCTCTCCTGTATGCGTTCCCTCCACTGCAGATGATTCCCCGCCTTCTACGGAGGATCAGGGTGGAGCGCAGGCCTGTGATCCTGGTGGCCCCAGCCTGGCCCAGGAGGGCTTGGTACGCACTCATCGTGAGGATGTCAGTCGGGGCGCCGTGGCCGCTCCCCCTGCGCCCAGATCTGCTGTCTCAGGGCCCAATCTGCCACCCTGCTTCACAGCAGCTAAATTTGACGGCTTGGCGGCTGAATCCCTAATTCTTAAGGGCAGAGGCCTCTCAGCTCAGGTCATATCTACGTTGATTCAGGCTAGGAAACCGGTCTCCAGAAATATTTAATACAGAGTCTGGAGAACCTATGTGGAGTGGTGCGAGTCTCAAAAATGGCATCCTCGAAAGTTTTTTATTGACAGGAACTTGCGATTCTTCCAGGTTGGCGTTGACAAAGGGTTGGCTCTTAGTACTCTAAAGGGGCAGGTGTCGGCTTTATCGATATGGTTTCAAAGACCCTTGGCCACCCATTCGCTTATGAAAACCTTCTTGCAGGAGGTCTTGCATGTGAATCCCCCTATTAGAGCTCCCCTCTGCCCCTGGAATTTAAATCTGGTCTTGTCAGCTTTACAAAGGCAGCCGTTTGAACCTCTGACAGAAATCCCTCTTGTGCTACTAACCCGAAAGTTGGTTTTCTTGGTGGCTATGGCTTCGGCCAGAAGGGTTTCCGAGCTGGCAGCCTTGTCATGCAGGGAGCCATACCTTATTCTGCATAAGGACAGAGTGGTTCTGCGGCCTCAACCTTCTTTCCTTCCTAAGGTCATATCCAGTTTTCACTTGAATCAGGACCTAGTCCTACCATCCTTCTTTCCTACTCCCCAGTCCAGAGAGGAAAGACTGCTTCATACTTTGGACGTGGTTCGAGCCATGAGGGTCTATCTCAAGGCTACAGAGAAGATTCGGAAAACAGATGTGCTTTTTGTTCTTCCGGATGGCCCCAAGAAGGATCAGCCGGCTGCCAAGTCTTCCTTGGCTAGGTGGATTAAGCAGCTGATTTTTCAGGCCTATGGTCTGAAGCGCGTTCCACCTCCCTTATCAGTTAAAGCCCATTCTACGAGGGCCATGAGTGCCTCCTGGGCGGCACACCATCAGATCTCTATGGCACAGGTTTGCAAGGCGGCAACCTGGTCTTCCGTACATACGTTTACTAAATTTTATAAGTTGGACGTTGCAAAGGGTACGGACGCAGCATTTGGGCAGGCGGTCCTACGGGCAGCAGTATAGAATCCTCTGGTCCGGGTCACGCCCCCTTTTTTCTGTTGGTGGAGTTACTTTACTTCCTGATAATTTTTTATTTGGCTATTCTTGGCCTTACGGTCTCCCTCCCTTCATAGAGCATTGCTTTAGGACATCCCAAGTGTAATGGCTATGCGCTCTGTGTCCCGTGATGTACGATAAAGAAAAAAGGATTTTTAATAAACGGCTTACCTGTAAAATCCTTTTCTTGAAGTACATCACGGGACACAGAGCTCCCACCCCTCTTTTGGGGAACATTGTGTAACCTCGGAGGAATTGCTTGCTACAAAACTGAAGCACTCCCAGTGGGAGGGGGTTATATAGGGAGGAAACTTCCTGTGAAATTGATTACACCAGTGTCCACACCTGAAGGTACCCATATAACCCAAGTGTAATGGCTATGCGCTCTGTGTCCCGTGATGTACTTCAAGAAAAGGATTTTACAGGTAAGCTGTTTATTAAAAATCCTTTTTTCTCTTTGTTTTGTTTGAATTTTTCACTTCCTGTTCCTCCTCAGCAAGGTGTTCAGTAAGCTGTTCTAAATGATTTTCCACCGCTCGGATAATGGGAGCAAGCTTACTGAGGAGAAATGAGAAGTGAGAAATTCAGACAAAGAAAAAAAAACATTTAGAAGGGAAATCGAAGGAAAAGGTAAGTGAACCAACAATGCACTAGCGTAAAGGAATCAATTTAGAAAATAAAAGAGGAACCTTCACAACCCCTTTAAGACAAAACAGTATAGCTGACCAACTGGGTCAGTTATCTTGTTTCTACTCAACTGTGCAAAATGCCAAATATTTGCTCCTCCGTAGCATACTTTAACCACTTGAGACCCGTGCTGTAGACGAAAGATGTCCACAGCGTGGTTCTCAACTGCCGGGGGACGTCCCTGGATACCCTTCTACTTACATTCCCAGTGTGCCCAGTGTGTCACATGATGAGCGTGCCTGACGGCCTTGCATTGGGGTGGTGAGTTACAGACAGAAGAACAAGAAGTGAGTATTTCTCAGAAGAAATAAGGACATTTAAAAGCAAAATCAAAGAATGAGGTAAGTGAAGGAGGACTACACTAAGGTAAAGGAAGCTCCTTTAAGGAGCTATAGACTAATGTCTGATTACTGACCCACGCTTTGCATTTTTTTTTTCTTTTTTGTTTAGCTGCAGCACGAGAAAGCAGAACTTGAGCAGCACCTGGAGCAAGAGCAAGAGTTTCAGGTTAACAAACTAATGAAGAAAATCAGGAAACTAGAAAATGATACCATCTCCAAACAGCTAACACTAGAACAGGTAAAATATAGCCTTTAGGGTTTACTTTTCAAACACAACAGTTTACCACATTATTTTCAAGCCGTATTAAAGAATATGAAAAGGCAAAAACCTATCCATTAAAAAGATTTTATACATATTTAAAATGGAAACCTTTCTTTTAAAAATGGAAAAGGTGTACAAAACGTATATGTAGAAAATGGAAATTGTGCTACCTATAAGAAAAAGTATATTGACTCCGCTGCAAGGTGTTCACAATGTTGTGAAAACTAAATAAACAGTGGTTGCAGCGCTATTTGACCAAAATAAAATCGGGTGTGCACAAGTAAGATACAAATACTATCCATATATGATAGTCTATCTCCTATAAAGTGCTCAGTGCTTGTAATATTTCTGATCAATGTGTGACTTGTGTACAATACATATAGTAAATTGAAATTCTTATAGGTGTAGCCCAAGTCTATGGTTTAGGAGCCGCTCACTTCTGCGGTACATGCGCTCCTGAGTTTCTCTGCTGAAAGTCCGGCAGATGCCGGACCTTGCTGGAAAGAAGTCTCCCGCGCGCATGCGTTGGAGTGATGACATTGCGGCTCTGGCCACTCACAGCGCCGAAGTCACGATACCCAGAAGACATGCAGAGGAAAAATGTCCGCTCCCTCTGCATGGACCGGGATCACCTGACGCCTCGTTCTAAGGCAAGTATTTCATAATGAGCTAGTATGCGGTGCATACTAGCTCATTATGCCTTGCAAGTTAAAAAATTAAAGCAGGTATACAATAGCTTTAATTCATTATTTTAGAGTACATAATACAATAAGTTATCAAATTATTTGATAAATAAAAAGATGAGGTTGTGAAGAGTAATATGATACCCAGCATGTTAAACCTTCAAATTGTTTGCCCCCATAAAATGGCGAAAAACGTCAGTACCCTAAATTTTTTCATAGGTAGAACTTCAAACCCTCTTCTTGCAGGTCATCTGTTTCAGAGATACCCATGAGCTATGGTGCTAGAATTATTGATCTTGCTCTGACCTAGACCGTGATATAAAACACGTGTAGGGCATTTACTGCTTTTATATGTAGGTGCACCAATAAATGTGTATATGTGGGAGTGTAGTGAGGCTTTACAATTTTATTTCCGATGACGGTACCAGACCAGGAAATGACGTCGTACACATTGCTTCCTGATCCATTCACAGGAAGGTGGATCTAGGGACTGGAACTTGTCTGCCACCACCTTTGCAAGTGGCACCTGCACTGACCGCACCAGTCTTGTAGCTGGAACAGCGGAGCCCGATATACATGGCGAGATTTGTGTAAGTGATTGATTAGATGGCTCATATCGCTTCCACGTGAAACTTGACAGTTGGCTTTACAAGTGTGCGCACATTCCTAGCTGGTAATGCAGCTGGGAGTATGTTTAAAAAACACTCAAGTGATGTATGAATTCTTCCAAAGATACCACCAAGACTTATTTAAAATCTTTCAATCGATCCGTATTTTCAGTCTTGGTGACATTCTTTTCAAAAAAGAAGTCTAAGGAGGGGGTTGTTTACGGTTTATAATTTTAATAGGTAAAATAACAATTAACAAAAATAATGAAGTAAAAGATAAATATATAAATTGGTATTCGGAAAACCACAAATGATGCAAAATCGAAGTAGATGATATTATTGAATACAATCATGAGCATGTCTCTTGCTGTGGTTGAGTCTGAAGTGGTTAAAAAAAAAAGGTGTTGGACTTTTGTATTGAAATGTGCCCCAGATAAAAAAAATATTAGTTTCAACTTGCACATATTGATGTTTAAAGGTAAAACACGCGTGGAGAATCAAACTGATTCAGAATTTACCCATAGTGGGTTGAGAAATCAATCCACCTTTACCAAGATGGGGGGGGGGGGGGGGGTTAATGTTTTTAAATCTGTTGAAGCATGCCATAGAAAGTTAATACAATAAACCCTGTTAATGGGACAGAGGCGTAGGCATCAAGTAATTGGAAAAGAAGAAAAACATTGTTATAAGACCAGCGGCTGGGGAATAGTAGTTCTGAATAAAGCCGATTTTTGATGTCTAATAGGTGATGTATTTATGATGTATAATGGGCTGTTGAATGAATCGGAAACATATGAGGTGCTGTTTGGAGATCCAAGTAACGGGTGTAAAGGAGTATTGAAAACACTAATTTAAAAGAGCCAGAAAGAAAGTATACTGAACAAGAATGAGGCCCAGAGGCACCAACATTACCAGTCATCTACCCGATGCCCAAGGTGCATTAAAACAAACACAATCCACCAAGGAGACCTATAATACGTGGGGTCAATTTACTATTTTCCAGGATAGGGAAATACATGGGGCTAGATTTACGTAGAGCGGCGTAAGTTTATGCGGGCGTAACGTATCTCAGATACGCTACGCCGCCGTAAATTAAAGAGGCAAGTTCTGTATTCACCAAGCTAAATTACACCGGCGTACAGTAAATGGGCCGGCGTAATGTGTTTGATGTGGGCATGTTTTATATAAATTAAGTGTGACCCCACGTAATTGACGTTTTTTTAACGGCGCATGCACCGTCCGTGGACGTATCCCAGTGCGCATGCTCCAAATGACACCGCTATGACTCATTGGTTTCGTCGTGAACGTAATTTACGTCCAGCCCCATTCACGGACGAGTTACGCAAATGACGTAAAATGTAAAAAAAATTGACGTGGTCCCAACGTCCATACTTAACATTGGCTGCCCCATCTTTTTGTTGGAATATCTTTACGCCTGAAAGCGTATCTGTACTGCGACGGCCGGGCGTACATTTGTGAATAGGCGTATCTCGCTGATTTACATATTGTAGGTGTTAATCAGCGTACACGCCCCTAGCGGCCAGCGTAAATAGGCAGCTAAAATACGACGGGGTAGGAGACTTATGCCGGTCGTATCTTGGCAACATTTAAGCGTATCTCACTTTGAGAATACACTTAAAGATACGACGGCGCAGATTCTCAGTTACGACGGCGTATCTATTGATACGCCGTCGTAACTCTTACTGAATCTGGCCCATAGACTGCTACTTTATAGCCTATGATACAAAATTATCTGTCCTATTTTAAAAGATATTAAGAACCTTATTGACATATTAAGAGACCACCATTAAAGATCAATGTGGAGTCATACATGAATATAAGACCGGATGGTGATGTAGTAAAACAATCCTTTACAATTACATTTGTTGGCGAGGTCACCAATGGCAACCACCTTATTTCTCTTGGTACGGGTTTTCTTGGCTTAATGTTGAGAGCGTTTTCTGTATCCATAGACTACTTAGCCAGTGTCTTAGGGGAGTGATAGTCTCTCGCATAACTGCTTACTCCTGTGAGGCATTGAAGCCTCTGGTGTTCATTTCTGCAGCCAAAAGTAGATACCTGAATCAATTTCAGCTATAGTTTATTTATTTTTTGTTGTAATGATTTTTATTAATAATAATTCAAACAAGAACAATTTAAATAATACAGTGAAAAAGACATGGAAACACGGACGCAGCCGTGTTATGTAACAGAAGAATGCAGTGTCAGAAAGACACGATAACAGTAAAGTAACATCTTAATATATGGCTTGGATAAAGTAAGCATATCAAACGTTGAGAACCAAACAATTTAGAGCATATATTAGAGAAATCAACGAAGAGCATACAGTCTAGATTCATGATTTTTTCCATGAATCCAGGCTGCAGGTTAAACCAGAATATTGAAACAAACAAAGTAAATAACAACATTCTGAATATAACTAAGGGAAAGTAAATGGGGAAGGAATGAAGAGAAGGGGTCTGCCGTTATATAAATGGATCAAGAGAATTAAATAAAGTGGAGGTTAATCCCCCAAGGTGACGGATTTGTATTCATCAGATGAAATAAAACTCAGCCAATCAGACCAAATATCCAAGAACCTTTTTTGAGTATCTCTCGCCTGATGTATCAACTCCTCCATCTCCATGTTTCTCATGGTGCGGTTAAACCAGTCAATTATTGAAGGGGGTTTGGTTGATTTCCAATTGGTTGGAATACACATCCTGGCAGCATTGATCAGATGCATTGCCAGGGATCGATAGTAGCCATTTGGTAATGAGGGAGAATAATGTAATAAAAATTGAGTAGGGGAGAAATCCAGATTGAGAGAAGTTATATGGGATATATATTCGTGGACCTTTTTCCAATATGGTTGGATGTCTTTGCAGGACCACCAAATGTGCAGCTATAGTTTATTTCTATGACCTGTTAGTCACCAGGTTGCTACAAGTTCTAAAGCATGTGATATTTTTCATTACACACTGCATAAGTGCAATATTTTGAAGCAGCTTCTCAAAACCGTCATTGCTGCTTCCTGGATTTCTTTCTCGTACATCACGGGACACAGAGCAGCATATTCATTACTATATGGGTTATATGGAGTACCTTCAGGTGTGGACACTGGCAATCTCAAACAAACAGGAAGTCCCTCCCTATATAACCCCCTCCCCTAGAGGGAGTCCCTCAGTTTTTTCGCCAGTGTCTTAGGTGTTGGTCACGGAATAGCTTTGCTCCACATCCTTGGGATTAAGGGCGGGCTAACCGGATCTGTCCAAGGAGCCTCAGTGCCAAAGTGGACAGTACCCGGGCCCCAAACCGTGGGGTTTTGCCTATAATGCTCCTCTTTGGAGGGCTGGACCCTGGGCCCAGGACTTGGAGTTTGTAAAAACCATAAGTTCCTGTTTGCCAGGGTGCTATATAGGTCCAGGACAGTGGGTGCCTTCATAGGACCCCAGGGCCTGAAGGTCTACTACGCTACCCACGGAGATGGGAGAAGATTGGACCGTTTTTGCAAAACGTCCTGCTGCATGGAGCAGGTAAGTGGGGAGCCTGCGGGACTTGGTTCGACAGCAGGCTCTCCAGGGGGATCTTAAGGGGGGTAGCCTGAGTATGCTCTGCATTGGCACCATGGTCACTATGTCTGATAGACAGGATGCCCTGAAATGTTTCCCCCCATAACTTGATCCCCCTACCTATCTATGTATGTTTGCTAGCTACCTGCTGCTCGCTGGTTGAAGATCTTTTAAAAAAAAAAAAAAAAAAAAGATCTGTCTCTAGGCTAAAGGGACTCCTTAGGGGCCTGTGTTAGCCTTACCTTGCCGGGATTCAAATCTGCCGCCTGATGCGTCCTCCATCCTGCATTCCTGGGCTCCAGAGTGCGTCTCCTCCTGGGCTCTCCTCCCCCGACAGTCGCGCGCGCATGCATATAGAAAATTTTCGTGCCGTTCGGGAGGGGGGGGGAGGGGCGGGAGTGTGACTGCAGTGTAGAGTGGGCGCGCCTTTAATTGCTGTTATACACAGCAGGCGCGTTCTCAGCTCAGCTCAGTGCAGAGCTGAGCTGGAGAGAGAGAGGACGTAGAGCTGGCAGCACAGTGACTCCCGGTGGCGAGAAGGGGTACTACATACTGGAGTCAGCTCCAATACTTTTTGTTAAGCCAAAATCCCCTTGGCAACAGGTTGAATGCTGGCAAACATGTTGGGGGTGGGGCTGTATGTGGTGAATAACATATAAAAGAGAAACATACTGAGCCCCACCGGTTTTGGGGCATTAGTGATCCTATTGTCCCCTAAATTTAATTTTTTTGTACTCCTGGCTATAACAGTCTGTTGTTGTAAGCGGAGTCCTTCGCTTTTGTATTATGGCTTCCAAGGGTTCAGGATCAAAAAAAAAAAAAAAAAGAGAAAAGACAAAGGGGTTCCTCCTCTGGTTCTGATAATATGCCAATACTTTCCCCACAGGTTATTCCTATAGGGGGTCACCCTGGATAAGCCATTAAGGGGGTCTGGTGCTGAGGCTGGCCCAGGTCGGCCCAACCCTGTGTTATCACAGAGGAGATGCTAGCCGTCACCCTAGGGGGGCTAGAGAAAAGAGGTTAACAGCTATGATCGCTGGCTCTTTTTCTGGCAAGAAGCGGACTAGATCCCCATCGCCAAAAAGGGACAGAACCTAGAGGATCTACCACTGTAGAATCGTTTTCAGCCTCCCAGGCGGAGAGTCTGTGGGTCCAGTCTTTGACAGACATGGCCCGCTTGGCATTCAATTTGCCATTTCCAGAGCCTCAGGTTCCTGCGGTATCCTCTTTGGGTTCTTTTAAAAACGCCTTTAAGCAACGCAGCGTTTCTGGCCCATCCTCTGTTAGAGGAATTGGTTTTTCCAGGATTAGGACGACCGGACAGAATTTTTTCTGCCGCCTAAAGCTGACGAGAGGGTAGTCTTTATGCACGTCTACCAGGAAATATTTGTGCTTGCAGGCACTCTTTCCCCTGACCAAGTGCTCTTTAAAAAGGGGGCCCGGATGGCTCAGTTGGTAGAGCATCGGACTTTTAATCTGAGGGTCCAGGGTTTCAGGTCCCGGTTCGGGCACTGCTTTTCAACTACCCATGAGGTCCTTGAGGCCGCATCTCCCGGAGAGCGCCCGATCTCGTCTGATCTCGGAGGCTAAGCAGGGTCGGGCCTGGTTAATGCCTGGATGGGAGACCACCTGGAAGGTTTTCTGTTATTTACCCTATGGAAAAAAAAAAAAAAAAAGAAAAACATTTTTTCTAAGAAAGGGGGCGCTCCCAACTGTGGACGCAGCCATCTCATGGGTGAATAAATCATTAACTGGCCTAAGGGGAAACATACAAATGTTTAAGGTCCTGGTCAATAAACATTTAGAGACACTTTTTCCAGCATCCTTGGCTACAGCCAGCAGGGGCTGCAATTGGAGTTTTGTCAGGCGTTAAAGAACCAGACAAAACAGATGCTTAAGACATCCCTGCCCAATAGGCAGAGGAGTTATTGGATATTCCCAGAGCTCTGTGCTTTGCGGTAGAGGTTATAAAAAGACTCCATCCAGCAGGCGTCTCGTTGTCACTATTTTTAGTGCATATGAGAAGGCTCTTATGGTTGAAGAACTGGGCGGCCGAGCCCATGTAAAAGACTGCTGGCAGGTTTGCCCTTCCATGGAAAGATCTGGATAAATACATTCAGACTGTTTCAAGTGGCAAAAGTACCCTTTTACCAGTCAAAAGAAGTTCCGGGGTCCTGCGTTTAAAAGGCAGTTCCCCCCCCCTGTTCCGGGGCCCTCAAATTCCAGGCAGTACGGACCTCCTGTGCGATCAAACTTTTAAAATGGATCGCAAGGACAGGCCTCTGGGGATCGATCCCCGACAGAGGGGGTCCGATCATCTGTGGCCGCAGGCTATAGATTAGAATTTCTAAAAATTTCCTCCACAAGGAAGGCCTCAATGCGGGCGGCGTTGGTTCATCTGCTTACCAGGGCATAATGGTAGAGGTACCAGCCCAAGAACAGGGGCTAGGTTTCTATTCCAATCTGTTTGTCATACCAAGGCCCATCGGCGATGTCAGACCAATTTTGGACCTAAAAGGTTTAAATGCTTACCTAAGGGTTCGCTCTTTCTGGACAGAATCCGTTCGGTCAGCAGCCGCCACACTCTAGAAGGATCTAGCTTCTATAGACATAAAGGATGGTTACCTTCATATACCAAGTCTTTCAGCCACATCAAATATTTTTGTTTTTACGCTTCGCAGTGATACAGCGTCACTTCCAATTCGTGGCGCCCCCCTTCGGGCTGGCTACGGCCCCCGGGTATTCACGAAGGTCCTTGCTCCAATTCTAGTCAGTCTAAAGGATCCAAGGGATCTCGGTCCTAGCATACCTGGACGACCTCTTAATCATAGATCACTCGCTTCCTTGGTGGAATGCGTAGTAACCCTCATGGTTCAGTACCTCGAGGGGTTCGGCTGAGTCCTAAACTGGGGAAAGATCAGCATGTCAACCTACAAAGCAGTTGGAATATCTCGGCATGAGATTAGACACAGAACAGAAGATGGGTGTTCCTGCCCCTGGTAAAGGTCGAGGCTGTCAAAAGATTAATTCAGTTGGTTCTAAGCAAAAGAGAACCAACTATTCGCCTATGTATGCGATTACTAGGCAAACTAATGGCCATGTTCGAGGCGATACCACACGCTTCCACACTCGGGTCCTACAGACAGCAGCTCTAGCAGCCTTGGTTCTGCCCAGTGGTCTGGAAGGCTGGAGAGCGGTCTGGAACGGGTTCGCTCGCCAAGTAACTTGGGCAGAGGCGGAGAGGCAGCTGCCCATCAAGGTCTGGGAGATCAGAGCGGCTCGGCTAGCCCTCTTGGCATAGACATCCAGATTACAAGGGTCCTCGGTGAGAAGTCATTCAGACAATGCCACAGCGGTGGCATATATGTGAACCACCAAGGGGGAACCAAGAGTCAAGCCACCCAGAGTGAGAGGAACTGGGTTTTTCGGTGGGCAGAGGTTTATGTACCTTGCATATTGGCGACATTCATTCCCGAGGTGGACAACCTGCAGGCGTACTTCCTAAGTCGCCAAACCCTGTCGCCGGGGGAGTGGTCCCTGCATCCACAAGTTTTTTTTTCAGACAATCTGCCAGAAGTGGGGAGTGCCAGACGTGCAGGTCATGGCATAAGGATTCAACAAGAAACTAGACAGGTTCATGTCTCGAACGAGGGACCCTATGGCCTGCGGAACCGATGTGTTGGTTTGCCCTTGGCATCAATCATAGCTTCTATATGCATTTCCCCCGCTGCAGTTACTACCCCGCCTGTGGCGCAGCATCATAGCACAGGCCGGTATCCTGGTAGCCCCAGCTTGGTACCGGAGGGCATGGTACTTACTAGTCCTGAAATTGGCAGCGGAAGGCCCTTGGACTCTTCCTCTATGGCCAGACCTACTCTCACAAGGCCCGATCCTCCACCCTGCATTACGGCGTCTAAAATTGACGGCCTGGCGGCTGAATCCCTGATTCTCAGGGGTAGAGGTCTGTCTAGGCAGGTAATCCCTACCCTCATTAAGGCTAGAAAGCCGGCCTCCAGGGTAATTTTGTTACAGGGTTTGGAGGGCCTACGTAGGCTGGTGTGAGGCTAAGAGATGGGTTTCCCGCAAGTATACCATTGATAGAGTATTACGTTTTCTCCAGCTAGGAGTGGATAAAGGCCGGGCATTAAGCACGATCTAGGGACAGATTTCAGCCTTATCAGTGTGGTTTCAGAGGCCGCTGGCCGCCCACTCGCTGGTTAAGATCTTCATACAGGGAGTCTTACGTGTTAATCCTCCGGTCAAATCACCACTTTGTCCATGGGACTTAAATCTTGTTCTGTCATCTCTACAGAAACAACCCCTTGAGCCGTTGGCTGAGGTACCTTTGGTTTTACTGACTAGAAAGTCGGTATTTCTGATCACCATAGTTTCGGCCAGGAGAGTATCGGAATTGGCAGCCTTATCTTGTAAGGAACCATATCTCATTCTGCATAAGGATAGGGCGGGGTTCCGTCCTCATCCTTCCTTTCTACCAAAGGTTATATCCAGTTTCCACCTGAACCAGGATGTGGTACTTCCATCCTTCTTCCAAAACCCACCTCTAGAAAGGAGGGGTTGCTGCATACGTTGGATATTGTCAGGGCCATAAAGGCCTATCTTAAAGCTACAGAGAAGGTTCGGAAAACAGATGTGGTGGTTGTTTTACCGGAAGGGCCCAAGATGGGTCAGGCAGCCGCTTGATCCACCATCGCAAGATGGATTAAACAATTAATTGTTCGGGCCTGCGGTTTGAAGAGGTGCCTCCTCCTTTGTCGGTAAAGGCCCATTCTACCAGGGCCATGGGCACCTCCTGGGCAGCACATCATCAGATCTCTATGGCTCGAATATGCAAGGCAGCAACATGGTCACCAGTCCACACATTTACAAAATTTTATCAATTGGACGTAAGAAGGAATGCGGATACAGCCTTTGGGCAGTCAGTACTACAGGCCACGATTCAAGCTCCTCAGGATCTGAGGGGGCTCCCTTGATTTGATTTGAGATTTACATTTCTCGTTTAAGTTGGATTTACTAGTATTTGAGTATACCTCTAAATTAAATCCTTCTTTGGAAGATGTCTCCCTCCCCTCATTAAAGCATTGCTTTCGGACATCCCATATAGTAATGAATATGCTGCTCTGTGTCCCGTGATGTACGAGAAAGAAAAAGGGATTTTTAAATACAGCTTACCTGTAAAATCCTTTTCTTGGAGTACATCACGGGACACAGAGCTCCCACCCCTCTTTTTGGGAACATTTTGGGAGGCATACTGCTTGCTACAAAACTGAGGGACTCCCTCTAGGGGAGGGGGTTATATAGGAAGGGACTTCCTGTTTGTTTGAGATTGCCAGTGTCCACACCTGAAGGTACTCCATATAACCCATATAGTAATGAATATGCTGCTCTGTGTCCCGTGATGTACTCCAAGAAAAGGATTTTACAGGTAAGCTGTATTTAAAAATCCCTTTTTTCTCCCTGTTTACTGGATGTAGGTAATAATTCCCTGTCCAATCAGGAATCTGGAGGTGGCGCAGTGACCTAGGAAGCGGCATTGCTGAACCAGTCCATAATAAAGGACTGTGTGTGCCACATGATTGGTTGCACAGAATTACAAATACATTGTAAGGTATAACAATAAGCACAGTTTGAGTTTAAACCGTTTTTAGCAGTTTGGAGTTTTGGATTGAAATAATTTTTCTATATTATGAAAAGACTAGATTGTGTTTGAGAGATTTTCTCTTCACTTCCTGTTCTTTCTGATGCCTATCACTTGGATGAGAAGAGGGGAATCTTCCCAAATGATACATGGACAAATAAAACCCTGAACTATTTATTTTAAGCTAAAAGTTCTGCGTGTAGTTGGTTTTTAAGCATTTTCTCTTGTGTTTCCGTTTTTGTTTACTGAAGCTGAACACCTGTTTAATCTCGTTGCATTCTTAACAGCTCTGCATATGTTCATTTTCTAACAGAATTTTTTTTTTTATGCACTTAGCTAAGGCGCGAAAAAATCGACCTTGAAAATACATTGGAACAGGAGCAAGAAGCACTAGTAAATCGTCTATGGAAAAGGATGGACAAACTTGAAGCTGAGAAAAGGTAAAATGTGTGACATCTATAAAATGTTCAACTCTTTCAGTTATACGTTTATTAAAGTGGCCAGTAAAGCAATGACTAGCAGAAATCATTAGTTGCCCTACTGTGTGTATTGGTGCACTAAAATGATTGTTTAACCACTTGAGTACCAGCCTGTAATATCTGTTCACGAGGCCATTTTTCAGTTTTCAGTGTTGTGATGGATTGAAAATTTCTCAGTCAATAACCACTTCCTGTCCCTAGGAAGTACTGCAACTGTGGCCATGATCCTGGTATCGCAATCGGCATCCAGTGATGGGGTTTACTGTAAAAGTGATCAGAGCAGCTCTACAGCCACCTGATCACGTTCACAGGGCACGGAAGGGATAGACCCCAGATCTCTCAAGAGTACCTGTCACGGCCCATTGTTTTACAAGAGTTGTTCATCCCTTGTGATAGCAATCAAGTTGATAAAAATTAAGGAAACCATGTAAAAAAAAAAAATGCAAACATGTACACAGGTCCGGCACAAATATCTAAATGATGATTGAATCACACTTGAGTTATCCCCATAGATGTCCAAGTGGAAGCAATAATTCTAGTGCCAGAGCTCATGTTTAACTCTAAACTGGTAACCTGTAAAGGCTCTTAGGGCCAGTTCACACCAAATGCAATTCCGTTCAGTTCTGTGCGCTTTTTTTGCATTTTCCATGTATTCCAATAGCGTTAGTTCACACCAGTGTAGTCGGTTTCCGGTGCAGAAACTGACTGGAACGGACTGTATTGGTGCATAAAAAACGGAACTGCATCTGGTGTAAACTGGCTCCAAGGGCCAAATCACACCAGACGTAGTTTTTTGTGTGCTTTTTTTTCTGCACAAAATGCATGCACAGTGTTTTCCATGTATTCCGTTGGCTCTAGTTCACACCATGCAGTCATTTTCCATTCAGTTTCTGCACCGGAAACTGACTGCTTAGTGTGAACTAGAGCCATTGGCATACATAGAAAACAATGTGCATGCATTTTTAGTGCATAAAAAAAATGCACACAGAACTGCGTCTGGTGTAAACTGGCCCTTAAAGCGTTAGCTATTGAGATTTTTAGGTACCGTAGTTTGTCGCCATTTCATTCTTGACATGTTTGGTATCTATTTACTTGGTGCGACATCATCCTTTTTATAAGTGGGTCTCAACCCTGTCCTCTAGTACCCCCAACAGGCCATGTTTGCAGGTTTCTCTTCCGTTCATGGACGGACACAGCAGCAATTGACCTTGGGGTATTAAATTCTTCCTTCCAGGAGAGACTAGGCAGAAAAACAGCACTTCAAGTGTTAAAACACTTTGTTCAGTACAGCTCCTCCCAGGGGGCGGGGTCCCCCGGGTATATCCCACTCTCTGACTTGGCAGCTCCCAGTTTTTTTTCTGCCTAGCGTTAGGAAAAGACATGGCCTTTCTGGAGTCCATGTGCTCTGGAATTTTTTTTTTATTTTTTTTTTTATTTTTATTTTTTTTTCCCCAGGCTTTTATTTGTTTTGTTCCTGCATTTTTGGATCCTGGGATCTACAATCAACTGCCGACTGGGTGACAGGCTGGATCCTTGTAGTCCCCCAATGTTCGGCTATCGAGTGTGTGCCTGCCCTCAGCTCCGCTCTGGACCGTCCACGACATACCCCATTGCTCCAGGGGTGGCCGGTGAACTACATGTTACAGGGCACACATATGACCGGTCTCTATGGCTTTGTCACAGTGTGCCGGGCCGACAGCCATGCTGTTTAGTGGACGTTGGTTCTGTCTAGAATGCCTCCAGCTGGTGGTCGCAGGACGGGTAAGTAGTGTCCCCTTGCCCTGACAAGGTGGTACGGCTGGTGCGTTCCTGGGGAGGTCGAATGAGGGTCCGCCCTGCTTTCCTTTCTCCCTTCCTCTCCCTCCTTCCCCATGCTGGGTGGCGGCAGTAAGGGGGGGGGTCCTCCTAGGGCTCTGTCACTACCGGGGGCCGTGCTGCTGTGAGGTGCTGTTTTGTTATGGGAGTTGCTGTATGTGCTGGGCTGTGTTTTTCTGCTGTCATTGCTTTTTAAAACGCGTGTATGGCCGCCATTTTGCCAGAGGCGCAGATTTTATATGTGGGTGGCCATTTTCTTGTGGCCTGCATGCTTTTTTTCCTGCATTCGGTGGCCATCTTGGGGGAAGTCTTGGCCTCTAGTGCTTGCAATAGCGGTGCAAAAGCCTTTGAATCGCTTCCTAAAGGGACGGCACAGCACAGACGGCACACTCAGCCCTTCAGCTAACGCTACAACCTGGTGGTGAGTCCCCTGCTCTGTTTTGCAGTCTCTGCCTTGCAGTACTATGGCGGCATAGCGGTGGGTCAACATGGAGTCTGAACCAGAGGCTTCCACCCCAACCATGCCTAAATTAACCCTTAGTGCCCCTGCGGCCTCTGTAGAGGCTATGACGGCGCTCCTTGAGGCGTTTATCGCCAGGATTGAAGCGACAAGTGGCCAGAAGGGGGTAAAAAGCGCCCCTCCCTGCGCCCCCTCCATGCGCTGGCTTCTGGGGATGGCTCTGACATGGAACCAGACCCTGCTACTGCGTCTGGCTCTGGTTCTGTCATGTCAGATGATGCAGGCTTAGCCCGCACGGACAGTGAGGATGACTCTGCTTCAGGGTCAGAGCATAAGGCGTTTTTTGTAGCTCTTATCACTGCCGTGCGGGATACTCAGAAACTTGAGGATTTGGAGGAGGCATCGGATATGCCGGTCCATTTTGGGTTCCTCAAGCCACCCTGCACCGCAAAAGTGTTTCCTTGTGTTCCATATCTGGACAAACTGTTGTACAAGGAATGGGATAAGCCACAAAGTTTTTGCTGTTCCAAAATACTTTGCGGTTCGTTACCCCTTTGAGGAGAACTTTTTTTTAAAGTGGGGTTCTCCTCTGTCAGTGGACCCACCCTGTGTCCAGACTGAGCAAAGCCACCACGTTTCCTGTGGAAGGGGCTTCCCGCCTTTAAGGACCCTGCAGATAGGAGAGCTGAGGCTGTGGCCTGCTCTATGTTCACAGTAGTGGGTTCGGCAGTGAGACCGGTTTTGGCCGGGGCTCTGGTATCGCAGACACTTACCGAATAGGCAAAGGGCTTGCTGCAGGAGCTGGAGGCGCAGAATGCTTCTGAGACCTGTGTGGACCTGGCTGACCAGTTGGTACAAGGTCTAAAGTTTTTATATGAATCGGCCCTGGATACACTCCCCTTGCTTTCTCTAGGGCCTCCGCCTATGCGGTGGTACTACGCCGCCTTGTCTGGCTGAAGTGTTGGTCTGCGGACCAGTCTTCAAAAAAAGCTTTGGTGGATTTACCCTTTAAGGGTTAACAGCTTTTTGGGGCGTCCCTGGATGACATCATTAACCACTTGACCACTGGGCACTTAAACCCCCTTCCTAACCAGACCAATTTTCAGCTTTCGGTGCTCTCACAATTTGAATGACAATTACTCAGTCATACAACATTGTACCCATTTGAAATTTCTGTCTTTTTTTTCACACAAATAGAGCTTTCTTTTGGTGGTATTTGATCACCTCTGGGTTTTTTTTTGTTTTTTTGCGCTATAAAAGAAAAACGACAAATTCTGTAAAAAATAAAATAAAAATTGTTTGTCATATTAGCAGGTTATTTCTCACACACAGCATACGCATACCACAAATTACACCCCAAAACACATTCTGCTATTCCTCCCGAGTATGGCAATACCCCATGTGTGAGACTTTTACACAGCGTGGCCACATACAGATGCCCAACATGCAGGGAACGCCATCAGGCGTTCTGGAACACCCAGACCAATTCTGACATTTCTCTCCTACATGGAAAAATCATCATTTATTTGCTAGAAAATTACATAGAACCCCAAAACATTATATATGCTTTTTTAGCAAAGACCCTAGAGAATACAATGGCGGCCCTTACAACTTTTTATCTCGCACGGTATTTTCGCAGAAATGTATTGAACGTGTGTTTTTTTTTAAAAAAAAAACAGTTTTGTGCTTAAAACAAAACAGTAAAGTTAGCCCAATTTTTTTTCATAATGTGGAAGATGAAGTTGCGCCGAGTAAATAGATACCCAACATGTCACACTTCAAAATTGCGCAGACTCGTTGAATGGCCCCAAACTTCGCTACTTAAAAATCCCCATAGGCGGTATTGCAGAGTATTGGGGTATTGCAAAGTATCATGCAGGGTATTGGGGTATTGCCAAGTATTGCTGGATCTGTGACTGCCACAGCGCTGCTGCTGACACCCCGCTCCCCCCCCCCCTCTCGTCACACACTGTACCGAACGGTACAGAGAGGAGAGGGAGGAACCGGCGTCCTCAAATGACGCCAGTTTGTTTACAAGTGATCGCGCCGTCATTTTACCGGTAGCGGCAATTTACCGTGATGCGCCGGGTCTTCTAGACCCGGCGAGCACGGACACTTCCGCGAGCGCTTCCCAGGGGATGCGCAATCGCGGAAGTGAAGGACGACATCCCAGGGACGTCGTGTCACAGTAGCTCGACCGCGCTGTAGCAGTATTTTTGCTATAGCGCGGTCGGCAAGTGGTTAAGAATGCCACAGGTGGTAAGAGCACACTGCTCCCACAATCTGGGAAGGGTAAGGAGCCTCGCCGTAAGCAAGGTCCCTCCTTTACTACGCCCGAGCGTTTTTTCACCCGCCAAATGCGTCAGGAAAAAGTTTTCAAGATGCTAAGGCGCCCGCTGCAGGGCAAAAGTGCACCTGGTACCACAAGCCTGCTTCCTCATGAAGGTCTGCCTCCGCCCGTGTCTCGGAAGGGGGGCCGGCTTGGCAGTTCGTTCGTAGTTTCCTCGGGGTACAAGATGGTTTCTCTCTTGTCCACCAAACAGATTTTTTCCTTCCAACCTCCAGCTTCCTCCGGATCGCCAGAAGGATCTGTCAGGGGCTGTCCAGGATCTACTGGTCAGGGGAGTGATTGTGCCAGTTCCCTCAATGGAACGGTTTCAGGGGTTTTACTCCAATCTGTTTGTTGTCCCCAAAAAGCAAGGGGTCCGTCCAATCCTGGACCTCGAGGCCCTCAATTGTTTTTGTCAAAGTGCAAAAATTTAGAATGGAGTTGATTCGCTTGCTGGTGGCACCGCTCCATCACAGGGACTTTATGGCGTCCTTGGACATCATGGACGCATACCTGCATGTTCCCATATACACAAAGCACCAGAGATTGCTGCGCTTTGCGATCGGAGAACCAATTTGTGGCCCTCCCGTTCGGCCTGGCCTCGGCACCACGGGTCTTCACCAAGGTGCTCGCTCCGATTCTAGCCCTGCTGAGGAAGTGCGGGATCGCTATCGTAGGATACCTGGACGACCTTCTCCTGAGAGCTTCCTTAAGCTCAGTTAGAAGAGGATGTGTCCATCACCTGCCAGACCCTCCGAGAATTTGGCTGACTTCTGAATCTCCAGAAGTCAGTATTGGTGCCATCTCAGCGGCTGGAATACCTGGGGTTAGTCCTGGATTCCTCGGAGGCGAGAGTTTTTCTCCCAACGGAAAAACTTCAGACACTAGAGTCTGCGGTGCAGCAGTTGGCGGCCCAGAAGTGGTCGTCGCTTTGCTTCTCCATGAGGGTTCTGGGTCTGATGGTGGCCTCTTTCGAGGCAGTCCCGTATGCCCAATTCCACACCCATGTGTTACAGAGCGAGATTCTGTCACGTTGGGACAAGCTCCCTTCGTCTCTGGATTACCAGATTCGGGTGAGTTGACTGGTCAAGTCCTCCCTAGTGTGGTGGCTGACGTCTCCGGTGCTTCGGACCGGGAAGTCTTTTCTGCCATGCCATTGGACAGTGGTCACGACGGATGCCAGCCTCTCTGGCTGGGGGGGTGTCTGGGGTGCCCAGTCAGCCCAGGGGCGCTGGATTTAGGAGGGATGCCGCCTTCCAATCAATGTATTGGAGCTCCGAGCGATCAAGTTGTGCCTCTCCAAGTGGTCCCTGGATCTGCAGGACCAACCGGTCAGGATCCAGTCTGACAACGCCATGGCATACGTCAATCATCAGGGAGGCACATGGAGCTTGGCTGCAGCGACGGAAGTCGCGCACTTCCTTCGGTGGGCCAAAAGGACTGTTCCGGCTCTGTCGATCGTGTACATTCCGGGGGTGCAGAATTGGTAAGCCGACTACCTAAGTCGCCAAACAATAGACCAAGGAGAGTGGTCACTACACCCGGAGGTGTTTCAGAGTCTGTGCCGAAAATGGGGCACTCCAGACGTGAACCTTCTGGTTTCCTGTCAAGAGACCCGTTGGCGGATGCGTCAGATGCTTTGGTGGCGCCATGGGGTCACTATTGTCTAATCTACGCCTTCCCTCCTCTGAAGCTTCTTCCTCGGCTGCTGCGCAGAGTGGAAGCCCAGGGGGATTCCAACGATCCTGATCGTGGAAAAAATTACTTAACTAAACAGTAAAGTTAGCCGTGAGAATCTTTATTTGAAGCAAAAAAAAAACGTGATTCTCATTTTGGCCAGAATCGTGCAGCTCTATGCAGGAGTAGCACTGTCGCAAGCTGACATGGAGGGGAGGGGGAGAGGAGAGTTGCGGATGGCGGCGGCACATAAACTAACCAGTGTCGGGGTTCAGCAGCCATGAAAAACCGTGTGGGCGGGCCGAACCAGGTCAGGATAAACCAGGTATTTCGGGGGTTACAGGGGACCAAATTACACGGCACAATCATCTTCATTACCATGAAAAAGAAACACTTTTAATGTACTCCCAAGATGTGTTCAATTGATCAACTTGGTAAAACTAGCCCTGGTGGGTTTTACATGTGATTATTGCTAGCAGCTATTATGTTCGCTAACAATAATCGCTCCCAGGGGGCTGCAGTATTTGAAGCCAGTAGGTCATTACAAAGCCTTCATGTGTAATAAAAAATTGTAGCTGCTCCATTTGTATACATATAAAAGGAAGTACAAACGTTTTTATAAACACAAAAAATACATTCTCTTGAATGAATATTAATTTACAGTTCCTGACCCATTGCTTACTGGATGTGTAAACCTTGGAAGTCAAATTTCATGGCAGCATCTTCTGTTTTTAGAATTTTACAGGAGAAATTGGACCAGCCTGTGTCTGCCCCACCTTCACCACGAGACATATCAATGGACATCGACTCTCCGGAAAACATGATGAGACATATACGATTTCTAAAGAATGAAGTAGAGAGGCTAAAGAAGCAACTACGGGCTGCTCAGTTACAGCGTAAGTGAACATCTCTAGTTCTACCGTGTTTCCTCGAAAATAAAACTTGCTCCTAAAATAAGCCGTAGCAGGATTTCTAAGCATTTTTCGAAATATAAGCCATACCCCCGAAAATAAGACGTAGTAATGGGCGTGACTATGTGTAGCGGAGCGGTAAACAAGACGTGATAGACATATGTACCGTAGTGTACTAGTGCGGAGCTGTAAAGAAGTCATGCAGCCCTTCTTATCTGCTCCATCGTAACAGCTGCTACGGTATCTCTAGGTGACTGGAGAGGTGACGGCAGCCCCATCAATAAGGTCGGCTCCCCCTGTCAGGTCCTGTTGAAAGTGAAAGTAAAAAGTCTCCTCAGTGAAGTGAGGAGCTGGACGCTCTGTCCTCGGGGGAAGAAGTAAAGTTGCTCCCCAGCATTGACCAGCAACAGTCTCTCACCCCAAACAAACATCAGGGGATAGGGGGGAAAAGCTTCAGCAAAAAGATGACTTAACTGTATTTGAATAAATGTAGATTGTTGTACCATACTTGCCGGTAATAAAAATAAGACACCCCCTGAAAATAAGCCATAGTGTGTTTTCTGGAGGAAAAATATAAGACGGTGTCTTATTTTCGGGGAAACACGGTATGTCCTTTTTGCTTCTGGTAAACTCTAGCCTATATGAATGGCAGAATATTGTTTTTAATGTAAACTGTTGTAATCACTACATGTTAACAGTTGTATCGGCCTTTTTTTCAATATTTTTTATTACCAGTATAATTCAATATGCGCACGTAGTCAAACAGATAATTGGTCAGGTATAGAAATTTTAATTGCGAGTGGTGAGGTACAGAGCAAAATAATACACATACTGCAAGACCCGTAGGATGTGGCTATAGTTAAATGCACGTAATATCCAGTATTTACCTAAAGAAATTTGAATAAAGGATGTTTGCACCTATTCTATCCTTCTAAAATCACCTACAAGGTTTTAAATGTAATATTACACTGGCCAGTGGTTATCATAAAGCAGTGTTAAATGGTAACATACAAATGTGTATCTGACCTTTCTAATGAGAATAGATAATGGCCCAGGATCTGTTGCCCTGCGACCTTTTTATTAATGCCCACCCTCTCCATCGCATCATAATAAACCTACAACACTTCATTCACAGAACAGAATCGGTTATGCTGCTGTAACATGTCGCCTAAGAAGTTTTCTTTCTACCTAAACACTGTTCAGCTATGCCATCATTGGCTACTTAGATTTTCATTTTCTTTACTTTGTGTGCTTGAAAGTTGAAGGGTGCTCTTCATCAAACTTAAAAGGAAGGATACACATTTTTTGTCTTTAAGGTTCTTTATTTGAATCCATTTTAATACATACAAAAAAGAGAAACTTTGAGCATTGTATATTGGATCAGTGTTAAGAATGAGATATAAATAACAATGGTGGAAATAGAAGAATCCCTCTAAAACACAGGTGTCAAACACAAGTCCTGCAGGCCGAATCTGGCCCTCCAGGTAATTTCATGTGGCCCTCACACCCCCCTCGTCTCTGCCTCCGCCTGGTCTCAGCAGCAGAGAGGACTGGACTCCTCCACCAGATCCTGCACTTCTCTGTCCAGCCCTCCATGCTATAAAAATACACTGATTACTGTGTAAATGACACTGGTAGGGAAGAGGTTAAATGTGTGTTCTAACTGTATGGCGGAAGTAGGAGAGAAGACACATCGCTGTGCTGGCGCTCATGGCCGACGGCGATCGCCGACCACGCGTATCGGGACCCCCGCCGTGCAGTGGGTGCATGCCCTCTCGCATGCACCCTCAAACAGGGGAGCCATTCTCCTCCTCCCCCCCCCCCCCCATTTTCAGCTGAGAGCGGCTGAAATCTGCCGACGTCAATGCCTGGTCCAGGCTTGGGCAAGATCATGACAATAGGAGTCAGGAATTGCCCACATGCCTGGACCAGCACCCGGCTTAGCCCCTCCGCAAGCCACTAAGAGTTTAAGCCAGTCACTTCTGCCCCCTTCATAGCCCAGCGCTCCAGTGAGCGGGTTTGGAGGATTCAGAGAGGTGCTGACTGACAGTGAGAACCAAGCGATCTGTGGTGTTGGATTGCTCAGTTCTCAGTGTTCTCGGGGGTTAGATGCAGCATCCACCTAGGTAAGTATGAGGGGGGGGGGGGGTCGTCCATATATCTTTTATGACATAGAGAGATGACTTCTGTTTATGCTACAGAGATTCCAGTGAAAGGAAAGGGGATAAGGAAATGGGGGGGGGGGGGGGGGGGTAGCATAAGAGGAAGGGATTAGCTGTGTGTAAGAAACAGAAAAATAACAATCTTAGGTAGTAAAATCTGCAGCTAAAACAGCAGTGTACATTTATAATGTGCCGTGATCTAACAGTTTACAATGAGCTTTGTCCTCTACCTGCCTATTACCTGGATATTGATGGATTTTTGGAGTGGATTCCCATTCTTTCTCATTATAGGAATATTATTTTTTTCCATGGCTAGAGATTTTTGAAGGAGATTAGCTGATACTGTCGTCATTCATGTGTGCTAAAACCAACAAACTCCTATCTGGACACGGCTTTGTTCATGATGAATGCCTCTGATTTTATCTGCAGCATTTCATCTTGCTCATGTCCTTGTGTACTTTGTTGTCTGGCATTTCCAAGAGATAAGAAAGGTTACCCTTTTTGTACTAATAAAATTGTGGATTCGTGAATCAGCAGGGTGGGTGTATTTCTTGAAAACTTGGAGCAAGGCTGTTATAAGCTGAGTAGGTCTGGCCATCTTTGGGCAACCCATATATTTGAGAAGTTGTTGCTGCAAAGTGAGTTTATTATTCATTTCTTTACAAATTTATAAACCGATTTTCTATATAGTTTTTCTCTATACAAATCTTTAGTGCACCATCAAAGTGGTTCTAAGACCTTAAGGTTTTCCAACTAAATACAATCTATGCATTAAGGTGAAAACCCTGTGCAGAATGCAGCTTTCCCACACAGCATTGTAGTGTGAACAGGTCCTAAATCATGTCTGCTGTTGCATGCATTTGTGATGTTTGTCTGATAATATGATGGTTTACCTTTTCTGAGGATAAATCTTGTATACAGAAGCATGACCTAGGTCTGGTTTGTCTCCATGTCTGTTGTAAACAAGTTTGACACCAATAGAGTGCAGTTTCAAACCAGATGGGCTCTTCAGTGAATTGAATAAATAACTTCTCTGCTAGGGGCAGATTTTCCAACGGGATACATTCAGAGCGAGGAGGCTGCAGGCAATGTAGGTAGCAGGACTTCTCTTTATTGAGCATAACCCTTTACACTGACATTTTTAGAGCAGCCACAAGGCCAAGTACAAATATTTAACTAAATGTACAATTATACTGTAAGCTCTTTGGCTCTGTAGACATTTCTGCTTCAAGCGCATTAGGAATGGCTACTGGACTCCAAATTTGAATGCACAGGGTGTGTGGTGTTGGTGGAGACATTTCCTAGCCCTATGTGCTTATGGTCATGCTCTTGGCATTGCTTGCTACAAAACGGAGGCAAATTGATAGTACCAGAGGTTGTCCTTGGTTGGCCTGCAGTTTTTTGTTTACCAATCTTCCTGTTGCCAGTATAATTGGAGGTGAAGATTTCTTGTGTTAAATAGACACCAAAAAAAGGATTTCACAGTGATTAAAAAAATCCTATATTGCACCCTAGGCTTTATGTCAATACTACTGTAATAACATTAGCTTAATGTCTGTCCATGTGCAGATACAGAGAAGATGGCACAATATTTGGAGGAAGAGCGCCATATGAGGGAAGAAAATCTGCGACTTCAGAGGAAACTTCAGAGAGAAATGGAGAGACGAGAAGCCCTGTGCAGACAGCTGTCGGAAAGCGAGTCCAGCTTAGAAATGGATGACGAGAGGTCTTGTGGTTAATGTACCTGCTTAATACATTGGTGTTGATTTACTAAAGGCAGCTATACTGTGCACTGCAGTTACTCCAGAGCTAAGTAAATGAGGTGAAGCGTCAATTTGCAAAGAATGCCCAATCGCGTGCAAAAAAAAAGGATTTTTGCTTGCACTTGACTGGATGATAGAAATCAGCAGAGCTTCCCCCCAGGCCCCCCCCCCTCCTTCAGCAATGAGATGGCTACGATCTCACTCATGCTCCATTGCTGTCACTGATATCTCCTGGTCATGTTCTGGTTTTGACATCTTCGGCCATCTTAATTTATTGGCCTGGGATGATGCACAAAAATTAATGTCAACACTGAAGGCATATCCAAAATGTACACTGCGCTGCACATGCACAATATATTCAGAAGAAACATTGTTGGCAGGCAGGAGGAGATGCATAATAGTTTCTCTGTGTAGTAAATCCTACCTGCCAGTAATGTTTCTAAAAATGGCTTTAGTTCTGCTATAAAGGTTTATTTTTTATTTTTTTTAAATATGCAGTTTTAAATGTTTTTTTTTTTTTTTTTTTTTTTTTTTTTTAAGAAAAACTGATATGCATACTGATTTAGGGTCAATAAAATCTCAAAGCTATTTCGATCAGGACAGCCAGGCAACTAGCTTTTCTAGGATTAGCATCCCACCCCTGTATTTCTCAACCTATAAAAAAATATATATTCTTATGTTTATTAATGTGTGTTTTTTATCTATATTTCTTATATATTTATGATTATATTCACTTTATGCACAATGCTGCTGTTTTAAATAATATTTTTTTTTCTACAGATATTTTAACGAGATGTCTGCACAAGGATTAAGGCCACGTACCGTATCCAGTCCTATTCCCTACACACCATCCCCAAGTTCCAGCCGACCCATTTCTCCTGGTAATTGCCTCTTTAGTTCTTGGACTAAAAGGACTTGCCACAAAAAAACGCCTGAAATGCAAGCCTCTTATTTAAGCATGTATTCCCTAATCCAGGGATATGCAATTAGCGGACCTACAGGTGTTGCAAAACTACAAGTCCCATTGTGTCTTTACCTCTGGGTGTCATGCTTGTGGCTGTAAGGGTTTTGCTATGCCTCATGAGACCTGTAGTTCTGCAATAGCAGAAAACTGATATGCATACTGATCCAGCGATGTGCACAAGTGCTTCCGCCGTCTGGGACTTTCCCTTCTGATTGGCTGAGACACAGCAGTGGCAGCATTGACTCCCGCTGCTGTCAGAGGTAGCGGGGCCGGACCACGGCTCAGTGTCTGGATGGGGACACAGTTGCAGCTCTGTTCAGATGCCTCCATAGCAAGCTTCTTGCTGTAGGGACACTCGACAGGAGGGAGGGGCCCAGTAGCTCCGGCAAGTGACCCATGAAGGAGGATCTGGGCTGTTCTGTGCAAAACCACTGCTCAGAGCAGGTTAGTATAACATGTTTTTTATTTTTAAAGAAAAAAAAAAGATTTTAGTACCACTAAAGGGTTTGTGAAAAAAAAAACGTTTATGCTCGAAGTTTAAAAAAAAGCTTAAACATGCACAAGAGCACAAAAAACACAAGCTTCAAGCTGAAATAAGAGGTCAAATGCCTGTAAAAGCGGCTTTTTTTTTTTTTTTTTTTTTCTTTTTGCTGCCTTGTATGAGCCCTGAATCGGATTTCCATCTTAATTGATGTGATTTGGATCCGACACTGCAGGAAGATTACCCAGGCATTCCCCAAAGTTGCCTTGAAGTTTTATTGCTATAATCTTTGTATATGGACTATAGACTGAAGGACTTATGAATAAATGTCTGTGGAACTAATTATCTGAGTTTCCATTATTATGGGGAAATTTGATTTGATATGGGAGTGCTTTGTATTACAAGCATGTTTCCGGAACAATTTATGCTCGCTAGGGTTGTCCCGATACCAGTATCGGGACCGATACCGAGTATTTGCAGGAGTACTTGTACTCCCGCAAATGCCTCATCAGATACTTGCCCCCCCGCCACCAAAATTAATGCCAGCGTCGCAATAGCTGTAGTGTTTCCCGCCACGCCGCGTATAGATAGACGGGCGATCTGTCCAATCCTGAGCAAGGGGGAGTATCTATACGCGGCGCAGTGGGGAACACTACAGCTATTCAAATGAAAGCTGTGGTGATCCCCGCACGCTGTTTAACCAGGCGGCAGCATCTAGGTGTGGGGGGGACATGGCTGGATGTGTGGGGGGGACATGGCTGGATGTGTGGGGGGGACATGGCTGGATGTGTGGGGGGGACATGGCTGCATTTGGGGACACATTTAAAAAAAAGTATCGGTACTTGTACTCGGTCCTAAAAAAAGTGGTATCGGGACAACCCTAATTTCAAACATATAGGGGTCTAAAAGCTTCACAGATCTGAAAACAACAAGTCTAGAATGCCTTACAACTATTTGCTTAAAAATCCAGAAGAGCTGTTCAGACAAATCGTTTTTCATTTTGTAATTTGTTTATCTTCGAAATCCAATTGCTAAATGTAAATGACAGACTACTACAGTACAAACTAGGGTTGTCCCGATACCAAGCATTTGCCCGAGTACTTGTACTCGGGCAAATGCTCCCGATGCTTCAACCGATACTTGTACTGTCGGCCGTGATCAGTGCATGGGGAAGTTCCAAGTACCGATCACCGCTGATTTTAAAGCAGCTGAAAGCCGCCTTGTATCCCATGCATGCCGCCATGTATGCCGTCGTGTTACTCTCCCCTTCCGTGCTCCTCCTCCACCCCCTGGAATTCTCAGGATGGAGAGTGGAGTAGGAGCCGGTAAATCTGGCTCCTTACTGCTCCGAATTGACAGTCCGTGATCACTGACTGTCTATTCACATAACTGAAACATTGTAACCTGTCTTCACACCATTCATTTTCAGCGCAGCTGATGCTGCTGAGAAAGGGACAGGGAGAACATGTGTCCCTAGTCCCTTTCCCTGTCTCAAAGGGAAGATGTCAGAGGTCTGTTAAGACCCCTGATATCTCACCAAAGCCCCCCAACGGGGCTGAAAAAAAAATAAAAAAACAAAAGCATAAAAAAAATGATTGTAGAAAATAAAAAAATTAAAGAAAAACACACTGACACCCCCCCCCCCCCACTTAAAAAAAAAAAAAAAAGCATTATAAATAAAAAATGTAAAAAAATATAAAAATTAAAAACAAATTGTTAAAGATATAAAAAAAACATACTGACACATGTGCCGCTGTCACGAGATTAAAAAAAGTATCGGTATTCGGTATCGGCAAGTACTTGGGGGGGGAAAAAAAAGGATCGGTACTTGTACTCGGTCTTAAAGTGGTATCGGGACAACCCTAATGCTCGCAATCCAAGGTTTTACTGTGCTTTACTTTGCACAGTAGTATTATTTTGCAGGGAAAGGTGATTTATGAATATTTAGGCCCTCAAATGATAATGTCCTTTTTAATAAACATCCTTCATCCCTATACACAGTTTTTATTTTTTTCAGTTCTTTGATCTGGCATCATCGCCCATTATATTATAAACTATAAATTGTGTTTATAAAGATTGAGCTACCGAATGTGATTAAAACTGATTTGTGTCCTAGGCTTGTCCTACGCAAGTCACAATGTGGGATTCACACCTCCAACCTCCCTCACTAGAGCTGGGATGTCTTACTTCAACTCTCCAGGTTTACATGTGCAGCACATGGGCTCATCCCACGGGATTACAGTAAGTACTCTAAAATGATATGGTCACCTTCACTATGCCAGTGCCATTCATATTTTTCTTTCCCTTTTTTGGAAACCGGGGAATACCATCCAAATCTGCTGTGCTCCTTTATTTGAAATGTTCTATTCTTCACCTTGTTACACGTTGACTTTTGTGGGAAGGAAACAAAAGCTGTAATTGCTGACCAGTTACTGGAAACATTAAAGCCCCAGTCATACATGGATTATACTTTTTTATTATTGGGATTTAGAAAGTCACTTCTTTAATAAAATCACGGTATTTAGGTGAATCGGGTTGATAGCTATACATGGCTGGCACAGTATTCACCCCTAAATCAAAAAATGAATGTCTCACTGTAATTTATGGAGTGTCAAGGTTTTAAAAAGGAAAAAGAGGGGGTTTCTTTTCCCCCTATATTTTTATCTTATTTATTTTTTAGGATTTCACTAGGAAGCAGTGCAATTGGCATACATTTATGGTAAATCGACACGTATATTTAGGTGTTTTGGGTTGATATCCCAGTATCCACCCTTAAATTAAAAATGATCTCACCTTTTAATGTTGTGTTTTTTGTTTTTATTTTAGAGAGAGGCGGTTAGGGGGGGATACATATTAAAGGATATTTTAAATATTGTTGCGGTATGTTCGCTCTAGACATATTTGTAATTGGGGATGTAGGAATGTCATATGTGATTTTGGATGTTTTGTAATGTTTACTTTAATGAAAATAAATAAGAGATTTAAACATACATGGATTGAAATTTGGGTGCTTCAGCAGAGTCCCCCCTCTGCATTTTGATCCATGCATGGGCACTGTGGTTGTACAGACGTCTATTTACTGATCAACTTTTTGTACAACCATTGTCTGACTTTTGCAGCTCGATCAGCACTGCTGGCTATTACCTACAATGCTGATCACTCTGTTCTGACAGTTGGGGAGGCTGGCAGACTCCAATAGCTCTGCAAGAAGCTTCCTGCATCCACATTGAATAGGTTTGAATAGGTGTGCTCTGGAGGATTCGAGATTCAAATTTCTTTGGCGCATGTATGGGTATGAGGAGGAGTCTCTTTATATTCCAAAGTCAACTACACTAATTGGAATATTCTGTTCTCACTAAACACACACCCACTTTCTTCTGACAAACCAAAACACACCGACTTGAGGAATCCCTATCTCTGAGTGCAATGTTCATTTGTGCATACAGATAAATTCATATTGACAGTGTTTCTTGGCAAATCATGTTTAAATAGAGAAAATGGGGCTTAGAAACTCAAACTTATCCAAATAAAGTTTTTAAAAAACAGACTTTCAAACAATAAAAATATGATGAACATGGTTGCATCTATACGAGCCTAAATACACACATTGTCGGGTTTTCAGTGTAGCCCAAGGAAATGATTTGAATTAGAAATTCATGCCCATTGGTCTCTACGAGAAGAATTTGACCAAGTCAGACAGACCAAGGGGCAAGTGGACTGCTTATACTGAGTTGTCTGGCGATTATCTTAGCCAGTGTTGCTGCAATGTATTTCCACCTAGCTGGTTTAAAAATCTACTATATCAGGCAGTATGAGACTTGATTCTGTGTCGTCACAATGTTGTCAATTTTTAACTCTTTATTGTGGTAGAGGATACAATTTGTTTTATGTGGAAATGTTACTATTTTTTGATATATACAGTTTGTTCCTTTTATTGAAGAATCTTTTTGGCTGCTATTCCTTTTGGTTGATATGCCTTCATTGATTAAGAGTAACACGCCTCCATTTATTATTTGGGATTGGTGCTGGTATTTGTTACTAGGTAAAGAGATGGCTCTTGTTGAACTCCTCCCTAGGCTTTACTCTGGGTGAGACTCAAGTGACAATTTTATCTTCCTATTTGACATGGTATTGGCCCCTTGCAGTCCACTGTAACTCTAAGCTGCGTGAAAGAGGAAGACGCAGCACAAGAAGCTAATATTTTTAGTGTGCTGAGAGATAACATGCTGATTGGAAGAGACAGGATGACCACATCTTTCTGCCATGACGGCTTAAGAGGATGTGGGGTGAAAGCTGGCTTGCCTTTACCCCGGGACACTAGGGATATCTAGTGGTGGAAAAAAGTACTGCAGGGGCCAGCTCAAGATTGATGAGGGAGTATTCTTTAATGCTCCCTCAAATACTAGCCCTTGACAGAAAATATTTGATTATCTAGGCATAAAATAATGTACAATAGTTTGTACTTTCCAAAGTGGGGTATTTTGTTGAAACTGGGACAAGACATGTTGGGTAAACACTTTGTATATCTTTTTTTCTCTTCAGAGACCCTCACCACGAAGAAGCAACAGTCCTGACAAGTTTAAGCGCCCCACTCCTCCTCCATCTCCAAACACCCAGACTCCAGTGCAGCCTCCACCGCCTCCACCACCTCCAGCACATCCTGCAGTCCAGTCAGCCACATCTCAGTCCGCCACTTCCCACAATTCAGTGCATCCTCCCTCTCAGCCCTAGTGCATGTCGTCTGCAGATTCTGCATCTTGAGTTGGACTCGACATGGAACAGTTTACTCAAAGCCAAAGGCTTACCTGTCATATTCAGATTTGACTTTATTTGCACTGAGGTTACATAGGCTTCACTGTCTAATTGTGTTGTAAATGTTTGTCTCAGAATACAGCCAGTGTTGTGGGTCTTACAGCGTTATTGTTCCCACAAAATTCCCCCTTCATGTTTACTGACGCTACATGTACGTTACTACCCTGGCTGGGACAACCTTACTAAATGTTATATCATGCTGCTCAGAGGCTTTTAGGTTTATGTAATAAAAGGGATACAGTTTTTATTTTTGTTTCCATGGAATTTGCTAAAGCATGATGAGTTGAAAGTTTGTTTACTAGTATCCCGTGCATACCGTAAATCACTACATTTAAATAATCTGACTTTTTAAAATGCATATTGTGATCATAGGTCCATTGGCGTCTAACTTTTGAATCCAATCACTCAGAGCCAGTCTTACTGTGTAATAGAAGAGCAGTAAGCTGATATAACAGCATGTTTTAAAAAAAGCCTATTAAAGCACAGTGTTAAATGTATAAATCATGTGCTAGTAAGGATGTGTTTATGGCTTTATGCGGAGGTAGGTTTGAAGTTCTTCAGTGCCTGTAAATCACTTACATTTTTAGCTAGCTATCCATAGACCCAACCCCAAGTTCAGTGTCTATTGCGCACAGCCCATAACTGATGCAAAGTCACAAAAACCAAATTCTCATTGATTTAATAAACATGGTAGTGAAAAATGTGGGCAACTTTGTTTAAATATGTGGAATGTATTGTAAATGGATCTTAACATTTAATTGTATCAGTTTTAGGTGATCTTATACCGTAAACTGTCCGCAAATCCATTTCTGACTCAGTATTTAGTTTTTTTTTTTAGTTTTTTTTTAGGTGTATAAAATTTGGCTTTACAAGCTATGTAAAATATATATGGAACTTTTTTTTTTTTTTAATTTTGCAGAGTATTTTAAAATGCAAATTTAAATTGAACACGGAGACACCCATGTGAGTCAAGAGTAAATTTTAGCTATGTACTGGCTGTGCAGCCAGAGGCTTTGTATTCAACAAAAGCAAGACAGGTTACAGAAAAAATAGCACAGCTTGGCACTAATGAATGCTTAATTAGCAGAATACTGTAAGCCGGTACAATGTATAAGGAATTATTTTCTGAGTACATTTTTTTTTTTTTTTTTTCATTTAGCACAAATAAATTGTTTGGTTTCACTTTGCAGTGGAACTGTGTGTGTTTTTCTTGTTTGGAGTTGCAGCCGGTCTTCTGAACCAGGCAACCATTTTAGCCGATCCTCCCTTTTCTTCTATTCTTCTCCTATACAGTATATGGACCTGAATTTGCATACCTGTGTGAATATTTTGGTACGGATTACCTTTCTCGATTTGTCTGAGTGGGAGCTTCCTTGTAATTGGAGGTTGCAGTGACATCACAAAAAACATTATTTTGCTGCAATCATATAAAAAAAAAAAAACACGGATCAATGTCAATTAAGTTAACGTTCTGACTTCAGCAGGGACATTTCCTAGGTAACATTAGATATACATTTTTTTTTTCTTGGTGTCCACTGCGCTACTAGAATGACACTTTCCTGTCTTGTAAAGGCTACAGAGGCTATAGGAAACACAGTTGGCATACCGTGAGTTTTAGTATGTGTAGGTGTACAGCAATGCATGCCGTTGAACGGACAACGGGTCTTTGCTGTACAAATTATTGTGGGATGCTTACTCATGATCATTTCATTTCCTTTTTTGGCTAATTGCCTTTCTTATGCATAATTTGCTAAATATATTGTATTTTTTAGCAAATTGTTCCATGGCTCCTTCCTGTGATATTCTTGTACATGTTCGGCATTGAGTGGATGAGCATGACAACCAAACTACCAGTGTTTTCATCAGATCAGTAGTGAGGCATCTGCACTTCAACAAGTTTCCTTTTAAACCTGTCGGCATTTTTTTTTGCAGGAATTCTAATACAAGTACAAATCATGGTTGGGTATTGACTTTTGCAAGCATATTTTATGACATTTGTAGGCTACATCCAATAACAAGCTAGCTAGAATATCTTTCAAACTGGCTTGCATTGTCATTTAAAATTTCTAACATGCTTATGTTGGACACTGGTTATTTGGACCAGAAAAACAACTGACATATAGTAGTATATTGTGGGTGAATGAGCCAATCGCTGTTTTAAACATGGTCCTTGTGTGATAGCATCTCAAAGGTTTGTGTGTGTATATGTAATTTCAGCCAGTCTTTACATTTTCAAATCTGTTGTGTCATGGTAGCCATGGATAACACCACTTTTTCAAATGCTTATCTAAATTGTACAGGATGAGTGTTCGTAGACCCTGTGTTTTAGCCTGTTACTTGAATACTTGCAAACTTTTGAGGACTCACATGGCCATTGCCCAATCCTTGAGTTATTTTGTGAGAAAGTTATCTAGTGTTCTAAGGTGTTGGACCTGTGCTCCCCTATGGAGAATTTACTTTTTATTTGCTACTTTTATTTTTATAATCTTCTGATTCTTCTTTAATCAGCTTCGATGTCTCTTAATATAATAACAGCAGAGCATCTGGACTGGTGTAACCTCAGTAAAATCTTGGGAACCACACTTGAACCCCATACTGCTTGGACAGCATGTAATGTTGCTCAGGTGCTGGATCCTACATGGGTGCTCATCTTGGCACTTTGTGCAGGGTATGAAGTTAGTCACAGAGTGCTATATAGAATTGGGGTCATAGTTAATCCCTTTGAAACTGAGACCCTGAAGACTCCTCTGGGAGAGGGGTATACCCTCCACACTGGGCAACATCCAGGGACCAGCAACATAGAAAGGCAAGACAGGATCTCTTTATCTCTTACTGTGAAAAAAACGTAACTGGTTGGAATGTATTCGTTTTAAAGTGTAAACTTTTCAAACTTGATCCTAAAATGCAGTCACTTAGGAGCTTGGTTGCAGGCTGATGACCAGTTGTTACATCACACCACAGGTCACATATTTTACTGCTGCTTTTCCCTAGAGCCCCTTATAAGGTACTTCCTCCTGCCCTTTTGCCATGAGGGCTTCTCTATGTGACCTTCTGTACCCAAGTTGCTCCATCTCAGACATGCTTACCATTTATTCTGTATGAGTGCACCCAGGGGAATATCCATAGCTATGACCGAAACCAAGCGAGTGAGTCATGGCACAAGCTTGGGCAAACATTATCTCAACCTCGGAGTGACGATGCTCCTCTTGCACCAGAGCAGGACCCGATTTTAACCCGGTCTCTGCATCCGCTTTGAGCGCTATATCGGGCATGCAATGATACTGCTCTCGCTGTCCAGGGCTCAAAAACGCCAGGCTCCGCTAGACTGGAGTTGATTCCCAATAAGCCCAGTCTAGACAGGGTAGACATAAAAAGGAATTGGAGGCAGTGTTGGGAGGTGAAAGGTTGTCCACCAGGATGTGGAAGATTTCTTACAACTAACAACTTCATGCAATATACTTGCCAATGTGGCTATGCTTGGTTCTGCTATGCACAAAAGTCTTGGCATTACATTTGAATTTCCCATCTTGCCACGCCTAGAAAAATGAATATCTGCATAAAGAAAAACAAACATACAGCCAAACATTTGTTTGTGTTCTGGCTGGAGCAAATCTGTTGTTTATTTATTTTTTTGCATGCGATGGTCCATTTGTCTGAATTTAATAAAAATTATTAATGGTAATGCATGGGATGGTCACGCCCCCCTGTGTGCTTTGCATTGTGTTCAGAGGACTTCTCCAGTTGGAGGAGGGCTGCACCTTTTGATGGTCATTGTAGAAAGAATTTTGATGGAAGAATTCCCCTGGGTCTCACGCTTAAAGCAGGGTTCCGCCAATTTAAAATATAGAGACAATGAGGGTTATTTACAAAAGGCAAATCCACTTTGCACTACACATGCACTGAAAGTGCAGTTGCTGTAGATTTGAGGGGAAGCTCTGCTGATTTTCAATCAATCATGTGCAAGCAAAAATTCAGTGTTTTTTTTTCTTTGCATGTCCCCCCTCAGATCTACAGCGACTGCACTTCCAAGTAAAGTGGTTTTGCCTTTCGTAAATAACCCCTTTGTTTGTTATATTCAATGTACGATAAAACTTGTAATAAAATTGCAATAGAAAATTAAAAATAAAAGCTTACGATACCAGTGGGTGGCTCCTGGGCAATGAGTAGTTAACTTCATCTGAAAATACAAATGGGGGGGGGGGCAAAAACCATGATGTGCGGAGTTGAAGCCAAAGAAAGAGCGGGCTCACTGGCCAGAGATGGAGGTGTGGGCTGGCCTGGGAGGCTGGTGTCACTGCGGACCACTTAGTGGTGTGTGAACACTGAAAGCCTGGGGGGGGGAATTGGATGAACAAGATGGTCCTGCCTAATCGTGATGGTAGAGGATCAGATGACTGATGTCCAAAGCCGGAAACCAGAGCAGCTGCGCCTTTAATTGGAACAGGCTTGTCGGGATGACGAGGTTCACAAATCTCTCGTTGACCCCCGGGAGACCAATAGTAGTGAATACCAACAGTGGTCTCTCTGTTTTACAGTTTTTTTTCTTGCCGCCCAAAATATGCCAACTCCCCACCTATATTAAAGACTCCAGTCATATCATTGACACCCTTCAATATTATTTATGGGAAGATGGCTATATGTGAACATCTCTTGATGTCACACCTTTTGTACACATCGATACCCCTTTTTGACAACAAACGGGGACATTAACTCAAGGCAATCTGACTTTTTGGTCAGATACATTGATTTTTGTTTTAAGACAATTATTTTATGTTTCTGGACCAGTTTTATTTACAATGCAAAGGTACCACCATCTTTTCTTCCTAAAGTTGTATAACTCTTCCACCTCACAGAAGACAGTCTAAAGCAGGGGTAGTGAATTAAAATTCACAGTGGTCCGGTCAGAAAATGTTTCTTCCAGCGGAGGTCCGAATGTCATATTGGTGCTATGACTTCACATGATTTCCTCCGCTTCACAGCGCTCCCCCACCACGCACCTTTACGAGACACACACACATATCACACTCTGTGCTTTTTTTCTTTTAACTTTGAAATCTCAAAATACATTTCTTTAATTTTTATGCAGCACAGCTCTGTTGCGGTGCATAAAAACAGTATGCATTTTGCACCACACTGCTCAGCACGCAGGGGCGCTGTTGAAGTGTGAACAGAACACATAAAAAACAATTGTTTTCTATTGCCCTTGCAGAGACCTGTGTTTTTCTTGTGCAGAAATCACAGTCCCCCTTTTACATCAGTCTGCATTCCCCCCCCCCCCCCCTTAACATCACAGACCCCATTTTACATCAGTCTTCAGTCCCCCCCCCTTAACATCACAGACTCCCTTTTACATCAGTGTCCTTAGCCCCCCCCCCCCCCTCGTGTCACATCCTCCCTCCCTCCCTCACCACCCCAACCCATTACACAGACTGACCCCCCCCCCCATATAACAGACTGACCCGACCCATCACACAGACTGATCTGACTCATCACAGACTGACCCCCCCAAATCGCAGACCCCTAATTAGACTGACCCGTCCCATCACACAGACTGACCCCTCAAATAACAGACTAACTCCCCCATCACCCAGACTGACCCCCAATCAGGCAGACTGATCTGACTCATCACAGACCTCCCCATCACGCAGACTGACCCCCCAAAAACCAGACTGATCTGACTCATCACAGACCTCCCCATCACACAGACTGGCCCATCACAGACTGACCCCCCTGATCACAGACCCCTCATTACAGACTAACCCGACCCATCACACAGACTGACCCGACCTATCACAAAGACTGACCCCCCATTACAGACTGACCCCCCAATCACAGACTGACCCCCCCCCCCAATCACAGTCCTCTCTCGATATTAAACCCCTGTCCTTTACAGCACAGCACTCCTCCTCTCCCCACAGAACCCTACCTGATTCACACAGGGCATGAAGCGTGACCGCTCTGGACAAAGGGCGGGACTTTGTTAAAAGTGAGTGATTTATTACTGGAACTGCCTATCAACCAATCACTCACTCCGTAAGTTAAAAAGTCCCGCCCTTTGTCCAGAGATCGGCCGAGCTTCATGCCTTGTGTGAATCAGACAGGCAGTGTGGAGAGGAGGGGGGAAGTGCTGAGATATTAGAGAAGTTCCGTGCCTGCTATGCTATGTATATAGCAGCGGCAGGCGGGCGAGTGAGGACACAGAAAACTACTTGGCGAGGCTGCGGTCCAGGCAGAATGGCCATGGGGGCCAGAACCGGACCGCGGTCCGCCATTTAGAGACACCCGGTCTAAAGCCTCATACACACGGTAGGACTTCAAACAAACTTTTCCTTGGATTTTTGTCTGAAGGCAGTTGGCCGGGCACACCCATCGCATACACACAGCAGGACTTTTCTGCAAACTTTCCTAAAACGTTCCCAACATCACGTGGTTTTTCTACTCTTTACCGACAACCTTTGGTCAACTTCTGCTATTGTTGGTTGATTTTAACATTGGTTCTGGGCATGCGTATTTGTACTTTGGACAAAAGTCCTTCGGATTTCTGTACATACGATAGGACTTTTGTTGCCGAAAAGTTTGTCTGTTTGCAGAGCGAACTTTTGTCCGATGAAAACCCAAAAAGTTTGTCCGATGGAGCGTACACACGGTAGGATCTTTTGGAAATGTTCTCATTTTGACGTTTGTTGTCAAAAAGTCCTACCGTGTGTATGGGGCTTTACCTTTCTTATGCTCTACTTTAAAGCACTCAAAGGAAATTGTTCTTCACTTCCTGGTTGTAGTCAAAGCCATCAGAGTCTACCCCCAAAGCAACAGCTTCTATCACAAAGATGGCAGTGTTAATTTTGAGGTCAAATTTCGATTTGGTTTTAGTCACGGACTGCACTAAAATGTATTTTTTTCTTTAGTCGTATTTTAATCATCTGAATTGTTTTAATTCTAGTAGACTAAAATCTACAGTACATTTTTGTTGACTATAAAGTCTAAATTCCTGGAGTAAAAATCAAATAACCTGCTATAATTTGTGGTATTAGCGTGTGAACATGCATTACAGACATAGATTTAGACGTTGTGCTACATACCGTCTTCATAAATAAAACCTTGCTTTTTGACAAAGAAAAGTGCAACTTTAAAATGTATAAAAAAAAAAAAAAATCAAATAAACTTGATTGGCTGTAATACCATTGTAATGCCATTGCACATATCACCTGAATATATTACCAACATTATCCAAAACTGTAAAAGTAAATAATCACTAAACAGCAAACATCCACTTTCTCTCAGTGCTCATAAATCTGTTATAATAGACAGGTCACAGACCCTTCAGCTGCTGCTATTAAGTGAATCAGGAAGTAAAAAAAATGTCTACACAACCTAAAGAGATATTCATTTTGAACACATAATATATAAATCCAGTACAATGTCCTCATTATAAACAAGAAAAAAAAATCCTCTGTAGAGTAATCGGCTGTAACAAAATAACCAACAGTGCGTGGGGGAGCGTTGAAAACATTTTGTAAGTGGGATCAATATGTGATTGATACAAGCGTCTAGTGCTGCTAATGCCTATATCTCCTTAGGGTGTGTAGACATATTACCAACATTAAAGCAGAGTTCCAGCTGCAATTTTTTTTGTTTTTGTTGTAGATGCTGACTTTTAATAAGGACACTTCCCTGTCCAGGGAGCCTGCAAGGTCAGCCTCTGAGGTCAATTCGTCCACCTGCCCGGGTGCAGGCATTCGCCATTCCAACTAAGGGAAATGGGCAGTGGACACAGCCGGTTTTCTACTGTTCATGCGCAAGTCGCGCACGAACAGTAGAATGCGCGACTTGTGAATGGCCAGCTCATCTTCTAGGACACGCACAGGTCCCATAAGACAGCGGGGTGAAGGAGGATGGCTTGCTGAAGAAGAGGACGTAATGTCCTGCGCCACGGCCGAGATAGAATAGAAATACACTCGGTACTTAAAATAAAAATAAGGAAAGAAAAAAAATATAAAAATAGATCTCCAATAACGAGGGGTTTCATTTAAGACCACCTTGTAAAAGTGGTTGGAACTCTGCTTTAAATATAAAGAACAAAAAATGGGAAAAGCCATTTTCTTTTAGTGCAGTGTAGTGAAGACAAATTTAGATTTTTTCCTACCCCTATGACCTCGCAAAGGACATCTTGCTTTTACATACACCATCGCTAGATCGATAAGACAACTTCTCGCTAGAGCTTACGCACTAAAGGACAAATCTTCTCCTGCACATTCATGCACTTTAATCCAACAGTCCACAGGTTTTTCTAGATATTCTGACACCAGGGCTCTGTCTATATACCATTTTTAAAGTTCTACCAAGAGGATATCCAGTCTTGTGTATGCAGCTTTTCAGCTACAAGGTGCAAAACCAAAATACTAGCTGGTTTCACATGCAATGTATATTAAGTTCGTCATTTTTTTTTTTTTGCAATCCTTGTGAAAGTCATGTGGTTTACGGCCCTGGGAGTGGCATACAGCTCCCTTTGTTTTTAGAGCACCGATATTTTGAACACATATTTATGCAAAAACAGTTTAATATTCGCAAATGCACATTTATTGGTAGCATATATTTATAATTTTTTTTATACATTTCTTAGACTTGGCGCCACACTGATTATAAATTTAGATATTTATTCCACTTCGTTAAGGTTCTTGATGTGACACTCTGAAGTTGGGTCAGTTGACACTTGTTATTGTTTGGTTTGCCTAATTCTTGCCCACCTTTCTCATTCATTCCTTTGAGGCATCTCAGGGTCTATGAATACTCTGGTATCCTGAACTGGGAAAATATAAAAATACCATATCTGAGTACAGTACTCAGATATTTTTTTTTTTTAAACATGTAGTTATATCTGAGCTTGCTACATTGTGTTAGCGTAGCTTTTCTCCAGTTACCTGCTGGGATAGGTTATATTAAAAAACAAACAGGCTGGGTTCACACTATTGTGAATTGGATGTGGGGTTCCCCGCATCCAATTCACATGTCAATAGATTGTGACTGGCTCTCTATGGAGCTGGTTCACACATCTCCTGGGTCCTGTGCATATTCTGGTCCCTTTCGGGTCTGAATTCAGCCCACAAATTCACGAAAAAGTGAACAGGGACGCACCATGCTTCTGCTGTGAGCCACTCCGCGCTTCAGTGTGAACCCAGCCTAAGGGCCCTTTCACACGTGTGGACCGTTCGTCCGTTTTTAATACGTCCGTTTACGGATGAAAAACGGACTACAATTCTTTCCTATGGGATAGCGGACGTTAGCGGATGAGCATCCGCTAACGTCCGTTTACATCCGTCTCCGTTAAGCTCCGTTTTTTTGAACGGAAGAAAACCCTCTTTTTCTTCCGTCAAAAAAACGGAACGGACGAAAACGGATGTTAGCGGACGATCTGTTTAACATCTGATCCGCTAAAATCAGTTTTTCATCAAAATATGTAATAAAAATAAAGTTCTAACAGAAAAAACGGATCAACTGATGATAAAAAATGGTCCGCACGTGTGAAAGGACCCTAAATCTAAATCCAATGCCCCAAGTGGAAACGAGTTGTCTTCCAAGATCATTCAGGTAGATGCAAGTGAAACAGGGGCTCTTGCTGTTCTATCAGAGGTATGTTATACTGGCAAATATTTGCCATGAGCAAAAAAAAAATTTTCATCACGAGCAAGATCAAACTCGAGTTGACAGAAAATAGCTGTTTATCTTCTTTTATATTGTTTATTTTTTTAACTAGTTATTTTGCTATCGCTAAAATATGCCTTTATTGCCAAGCCACGTTTGAATACCTACTCAAAAGCTGCATTACCTTGTATAGACAGCAGATGGTGATGCAACAATAGATTTGGCTTGTCCTATACACATATGGAACTATACAGGCATTAATATATAGAATAGTCTGGTATTTTGAAGAAGGTATAAAGCAGCCTTTCTCAACCTGTGAAATAATCTCGTCTCAAGGAATTCCTGTGTAATAATTACTATAGCTACAGCTCACTGATTATTAATGTTTTGATAGGCTTCTCTGAAGAGATGCATTTTCAGGTATCGTCTGAAAGGGGACAAAGTAGGAGATAGTGGGACAGATTGGGGTAGAGCATTTTTCCATTGCTTATGGAACTATAAGATAAGGATGGACTTTTTAGCTTAAAAATGAACTTGGTGTACATGAACTGCACCAGTTATTCCCCGAAGTATATAAAAATAAAAAATTCTTATAAAAGTGACTTTTTGAGTCATCAAACACTCTTTAATTGTACATCACAGGAGAAAGAGGAGTTGTATCTTTACTATATGGTTTATGCTGCCACCTGCAGGTGAATGAACACTGGCCAGGAAAAAAAAAGGCAGGAGTACCCGTCCAGGCATAACCCCTCCTGTCAAGCCTCAGTCTTGTGCTAGTGTCTGAAGGTGATATATACTTCTAGGTTGCTCTTTAGATCTTTTTTTTTTTTTTTTTTTACACCCATGGGCCTGTATTTTCTGCCTTTAGCAAGACACAGGTGGGCCCAACCCTGATCGGTAATTATAGGCAGCAGTCCACAATTGACTATACGCTGACCTTGCGGCCACTGTCTGCTGGGTTTCATCATCATCCCTCAGCATGCTATAGCTTCATGGAGGGTGAGAGAACGGGAGAAGGACCATGAGTTTTCCCACGCTTGACACTATCTGAACCAAATACATTTATCTTGGTCTCATCAGACCACAGGATATGGTTCCAATAGTCCATGTCCTTAATCTTCTTGTCTTCAGCAAATTGCTGTCTTTCTTGTGCATCCTCTTTAGAAGAGGCTTCCTCCTGGGACGACAGCCGTGCAGACTATATTGATGCAGTGTGTGGCGTTTGGTCTGAGCAATGACAGGCTGACTGCCCACCCCTTCAACCTTTGCATCAATGCTGGCAGCACTCATATTGTGGCAGGCGCAGCACTATGAAGTGCCTCATGCGCTGTGGCATTAGAAGAATTGTGATATCTCTGACTTTTCAGTCCAACAAGACTGTCTATTATTCTGAAATTCCTCTAGCGCCGTTCTATGGAAGCAGTAGGTTTAAAGAGCACACCAAATGCTTAAAATAACTTCTTTATTAACTTCACTTTTCTTCATATATAATACGGCTGCTTTGCAAAACACGTGATGAATAAAGTATAACAGAAAATGGTGGTTCAAATATTCAATCTTGTCATTTAACATAAGATGAAAAAGTGCGAGTATGGCCTCACTTAGGACTAGTTAATAGGGTAATAGAGTACCATCATCCAAGTATTGATGAAAAAGAGGGGGAGGTGGGAATGGGGGAATAGTTGCTGAAGCTAGACCCAACACATACCCGCCCAGTTGAGGTGTGGACTATCTCGGTACAAAATAGGTCAGGATAAACAATATAATAAATAAAAAATTGATTTATTAAATGAAACTGTTGCATTAAAAACAATAGTGTACATCAAAAGATTGGTCGATTCTCTACTATAATTGGGTGGATAACACACCCGTTTCTCTCTTCCCTGAGTGCCTCTAACTTGTAAATCCCAATTTATCTTTTATTTAACCCTTTCCATTACTATGTGACTTGGCATGACATTGCCTTATACTCTGCATTGACCTGGGAATATCTCGATACGGATCCGGCAGATCTGTCACGTACCTGGTGGTGCGAGCCCGGCGTGCAGGGAACGGCAGCCCTTGCTTCTCTGATCCCGGGACCCCTGATAGTGCAGACAGGAGGATCGGGACTACAGAGTCGCACAAGCGCCTGGTACTGGCGAGTGCTGGGCCCGTGAGCTGAGTCGGTAGTTTCTTGGAGTCAGATTACAGGCTGGTGCAGGTAGACGATCCAAGCTCACTGTCGGGCAGATGGAAACAGAAGTGCAGCAGAAGCGGGGGAGGTGTACTGTAGTACCGACTGGAACAAGTCTTTGCTGGTAAGCCCTCGAGCGGGATAAGGGTTCAGTAGAAGACAGCGTTGGCACAGGCGTGGTCAGGTTCGGTCCGGGTCGTTCAACAGGCGGGCAGCGGAGGTACAGCGGGTTAGCCAAAGGGGAAGTCAGACAAGCCAAAGTCAGGGCAGGCAGTAGACGGGTCAACAGGTACAAGCCGGGTGGTCAGGATCAGATTCAATCAGGTTCACAGATGCTGGTGTCTCACAGAAACGCTATAGACAGGACAGCAAGAAGCACAGGGATCAGGATTCTTTTAAAGCCAGATTTGGCGCCAAAACGGTGTCTCCACGCGCGCCGCCGCCGCTAGTGCGCGCTCCCGTGCACGCTATGGTGCCGCGAATGCGCGCGCCGCTATCGCGAACGCGCGCGCCGTTATCGCGAATGCGCGCCGATGTGCCCACTAGTGAACCAGACTGTCCATGACAAGATCTTTCTATTGTTATATTTGCCAACAAATTTGTTATTTCTCCTTTTTTTTTTTTTTTTCTTGATGTCTTATGTCTATATATTGATATATACATGTATTATTCTGTATGTTAATAAGAGGAAAGCTTCAGCCCTCACTTGACCCCTACCCAAGGCCATTGATGAGACAACGGTATGGATATGCTCCAGACCGTCTAGGAATTTTGTGTTACCCACACTTCCTATTATCTACTGCAGCTGCACCCATTTTGGTGCCCCCCTCTTTGCTCTATGGCACCCCGACCTACGGCTGTGCTCATAACTATATTATCATCATCAACAACATCTCTCTTCTTTTTTTTCACAATCATATATACAATTAGACACCCATTTCAGTTCATATGACATAGGGGTATTCTGCAACTAGTATTATTACACCCCTTGGCACTACCCCCACTCCACTTTATCAGGCCCGTGGAGTAGTCTTTGATCAGATCACCCATATCTCATCACCTTTTCCCATTTATTTTTCCCTTATATAACCCTTTTCCCCATTTTCACACATAGGCCAAGCACTTGCCAGTGTTGGTTTTTCATTTATGCCACATTTTTATCATAGCCCAGGTAGGCCTGCGATGTTACACTGCTCGCCCTTTGTCACCCTCCTTATATACATCTACTCTGTTCATTCATCCACCCCCTTAATTATTATTTTCCATTTTTATTACTAATTTTATTTTTATTTTATTTATATATTTATTTTTATTTTTTATTTTTACCTGCACCGTTTATCCTGTTATTCAGTTTTATCAGTATATTTATATAACCTGGGGGAACAATACAAAACCCCCCCCCCCCCCCACAACCCCCCCCCCCCCCTTCCCTCTCACCACCACCTCCTCCGCAGCCTTCCCTGAGACCTTGCAGTTGTCAATGCAATCTGCCACGGCACAAGTTACCACTAAATAGTAATCTAACTGTGGGAATTATCTTCTCACTTATTACATGATTGTAATGTACATTCTAACTATGTTAATTTAATTTTACTTTTCCTTTTTCGTAAATGTATTGCCCTCCAGTTTCACGTCGCATGCCTGCCCATGGTGCCCCCCTCCCCCCTTAGCAGCGGACGTGTGCTTCCCCTGGCAGGGATGAGCCTTAGCCCATCCCCACTTGCTCGTCCAGGCTTGGGGCTTCCCGCCCCTTGGCCTGGTTCGGCCGCACATGCGCAGCATTGCGGATCCTGCATCTGCGCAGTGCGGGGAAGCTGACCGGGTGACGTCAGACGCCGCCGTTCCGACGGCGTCGAGGCGTGTCCCGGTTGGGGATGCTCATTTAATGGGCTCCGGCCCGTTGGATGAGCCAGTGCGGATCTCGCACAGGCTGGCTCATGTGAGTGACACAGCTAGGCTGCTGCCCACGGCACAGCGGGGATCCGTACGGGAGCTACAATTGTCCATGCACTACCGTGCATTGCCACGTCCATGGATACCTCCATGAGTGACAGTATACTGGCCACGCACCAGTTACACTGGACCCTGTCCCCGTACTTGGCCCCGCTCATATGCCTGCACCAGCTCCTTGCCTTGTCCTCAGCCAACCCAGTTGTTTCCCACCCACCATCGGGACCTACCCTTTGCCACCACCTTGGCTGCTGGCCCCCCATGCATCCGTGGATACGATCGGTTGTGGTGAGTCTTCATCCCTGACCCCTTCTTAGGGTCAAATCTGTCCACATTCCCTTCTCTTTCCTCCTTCCTCCTGCTTTTCCTCACTCCTTCTCCTCCCTACCCCTTCCCTTTCCCTCTACCCCTGTTCCTTTTCTCTCTCCTCCCCCTGCCCTCCTTCTTCTTTTCCCTTTCCTCCCCCTCTTCCCCTACCTGGCTGTACCCCTACCTCGTTCTTTCCCTCCTCCTGCCTTCCCCTCCCCCATCCCCTCCCTCCTCCTGCCTTCCCCTCCCCCATCCCCTCCCTTCCTCTTCCTACCCTTCCACCTCTCTTCCCATCCTCTCTCTTTCTTTTTCTCTCTTTCTCTCGCCCCCTCCCCACTCCACCCCCCCCCCTGCTTCAACCTTTCCTATATTCCTACTCCCCCTCTCCCCTGACCCACCCCCACCATTACCACTATCCATGTCCTGGGCCTCCTCCTACAACCTAATGTATGCCAATTTTTCAGAGACCCACTTACCATCCCCCACGTTCGCTGCAGGGGGATCACCTATTGGGCAGACCTGGCTCCGCGCCTGCTTCGTTACACTTTGGGTAAAAACTCTATGTCTATTTAATTTTTAACTCACTGCTGAACTGTATTATCTGTATTTTACATCATTTTATTGCATTATTGTCCTTCAGATTGGTTCTCCTGAAGAAGCGGACATCCCGCGAAACTAGTAGAGAATCGACCAATCTTTTGATGTACACTATTGTTTTTAATGCAACAGTTTCATTTAATAAATCAATTTTTTATTTATTATATTGTTTATCCTGACCTATTTTGTACCGAGATAGTCCACACCTCAACTGGGCGGGTATGTGTTGGGTCTAGCTTCAGCAACTATTCCCCCATTCCCACCTCCCCCTCTTTTTCATTTAACATAAGATGGTGGATATATTTCTTTCTTCAGTATTTACTCTCTCTCTCTCTATGTAAGTTATTAAAGCATTCTCTGATTTCCCTGAAAGGTATAACTGTGGTTTGCAACTTGGTTTGCATGGTTGCTTTTGCAGGGTTAGCTTAGTTGGGTTTGGTTTGTGAATTCGTTTGGTGACTTATTTGTTCGGTGGAGGTATGATATGGTATGAGTGGTGGAACTATAAGTGAACACACAGCTAGATCAGTATTCAGTTCTAATCACACTATTTACAATAAGAACATATATCTACAGTAACTGTGTAACGTACCTATTTTGCCCTGTTGCTTCCATAAAACTGCTTTGGCCTTGTGTCTGTTCTGCTCTGTGTCTCTGTCTCCATGTGGCTTTCTATCTCTGTGTGGAATAATCTAGCAGCACATGGAGTATTAGGAACCTCCCAGACAGAAATGGATGCAAAGGAGGCTGTGATAGGTCAAGACTCTGCTCAATGTGAGATTAGCTGTGATTGGGCCAAGGCTTCTGATGAGTCACAAAAGCTTAACTCGATGCTTTCTGGCATGAATTCAACTGTGTTATTGCTTACTTACTGCTGCCATACAAACAAATGACTCTTAAAGGCATATTTTTTCTTTTGTGAACACAACATACAACTGTTATATGACATCCAAGCATATAATCACAGTGAATATCTCTGCATTTGTCTCTTACATATAAACATGTGCTCTACATTAGGTTATTAGCAGGTTGAGCTCTATATAAATGTAGGTTATATTAGTTAATTAGGACAGGTTCTAGCTGGCCAGCTACACATATGTCTATTTCTCCAAGACAACCTCTGGATATGACGCTGAGCACATGCACTCAACTTCTTTGGTCGACCATGCCAAGGCCTGTTCTGAGTGGAACCTGTCCCGTTAAAATGTTGTAAGGTCTTATGCCGCGTACACACGGTCGTTTTTTGCGATGAAAAAAAAACGTTGTTTTTTAAAACGTCATTTAAATTGGTCATGTGTGGGCAAAACAAAAAAAAATTCCAACATGCTTGAATTTTTTGTGTCGTTTTATCAAAACGTCGTTTTTTGTTTCACAAAAAGTCACCGTGTGTAGCAAAAACGTTGTTTAAAACAAAGTTTTTCAACCCGCGCATGCCCAGAAGCTAGTTATGAAGCGAGCTTTAATGGAAAAGAGTGGTGAACGTAACCTTGCTTTTTGTGAAAAAAACGATGGTGTGTATGCAACATCGTCTTTGACAGTGACGTTTCAAAAACGTCGTTTTTTACTTCACAGAAAACGTCGTTTTTTTTCATCACAAAAAACGACCGTGTGTACGCGGCATTAGTTACCGTGCTGCAGCTCAGTTTTAGGGTCTTGGCAAGCTTCTTATAGCCTAGGCCATCTTTATGTAGAGCAGCAACTATTTTTTTCAGATCCTCAGAGTTCTTTGCCACGTTGAACTTTCAGTGACCAGTATGAGAGAGTGAGAGTGATAACTCCAAATTGTACACACCTGCTCCCCATTCACACCTGAGACCTTGTAATACTAACGAGTCACATGACACTGGGGAGTGAAAATGGCTAATTGAGCCCAATTTGAACATTTTCACTTAGGGGTGTACTCACTTTTGTTGCCAGCGGTTTAGACATTAATGGCTGCGTGTTGAGTTATTTTTAGGAGACCGAATATATCTGGCTGTATTACTCAACATTGAGGACACCATTGATCAGGCAGTGTTACAGACTTTAGACACAGTGGTCAGTGAAGAAAACTAAATGCAGCAGATGAAAGACACATCATGCGTACTTCCCTTAGACATCGGAAGATGTCCAGCAGTTCCATCAGCACAGAACTGGCAGAGACCAGTGGAACCCAGGAACACTCATCTAATGGTCAGAGAAGGTGTCTTCACGGAAGAATGGCATGCTAATGGAAGCACAGATCCTGACTTGGCACAGTGAGGTTGAAGAAGTGGTTCCCTGTTGCGAGATTGTGAATTACGAAATGGCATTGTACTTCTCAAACAGATCTTTTTTCTTTGTAAATGTCCCTTTAAATGTAGTTACACCTTTAGCAGTAATGAACATAGATAGTGTAGTGTCATGTTCTAAAAGCAGGAGGCACCATATGGTTAATTGTTAGTTGCTTTATTGGTCTTTTTATCTGTCTTGTTGGTGCACTTTGATATCAAGAGAGTCAATTGTACCAATAGTTATAAAGTAATAAAAACATTGTGGAAATCACTTATTAAACTTGTAATTTCATGTAATATACTGCATATACAGATACATAACTTGTACCTGAATGTAGGTCACACAGAAATTGGGCAGCTTTCAGATGCCGTAATAAATTTGTGCCGTAATAAATGCTAGTGAACACATTTTTCAAAGCTTTTTTCAGAGCTCTGTCACAATCTCCTGGATTCAAAAAGACTGGCGTGGATAGATTTTGCGAAATTGTTGCGTTCTAAAAATCATGCAGCTTACCTGTCTAGAACTTGTACTTGAATTTGGAGCATTCTGCACCACTCTTGGAAAGCATGTAAAACACTGTGGGCCAGATTCTCTAAGAAATTCGCCGGCGTAGCGTAAGCCATTTACACTACGCCGCCGCATCGTACTAGAGCAAGTGCCGTATTCTCTAACCATTTGCTCTGTAGTTTGCGTTGGCGTAGCGAAAATGGCCCAGCGTAAGCCCGCGTAATTCAAATGGGGCGGCTTGTATTTAAATTAAGCGCGCCCCCGCGTCGAACGAACTGCCCATGCGCCGGCCGGGGAAAAAGCCCAGTGCGCATGCTCCAGCTCACGTCGGAAAGCGTCGTTGAAACCGACGTCAAAATGACATTTTCGTCACTACGCAATGCCCCTATTCGCAAACGAGTTAGTAAAACGACGTAAGTGACGGAAAAAGCCGACGCTGACCCGATGCCATACTTAACATGGCATCCGACGGCATCCGACGGCACTTCATAAGGTTACTCCTCATAGAAGCAGGGGTAACCTTACGAGTTCGTAAACGACGTACGCGACGACGGGGCGGCGTAAAAGCGATCGGGAATCGGCGTACTAGCCTAATTTGCATATGCAAATGAGAAAACAACGTAAAGGCCACCTAGTGGCCGGAGTTGTCATTACAACTACGATCCGCAAGTGTAATGGTATTACACTTGTCGGATGTTGAAGCGTATCTATGCCAAAGTGATGCTAAGCATCACTCGCATAGATACGAGCCAAAAAAAACGGAGATACGACAGGGTATCTGAGATACTCTGTCGTAGCGCCGCTGAGAATCTGGCCCCGTCTCTGTACACTAAAAGAAAGTTGGTCTTAATTAGCTTCACTTTCATAAGATACAAACTGCCAGAATTTTATTTTAAATTTGATGCAGTACAGTTGTTGCACCACAATGTAGAACTACTTGTTGCACGAGTTGCTGTTGAGCAAAAACTGTTGCAGATGTTTTTTTTTTTTTTTATCTATACAACACTATAATAAGAGCAATCGGCACCAGAAAAGTTGGAGCAGCAGCGACAATGGACTTCCTCCAATGTGTTTTAGGGTGATTGTAATTTCATACAGTGTGTCAGGGATGCGCTGACCATAGTGCAAATTAAGCTCCAAGGTGCACACGAATGGTGCAGGCCTGTGGGTGCTCGTTCGCCACTGATACTGGCGCCAAGTGCAGCAACTGTACTAGTTAGTTTCTGTCTGATCCCCAACGTTCCCTGTGTTCATGTACCTGACTCCTGTGATTGACCCAACTTGTCTTGACCACACTTGAATGCCTATCCTGCCCTGACCTCAGCTTGTTTCTGGATCCTGCTTTGCTCTCTTGCTTTTCTGCCTGCTCTGACCATACTAACCTCTGCCTGTACCAGCCTTCTGCCTGCTGCCTTTGGCTGATCTGACCATTTGTTACTGACCCGGCTCGGTTCGTCTGACCACGAATCCTGTTTTATCCACCTGTTCAGCATCTCCTGACCAGCACCCTGGCTACCTGGTCCCAGCCAATCATCTTCCAGCCCATTCGGTACTCACAGTCTTCTGCCAGCCTGTCATCTGCCAAGTCCAGTGTCCTCTGCTCCCGCTACCCTCTGCTGTCCGGGCCATCTGATCAGTTCCTAGCGAAGCACCAGCTACTTACCTGAGCAGTTTGCTGGACATTCCACGAGCACGCTCTTGTGGCCACTGTCTCACTACCAGTGGTTCTTGAGCGGGATCTGTAAGAGAGGCCTTCCTCTGCTCATTAGGCTCTGCAACCAGGTACGTGACACTATATGGCAACAAGCTGTCGAAGGCACGTTGAACCATGTAACAATGTAGCTTGTATAAGACCCTTTAGCACTGAACATTTTTTAATGCATTTTTCATGTTTAAATGCAGAACAAAAATTAATGAAAAATGTATCCCTTCAAATCCTATGGAACTCTTCACATCAATGTGCTGTGGGTGCATTTTAAAAGTCAAACATGCTGCATTTTTGGTGCATCTTGAGCCCCGGAAGGTTTACCCCTTCATGACCAGAGCATTTTCTGCTATTCAGTACTGCGCTACTTAAATTAGGAATTGCATGGTCATGCAACACTGTACCCAAATGAACTTTACATAATTTTTTCACACGAATAGTTTTCTTTTGGAGGTATTTGATCATAACTGGGTTTTTATTATATGACTGAAAAAAGACTGAACTGAACAGTTTGAAACAAAAGAATAATATTTTCTACTTTCCGTTACAAACATATTCAATAAAATCGAATTCCTTCATAATTTTAGTCCAAAATCTTTGGTAAAAAAAAAAAAAATCCCAAGTGTATAATAATTGGTTTGTGTAATAGTTATAGTGTCTACAAACTATGGTATATATATTTGAAAATTAATCAACCCTGATGTAATGATGGTCAATCTCATTTGTTTAGGCCCCACAATGCCAGTACAGCACAAATACCTCCCAAATAAAATAATTTTTTTCTTCACATTTTTTTTTTTAACCACTTAACCCCTGGACCAATATGCTGCTAAATGCCCAAAGGTGTTTTTACAATTCAGCACTGCATCGCTTTAACAGACAATTGCGCGGTCGTGCAACGTGGCTCCCAAACAAAATGTGTGTCCTTTTCTTCCCACAAATAGAGCTTTCTTTTGATGGTATTTGATTACCTCTGCGATTTTTTTTTTTGCGATTTAAATGGAAAAAGACCGAAAAATTTTAAAAAATTATATTTTCTAATTTTTGTTATAAGAAAAATCGAATAAACTAAATTTTAGTCAAACATTTAGGCCAAAATGTATTCAGCCACATGTCTTTAGTAAAAAAAATCGCAATATAAAAAAAAAAATAGCTACCTAGTGGCAACAGTGACACTAATACAGCGATCAGAAAACCAATCGCTTAGTGACACTGGCAATAGGGGGTGAAAGGGTTAACTAGGGCGGTGATCAAGGGGTTAAACCTTTATTAGGGGGGGTAGGGGGCTACCCTCGACCTAACACTAACTGCCTGTCACACTGACACTAAATGCAGTGATCAGTAAATATATGATCACTGCTATTAGTGACACTGTGATAGGGGTCTGGGGGGGGGGGTGATCTGAAGGGGTTGAATGTGCCTATGTGTATGTTGTCAGTGTAGTGTTGGTGCGACTTACTATGTGATGTCTTCTCTCCTCTCATTGGATCGAAAATACCGCCGAGAGGAGAGGTGACATCACTTCCTCTGCCTGTGTTTACATTACGCGGGCAGAATGGGGGAAGCGGATTCGCTGGGAGCGATCGCGAGGGGGCGGACAGAAACGAACAGCCGCCCCCTCATCCCGGATCGCTCCCAGAGGCTAAATGACCGCCGCATGTAGCAGGGGTTTCCCGATTGGACCCCGACCCGCAGGAAGGCAGGAACGTACCAGTACACCCATCTGCCTGTACGTGCCATTCTGTGGACGTACATATACAGTGCGGAAAATAAGTATTTGAACACCCTGCTATTTTGCAAGTTCTCCCACTTGGAAATCATGGAGGGGTCTGAAATTGTCATCGTAGGTGCATGTCCACTGTGAGAGACATAATAAAAAAATAAAAAAATCCAGAAATCACAATGTATGATTTTTTTAACTATTTATTTGTATGATACAGCTGCAATGAAGTATTTGAACACCTGAGAAAATCAATGTTAATATTTGGTACAGTAGCCTTTGTTTGCAATTACAGAGGTCAAACGTTTCTTGTAGTTTTTCACCAGGTTTGCACACACTGGAGGAGGGATTTTGGCCCACTCCTCCACACAGATCTTCTCTAGATCAGTCAGGTTTCTGGGCTGTCGCTGAGAAACATGGAGTTTGAGCTCCCTCCAAAGATTCTCTATTGGGTTAAGGTCTGGAGACTGGCTAGGCCACGCCAGAACCTTGATATGCTTGTTACAGAGCCACTCCTTGGTTATCCTGGCTGTGTGCTTCGGGTCATTGTCATGTTGGAAGACCCAGCCTCGACCCATCTTCAAAGCTCTAACTGAGGGAAGGAGGTTGTTGCCCAAAATCTCGCAATACATGGCCCCGATCATCCTCTCCTTAATACAGTGCAGTCGCCCTGTCCCATGTGCAGAAAAACACCCCCAAAGCATGATGCTACCACCCCCATGCTTGGGATGGTACTCATCATTCTTCTTCCTCCAAACACGGTTAGTGGAATTATGACCAAAAAGTTCTATTTTGGTCTCATCTGACCACATGACTTTCTCCCATGACTCCTCTGGATCATCCAAATGGTCATTGGCAAACTTAAGACGGGCCTTGACATGTGCTGGTTTAACCACTTAAGACCCGGACCAATACGCTGGTAAATGACCCAAGGTGTTTTTGCGATTCGGCACTGCGTCGCTTTAACAGACAATTGCGCGGTCGTGCGACGTGGCTCCCAAACAAAATTTGCGTCCTTTTCTTCCCACAAATAGAGCTTTCTTTTGGTGGTATTTGATTACCTCTGCAATTTTTATTTTTTGCGCTATATACAAAAATAGAGCGACAATTTTTTACTTTTTGTTAAAAAAAAAAATCAAATAAACTAAATTTTAGTCAAACATTTAGGCCAAAATTTATTTAGCCACATGTCTTTAGTAAAAAAAAAAAATCGCAATAAAAAAAAATAGCTACCTAGCGGGAACAGCGACACTAATGCCGCGTACACACGGTTGTTTTTTGCGATGAAAAAAAACGACGTTTTTTGTGAAGTAAAAAACGACGTTTTTGAAACGTCACTTTCAAAGACGATGTTGCATACACACCATCGTTTTTTTCACAAAAAACGAGGTTACGTTCACCACACTTTTCCATTGAAGCTCGCTTTCATAACCAGCTTCTGGGCATGCGCGGGTTGAAAAACGTCGTTTTAAACGACGTTTTTGCTGCACACGGTGACTTTTTGTGAAACAAAAAACGACGTTTTGAAAAACGACACAAAAAATTCAAGCATGTTGGAATTTTTTTTGGGTCGTTTTTTTTAAGACAAAAAACGACGTTTTGCCCACACACGATCAATTGAAATGACGTTTTAAAAAACGACGTTTTTTTTCATCGCAAAAAACGACCGTGTGTATGCGGCATCATACAGCGATCAGAAAAATGATTGCTTAGTGACGCTGGCAATAGGGAGTGAAAGGGTTAACTAGGGCGGTGATCAGGGGGTTAAAACTTTATTAGGGGGGTGGGGGGGCTATCCTGAACCTAACACTAACTGATTTTACACTGCCTGTCACACTGACACTAAATGCAGTGATTAGATCACTGCATTCAGTGACACTGTGACAGGGGGGTGGGGGGGCAGATCGCAAGGGGTTAAGTATGCCTATGTGTGTGTGTGTCAGTGTAATGTTGGTGCACACTTACTGTGAGGTGTTCCTCTCATCGCAGCGGTTGGAAATACCGCTGCGATGAGAGATTACATCACTTCCCCCTTCCTGTGTAAACACAGGAGGAGGAAGTGACAGGGCGGGAGAGCGCAGGGATTGGCTGGGAGCGATCGCGGGGGGGCGGGCAAACACGGACATCCGCCCGCTCGTCCCGGATCGCTCCCGGAGACACGCGGACCTCCGCACGCCGCGGAGGGGGTCCCGATCGGACCCCCGATCCGCTACTGGGCGAGGACGTAAATTTACGCCCTTGTGCCCATCCGTGCCATTCTGTGGCCGTAAATGTGCGTGCGGAGGTCCTTAAGTGGTTAAGCAGGGGAACCTTCCGTGCCATGCATGATTTCAAACCATGACGTCTTAGTGTATTACCAACAGTAACCTTGGAAACGGTGGTCCCAGCTCTTTTCAGGTCATTGACCAGCTCCTCCCTTGTAGTCCTGGGCTGATTTCTCACCTTTTTTAGGATCATTGAGACCCCACGAGGTGAGATTTTGCATGGAGCCCCAGTCCAAGGGAGATTGACAGTCATGTTTAGCTTCTTCCATTTTCTAATGATTGCTCCAACAGTGGACCTTTTTTCACCAAGCTGCTTGGCAATTTCCCCATAGCCCTTTCCAGCCTTGTGGAGGTGTACAATTTTGTCTCTAGTGTCTTTGGACAGCTCTTTGGTCTTGGCCATGTTAGTAGTTGGATTCTTACTGATTGTATGGGGTGGACAGGTGTCTTTATGCAGCTAATGACCTCAAACAGGTGCATCTAATTTAGGCATGTGCAAAAGTGAAAAATTTGTTTCGTTTCGTTTCAATTCGTCATTTAATAAATTTCGTTAAGTTAGGTTCGTTACATGTGTTGAATTCGTTTTCGGAATTCGTTCGTTTTCGACCGAATTTCGAAAACTCCGGTCGAAATCGAAAATATTTCGCCCGTTTTTCGAATTCGTTCGTTTTCGACCGAATTTCGAAAAAAAACGATCGAAATCAAAAATATTTCAACCACATTAGAAAACAAATAGTCTCTTTTCGAATAGAATTTTTTTCGAATTAAATCCGAATTTTTTTTTTTTTTTTTTCGAATTCCGATCGAATTTAGTCCGCGGGTATTCGATTTGGAATTCGAAAATTTTTTTATTTTAGAATTTAATTTGAAAAAAATTCTATTCGAAAAGAGACTTCTAATCTGGTTGAAATATTTTCGATTTCGGCCATTTTTTTTTCGAAATTCGGTCGAAAACGAACGAATTCCAAAAACGGTCGAAATATTTCGCTAATATAGCAATTCGGGAATTTGTATGCATCCGAATGTCCGAATAATGGAAAATTCGTCCGAATTTCGATTCGGAACGAAACGAAATGCACATGCCTAATCTAATTTAGGATAATAAATGGAGTGGAGGTGGACATTTTAAAGGCAGACTAACAGGTCTTTGAGGGTCAGAATTCTAGCTGATAGACAGGTGTTCAAATACTTATTTGCAGCTGTATCATACAAATAAATAGTTAAAAATTCATAAATTGTGATTTCTGGAATATTTTTTTTTGATTATGTCTCTCACAGTGGACATGCACCTACGATGACAATTTCGGACCCCTCCATGATTTCCAAGTGGGAGAACTTGCAAAATAGCAGGGTGTTCAAATACTTATTTTCCGCACTGTACATGCGGCGGGCGTTAAGTGGTTAACATACTGTCACCAGTGCAGTAAAGAGTCATTATATAACTAGTGTGGCAGTGATCAGGTATACTGACTGGAATGTAAAAAAAAATCATAATTTCTTAACAATTCTTTTTTTATTTTATTAATTTTTTTCGTCATCAGAGTACTCTGGGTGGGGGAATCGGGTGATCGCCTTTCATAACAGACTGTTTATATTGTTATCATGTGATCACTATGACCAATCATAGGGATCATATGATACCTGGTTACCGGTAACTGTAATCCGCTGTGTACGGTGGTCACAGGAGGGGGTATCATTGTGCCAGTACGTGCTCCCCCACCACTGTATAATTGCTATAGAGGGTCAGCAAGTGATTAAAAAGTGCACAACCCCATTGAAATTAATTAAAAAACCCATCAAAACCACACAGCGGTTTCATTTTTGGTGCGCTTTTTGAGTTGTATGTCCGTGTTTTACAGGTGCATGCTGGGAGTCAGGCAACCAGAAAGTGTACCAAAAATGCATAAAACATGCATACATGTTTTTATCAGGTCTTTTTAGTGGAACAGTGTATAAGGGCCCTGCTGAAGATGCTCATAGGGCGCTGCCCTAAAGCGGTGAGTTTCTAAACAGTATACTGTCTTTCAGACTTTTTTTGGGGGGGGTGTGATTGGCTAACGTCAACATGCAGATCTTACTTGTGGCCCGCTTTTTAACACAGCGGCCAAGGATGATTTAGAATATACAGATGCATTTAATTGCTAGTGTCGGGTCTGTCACTTATGAAATGTGAGTGAAATTGTATTCAATATCTTAATACATCCTTTTAAAAATGTTATCACATTATTGGAGGCTCCTTCTTCCATTTTATACATATGTGGGTCGTGGCACAAAATCTGGAGAAAGCGTGCAGTTCAAACAGCTTTTTGTATTAAAGCATTTATTGCTTGAAGGCACAGCTGCGGGTTTATAAACTTAACAGCCATTTTATCTGGTGAGTTTGTTTGGTACGACTGGTGGAGGATCACACTGGGTGTCATTATCACAAAACTGATCGACATACAAGATATCACTTAGGCCGCGTACACACGAGGGGATATGTCCGCTGAAAACGGTCCGATGGACCGTTTCAGCAGACATCTCCGCTCGTGTGTATGGGCTAGCGGACAGATTTCTCCACCCGACAGATTTCAAAGCATGCTTTGAAATCCATCCGGTGGGAATCTGTCCGCCCGACATGTCTGCTGGTTAGTACACTTACCAGCAGACATGTCGTCCCCCACCGCCGCCGCCGAATGGATTCGGCGCATGCGCGGAAGTGTTTTACTTCCTGGTGCGGTGACGTGGCGATGACGCGGCGGTGTCAACGTCACCGCCGCGTCACCGCGCCGTCCGGCGGCGGGGAATTTGATCCGATGGTGTGTACACGCCATCGGATCAAACTCCCGATCGGACATATCCGATGGAAATGGTTCGCGGACCGTTTTCATCGGATATGTCCGATCGTGTGTATGGGGCCTAAGTGTCACCATTTTTCTGCATTGATGAACTTTATGATTATTACTCAAATTTTTGGATCACTATGGACTTATTTTTTTACACCATTAAATGTACTGTATCCTATCTATTTCGAGCACTGTTTACACTTTATTTGTTGCACTGTATTGCATTACCATATTTAGGATTCATTTTAGATCTTACTTATGGTAATTTTCTTCACTATAGGGATGCACAGTTATTGAGAGGGGTTAGATTTCTTTTTTTTTTGATCAGCACTGCTTTCCTTTTCTTTTTGCAATTTTAGTTTTTGGGTTACCAAAAATGAGTGCAGCTGCGATCTGCAGGTTTATTGTATCCCCTATATTTCAGTTCCCATTAATAACCTTTGGCGCTGTGTTTTATCTTTTTTCCAAATTCCTCTCATAGGGGGTTATTTACAAAAGGCAAATCCACTTTGCACTACAAGTGCAAACTACAAGTGCAAAGTGCACTTGGAAGTGCAGTCGCTGTAGATCTGAGGGGGACATGCAAGGAAAATAAAAAACAGCATTTTAGCTTGCACTTGATTGGATGATAAAATCAACAGAGCTAATCCCCTCATTTCAGATCTACCCCTCACATTTAAAGCGACTGCACTTCCCGGTGCACTTTCGGTGCAATTTCAAGTGCACTTTGCACTTGTAGTGCAAAGTGGGATTTCCTTTCATAAATAACCCCCTCAGTGTCCTATTGTTTATAGCAGTGGGAGGAATTATGCCCCATTATTGTTGTCAGTAGAAGAAATTATGCCCCACTGTTTGTGTCAATGCAAAAAATGATGTCTGATTGTTGGTGTCAGTGGGAGGAATAGTGTTTTTTTTTTATACATATCAATGGGAGGTATTATGCCTCATCATTGCTGTCCATTAGAGAATTTACCCCTCACTGCTGGTGTAAGTGCAAGGATAGTTCCAAAGGGCCAAATAGTGTCCAAAGGGCTATATAAAGGCAAGCAAATAGCCGCATTTGGCCACAGTTTGGAGACCACTGCCCTAAAGTGACAAACTTGTCTGGCGGAATGAAGATTTTTTCTGTTGAAGTACCTTGGTGTTCATGTTCTCATTGAGCATGAGAAGAAAAATGAAGATATTTGTGTGAGTACTTACAAGCATGTGTGTTTGAGCTCTGGGGTACACACCCTAATGCAACAGAATGCGCACACTTATAGCTAAAACAATAGATCATCTGCTGGGTTTTTATTGCCATTAGTTTCTCTAGTGGAGGGATTTTCCCTTGCTTCTCAACAGAACAGGAAGCAATATGACATCTCTTGGAGAGGAGCACAGACAAAAACATTTTTAGTAGAGTGGGGAATGATTTGAGCTGGTTTTCCTGTACCGCCCTTACATAGACTGGAAGCAAGGGTTAAACACTCTGCTGTGGTCCCAGATAGAAATACAATTTCTAACTCATCCCCAGGCTACATAAAAAAAAAAGGAAATTGGCTGAAGTTAAGCTTCCACTAAGCCTCCACTGTTATCGTATGCCTTGTACTGAGGGCGCAAGTCAGTTCAGTACTTACACATACGGTAATTATAGTCAGAAATTTTGTGTTTTTAGCACCCGTGTTTACTTGGGAAATATATCAACACCAATTTCTTGTTTTGCACAGTAAAAAGCCACTGCAGGAAACAATGGGCCAGATTCTCAGCGGCGCTACGACGGAGTATCTCAGATACCCCGTCGTATCGCCATTTTTTTTTGGCTCGTATCTATGCGAGTGATGCTTAGCATCACTTTGGCATAGATACGCTTCAACATCCGACAAGTGTAATACCATTACACTTGCGGATCGTAGTTGTAATGACAACTCCGGCCACTAGGTGGCCTTTACGTTGTTTTCTCATTTGCATATGCAAATGAGGCTAGTACGCCGATTCCCGATCGCTTTTACGCCGCCCCGTTGTCGCATACGTCGTTTACGAACTCGTAAGGTTACCCCTGCTTCTATGAGGAGTAACCTTACGAAGTACCGTCGGATGCCGTCGGGTGCCGTCGGATGCCATGTTAAGTATGGCGTCGGGTCAGCGTCAGCTTTTTCCATCACTTACGTCGTTTTACTAACTCGTTCGCGAATAGGGGCATTGCGTAGTGACGATCACTTCGTTTTGACGTCGGTTTCAACGACGCTTTCCGACGTGAGCTGGAGCATGCGCACTGGGCTTTTTCCCCGGCCGGCGCATGCGCAGTTCGTTCGACGCGGGGGCGCGCTTAATTTAAATACAAGCCGCCCCATTTGAATTACGCGGGTTTACGCTGGGCCATTTTCGCTACGCCAACGCAAACTACGGAGCAAATGGTTAGAGAATACAGCACTTGCTCTAGTATGATGCAGCGGCGTAGTGTAAATGGCTTACGCTACGCCGGCGAATTTCTTAGAGAATCTGGCCCAAAGACACATTCTTACGAAGGTGTAAATCTCAGATGTCATTTTGGTTGGTGAAGAGTAATCACCATTTATGATCAACAACAAGGTTGGTTTCATGTTAGTTCTGAGATATTTTACAAATCTCTTCACAGATTTTAGGATTGTTCTCATTATATAAGGATGAAAAAAGCCACTGAAAGGTTTACATATTTGAAAACGTAGTATAGTGTATCTTAACTGAGCACATATTTTAAATTATTGGAATGTTTATGTACATTTAGATATGACTTTCACATTTTTTTTTTTCCATTCCAATAATTTTTATTGAAGAGTTGAATTTTAATGAATTTTATTGAACAGATATCAAAAAACATAAGAACATTTGTATCAAAAACTATAAGATCAGTTGTAGACAGTGGCATCTTTCGAGATATAATAACAAGTGAGTTATTAGATCTTGACATTTATGAACCATAAATATAGTGTTCACTCAACAACAGATGTGTAACTACACAAACTCGTATCAGTCTTTGCTTAGTGAACTGTATGTGAACGGTACAAAGGTTCTGGTTGAAGGTAATTAGGGTTTCTTGAGTTTCGATTTATCGCATCCTTTGTGTTTAAACATATCTACAACTCTAGGGACACTTGTTTGTTTGTTTGTTTGTTTAGACTGTTGTGGTATCCTCGTGAGGTACAAGCTGGTCATATACATTAGTATTACTTTAGTAAGGTGTGATAGCTTGTAAGTCTGAGATAGGGGAGGAGAGAGAGAGAGTAGTTTGGTTCAGTTCTCATGGGGGAAAAGGGTGAAGGAATCCGGGATAGCCAGGAGAAAAAGAGAAAGAGGTGTAAGGGAGGGGGGGTGGTGTAGGAGTATTCCATTCTCCCCTGTCTACAAATATTGGGGGTTTAATGCAGCTAGTTACGCTAAGATGGGATGAGAAAGAAAGTTTACCGCTCAGAGGTCCCAGGGAACTGCAAGGTGGAGTCCAAACACCTGGGTGCAGGCACTGCAATAGTATGCAAAAAATGTATGGAGAAAAACCGGGACGGCCGGACTCCAAAAAGATGGTTCCTTTTAATAAAACTGGTCACAACATGAACATATCACAGCAAAAAATCAGGAGAAAAGCTGACACCTTTCACACTATCATACAGTGCTTATTCATAGCTGAATATGAATATGAATAAGCACTGTATGATAGTGTGAAACGTGTCAAGATTTCTCCTGATTTTTGCTGTCAGTTTTAATTTAGGGATGTGGTGAGACTAGGGTTTGCTTTGCTAATTGCGTAGGGGACATCTATATCCTTAGTTTTATTAAAAGGAACCATTTTTTTGGAGTGCGGCCGTCCCGGTTTTTCTCCATGCATTTTAATTACGCTAAGGCCTCGTACACACGAGGCAATCTATTTGTTCAAATCGGTCGGACCGACCGATTTGAACAAATCTGTCTGCTAGGATTTTGGTTTGCTCGCGTGTACACACGAGCAAACCAAAATCCCCGCCAGCAGACGGCGCGCTGACGTGGCGGCGACGTTGACGCCGCCACGTCACCGCACCAGGAAGTAAAACACTTCCGCGCATGTGCCGAATCCATTCGGCGCCGGTGCGAGACGACATGTCTGCTGGTAAGTGTACTAACCAGCAGACATGTCGGGCAGACGGATTCCCACCCGATAGATTTCAAAGCATGCTTTGAAATCTGTCGGGTGGCCAAATCCGTCGGCTCGCCCGTACACACGATCGAATCTGTCTGTTGGGACGGTCTAGCAGACCGTTTCCAGCAGACAGATTTGATCGTGTGTACGAGGCCTAAGAGTTTGGAGTCTTCGTCCGTCGTGACAAAGTGAAGCCAACAGGACCATAGCTTGGTAAATTTGGACTGATTATCCTGAGCTTGGTGAACAAGCTTCTCCATCTCTACAGCTTTCTTGATGCGACAAAGCCATTCTGCTATCGTGGGAGGGTTGGGATCCTGCCATAGGAATTATATACACCATTTCGCTGCATTCACCATATGCATGGCTAAGGATCAAAAATTTGCTTTTATCTGGGTGGTGGAGTGATGAAGCAGAAATTGTGCTGGGTTGGATTTTTTGACATTCCCACCAGATGTGCAATATTGAGCCTTTGGCTCAACGCCAACATTTGGGTGAGACAGTGGGGTCGATTTTGTGTAGTCTGTGGGGGGTTCTGTACCATCTTGAAAGGATTTTAAATCCATTTTCCTGTGTCAAGACATTAGTTGTTCCTTTATGAATGTATGTATGTATTTTTTCCCAATTTTCTTCTGCTAAGTCTAAGGAGAGATCTTGAGGTTGTGATTAGAGAAGAGCATAGAGTTTGTATCTGAGATTAGAACTCTTTTCGGTTCTTGTTAGCTGCATAACAATTGTGTGTGTTGGCGAGACCAGAATGGAATAAGCTTGGGATTGTTTAGGAAGTGTCGGATTTGGATATAAGTCCAGGAAGGAAATGTGTGGTTTGACATTTACGTGGCTAAGGAGGGTATGGTCAAGAAGTTTCCTGTCAAAAAAGTGTTCCGCACGTTTCGTAGCGTGTGGCCAAACGTCAGTTAGGAATGCGTCTGTTAAACCTGGGGGAAATTCAAATTATCAAGGCAGTGGGCGTGTTGTATTGAAATGAGCCATGACCCCATGCAAATGAGGGGCCGAACGAACGGCGCATGCACCGTCCGTGGACGTATCCCAGTGCGCATGCTCAAAAAATTCACGTTGGATAGAATGCCTAAGATAAATCAAACACTGCATACAACGTGAACGTAACTTACGCCCAGCCCCATTCACGTACGACTTACGTAAACGACGTGAAATTCGACGGCTGTTCCGACGTCCATACTTAACATTGGCTGCGCCTCATATAGCAGGGGTAACTTTACGTGGGTCGTACGCCTTACGTAAACGACGTATATCAATGCGCCGGGTGCAAGTACGTTCGTGAATTGGCGCATCTAGCTCATTTGCATATTCTACGCGGAAATCTACGGAAGCTCCCCTAGCGGCCAGCGTAAATATGCAACTAAGATACGACGACGTATCAAGCTAGATACGTCGGTCGTATCAAGCTAGAATTCAGGCGAATCTTGGTTCCTAAATACAGGGCATAGATACGACGGCACATCTTTTAACTTACGCGGCGTATCAATAGATACACCGGCGTAAAGTGTTTCTGAATCTGGCCCCTTGTGTTTTACACATGCATATTTAAAGAGTGTTGTTGATTAAGGGGTGAGATTTACATAGTGGCAGAATGTGTTCCTGGTTTTTCCATGGGAGTTAGTGTAAGGGTAAAGCTGAGAATGAGTGTTCAAGTTGAACCTATACCTTGACATTGAAATGCAAGTTCCACGCTATTATCCTCGCCAAGTTGCCTCCTTTCAGCTTGGGTAAGTTAGTCTTTCATAGCTTAGTCTAGGCTGTAGTTACCTCCATATCAATTTGATACAAACTTTCTTAAATTATGAGAAAAAGGTAGGCAGGAGTTTAATTGGTAAGGTCAGCATCAAGTAAAGTATTTTGAGGAGAATGGTAATTTAAATTATTGCCGCTCTACCGAACCAGGAAAGGAGACCAGTTGACCAGGATTGCAGGTCTCGATGTATATTTTGCAGGGTTGGGACGTAATTTTGGTTATATAGGTCAGGTAGTTATGATGTTAGTTAAATGTCAAGGTAAGTTATCACAACCTTCTTCCAACTAAAAGGAACGTTTGATTGACAGAGCACTAAAGCATATTTTTCCAGTGAAATGTTAAGGGTGCGGAATTTCGAGACGTTTATCTGCAAATTGGTCAAGGTTTTAAAGTTTGAGAAGTCTTTAAGCAGGTTCAGGATCATGGTTAGAGGATTAGTCAGAAAGAGCAGAATGTCGTCTGCGAAAGCAGCTAATTTGTAGGTTTTATTGGATATACTGTAGATATTCCAGTTTTATCAGGGTTTGTTCTAAGTCGCCTAAGAAGCGGTTTGAGGGTGAGGACAATGGGGGAAAGGGGGCATTCCTGTCATGTTCCGTTAGACAGAGAAGGTATTCCATAGGTGGCCATTGACACACACTTTCGCAGTTGGTGAGAAGCAAGAATAAAGTTTAACATATCTTCTCTGATTCCCAGGGCTGCAAGCACTACACATGTAGTCCCAGGCCACTCTATCTAATGCCTTCTCTGCGTCCAGGGATAGGAAGAACCCAGAATTCTGATTGGAGGTCAGCCAGTGATGTATATTGATTGTTTTTAGGGTAGTATCCCTAGCTTCCCTGCATGGAATGAATCCCACCTGATCAAAGGAAATGAGCTTGGGCAATAATGGGAGTAGGCGGTTTGCAAGGATTAGTGTAGAGTTTGAGATCTACGTTAAGTAGGTATATAGGCTTGTAGTTAGTGACTAAAGAGGAGTCTTTTCCGAGCCTCAGGATCACGGTTATGTGGGCTTGTAGAAGACCTCTGGAGGGCAGTGTGCAGGAGGAGAATGAGTTAAAGGCGGTAAGAAAATGTGGGATGAATGTATCTGAGAAGGTTTTGTAGTAGCCTACTGTCAGTCCATCTGGGCCAGGGCTCTTTCCGGTTTTCAACTGTTTGAGCGCTAGTTTGATTTTAGTTTATTTTTGAAAATAGCTGTGATGAATTTGGAGCGCAGAAGGAGAGCACATGTAGGCAGGTCACACAGAACCCGACATACAGGCATTCCACTGTAATTGATTGAAGAGTTTGTAGTTGACTTTTGCCACAGAGCACCAAATACCCTTGCAGGCCAAAGCTCAAGGACTTTCCGTATATCTTGCCGATGGATCTGTATAAAGCATGGAACAGTTACTTAGGAGACTATACCCTTGCCAGTATTGACATCCAACTCTGGTCACAAAGAAATGTTGCGCTTAGATGCCATCATGTCACCTCTGTTCCTAGTTATTCTGGGTGTACCTTGGTTAGAGGCACACAACCCCAGTATTGACTGGGTATCTGACAAAGTGGTCTTTCAATCTTCCCACTGTCATGAACACTGCCTCCCAGAACTTCCAGTTGAATCCTCACCTTTACTTTGCATGGACTCTGATGCTGAAGTACGCCAAGTCGTTCCAGTAGCATATCATGACTTCCTGGACGTATTCAGCAAACATGGAGGTGACACACTTCTGCCATATAAACTATATGGTTGCCCAATTGAGTTGTTACCCAGGGCAGAAATCCCATTTGGGCAAAATTTCCCCTTGTCTGAATGTGAACTGGAAGCATTGAAGAATTTCATAGATGATAGCCTGAGTAAAGGATTCCTTCCACCTTCCACTTCACTAGCGGGGGCAGGCACCTTTTTCTGTAGAAAAAAAGGCTCACTTCCTCCAGCCCTGCATGGATTACCAAGAACTGAATAAGATTATGGTTAAAAACTGGTATCCCTTTCCATTAGTCCCAGAATTATTCCAGATGCTCAGGTCCACATCAGTGTACACCAAGCTAGACTTGCGGGGAGCTTACAATCTTGTTTGCATCCGAGACGAGGATAAGTGGAAAATGGTCTTTCATATTCGATTTGGTCATTTTGAGTATCTAGTACACCCCCTTCCTGCCCATGCTATTTTTCAGCTTTCAGCGCTGTCTTACTTTCAATGACAATTGCGTGGTCATGCTACACTGTAACCATGTGACATTTTTATAATCTTCTCCACACAAACAGAGATTTATTTTGGTGATATTTAATCACTTCTGTAAATTTTGTAAATAAGTAATTTTTGTCCTTCACTGATGGGAGATGATGAGGCAGCACTGATGGGCGCTGATAGGCTGCACTGATAGGCACCGATAAAGTGGCATTTATGGGCACTGATGAGGCAGCACTTATGATTAGGTGGCACCGATGAGAAGGCACTAATGTGCTGCACTTTAGGGCACTGATATGTGGCACTCATGAGCACTGATAGATGGCACTGGTGGGCACAGATAGACAGCACTATTGATGGCTGGCATTGATGGGCGGCATTGATGGGCATCACTGATGGTCAGCCCTGACTGGCATCACTAATGGCCACTGATTGCTGGCACTTGTGGGCACTGATTTTTGGCACTTGTAGGCACTGATTGCTGGCACTTGTGCGCACTGATTTCTGGCAGTGGTGGGCACTTAATTGTAATCAATGCCTTGATTAAATCTCTAGATGTCCTCTGTGAGGAGATGCCGCTGTGAGGGTGTACAACCACTTTAATAAAATGCAGTGAGTGAAGCACCAGGTGAAAATGTTAAACACCTGAAAAGAAAAATAACACAGCCACCCCATCTAAATACTTAAATGCTTTAATATGTTATCTTTTTTGGGGGTTTATATACATTATAACATGTCTCTCACAAACAAGGATTAAAGGCAATGCAAGATAAAAAGCTGTGCAAATGATAGGTTCACAGCATTTACAGTCAGGGCCACCATCAGGGGGGTACAGGCAGTACACCTGTAAGGGGCCCGGGTTTTTTTTAGGGGTTCGGAGGTCCCCAGGGGCCCCAGATGTCACCCCCCTCTTTTTTTTTATTGATAAAAATATATATATATATAAAAAAAAAAAATTATATATTTTTATTTTATTTTTTATTAAGGGGCCAATTTTTTTTCTGTTATTTTTTTTCGAGGTCCGGAGGTCCACAGGGCACTGTAGGCCCCCCAGGGCCCCGGATGGCAACCCCCCTTTTTTGTATTTATTGTTTTATAAAAAAAAAAAAAATTTTTTATATATTTTTATTTTATTTTTTTTATTAAAGGGCCATTTTGTTTAGGGGTATGGAGGTCCCCAGGGGCCCGGAGATCCCGAGGGCCCATGATGACAACCCCCCCCTTTTCTATAAAAAATATATTTTTTATATATTTTTTTATTTACATATATATATATTTATTTATTTATTATTATTATTATTATTATTATTATTATTATTATTATTATTATTATTTATTATTATTATTATTAAAGGGCCCAGAGGTCCCCAGGGCCCCTGGATGCCAACCCTCCTTTTTTTTATAAAAATGTTTTTACTTTTTTTATATTATTTTATTTCTTTTTTATATATATATATAGATATATTTTTATTAAAGGGCTCATAGGTCTCCAGGGCCCCATGTGTCAAACCCCCTTTTTTTATAAATGTTTTTTTTATTTATTTATTTTTATATTTTTTTTTTATATTTTTTTTATTAAAGGGCCCTGGAAGGCAACCCCCTTGTTTTTTTTTTTTTACAAATGTTTATTTCTTTTATATATATATATATATATATATATATATATATATTTTTTTTATTTCTTTTGTATTAAAGGGCCCAGAGGTTTATTTTTATTAAAGGGCCCAGAGGTCCCCGGATGGAAAGCCCCCTTTTTTGTAATTTCCTTTTATAAAAAAAAAAAATGAGGTCCCCAGGGCCCCAGATGGCAACCACCCTTTAAAAAAAAAATATATATATATATTATATATATTTATCTCTTTTTTTCTTTTTATTAAAGGGCACAGAGGTCACCAGGGCCCCGGATGGCTACCCCCCTTTTTTATATATATTTTTCTTTATTTATTCTCTTTGTAAAGGCCCCCCCCCCGCGGCAGATCCCCCCCGACCCCGCGCTTCTCAATTTCATGCGGCAGCACCCCCCCCCCCCCCCATGCCCGAAGCTGTGTAAGGGGCCCCAAAATTCCTGTTTACAGTTGACTTGTACTTTGAGATTTAGCAGAGAATATCAATACACTGTGGAATTTTATTAGGTCATTTTCAATTACAATACAGCAAATGTTGTAAATGGTCTCATTCATTATCCCTTCAGGCAAATGCTTAGCTCAATGCTTTTGGCTGTACTATTTTTTGTGTGTTTCAGAATGGTCAATACATACAGTATATCAGTGGCAGACCTCTGAGGCGGCGTACAGACGATCGGACATATCCGATGAAAACGGTCCGCGGACCATTTCCATCGGATATGTCCGATCGGGAGTTTGATCCGATGGCGTGTACACACCATCGGATCAAATTCCCCGCCGCCGGACGGCGCGGTGACGCGGCGGTGACGTTGACGCCGCCGCGTCACCGCCACGTCACCGCACCAGGAAGTAAAACACTTCCACGCATGCGCCGAATCCATTCGGCAGCGGCGCGGCGGCGGTGGGGGCCGACATGTCTGCTGGTAAGTGTACTAACCAGCAGACATGTCGGGCGGACAGATTCCACCGGATAGATTTCAAAGCTTGCTTTGAAATCTGTCGGGTGGAGAAATCTGTCCGCTAGCCCATACACACGAGCGGAGATGTCTGCTGAAACGGTCCATCGGACCGTTTTCAGCGGACATATCCCCTCGTGTGTACGCCGCCTCAAAGGGGTTGTAAAGGTAAATGTTTTTTCACCTTAAAGCGGAGTTTCACCCTAAATATAAGATCTCCCATGCGCTTCAGCATACTGGCGTCAGCGCCAGTATGCTGGGTTTTTTTTTTTTTTATAGCACACTTACTGTTTTATCGTAGAAATCCTTTTCTGTCCCCCGCGGTGGACGGCGCCAGTACAGCGCGTCACATCTTCCTAAGATACCCGATATGGACTCGGGTATTTCCGGCGCTATGCGGCGCCTGCGCACAGACCTAGGAGCTGACTGCGCAGGCGCCGTATTTCTCCGAGTCCTACGGCTATGGCGCGTCACGCCCTCCGAAATAGGACTCGGAGAAATACGGCGCCTGCGCAGTCAGCTCCTAGGTCTGTGCGCAGGCGCCGCATAGCGCCGGAAATACCCGAGTCCATATCGGGTATCTTAGGAAGATGTGACGCGCTGTACTGGCGCCGTCCACCGCGGGGGACAGAAAAGGATTTCTACGATAAAACAGTAAGTGTGCTATAAAAAAAAAAAAAACCCAGCATACTGGCGCTGACGCCAGTATGCTGAAGCGCATGGGAGATCTTATATTTAGGGTGAAACTCCGCTTTAATGCATCCTATGCATTAAGGTGAAAAAACATCCGACTTTACCGCCCCCCCCGAACCCCCCATTTGACTTACCTGACCCCTCGAAAGTCCCACGTGCGTTCACGTGATCCTCTTCGGTTCCCAGCCTGGCCGTTGATTGGCTAGGTTGGACGGATTGATAGCAGTGCAGCCATTGGCTGGCTCTGCTTTTAATCACAGCGGATGACACGGGGCAATTTTGTGACTCTGAAAGAATCAAGAGACAGACATGGTGAAGTCAAAACTCAAATGAAAACAGTTGCTCTGGCTGCAAAGACCTATTTGCTGTCTATTAATCCTGCCAAAAATGAACATCAGAGAAATGTGGAGCAAGTTCGTTGTAATGTGAGGAAAATGTGTATAATTTGCGCCACAGAAAAACAATGTTAATTCTCCCAACTAGTGGGTAGAATTACGTGTAATTAAACCTAAATATATTAAATATACCAGTTTAGGAGCTGCCACCTAAAAAATGTTAAATGTTTCAGTGTGTGAAAAATACAAGTAGAATCGGAAGTGAAGGGGCGCTGAAAACACAAAATCAATACAAAATTATGTGTATATATATACATTGAAATGTGCAATCTATTATTACAAAAATCATATATTATTAGTGGAGTGAACTAGTGTCCATACAATGAAATAAAAGAAAAGTCCCAATAGTGCTAAATAATAAGCACCCAATGGTATATCTCAGCTCAAAAATGACGTAGATATTGCAGTTCTGGAACCACCACCATATATTTGCACCCGATGTGATAGAAATGGCTCCTTACAAATACTAGTAGACTCTTTTAATTAAAAAAGAAGTCATAAACTGCTTATGTCAATGGGATGACTCAGAATGATCCGGATAGGCACGTCAGATGATCCAACATTCATATAGATAGGAACAGAAAGGCAATCATAGTGAAGTATTGTTTATTAAAATATAATAAAAAGTAACATGCCAAATGGCTGCTTACTCAGATTGTGCCCTGATCCCGGCACTGAGGCTTTAAAGCGTATATTCGATATCCAATCGAACCCGCGGATTCGGATGTAGGACGGTGATCCGTCGCGCTGGTAGTCTCACTGGCCGGCGTACGTTCTACCGTCGAAGCAACGTGGATTCGGAGAAGGATCGAAAGTCCGTCGCACTGCTAGTTCCACTAGTCGGCGTGCGTTCCACCGTCGGAAACCAACGGACCCGGAAATCGGAAGTGGTAGGGAAAAGCGTGACTGGTTAGCGCCTAACCAGTCACGCTTTTCCCTACCACTTCCGATTTCCGGGTCCGTTGGTTTCCGACGGTGGAACGCACGCCGACTAGTGGAACTAGCAGTGCGACGGACTTTCGATCCTTCTCCGAATCCACGTTGCTTCGACGGTAGAACGTACGCCGGCCAGTGAGACTACCAGCGCGACGGATCACCGTCCTACATCCGAATCCGCGGGTTCGATTGGATATCGAATATACGCTTTAAAGCCTCAGTGCCGGGATCAGGGCACAATCTGAGTAAGCAGCAATTTGGCATGTTACTTTTTATTATATTTTAATAAACAATACTTCACTATGATTGCCTTTCTGTTCCTATCTATATGAATGTTGGATCATCTGACGTGCCTATCCGGATCATTCTGAGTCATCCCATTGACATAAGCAGTTTATGACTTCTTTTTTAATTAAAAGAGTCTACTAGTATTGGTAAGGAGCCATTTCTATCGATCACATCGGGTGCAAATATATGGTGGTGGTTCCAGAACTGCAATATCTACGTCATTTTTGAGCTGAGATATACCATTGGGTGCTTATTATTTAGCACTATTGGGACTTTTCTTTTATTTCATTGTATGGACACTAGTTCACTCCACTAATAATATATGATTTTTGTAATAATAGATTGCACATTTCAATGTATATATATACACATAAGTTCGTTGTAACCTCAACTTTCTCAATTTGTGGAAAGTTCAGCATATAAATTTTTCTATTAAATCCACCTACATGTTGTAACTGCAAATATGTACGCAACCAACATGACAAAACAAAATAAACATTATTACAAGGCTGGTGGGGGGGTTCCAGTCTTGCGGGACTGTAATGGACTAAATGTTATTCCTGGCTATCACCTTGACAGCCTATAATAGTGGCAGGGGAAGAGGAGGTGAACATAAGAGCTGCACTCTAGAAACATTGACATTTTTACAGGGGGTATCTATTATTTTTATTATCCTGAAGTGGCTGTTATATACTGATCAAATGGCTTATATACTTTTTGGTTTGGACCCCCACAAGTATATAGTTGGGGAAGTCTGACTTTTTTTTAATATATTTGCTGTTTGAATGTTGAAAGTCATGCACATTGCGCTAAACAAAGTAAAAAAGTAATAGTGCAAAGATTGGTGAAAATACATGTGATGACCCCATTTTTCAGTGGAAAATCAAATAAATTAGTGCATCTTCCACCAGTGTAATAAACTGTCACCCAAAATGAATGTATGGAGGGTGGCTTACCAGAGTTCCATGACCTCCTAAATTATTACAAAAGTCATAACTTGCATAAACAGAAACTCCCTGGCACACTAAAGGCAGGGCCGGGACAAGGGGTGGGCAGGAGCGAGTAAATCACGAAAGTACCGACAAGATTTTGTAACACTTTTTGTGATTTACACTACTTTACTACTCTTTAGGCCGCGTACACACGATCAGATATGTCTGAGGAAACATGTCCGACGGACCGTTTTCATCGGACCAAGCTGAAGTGGTCTGTTGGTCTGATGTGTGTACACACCATCGGACAAAAATCCCATCGGACCAGAACACGGTGACGTAGAACACAACGACGTGATGAAAAAACAAAGTTCAATGCTTCCAAGCATGCGTCAACTTGATTTTGAGCATGCAGGGGTTTTTGGTCCGATGATTTCATGTACTAACCATCGAACCTCTCCGACGGACAGGTTTCCAGCGGACAGGTTTCAAAGCATGTTTTGAAACTTTGGTCCGCTGGAAAACGGTCCGTTAGGCCGTACACACGATCGAACATGTCTGCTGACCAGTTTTAGCGGACATGTTCGATCGTGTGTACGCGGCCTTACACTATAATTAGTTTGTTTAGTACAGCACAGTATGTTTTTTTTTTTTTTTGTGACTAATTTGATATTAATTATTGTGACGGCACCTGGTTTTCACAATTATATTTGTTTGGTTTATTTGACCACTTGCACGGTATACTATTTCTATATATATTTTTTATTTTTTGGGCATTTACTGCAATAATAGCCTGTATAGGCAAAACCAAAAAATACCACATCGAATTGTTGTCTCACTGCCCTACAATATCAAATCTGTCAGAACAGGGGCGCCCGTCCATTTATCCATGTGGTCCCCCTAGCCATGCATCCGGCCACTTGCAGGACGCAGGATGCATGGACTCCAATGGAGGGGGTGTTTTTTTTTTAAGCACCTGATTAGAACCAGAGGCTCTAATAGGCTTTAAAATAGGGCGGGCTCGGGGTGTAGAAAATGTGAAATGGAGCCCATCCAGGTGTGTTACAATAGCAAATGAATATTCGCTATTGTAACACTGACCCTCCTCCCGGCCAATCAGGAAGTGGGTCTTGAGACCCATCACCTCATTGGCTGAAAGGACAGGCGATCCTATTGGAAGCCTAGGAGGAGAGGAGGTGGAGAGGACACAGGAGCCGCTGCCCGCCACACACCCACCCACCACCTAGATGGGATCAGTGTCAGACCGACCAGGGGGGGAGTTGCCACCAGCCGCTAGGGGGGGTGCTTGTGCTGTGAAAGATGAAGTTTAACTTAAACTGATGGATTAAAGCGTTTGTTACCCCAACACTTCATATTCCTGATATTTGCCTGCTGTACCATCTACTTGTATGAGAAAGTATTCCGTTCTCCTTGTATTGTTTCCTTTATGTGAAATCCCTGGTGTCCCTGCTAGTCCCCTTACTTTCCTATTAAAAACTGACCACACAAAGCAGGAGAACACATCATGTCCTGTTCTCTAGCTATGCTGGGAACTCAGTGTACTCTCCTCCAATGATCAGACTTGTCTTGACATGCCCCCACTGCACAGCCATTTACTAGCCAGCTCAGTGTACTGCTGTTTTTCTTCCTCCAGCTGAGAACAAAGAGAATTTGATCAAAAAAATAAAAAAAATAAAAGAAACATGGTTATTATAATGTTGTTTTTTTTTATATCTATACAAAAATGTTCTGCCTTTCATTTCTATTTGAAACTGAAAGTAAAGGATGACCTTGTAAAAAAACAAACAATCAATTCAATAAAAAAATGTGTGTTATAGTAGTACCTGACATGTGCTCTTAAAGTGGAGGTTCACCTAAAAATAAACTTTTAACATTGCATTTATGACATTAATGACAATTAGAATCGGCTGTTTTTTTTTTTTTTAAATACGTCCGTACATACCGTTTCCTATATGCATTCTCCGGGTATGATGGTCGGGGATGGGCGTGCCTAATTGATTGACAGGTATCCTGTATGCATTCTCAACGCCGCTTCCGGGTATGAAGGTCTGAGCTGGGCGTGCCTAATTGATTGACAGGCATCCTGTATGCATTCTCACCGCCGCTTCCGGGTATGAAGGTCTGAGCTGGGCGTGCCTAATTGATTGACAGGCATGCTGTATGCATTCTCACCGCCGCTTCCGGGTATGAAGGTCTGAGCTGGGCGTGCCTAATTGATTGACAGGCATCCGACCGACGCATACAGCGCGTCACGAGATGCCGAACGTCGGTGCGCAGGCACCGTGTAGAGCCGCACCGACGTTCGGTTTCTTTCGCCATCTCGTGACGCGCTGTATGCATCGGTCGGATGCCTGTCAATCAATTAGGCACGCCCAGCTCAGACCTTCATACCCGCAAGTGGCGGTGAGAATGCATACAGGAATCGGTATGTACGGACGTATTTAAAAAAAAAAAAACACCTGATTGTAATTGTCATTAATGTCATAAATGCAATGTTAAAAGTTTATTTTTAGGTGAACCTCCACTTTAAGAACAAAAATAATTAAGAAAAATAGAAAAACAAGATAATCAAACGCAGTTTGACTTCGGACTAAATGACTGAAGCATTACTTCTAAACGTTAGATGTGTGCCGGTTTAAAAGTCTTAACTATAACTTAAATGTTGGAAGTCAATGTTTTTCAGTTAATAATATACTCTCTGACGTTCATAGAGGAAAGGATTAAGTATGTTGGCTTAGCATGAACTGTTACAGACTTATTGTCAGATTTATTCAATTTTCTGGATCTGATAATACACAGGTGGGAAACTTAGTCAAGCAACATCCTAATGGAATGAAAGTGACTCTGGTCACAGTACTTTTCCTGGTTTTCATCAGCTGGTTTAAATACAGTATAAACACGTCTCTGGCAATTTTTTATTCCTTTGCTGGAAAAACTCTTGCTGATCCTTCACCACTCTCCCCTGATTTACGGATAATTTATGAAAGCCCACAGTGTATTAACATCACCTGTAGTACAGGCTGGTGACATGAGAAAGGTATAGTAACTAATGCCAACAATACCTCTGCTGACAGTACAATGCTGTTCTACACATCCTAGGCAATGCCTTTCAGGTTGTCTGATTAGATAGTGTTCCTGGATAGTTGGATAATTTTACCAGTATCTCCCCATTGACTGCAGAGAAAATATAATCCAGGTGGCATGTACAAGGTAGAATGATGCATTTGTTTGTTTAGCTCTCAAACTCTCAGTACAGGACAAGCTTCTCTCTTCATAAAACACCGGTAGAATGACTATCCCTCACTTTTCTAGTCTGTGACACCAGAACAGAAATTAGGACAGAGGGTCGCCCTTAAAACAACATTTTAGTTGGCTGCATTTTTTGCAGTGAATCGCAATGCAGACTGAAGAAGTTGGAGAATAATAACCCCATCATTGGTGTCAGTAACCCAATAATAACCCCCAACAAAGTTTCCATCGTCACTCAGCTGCTGCCATCACCATTGCCTGTAGGGCAATTTCAGTATTTTATTTGCTTTACCTCATTAGGGATGCACTGTGAAGGAATGTACCCAACAGTTCTAGGCGAGTATAAGTATTGGAAAGCATGGAACTATTGTGTTCCCTGGCCTCACCAAGAAATTGTGAGTACAGAAGAATATCTAGTATTTTCAGAGGATGCTGTGTATTTGTTTTAACGTCGTAATGTGTTGTATTAGATTAACATAAAAGAAAATGAACAGATTTGGTTAGTGGGTAGTTTGTCCAAAGAACAACCTAATGTGACAGTGAAACATTGTTGAACAGATGATGAAAGTTATGAATGGTTGGAAATTATGTGTAGCACCCTCCTAGCTAGTGTACATAGTTTAGTTGTTAGTGTAGGCAAATTGGTTTGGCTGAGTGCCAGGCCTGGGCTCAATCTGGGTCAGGGTTGAGTGACACAGGGAGGCTGAATGACTCAACAACCATTCCTGTTGCCTCCCTCTGTTTTCTGGAAAAGTCTAGGAGTGTCTGCTTGGCATATTTATGAGGGCCCCAGACAATCCCCAGAAGGGTTTGGAAGGGGGTAGGCACCACATAAATAGACATGAGTTGTGCCAGCAGGGGGCAAGATGGAGATGGAGTGCTGAGGAGGCTTTTGGAGGCACCCCCTAGCTGGGGGGGCAACACCTCAGGTCTTGGGCTTGGGTTCTGGAAGGATCCCCCACAAAACATGGAGGACAGCAGGAGCAGGTCAGCAAGTCTGGGAGATCTCCTGTAAAGTCAGCCGTGTTCAGTCTGGGAGGACTGTGGAGAAGTTAGCAAGGAGGTCTGGCAGTGCCTGAAGAAGTGGTGCCGGAATCAGTAGCCATGGATGTGTTGGGGTGATTAAATTCTTTATTTCTTGGCAATAAATGTGCACTTACCATGTTTTATCCCTTTAACCACTTCAGCCCCAGAAGGTTTTACCCCCCTTCCTGCCCAGGCGATATTTCACTGCATAACTTTAACTTACAAATGCGCGGTCGTGCGCCGTGGCTCCCAAACAAAATTGGTGTCCTTTTTTCCCACAAATAGAGCTTTCTTTTGGTGGTAATTGATCACCTCTGCGGGTTTTATTTTTTGCGCTATAAACAAAAATAGAGCCACAAGTTTGAAAAAAAAATGCAATATTTTTTACTTTTTGCTGTAATAAATATCCCCCAAAATATATATATATATAAAAAAAAATTTCCTCAGTTTAGGCCGATACGTATTCTTCTACCTATTTTTGGTAAAGAAATTGCAATAAGCGTTTATCGATTGGTTTGCGCAAAATTTATATTGTTTTACAAAATAGGGGATAGTTTTATGGCATTTTTATTATTATTTTGTTTTTACTAGTAATGGCGGCGATCCGCGATTTTTTATTGGGACTGCGACATTATAGCGGACACATCGGACACTTTTGTGACATTTTTGGGACCAATCACATTCATACAGTGAACAGTGCAATAAATATGCACTGATAACTGTATAAATGTGACTGGCAGGGAAGGGGTTAACCACTAGGGGCGGGGAAGGGGTTAAATGTGTAGCCTAGTTTGTGTTCTAACTGTAGGGGGAGGGGGGTGACTGGGGGAGGTGACCAATTGTGTCCCTATGTACAAGGGACACAGATCGGTCTCCTCTCTCCCTGACAGGACGTGGAGCTCTGTGTTTACACACAGAGCTCCAAGTCCCTGCTCAGTTACTGGGCAATAGCGGGTGCCCGGCGGCGATTGTTGCTGCTGGGCACACGCATCATGATCTCAGCAAAGTGGTGGGTGCACGCGCGCCCCCTAGCAGCTTTAAAAGACAGGACGTCATATGACGTCCTGTCAGAACAACAGAGCTGCCTTGCCGCCATCATTTGACGGCAGCTGGTAGACAAGTGGTTAAACACACTACAAGTACAGAAGAATAACTGATGTCGCAGAAATATAGGCCCGGATTCACGTAGCACTTACGCCGACATATCTACAGATACGTCACGTAAGTACAAATGTGCGCCGTCGTATCTATGCGCCGGACCCACAAACTAAGTTACGTCGAAAAATAGGCTTCTTCCGACTGACGTAACTTTCCTACACCGGCGTATCGTGGGCGCATATTTACGCTGGATGCATATGAAAGTTTCTATTCAGATTTGCAAATGAGGGAGATACTCCGATTCACAAACGTAGATGCGCCTGGCGCATGTTTTAAGCGATTTGCGTAAGGGTTACGTCCGGCGTAAAGTTATTCCTCATATAGGAGGCGCAACCCATGCAAAGGTATGGACCAGGGAACAGCCGTCGTATTTTACATCGTTTACGTAGTACTACGTGAATAGGGCTGGGCGTAGGTTACGTTCACGTCGTAGGCAGTGATTCGACGTATCTTAGCTAGTTATTTTGACGTGGTTGTACGCATGCGCACGGGGATATGTCCAAGTTACGACGCATGCGCCGTTCGTTTTAAGTACTTGGATGACGCTCAGCCCATCATTTTCATGGGGTTACGCTTCATTACCATGCATCACGCCCACTTACAGCCCACTTCCACCTACTTTGACTTACGTCGGCTTACGCCGACGAATATACGCTATGCCGGCGCAACGTTGGCCGCATTTTCTTTGTGAATTTCATACTTGCCTCTCAACATTGCGCCGGCATAACGTAAAGAAGATATGCTACGGCGGCATAAAGATGCTCCGATGGCTGTGAATCCGGGCCATAGTGTTCCTTTCCATCTGAGCTAAAAAAAACTGTCTGGTGCAGCTGTGCTGTTCCTTTAAGGCATGATCTATAGAACAGTGCTTGTGCTGTATAATTTGTCCCTTCCTACGTTGTAATATACCTGGTTGATCCTGCCTGTCCCTCTGTCTGTGCTGACCACAGTAATCATGGCTGCTGAGCCATGATTACCATGGTCAGGTTATGTGCATCCATCAGCCCACTCTTTGCTTTGCATCTCTCCCCTCTCCCTCTCCTACAACCTCTTTCCCTCCCGACTCCCCTCCCTGCCCCTCCTCATGCTTATCAGCGGCAATATGCAGCAAATATACACATATCCCCTCCAGATTACGCTGCCAATAACTGCAGCGTGTGTTTTTTCAAAAAGAAAAGGCTAAATACCTTCCCCCACACCGCACACTGTGCGGTAACGTGATCCCCTTCTGCTGTCCGGCTGACACAGGGGAATCTTGGCCCCTCTCTCATCTCTCCATAAATTGAGGAAGAAGAGCCAGAGGGGGGGGGGGGGGGGTCACGTGACTGCACAGCTGCGATGTGAGAAAATGTATTTAGCCTTTTCATTTAAAAAACCCCACCAACACTGTAGTTATTCGCAGCATGATCCAGACAGCACAATGTGACTTTACAAACACTTTAATTGAACAAGCTAGAGTTGGAAGCTGGTTACCATGGACAACTGCACCAGATTCTGTGTGCACCAGTTTTAGTAAATCCTCCCCAAGTGTGCCTTTGATCCCTGAAATCCTAAGCACATGGTGTCAGCCCTGCCTACTTTATTTCTGATTGATTACAAAAGACACCACACTTTTCTTGTCTCCTCATTGCTTTTTAATGTTTTTCTTTTTTAGACATAAAGAAAAACAGGTGGATAAAATGATGGCTTTTCAAGATATGGATCTTTCCAACTTTGGCCAAATAAAATAAGGTTTCTAATGATCGATTGTACTTTTCTCACATTGTTTTAGTTAAGATTGTTGCCAAATTTAACAGCACTCTGTGTCCTTCTACAGCATACTTATTCCCTCTATCATCTGTGTTAAACTGTAACTTTATCCAGACGTTATAAATGAGATGGGACTTTGCCTCTCCTAACTAAGCTGAATCTCAACAATTTACTGAATCTAACACTTTCATCATCATTAGCCATAAGTATCTCTAATGCCATTCATAAAAGATCTAAGAGGGAAAAGGTGACAGATAATTTGTGAGGTATCGCCGCGATTGTCAGAGCGAGAGCAACAATTCTACCACTAGACCTCCTCTGTAACTCTAACCTGGTAACCGTAAAAAATAAATAAAATTAAAGCGTCGCCTATGGAGATTTTTAGGTACTGTAGTTTGTCGCCATTCCACAAGTGCATGCAATTTTAAAGCGTGACATGTTTAGTATCTATTTACTCTGCGTAATATCATCTTTCACATTATACAAAAAAATTGGGCTAACTTTACTGTTTTTTTTTCTCTAAAGTAGTGTACACGCGATCCGATATTCGGATCGTGTGTACGGGCCATAAGGCATGAAAGCGATTTTATTGTTTCAATTATTTCCTTTTAACTCAGCTTGTTCAATTAATCTTTGACAAACAAACCTGGGAGCTGATTAGTTTCTATGCAGAGCTGCACCAGATTTTGCTCCAGTTTTAGTAAATCAACCCCTAAATATAATTTCCGCCCCCTTTTTCTTTTCTGACAGCTCAGATAAGCTTTATATATTCTAGATCACTTGTATATCTCTATATTTTGTCAATAAGTTAGGTAAAGCTTTGCATATTTTAGGAAAAATGTCCTATCTCATAATTATTCATAATTTTTTTATCATATTATTGTTTCATGTGATCAGGGACCTTGTTGCCCATAATACCCAGGTAGTATTTCTGATGCCACATTTCTCCCTTTTTAACATATTGCCATATTGCTAAGCCTTCCTTCTGGTACAATATTATTTTATTATTATTTTCGTAAGGTATTACAGGGGTGTTACCCTTTACACAACAAATGAATTTATATGGAGACTATCTGCATAAACTAATATAATACTTTACAACTTCTTATATATCCTCAATACATATCTTTTTCATATAGTCTTATCTAAAGAAAACTAAAAAAAGGGAAAGAAAAAAGCCTTCCTTCTGAACAGTCTAGGCAGGCCTGGATTTACTCCCTTTGCCGCTCCAAGGCCGGGTCCTTCAATGCCTTCATTAATCTGATTAATTGAAAATAATAATAGGCTAACTAATCAATTATGAAAATATGAACTTATTTTTTTAATGGAAATTATTGTAATTGAACAATATTTCTGAGGTTACTTGTTATTTGCATATCATGTTATTGAGGACATACCCAGTGAATTTGTGCACAGTTTTTATACAATAATAACTGTAAATATATGCAGTATGCAGCATACCCAGCAAGGAATTAAATGCCTTTTAGTCAAATTTTCTGAAGGGGGCCCAGAGGCAGAGCAGTGGTGATGGGAGTCTGGGAGAATCATAGCTGCCTGGAAGATGTGGAGACAGTTGAACACTGGATTGGATGTGAAGGTCCTCAGGAGGAGAGGGCTGGGACGTCTCCGGCACCGGTTTTCTTATAGGTTCACTCCAGGATTTCCTTCTTGCCCATGAGTAGGAAAAGTAAAAGACCCTTCCCATTTGCCGGACGCTGTGACGGAAAATGTCCCCCGGAGGATAATGCCCCCCCCGTACTGCGAAGGCGCAGCGCTTATGCAGTATGAACCACAATGGGGCAGACAGAAATAGCCAAAGCTAAATAGCTCAGAGTCAGCTGAACACCGCGCCTGCGCAATGATGAGGATATTGTGACAGGCGCTGGCGCGCGCTCTCGATGCTCATGCTACTCTGCAAGGGGGCAGGTGCATTACTGTTATATTGTCTAAGGGGTGGATAACTACAGAAGAGACCAAGTTTTCTATTGATGTGCACAGATAACTCGGCCGCGATTTTAGAAATATACTACACTTTGCAAATCCATCCCCTTATTTGTTTAAAAAACGCCCCGCAAACATTGGCAGATCACTGGGTCGGAACATATGGACTTGCTGCCGGCCGGGGCGACAGGATTTTTCACCCCCCCTGTTGCCGTGGCGCTGCCCCTGTACCCACTGCTGCTCGAAACCTGGCCCTGGTCTTAGGACCTCTCGATAGGCTTTGGGCTTGTGTTGATGGCATTAGTTTAGGATGCTCCTAAGGTAATTAAAACCTAAGTAAACCTAAAAAATATAAAAACAATCAGCACAAGCGACATACAGTAATTTACAGTCAGGATATGTCCATTGTGCTGACTCCTCTTCTGTCAGTAGAAAGCCTCTTCTGTCCATGCCCCCCTCCCCCAGCACATTACGATGGCAGGAGTTAATACAACTAAGGGGCCGCCACAGCCCTGAGATTAAGAAATCCTGACTATGTCCACCCATTCCACCCAGCAGCTCCATTCATAGAAGCTGTAGTACAGCTTCCATGAATATAACTGGATCTCTGAATGGAGGACAAGTGGATGATTTATAGCTCCGCCCCTCCATTCAGAGTTCCTGTTTCATTTATAGAAGCTGTAGTATGGCTTTTATGAATAACACAGCTGGGAAAGGGCTGGCATAGTTGGGTTTTCTTGATAAGAGTCTGTGCCAGCCCCTTAGTTGTGATAAACCCCACTGCTGCCATCTTCCAGTTGGAAGGAACACACCCTACTAACTGTAAGTTATGCTGATGTTTCCGTTTTATTTTAGCTATACTTAGGCTTTAACAATTCATTAACAAGTGCATTTGACCTGTAGTTGATCTCCTTTTGACTTGCATTTTAGCTTTTAGTGGGATTTGCAACCCCATAGACTTGTATTGGAATGCAAAACTTGCTTGAAGCAAAGAAAAGCATGTAGAGTGACACAGGCCCTTACCCAAACTTTCTCCATGCCATGCAGAGGAAGAAACTGTTTCTGCATACCTCCCAAATGTGTACAGAAGCAGAATGACTGAGCAGTCTGCTAGTGTCGGGTAGTAAGTTTAGTGTTGGTTTAGGACAGCCTTTAGAAGGTGTCAACTGGCACAAGGTTCTTACTGTTCAAGGTACAGAACTGAAGCAACTGGGTGCATTCAATGAAACAATGAGAGGTACAAAACGCTAATTACAAAGTGCAATTCTCATAACAACCAATAAGAATCCAGCTTGTAAAGCAAGCTCTGGTTTCTATGGGTAATATCACTTTGCATATTTTTGCTGGCACTGATTTATAGCATATGCTATATTGTCAAGATAAAGTATAGAGATCGACCGAATATCGGTGGGGGGCGATATTCACTTTTTTTGAAGTATCTGTATCGGGCACAAACGTATCCGATATTACCGATATTGCTTTAAGGGCTTTTACTGTATTGAAGCATGTAGCTGCATGCAGCACCCTGGTACCGTTCTTTAGAGCGGACAGTCAGCTTTATTGTATTAACAACTGCTCGGCTGTTAATGCAAGCAGTAAAGGGTAAACCCCCCTCCCCCCCTGCCACCTTCCGCCACCCTCCCCGACTCTTCCGTCCCACCAAGAGGCCCAAGCTGCAAGTCCGCCTGCTGGCCGAAGACCCAAACAAAGTCAATGCTTTGTTCGAGTCTCGGATCTAGTAACCCGGAAATTATGTCATGACATAACTTCCTGAATTACTGGTATCTTAAAGGTGCCAGTTTAAAAAAAATATAAAGTATTCAAAAATGCATATCTGACATTTTGAATACTTTCAAGTGCAGTGGAGGGGTTTGGGGTCTTATAGACCCCCTATCCCTCCATAAAGAGCACCTGTCACTGCCTATTACTTTTACAAGAGATGTTCACATTCCTTGTGACAGCAATAACAGTGATAAAAAAAAAGTGTAACTTTTTCTTAAATGTACAGAATATCGGCAGACAATATCGGCTATCAGCCTGAGAGGTGGCCGAAATATTGGTCTTGTATCCGCACCAAAAAAACTATATTGGTCGATCCCTAATACAGTGTACGCAACTGTTTCACATGTGAATTCAAAACCTGTGTCACATCAAATCCTTTCAAAGAGTATTAGTGTAGTTTCCCAGAGATACAAATTCAGTGTTGGATTGCTTTAGAACTATTAAGGACTAATTACAAATAACGTAACCGGTCATCCCTGATCCTTATGGGAACTGAAGTGAACTGTAGTATGACTTAGCATTAGCAGCCAAACATGATCATTAGGCAATAGGCATCTCTATCCTTGAACAGAGCTACTTGCACTGTTTTTTTTTTTTTTTTTTTAGTACATATACTTTATTGCTAAAATATGTGCATTGATTGATTGATAGACCTATTCTAGCCATGTGTGAATTCAAATACCATAAGGGTGTGTCACAACAGTCTTGTTCTTTCCCAGTGATCCATTTAAATGCTGGATTATTATTAGACTATTAAGAACCCATTCCAAATAACATCATTTGTCATTCTTAATCCTTAGGGAAAATGAAGTGAACTGTACAGCAGGTTAGTAAACAGGCATGTGATTATTAGGAAATAGGCAGCTCAATCTGTAATGGAATATATTAAGTCCCTATTTATTCCATGAGGTACAGAACACAAAGCTGGTCTGTAGCCTGACAAAGATGTGATTTTTGAATCTTATCAATGAGAGAAGGAAAAAAAAAAAAAAGCTTTGGAAAATGCCTTTGGTAGTGTAAGAAAACATATATTTTGTACAGACTCTTTAACTTGTAGCATCCTCCTAGTTAGGCTGCTAGGATTTTAGGTAAATTTAGTTCTATTTGTCTCCTCTGTAATCGCTGGAGCAGTTGTTGATTTCCTTTGACTGCTCTGGGCTTCGCAGGTTGCAAGTTTGATTGCTCTTCCCCGCCTTCCAGAAAGTGGGCAAATGGGCAGCATGAATATGTATGGTGCTGCAGCTAATCCCTGGGGAAGTATGTCCAAAAGGTGGCTAAGAAGCATATGAATAGTCTGAGCTGTAGAACAGTAGTGTCTTCTGGTTGAAGGGATTCCACCTGTTCAGGTGGGGTAGGCTACCACCTGCCTCCAGCCATTTCGCTGTTTCAAGTTGCTGTTCATTGAGGTCACGACTGTGGCAGAGCCAGGGGGCCTACATCTGAGAGGATATCAGACACCCTGAGACTTTAAACAAGGATCTTCACTGGAAGACACCTGGACAAGGCTGAATGGGCTCAGCTGCTCCACTGGCTTTGTTAGTACTGCTTTGCTGCAAGATCCTGGTGACTTTGTACTATTAGTATTTCTGAGCCTCGTAGTTCCCCCTCCTGAGAGGTACTGTACATACTGCCCTCTTTAGTTTAATTGAAAGACTTTATACCAAGATGAGCTAAGTAGTTTCTCTTCTGAGAGGTTCATACATTAGTTTCCTATAGTTTCTTGAGGGAAGTCTGTTGAATGAATTTGGGGCAAGTAGTTCCCCACTTGAGGAATCCATACACCTGGCCTCTACTAGTCTCTTATGGGAAGATTGTAATCTGAGCTTGTGGGTGGGTGGGTGGGTGCAGCGAGGTGCACACTCAGAGTACAATTGCATAAAATAGAACTTATATTAAAGTAAGGTTCAGCAGTCACAACAAGCCTAGCGGGAAGACAACCTGACTGGGAACACTCACAGGATGTAACAGCAGCATGTTGCAGAGCAGGTCTCAGTGTTGCTGACAGAGTCTGTCTTAAGGAGTGGAATGCGGCCTGGCTTGTCTGTTCCCAAGCGAGAAAGGCTTCCAGAATGGATGGCACATCCCTAGCCTTTCCCTACTCGTCTGGAACCTCTCCCTACTGCTATTCAGTGTTCCTGTCCAGATGCGTGACTTGTCCCTACACTAACCATGTGTGAAATGTGTGCCAATCCAAGGAGGGCTTAAATAGATTCCTGACCTAAGATGGCCACCAGAGTCACATGGGCTGCCAGCATCCAACCTGTTTACTGTCCCTGTGACCAAGAAAACCATATAGAAGCCATGTTCCTCTCAGCTTCCTCTCCCTCTCTGAAATGTCACTGCAGTTGAGCGCCACCTGCAGTGGAGAAATTAGACTGCACCTGTCTACCAGCTGAGCAGAAACTGTCCCTAAACAACATAGATAAGTGTATCCTCTTGTCTTTGTTAGTGGTTCTGGAGTATGCCCTACTATCCTACACCTCATCCAGGGTTATTTAACAAACCACAAATTTCCTTCCCGTGGATAGCTCTTTGTGTCAGTGTGCCTGGACTGTGCTCTATGTCAGAACCTCTGCATTAGTGAGGGAGAACCATGGTCATCATGTTCATTATCTGTTTCTGGAAGTAGACGGTGACTGAGCCTTTGACCATCATCAGCCAGTGGCCCTTTTACAGGTATCGCCACAAACTCTACTTTCACCAATATTGCTCTCCACAGTGCTGTTTTTGGATAGAAATGGTAGAATGGTGCACATGTGCTCCCTTTACCATAGATATTAGAACAGAGCTTTGTACTTTGGAACACAAAAAGTGTAGCGCTAAAATTGTGAGGAATAAGCATATAACACTGTAAAGCGTCATACAAAACATGAAGTGAAATAACATATGAAATAGGTGAACCGTCACATAGATTAATCACCAAGTGTTCAAACAGTCATATCAATAGATATGAATATAATGATTGACTCAAAGTGTCCAAACAAACAAAATGATGAGTGAAGGAGATTTTTGATAGCAGATCCACCACCAAAGAGTAAATGGGAGGCTTACCAGAAAGCGTGGACTCAACTAAGCCTGTAAAACTTTGGTGGCCTCAGAAAAATAAAAGTTTATTTTTCTGAGGCCACCAAAGTTTTACAGGCTTTTTATGACATATTAGTTTTATTAGATTTTAGTTGTCACATATGCACTCACTATGGAGTTAAATCCTGTGACTGTATATAATAACTAGTTTACAGGTTTATACTCTTTTTCCCTGTTTTTCCCGAGTGACCGGTACTAACTGTCACCTTTAAATAGGTGACTTAATTTTTGCCTGTCACTTCTATTTATATACTCCCCCCTTGTTTTTATTTCCTTACCACTTTTTCCACTTATGTAGTCTTAGCCTTTCTTGGCTTGACGGACATACTGTGAGATTAACAGCGTGTTTACCAGCTTTGCACGCTTGTATGCCAATTGGTTCACGTGATCTCCATTTGATTGATAACCTGGTGATGCGCTCCATTGCCTTCTGTTTGTATGCGAGGCTTGGAGCGCATCCAGTCATCGGTGTGCTTTGTGATGGCGGAAGCGCTGTGATGCCAGCTCAGCGCCCGCCCACGTTGGACGGATAGACGCTGTTACGTCTGTGCGTCCTGACGTCACTATGCGTGTACGTCCAGCGCTGCTCTCCAGCTAGCTCTCTCAGAGCGAGATTTGGAATGCACGCCGGTTACACGCTATCGCCATACCCGGAAGTCATTGGTCATCAACGATTTTTTGATAGCTGGAGCCGTGATTAAGGTAGGGGGGGCATAGCTATATATATTGTTCTAGTACAGCAGGCAGTCAGCACCCCAGATGATGATCGTTTGATCGAAACGCGTCGGGTCCGTTGCTGATTTACTGCTAGATGTGTTTTTATGCTTCTGATTTTCCTGCTGAAATGTGAGTGCAACCATTTGGATTTTGTATATTTTAGTAAACAGTTTATACGTTATCACACTATGTCTGCATCCATTTCTTTCCTCCCATAACTGTGGCATCTGAGCATTTTGGATCCCTTGCAAAGAATTGAAGACTCTTATATACCAGCCTTGGTACTACTGCAATTTTTTGGTCCCTTGTTTATTATATGAAGATCTGGTTCCTATTCAAAAATCCATCCCTGTTTCTCAATGGAAGGTTGATGTCCGGATACCATTACATTAAGCCTTAGCGACTCATTAGGTGTAAACTTAGTTGAGTCCACGCTTTCTGGTAAGCCTCCCATTTACTCTTTGGTGGTGGATCTGCTATCAAAAATCTCCTTCACTCATCATTTCGTTTGTTTGGACACTTTGAGTCAATCATTATATTCATATCTATTGATATGACTGTTTGAACACTTGGTGATTAATCTATGTGACGGTTCACCTATTTCATATGTTATTTCACTTCATGTTTTGTATGACGCTTTACAGTGTTATATGCTTATTCCTCACAATTTTAGCGCTACACTTTTTGTGTTCCATTTGTTTTCTCCTACAGAATTGATCCAATTCTGTTGTGTTGGCAGCTTTATTTGTGTTCAGTTAGGTAGCGCGGTGTTATATATGCACTTGTATATATTTTCTTTCACTAGAGCTTTGTACTTTACCTTATGATCTGGAACTTTGTGCATTCATACATCAAGCTACATTTTATTGTAATTTCCAGTGTTATTTTGGTACAAATAAAATATTATGCTTTTTCTGATATGTGGCACAAAGTGTAACAATTTTCCTCATCATGCTATGTGATCTTGGATGCAGAAGTTCTTGTTGACAAGCAGTGCAGGCTATGACCGACACCAATGAGCACCCCAAGTATTTCTTATCTAGTTGCCAGCTGTTACCGATTTGCTTTTATACACCTCACCCCATTGTTCAGGATTTACTATACTTTTTCTCCGCTATTTGGTACAAGGCTGTATGTTCCACCTCATAGGTACTCTATTTCTGTACATATTTATTTTTCACCAACAAAACATGAATACACAATTATTTCATGTGTTTATTTATTACACATCTTCCCACAATCTGGTGAATGGCATAATACATTCTTCAGTTCTGTTTATTTTAACTAATGGCTTTAATGGTTTTAAGACCTGATGTTCTGTTATTAAAACTGCTTAGCTTGTCTTGGTGACTCTTTGAAAAGATTATGATGAAAGGTTTCTCTCTAGTAAGAGGCCTCCAAGCATGCATGGGAAACAACACTAAGCGACAATTAAAAAATGTGTGAGCAGCTGGCAGTTTATCACGTGTAAATCCTTAAGTTTTTTTCATTGCCTGTTCACACTAAGGTCATTTTAGTGTGCTTTTTTTTTTTAGCAGTTGGGTCTAGGTTAGTGTCTCAGAAAATGAAAGTGAATATACTGTAATTATTTTTATTTAAAAAAAATGATCATCCTATACGTACCTGCTCTGTGCAATGCTTTTGCACAGAGCAGCCCCCATCCTCCTCTTCTGGAGTCCTCCTCTTTTTCAAGTGCCCCCATAGCAACACTCCGATACACTTTGATACTTTTTTTGTACCAAAGTAGTAAATCCAGACTATTAATTTGTTGCCAACAGTAACCCCTTTTTCTTCTTGATCTCCTCTGGGATCGACATCCCCATTTCCCCTCCCCTCCCCCCCTCCTCTTCCCCATCCTTGGTCCCTTCCTTTACCTTTACATTGTTACCTATGAGTATAAGGTTACGGCAACATAATCACCATTTGATGATTGTTCTGTGATAGATGTTAACACTATAACTTCTACTAGTGGTAAAACTTGCGCATTGTCCTTTTCCCCCTATCCCCCTTTTATTACATGTAATTATCTGTGATCACTATGTTCACTTCTAGCAAGTTTCTATACAAAAAGTTAAAAATAATTCAGACACAATCATAAAGTTTCTCTCAATCCTGATACCCCCTGAGGTATGGCTTTTGTACTGGGAGAGGATATAGATCTAGAAATCCAAACTGCATTTAATAGTGATACCCCACAAACACTCAATCAAGACGAGGAAATTAAAAATAAATTTAAGGAGCATAAAAAATTACTCATTAGACACCTGAACAGGAAATGGGACATCACATCCCTTGAAACTTACATATCTCATAGAATTATTCCTAGGGGTCTGCGAGACAAAACTATCCCAGCTGAACACCTTCACACCAACAGCTTTCTTCCAAAGTGGAAGGAGCTCTGTGTGAACCATGGTCAGGTCAACCCCTCAAAACCAAAACCCCTCAAAACCAAAGTCCAGTGTCAAACAATTGAGGTCCCTCAAAACTACTCAGGAACGCACCTACACAAGAAGTCAGAAAAGACAATAAATCATACTGAGTCACAGCCACCAACAGGCATGAGCGATCTCAAGGTTATTTACTTATCCGATTTCATTTTGACCCCCGATCACTTAGAACTCCTACAAAAGGGCATGAGTTTCTCCCCAGTGACGAATATGGACAAATTTACCGTCTTTAAGGATGTGACTCTATTCTTACGTAAGGTGTTCTATAGGTCATTATACTCAAATAATGAGTTGGCCAATACCAACCAAGAACCAATAGAAAGCGATGACCAAGCCGCACTCGACATCCTAAATTCCTTACTGGCGGAGAACAACTGACCAGAAGACGAGCCCTTAACTTTAATTAGACGAGCTAATCTCAGAATTAGATCACTCAAAATGCCCTCCCTATCAAAAAACAGATGGCTTAAGATGTTCCTTGACATGGTCCAGAGTGATTTAGAAAAAATAGACTGGACCAAGAAAACAACTGATAATTTAACGGCCAGTGAAAGGAGGGCTTTGAGTGATCTACAAAATGATAAAAGCATTGTGATAAAGAACAGTGATAAAGGTGGTAATGTCGTGTTACTCACTCAAAATCAATATGAATGTGAGTCTAAACGACTATTAAATGACACATCCACGTACGAGAAACTGGACTATAATCCTTTACAAATATTAGTTCGGGAACTAAACGGTAAATTGAAACTGGCCAAAGAAGAGGGCCTTTTGACCGTCAAGGAATTTAACTATCTTTCTGTACAGGAATACAATGTTCCGACATTTTACATCATCCCAAAAATCCATAAAAATCTAACAGAACCCCCAGGCAGACCGATTGTGTCTGCCTGTCAGGGACCCATGGAACGCATCGGGAAGTACTTAGACCTAATGCTTAAGGAGATGGTGATTGACCTAAAATCCTTCGTGCAAGACACGCAACATGAATGAATGAATGAATGAAAACTTGTATAGCGTGGCACATGCGAACTGAATCGCCTCTTGGCCAAACTCGACGACCTTGATGCCAGTCAACAACCGGATGGGTTACTGCTAGTCGGCATTGATGTCGAAACATTATATACATCGATACCCCACCAAACTAGCATCAAGGCCGTCGAAACCTTCCTGAACAATACTTATCCTACCTCTGGATCACAAAACGAGTTCATTGTTGAATTATTGGAATTTGCTCTTAAAAATAATTGCTTCCAATTTATGAACAAGTACTATCGCCAAATTAAAGGCACCTCTATGGGCGCCGCATGGGCTCCGGCCTATGCGTGCCTTCACTTGGGACACTGGGAGAAAGAGGAGGTCTACACATCGCAAATGTATCGCCGCCACGTATTGACCTGGTGGTGATACATAGACGATGTATTAATGATATGGCACGGGACTATCGAAACTTTACATCAATTCATGACCGAATTGAATCGAAACAAGCGCAATATCCATCTTACTTATACAGCTGATCCCGAAAAATTATCTTTTTTAGACCTGCAGATTACCTTAAGTAAGGGCCAACATACCACATGCACTTTCCGCAAAAAAACAGCGGCAAATACATTGCTACATGCCACCAGCCATCATCCTCATTGGCTGAAGAACGGTATCCCAGTTGGACAGTTCCTACGAATTAAACAAAACTGTTCCAACCCCAATGATTACAGGCGCGAAAGCCAAGAGCTCTATACACGATTCCGAGAGCGAGGCTATTCACATGGCCAAATTAAAAAAGCGCGGAAAGGAGCAGCGATTAGGGATCGTGTAGATTTGCTAACTAACAAAAGAACAGTTGAAAAACTCCCCCTAAATCCCAATGAGCCCATCAGAATTATCACCCCATTCGGCTCACAATGGGATTCTGTTCGAACTGTCTTGGAAAAGCACTGGGGCATCCTAACCAATGCCCCGGCCCTAGCCAAAATAGTTAGCACAACACCAAAAATGGTGGCACGTCGAGCAATAAATATGGGGGACATATTGATCAAATCTGAATTTGTTAAGGAACCAAACACCACATGGCTTTCCAGTTACCCACGATCTTTGGGTATGTTCCCATGCAACAGATGTCAAATCTGTCCCTATGTTGATCGAACTGCTACATTTAATGACGCCTATGGACAGGCTTCCTTCGAGATCAGGAATTTGATCAATTGCTCCACCACACGAGTGATCTATATGATTACCTGCCCTTGCCCCAAGATTTACATAGGCAAAACAAAACGCCCCCTTAAAGTACGCATTGGTGAGCATCTAAGGCCGCGTACACACGATCGAATTTGTCCGCTGAAAACGGTCCGATGGACCGTTTCAGCAGACAAATCCGATCGTGTGTACGGGCTAGCGGACAGGTTTGTCCATCGGACAAATTTCAAAGCATGCTTTGAAATTTGTCCGCTACAAACCTGTCCGTCGGATATGTCCGCTGGTTAGTACGGGAAACCAGCGGACATATCCTCCCGCACATGTGTCGTATCCTGTGAATGGATCCGACGCATGCGCGCGGAAGTGTTTACTTCCTGGTGCGTGACGTAGCGGTGACGTGGCGGCGTCAACGTTACCGCCGCGTCACCACGCTGTCTACCGGCGGGGATTTTGATCCGATGGTGTGTACACGCCATCGGACCGAAATCCGATGAGACATGTCCGCTCTAAACTGTCCGTCGGACAAGTTTGAGCGGACATATCTCATCGTGTGTACGAGGCCTAAGAGAAATTAACGAAAAGGAGAAAAATCAAGAAAAACCCCTTGCCAATCACTTCGCTGAATTCCATGATCGAAACTCTAAAGGAATGACGGTCAAGGGGATCTATGCCCTCAACTTACCAAATAGGCGGGGCGATTTCGATTGGATTTTACTACAGAAAGAAAAATCCTGGGTGTACCGGCTTAAATCACATGCGCCCATCGGTTTAAACACCGAACTTAATTTACAGGTTTTCTTGAATCCTTAAATATAACCCTGTGATCAATAAATGATATCAACTTCCCATTTACATATAATGTTTTCAATTATCTTTATTGGTATCAATATCCGTGTGATTTGTCCTCTACTTCCTGCACTGTTCCTTCACCCTCTTCTTTCTGAGTGTATAACCCTATTTTATTTAATTTAACCTTACCTTATCATTTCTAAACATGCTTCAGAATTTCTTAAAAATATAGGTAAATTTTACCTTTTCCTCCCCCCCCTCCCCCATTAAGAAAGCCATAAAACCTCAGTTAAAAAATGATCATTAAATTCGTTCTCTATATACAGAAATGATGAGACCATTCCTTGATACATGTCAAAATGAGAGAATGAATACCTTAATGTAATTCCACCATGTCCGTTACAACATGTTCTATTCCACACGTCCACTGAACGACTGATCACCTTGTTAAATGGTGTTAAGCAACAGCTGATTTCCGTCAACAAAAGACGATGGTCAGCTGATGTAAAATCACGTCCAGGAAGAAGCTACGCCATTGGATACGGCGAAACGCGGCGACGTCACATCCGACGCTAGTCACGTGGCGCTACGATCGTGTGTGCACGAGAAGGACGGAAACGCAGCACTCGATACAGCGTGTACAGCTGGTTTGAAGAGCCGTTCACCTGAATCCAGAAGGACACCCTGCAACATAGGGACATTGCCGAGGGTGAATAATAACATCAGCTTCTACAATCTTGACCATCACCTAGAGGAACCGCTGTTGCTCACGCAATACAGGATTGTACTACTACACTAATGCACAGCGCAACAAGCGGCATGATTCAGCCCTAGATGAACGCCAGTGACTCATGGTAATGTACAGAATACCTATTGAGCATAACTCTGCTTTCCAACCTGAATTGAATCCGCAAACCCACTGATGGTCATAGAATTGTTTACAACAAACCAGCTATACAGTGCAATAGTATACTGATTGATTAAAGTCCTAAATACACCCACTGTCAGGATTGACTTTATCAACAGGATTTTCTCTTTCCAGCATTTCCTAATCAATAAGAAACTATATGAATTTAACCATATTATTTACAATTATGATCATCATAATGTTATGGACATAACCAAAGGTGGAATTCTATATTAGTTCAGAAATAGAAACCACGCTGCAGCAGGAATACTACTATTGCCTCCTCTCCTTCTCCCCCTCTTTCTGCACATACTGGGTTCAGCCACCACACACAGCCCTATTTTTGGCACAACATGGTTGGACATCAGGTAATACATTGTTTTCCCCTGATTACATTTATGTCCATATAACCAAGTAAACATTATTATTTTCTTGAGAATATAGTGCTGAGATAGTGATGACTGAACTCCCACAGTCCGGACTAGTGTCGTGATTTTATGTCGTCCATTGTGTGTCTTGTTAGTAATATATGTTCATGGTGGGTTTTCATTTTTAGACAACTTAATTGGTCTTTTTAAAGGCTAAAAGACTTTTTGTACCAATACACTTTGATACTTTAATAAACTTTTTTAAGTAGTAAATCCAGACTATTAATTTGTTGCCAACAGTAACCCCTTTTTCTTCTTGATCTCCTCTAAAATCGACATCCCCATTTCCCCTCCCCTCCCCCCCTCCTCTTCTCCATCCTTGGTCCCTTCCTTTACCTTTACATTGTTACAGTTGTCCGTCGGACCAAAGTTTTAAAACTTGCTTTTAAATCTGTCCGACGGACACCTGTCCGTCGGACCAAAACGATGATTAGTACACAAAAGCATCGGACCAAAAACCTGCGCATGCTCAGAATCAAGTCGACGCATGCTTGGAAGCATTGAACTTAGTTTTTTCAGCACATCGTTGTGTTCTACGTCACCACGTTCTGGCCCAATGGGATTTTGGACTGATGGTGTGTACCCACATCAGACCATCAGACCACTTCAGCGTGGTCCAATGAAAACGGTCCATCGGACCAGTCTCATCGGACCATTCTGATTGTGTGTACGTGGCCTGAAAAAGAGAGGGTAGTGGACAGAGAGGGGGGCTGAGAGAGAGAGAGAGAGAGAGAGAGAGAGAGAGAGAGAGAGGTGAGGCTGAGAGAGAGAGATGTGGCTGAGAGAGAGATGTGGCTGAGAGAGAGAGATGAGGCTGAGAGAGATGAGGCTGACAGAGAGGGTAGTGGACAGAGAGGGTGGCTGAGAGAGAGAGGTGAGGCTGAGAGAGAGAGAGAGAGAGGTGAGGCTGAGAGAGAGGTTTAGGTAGTGGACAGAAAGAGGGGGCTGAGTGAGAGAGAGGCTCAGAGAGAGGATAGTGTACAAAGAGGGGTGCTGACAGAGAGAGGGAGTGGCTGAGAGATGCCTAGCCCTGTCTGTATCTGAAGATAGGTCTGTGCCAAGTACCTTCTTGATCCAGGAGGTGCTCTGCTGCTTCTTCCAGCAGCTCCCTGGCAGATTGCGCTGATTTAGATCTTGCAGGACGGCCTTGTGTAGTGTGTACCGGGCTTGTTCCAGTTCAGACAGAGAGAGAGATTGTCTTTTTCCTAGCTAGATAGAGCAGGCAGGCTAGTTAGTTAAATTTACAGTGTGTAGAGGATATATATACATCCCAGGAGTTGTACATATATTTATACACTGTATAGTTTAGTTAGATTGGTTCTTCCTAATCTGTCAGGCAGTTGATTGTGCTAGCTGCAGTGTTCTCACGTGTTGTATTGCCTGTGTGCTCAGTGCAACTAAACCCACTTGCTGTGTACTGCAAGTTTGCTGCTCATTCATTTGCAACTAAACCCACTTGTCGCATAGTGCTAGTGTGCTGCTCATTACTTTGTGATTGTGCTAGCTGCAGTGTTGTCACGTGTTGTATTGCCCGTGTGCTCACTGCAACAAAACACACTTGCTGTATACTGCAAGTTTGCTGCTCATTCATTTGCAACTAATCCCACTTGTTGCACAGTGCTAGTGTGCTGCTCATTACTTTGCAAATAAACCCACTTGGTACAAAGTGCTAGTGTGCTGCTAATTACTTTGCATCTAAACCCACTTGGTGCAAAGTGCTAGTGTGCTGCTCATTACTTTGCAAATAAATCCACTTGGTGCATAGTGCTAGTGTGCTGCTCATTACTTTGCAAATAAACCCACTTGGTGCAAAGTGCTAGTGTGCTGCTCATTACTTTCCATCTAAACCCACTTGGTGCATAGTGCTAGTGTGCTGCTCATTACTTTGCAACTAAACCCACTTTGTGTGTACTGCACGTGTCTGCAGTTTGCACCTAAAGCTATGAGGTGTGTGTACTGACTTTGTCCTCTGCAGGCCATTATAATGTCTGGAAGGACAACAAAGAGAGGCAGAGAGTCACGAGGGCAAGCAGGCTCTGCATCTAGAGCCAACAGTGCTGGTGGTGGACACGGTGCATCCTCTTCAGCACATGGCCGTTGCACACGCTCGTCCTTTTCGGGAGCTGGCCGTGTTGAGCCTTAACATGCAGACAAATTGGTAAAGTGGAAGACCAAGCCGTCCTCATCCTCCTCATCCTCTCTCACCCAGGCTGAGCTTACTTTGTCTGGCAAAGCAGCTGCCAAGGCATCCTCTTCCCTCTGAACAATGGCATCACACAATCCTTCCCTAGTCCCAGCATGTCCTGAGGAGTCCCCCGAACTGTTTCAACACAGTGTTGGGTACATGCTGCATGAAGATGCGCAGCGTTTTGAAGGCTCCGATGATGGAACACAGATAGAGGAAGGCAGTAATGTGAGCCCAGAGAGAGGGGGTGCCCGAGAGGGACAGCAATCTGGCAGTCATGTTCCCCCAGCTGAAGTATACTGCCAGGTTTTCGACAGTGATGAGGAGGGAGGGGATGATGAAGTCACTGACTCTACATGGGTGCCTGATAGGAGAGAGAAGGAGGAAGAGGCACAGGCACAGGCACCTGTCCAAAGAGGCAGGATGCCCTCCAGGGGACAGCTTAAGGGCAGCACACCAACTGCATTACATCGCAGAGCTACGCCTGTGCAGGGCGCTGCTGTGTCTCAGCATTACTGCAAAAGTTCTTTGGTGTGGGACTTTTTTGAGACATGTGCATCAGATCGCACCGTTGCTATTTGCAACATATGTCTCAAGCGTATCTCGCGTGGCCAAAACATCACCCGCTTGGGCACCACATGCTTGACCAGACATATGTCGACCTGCCATGCACTTCGTTGGCAAGCATACCTGAAAGACCCACACCAAAGAACAATGCGGCTCTCCCCTTGCCCCTCATCAGCTGGGATCTCCAACCTCATTATACCCTCAGTCCTCTCTGAAGCCTGCACTGATAGGACTGAAGGTGTAGAATTAGTAGTACATGCGGGCAATCTACTATCGGTACACCGATGGCAGATTGTAGCAGACAAATTTCCCTGCCCCAGCTGCTGCAGCGCCTAAATAAGTACTCTCCCAGCCATCCACATGCCCAGCGGTTGAATGCTAGCTTAGCGAAATTGCTAGCACTTCAACTGCTCAGTGGCAAGTTCCCAAACACCACTTTTTCTCACGGAAGGCGATTCTGGCTCTCTACCGCCATGTGGAAGGCAATTTCCATGCCTCGCTGAACAGGGCGGTCAGTGGTAAGGTGCATATTACCGCTGACTCATGGTCCAGCAGGCATGAACAGGGACGTTACCTCACTTTTAGGGTGCATTGGATGACTCTGCTGGCAGCTGGGAAGGACGCAGGGCAAGGTACAGTAGTGTTGGGAGTTGTTCTGCCACCACGCCTCCAAAACACTACTACTGGTTGTGACACACCTCTCCTCCACCCCCTCCTCTTCTTCCTCCTCTGTGGCCTATTACTGTGCTGATGTGTCCTCGGAACCAGCTGTGCTCCGTAGGCGTACGAGGGGCTACGCAGGAATGCAGGCAAAGAGATGCCATGCGGTGCTAGAGCTGGTGTGCTTGGGAGACAGGAGCCACAGTGGGGCAGAGGTTCTGTCAGCTCTGCAGGGGCAGGCTCAGAGGTGGTTGACGCCACGCCAGCTTAAGCCAGGAATGGTGGTTAGGGACAATGGCACCAACCTCCTCTCTGCCCTGCGACAGGGACAACTGACCCATGTGCCCTGTTTTGCTCATGTTTGGAATTTGGTGGTGCAGCGGTTCTTGGGCAGGTACCCGGGCTTATAGGATGTCCTGAAGCAGGCCAGGAAAGTCTGTGTGCATTTCCGAAGGTCATATAATGCCACTGCTTGGCTGACAGACCTCCAAAAGGGAATACAACCTGCCCAATAACTGCCTAATCTGTGACATGCCCACCAGATGGAACTCTACATTGGCCATGCTGCAGTGGCTGCACACGCAGCAGAGGGCCATTAATGAGTACCTGTGCCAATATGGCAGCAGAACTGGGTCAGGGGAGCTTGTTTTTTTTCCCCACGCCAGTGGGCCTTGATCAGGGATGCATGCACTGTCCTGTCACCATTTGAGGAGGCCACGAGGATGGTGAGCAGTGACAGTGCATGCATCAGTGAGACTGTCCCTCTTATTCACATGTTAGAGCACACGCTACGTGGAATAATGGACAGGGCCCTTGAGAAAGAACAGAGGGAGGAAGAGGAGGACTTCCTTACCTTTCAAGGCCCCCTTTATCCAGACAGTGGTCCTCCTTGCCCGCCTAGCACACAGGAAGAGGGCGAGGAGGAGGTGGAGGAGGAGGAGGAGGAGGAGGAGGAGGAGTATTGTATCAGCAGCATGGAGGTGGAGCCTAGCACTCAGCATCAGCAGCAGCAGCAGTCTTCAAGGGATCACTTACTGTCCCAAGGAACCCATGGTCTTTTACATGGCTGGGATGAGGTGGTTGCGGATCCTGTCGTCCTCAGTGACCCTCAGTGCTCTGAATGCCTCAGCAAACCTATGCTGCATGGCCTCCCTGATCCTGCAAAGCCTGCTTAAGGATCCTTGTATTCGTGGTATCAAGGAGAGGGATCATTACTTGCTGGCAACTCTCCTTGATCCACGTTACAAGAGTAAGGTTGCAGACCTTATCTTGCTGTCGCAGAGGGAGCAGAAGATGAAACGTCTTCCGGAGGTCTTGCAGAAAGGTCTGTGCAACGCGTTCCCAGAACTTGGGGGATTACCAAATCCTGGTCCTGGACAACATGTTGCTGAGGCTTCGGTGAGTCACAGAAGGAGCGGTGGAGAAAGTGGCCGTCAGACCGATGCGTTCAGACAATTTTTTAGTCCGCAGCCCCAAGGTATGCCCGGTTCCAGCAACCATTGCCAGCGTCTGGTTTACATGGTGTGGGAATACCTAGGGGCAAGATCAGACTTGGACACCCTTCCCACCGAAAATCTTCTGGCTTACTGGGTCTTGAGGATGTATCACTGGCCAGAGCTTGCACAGTACGCAATTGAGCTACTGGCTTGTCCTGCATCCAGCGTTCTTTCAGAACGCACATTCAGTGCTGCTGGAGGCTTTTGACCGATCACAGGGTGCGCCTCTCCACCGACTCCGTCGATCGACTGACCTTCATTAAAATGAATCAGGCTTGGATCACCAACAGATACCAAGCACCTGATGCTGATGTAACTGAATAATTTTTTTGAAATGTCAGATCCCTTGGAGACTGCCTATGCTGATGCTGAGTGACTGTGCTGTTATGCTGCAGACTGAATATCCTTTTCCTCCTCAATGATCTTGCTGATAGCTAGTAAGAACATTGTTGGTTCTGGGCACCGCCACCAGGGCCTAAAGCCCAATTTTTCTGCCCCTGTTTAACAGGGGCGAATAATAACAATTTTTTATGCAATACTTTGCATGTGGCTCTTTGCTGCCCTCCAATTACAGTATCTGCGAGGGGTTGCAGTGCTGTGCCTAAGGCCCAATTTTTATGCTTCTGTTTAACAGGGTTGTGTAATAACAATTTTTGATGCAATACTTTGCAGCAGGGCTTATTAATGCGCTCCAACTAGAGTATCTGTAAGGGGTTGTAGTGTTGTGGCACCGCCACCAGTGCCTAAGGCCCCTCATAATGAGCACAGCAGGGGTACAAACCCGGAAAGTCAGCACAGCACAGGGATGGTGGGAACCCCTCATAATGAGCACAGCAGGGGTACAAACCCGGCAAATCAGCACAGCACAGGGATAGTGGGAACCCCTCATAATGAGCACAGCAGGGGTACAAACCCAGGAACTCAGCACAGCACAGGGATGGTGGGAACCCCTCATAATGAGCACAGTAGGGGTACAAACCCAGGAACTCAGCAAAGCACAGGGATGGTGGGAACCCCTCATAATGAGCACAGCAGAAGTACAGCCCCAGGAACTCAGCACAGCACAGGGATAATGGGCATAGCAGGGGTACAAACCCGGGAACTCAGTACAGCACAGGGATTGTGGGAACCCCTCATAATGAGCACAGTAGGGGTACAAACCCAGGAACTCAGCACAGCACAGGGATGGTGGGAACCCCTCATAATGAGCACAGTAGGGGTACAAACCCAGGAAGTCAGCACAGCACAGGGATGTGGGAACCCCTCATAATGAGCACAGCTGAAGTACAGCCCCAGGAACTCAGCACAGCACAGGGATAATAGGCATAGCAGGGGTACAAACCCGGGAACTCAGCACAGCACAGGGATGGTGGGAACCCTCATAATGAGCACAGTAGGGGTACAAACCCAGGAAGTCAGCACAGCACAGGGATGGTGGGAACCCCTCATAATGAGCACAGCAGGGGTACAAACCCGGGAACTCAGCACAGCACAGGGATGGTGGGAACCCCTCATAATGAGCACAGCAGGGGTACAAACCCAGGAAGACAGCACAGGAATGGTGGCAACCCCTCATAATGAGCACAGCAGGGGTACAAACCCAGGAACTCGGCACAGCACAGGGATGGTGGTAACCCCTCATAATGAGCACAGCAGTGGTACAAACCCAGGAACTCAGCACAGGGATGGTGGGAACCCCTCATAATGAGCACAGCAGGGGTACAAAACCAGGAACTCAGCACAGCACAGGGATGGTGGGAACCCCTCATAATGAGCACAGCAGGGGTACAAACCCGGGAAGTCAGCACAGCACAGGGATGGTGGGAACCCCTCATAATGAGCACAGCAGGGGTACAAACCCAGGAAGACAGCACAGGAATGGTGGCAACCCCTCATAATGAGCACAGCAGGGGTACAAACCCAGGAACTCGGCACAGCACAGGGATGGTGGTAACCCCTCATAATGAGCACAGCAGTGGTACAAACCCAGGAACTCAGCACAGGGATGGTGGGAACCCCTCATAATGAGCACAGCAGGGGTACAACAAACCCAGGAACTCAGCACATCACAGGGATGGTGGGAACCCCTCATAATGAGCACAGCAGGGGTACAAACCCAGGAAGTCAGCACAGCACAGGGATGGTGGGAACCCCTCATAATGAGCACAGCAGGGGTACAAACCCAGGAAGACAGCACAGGAATGGTGGGAACCCCTCATAATGAGCACAGCAGGGGTTCAAAACCAGGAACTCGGCACAGCACAGGGATGGTAGTAACCCCTCATAATGAGCACAGTAGGGGTACAAACCCGGGAAGTCAGCACAGCACAGGGATGGTGGGAACCCCTCATAATGAGCACAGCAGGGGTATAAACCCGGGAAATCAGCACAGCACAGGGATGGTGGGAACCCCTCATAATGAGCACAGTAGGGGTACAAACCCGGGAACTCAGCACAGCACAGGGATGGTGGGAACCCCTTATAATGAGCACAGCAGGGGTACAAACCCAGGAACTCAGCACAGCACAGGGATGGTGGGAACCCCTCATAATGAGCACAGCAGGGGTACAAACCCAGGAACTCAGCACAGCACAGGGATGGTGGGAACCCCTCATAATGAGCACAGCAGATACTATTAGTTATTTTTAAGCGTCCAGCTTTTTAAATTCATCATAACGAATGTTGGTAACTTTTTATGAAAAGTGAACGAATCTAACGAAAATTGAGTTTCAGGCACGAAATACGAAATAACGGCCAATGCGAAATGAAACAAAATTAATTTATTGACGGTGCTCATGTTTAGTATGTATACACACACACACACACCACAAGATACATATATAATAAGAGATTATATATATATATATATATATATATATATATATATATATATATATATATATATATATATATATATATATATATATATAATAATCTTTTTATGTAGATATATCTGCATATAAACAAATGATTTATTATATTTACTGGTTCCTGGAGGGAGGAGAGATTTGCATAGATATGGGGCGGCAACTTCCTCTGACACTCCCGTTGCTATGGAAACCTGACTGAAACCTATTACATTGCTTGTGCAGCACTGAGCATGTGCGAGATATGCAAAGTTGAAATCCAGGAAGTCATTCAGTCTGGCTTCATGATGCCCACACTTAAGATGGCCACGGTCTATTTCTAGATTATAAACTAAATGCTGTAACAACCTAACAAAACAGACCTTAGTTTACAGACTAACTTTACTAGAATACATTAAGCTTGTGTATTACAGGGGTATTTATATTTAAAAAGTGAAAAAGTGAAATTGTGGGTGGAACTCCCCTTTAAATAAAAAAATATCAGGGCATAAAACTAATCTTGAAGAATAAGCATCAACATTTTAGTAACAAAACACATTGTAATTTCCTCCTAAAAATAAAACAAAGATTAGAGATATTTATTATACAGGAAGCATTTTGAACATTTTATTTCTTAGATATTTTAACAGTGCACTTTTTCTAATACCAAAAATAGTTTGACGTCAAACTATTACTACCACATGGTTTCATGTACGGTATACCATTACTATGTATTAAAAAAAAATATTATTCACCTAATAAAAAAATGAGCAGCTCAAAACAACATTTTTTATAAGTTCCCCATTGTCTTGCAATACAGTTATACTTCACCATAGTAAGCACATTGGAAAACTCTTCAAAAATAGTTTCTTCTATGGAAACAAAGATTACCGTTAATACACACACACACACACACACACACATACATATAAATATACATTATTAGGAAGCATTTTACATTTTTTTACTTTTTTTTTTCCAGTTCACTCAGCTCACTTTATTTACAGGACAATACAGCTGTTCACACACACATGCACTTTAACCCCTGTCAAAGAAGGGAAGGGTCGTTGCTCCTTGAACTATAAGACACCATTCCTTATTTTTTTACTTTAACCATCAGTGAAAAGGGCTTTTTTTCTATTTATGTCATTAATCTTTCAATATTTTACATTAATTAATTTTATCAATTTTATTAAGTGCATTGGGTGTGGCTCCAATCACCACAGACATGATTAGCCACCCCAGCAAGTATTTAAATGAACGACTTTCAGCTGACAGTTTTTAGATTAACTTTTCTTTTAGAATAAGCAAATATTTATTTTCCATATTAAATTTACCACAGTGCTAAATGACTACACATTGCACTTGATTTTACAATTTTGAGGTGGCCCAGGCCCTGGCATATAGGGGAATATCTGTTGGGGTATCAGGACAGGCGGGGAAGGTGTCTGGAGGGGGCCTGGCTGGCTGGGGATGTTTGCAGCAGGTGGTGTGCCAATAAACTGAGTTGTGGGCAAGATACTAATTGTGCTGTCTGGGAGCTAGGCAATGGGAGGCAGCGCATTGGCTTGGTCGCTGCCAGCTGCAGATCCCCCTGTTACAGACCTGTTCAAACTTGACATTAAAGTTACAGGGGTGTTTGGGCTAAAATATAAACCATTAGCTTTCAACACAGGGTACACTATCTCAAGTTAACGAGGACAAAACAGATAGTAAAATAAGTAGAGGATTAGTCTACAGTGCTCGACTGCCACCTGGGTTTCCCCTGGTCCGTCTTCCCAAAACGTAGACTTAGTCACGGGGTCTGCCCGTCCAAGACGGCCACAGAAAAGGGGTCGGGTAGTGCGTGACCACTCACTTCCCTCAACAAGGAGAGGATTAGTCTACAATGCTCGACTGCCACCTGGGTTGCCCTTGGTGCGTCTTCCCAAAACGTAGACTTAGTCACAGGGTCTGCCCATCCAAGACGGCCACAGAAAAGGGGTCGGGTAGTGCGTGACCACTCACTTCCCTCAACAAGACTTTTCACAATCAGATAACAAGTATGGCAGTTAATATTCAACAATGGGATCCTCAAACTTTCAATAAATGCTGAACATCAATCCATAAACACAATTATAACATGACATTTGCACGAATTGTAATACATGTGTATGTTTAAATTATAATGACCACACAGTCTTTCCCCGCTATCTGGGTCCCTGACGCCCCTTTTGAGTGATATGCTACACCACAATATCACCTTTCCAAAGTAGTTTCTTCACGTCCCTCAGGCCCCCTTCTGAGTGATATGCTGCAACACACTATCACCTTTTCAAAGGAGTTTATCAGTGGCCCTGACGCCCCCTTCTGCCAAAGGAGTTTATCCACATCCCTGATGCCCCCTTCTGCCAAAGGAGTTTATCCACGTCCCTGACGCCCCCTTCTGCCAAAGGAGTTTATCCACGTCCCTGACGCCCCCTTCTGCCAAAGGAGTTTATCCACGTCCCTGACGCCCCCTTCTGCCAAAGGAGTTTATCCACATCCCTGACGCCCCCTTCTGCCAAAGGAGTTTACCCACGTCCCCGACGCCCCCTTCTGCAAAAGGAGTTTACCCAGGTTCCTGTTTGTCAATCTTTTTCAACATTACACATCATGTATTACAGACCCATACAACACAAATACAACACAGAGTTTTTACAGGCTGCAGATAATCAGAATAAAGGTTCATGTAATTGACCCCAGGCAAGTATTACCTGCTTTGGTGACATTTGGCAGCTGACACGGACACAAAGATGGAACCCATACGGGGGAAAGGCTATACTAAGCAAGATATGAAAGTGATATCTTACCGTATTTTTAGAGGTAATCAGTCTCTCTCTGTCCCACCCGTGATGGTTCCTCTCTCGATGGCCTCTTGGTCGGCTGTCCGCCGGTTCACAACCTGAGGCCCCACGATTGGGCTGCCAGTTGATTAAGATTCAGACAAATGTCTGTGCTGAGTATCTGCACCTGGCCAAATTGGAAGTGTAAATATATGTACATATATTTTTTTTAGCCTGTGGCGTGCAAAACACAACCCAAAAACTTCATCCGGTGCAGGAAAAAATGTGCACACACATAAAGAGTGAAACACAAAAAACTGCGACGGGTGCCATCGTCAATGGTCCTCCGAAGAGGACCCAGCTCTGATCCCCCGGGGCGTTAGGCTCCTGGCAGGGAAAAGAGTATAGGAGTCCAAGCAGCCGAAACCACTAGGACCCCACTAAGGCCCATGCAGCCGAAACCACATGGCCTAACATCCTCGGAGGGACTGCCGAAACAGAACCCTCCTCGGTGAGGCTCCCACGAAGGGAGACCCCATGAGAGCAGGTGAACTAAGCCAGAAGGCCATGTCCACCTACTCCCAAGACTTTCAGAGTCAGGCCCGAGGACCAGCACCCTACTCGCCACACTAAAGTGCAAGCACCAACAAAAAAAGTGACAAAACAAGACAGACAGGTACATACAGAAGAAGAAAACACAATGAAGCTTTGTTCAGCTAAATGAATCTTCTTGTTTTATAGCTCTTCTTATAGTGAAAACATGAGTCATTGTTTGCATAAGCATCACAGTTGTAGCTTGTGCTGTCATTCATGGATTGGTGTGCCTTATCTAAAATCTTCTGGTCAGATCTATCCAATCTTTTGGACGTCTCAGAAATCTATGTTTTCCTTGATGGGGGGGGGGGGGGTGTCTAGTCATCATTTTGAGAAAGGATACTTTAACATGTATATAGTACATAATAGAAATAGCCATTTGACTTGAGTATTAAACAATCCATAACAGCACCTCCCACTCGTCCTTATCCTCCAGGCCTCACTGCAGGGCCGATCCTAAGGTCACAGGCGCCTGGGTGCAGAAATTTTCTGGAGCCCCCACATGGGCGTGGTCATTTTACTAACTCCTCCCCTTTACAAATGCTCCCTCACAAAGTCTTCATTACCCTGGGATCCTTACATGATCTCTTAATAATAAACAAAATACAGGAAAAGAAGCAGAGTATTTATTGGGACCTGGAGGGGGGCCCCTCTGATGGACACATAGAGGGCTTCTGTTAGAGTCTGTTAGAAAGAGCCCTCAGACATACTACAGACATGATAAAGGAGATGATCAGAGACTGCAGACACAGTACAGGAGATGGTTAGAGACTGCACACATAGTACAGGAGATGGTTGTTTAATATCTATATGAGGCCCCTTGCCGATCTGCTAAAGTCCCACGCCATCCAGTACCATGTTTATGCGGACGACACTCAGGTCTACCTAAAGATTCCCAGGAACCAGACAGCCGATGCCACCCTTGCCAGCTGTTTGGAGGACATCAACACATCTATGTCTGCCAACTTCCTGAAACTTAATGGGGGATCTGTCCTAGATTCAGGTTTAACCCTGGCTCCTCAGGTAAAAAAGGTTGCCAGTGCATGTCACTGGCAGCTAAAACTCCTGAGGGGGCTGTTTAAATATCTGGATATCTCGGACAGAAAAACTGTCATCTGTGCCACGATAGGTAGCTGCCTAGACTACTGCAACTCTCTTTATCTGGGATTGCCAAAGATGTTAGTGAAAAAGCTTCAACTTATTCAAAATGCTGCAGCAAGGTTACTCATGAATGTCCCATTAAGGGATCATATCGACTCTGTCCTCTGCGCCTTGCATTGGCTGCCGGTCCACTATCGCACCTTATTGAAGGCAGGGTGTATAATATTTAAAATTATGAGAGTGAAATAAAAAGAGTGCGGCGCAAAATAAAAATAAAAATAATAATAATAATGGTGACAATAAATATACTTATAAAAATATAAATTATTTGAAAATAGTGTCCATGTGCAAGGAAGTCCATAAAGCAATGAATCCACAGCCTTAAACGATTTCCAGAGTGGAAAATGAAAAGGAACACCAAAGAATATCCTCCACCAGTGTAAGATGGACTCTCACCTCTCTGCTTTGACCCAGATGGATTTCAAAGCATAATCTGTATAATCAGAAATCAGCTGACAGCCTCCATAGGCAGACGGATGGATAGGATAAAAACCATAGATCCGGATTCAATGATTTCTCAACAAGTAGCTTCTTTGAGGCGCTTGAGGAGCAGTCTGTACACTGCTCCTCAAGCGCCCCTGTCCATTGAAATCAATGGGCAGTGCCTGCAAAGCGCCTTACCACTGGCGCTTTTGAACCCTTTATTTGGCCTATAGTGGGGGTTAAATGTACCTCTAAAATGATGGTAAAGCGCTGCTAAAATTAGCAGCTCTAAAACTAGCAGCACTTTAACACTCGTGTCAGGAAGAGGAGCTGCCCCTCCCCCGAGCACTGCCAGGCTGGACGGGCTGCCCTATGCTCACACACCAGTTCTAGACGGACACACGTCTATGCTCAGAACACTAGTCCTGGACAGACACAAACAAGGAGAGAAGGAGAGAGGGGGGAGAACTCTGGCACTTCAGCGACCCCTCCTCTGTAGGCGCCCTGCAAAGCACCCTGCCTAGGATTGGCCCTGGTGCTCGCTCATCACAGGTGCTATTCAGGGAATACTTTGCATTCCCTGAATGCATGTAATGCATCTTCTGATTGGACAAGATGGAGAGGCGGGTGGTCATGTCACAATTTATCAACATCCTGGAATCCAAGGGTTAAGAGACAAGCTCACATCTCTAGAGCTGCCTAATAACTTTTACACAAAAATGCTTGTAAAACAGTCAAATAGCAACTCTCCACCTCAAATTTCCTTTCCCTCTCCTACAGACATGTATCTAAGGTATGTCAGCCATGGTAAGTGCCATGGGCGCCATGGGGGGAGGGGGTGGCAAAGAAGCCACCCTCTGCATGAAAAAAAAGTGGGGCAGGGAGCTCCACTGATGCTCTGACCCTGCCCTGCCTCGCACCATGTACTCTGTAGGTGCTCGGAGCACTGAGATTGCCTCTCCTGGACTTCTGAGAGCCCTGCCCTGGACCATGAATATTCCCACACCCTACCGCAAAAGCCCCGTCCCTACCGCCATAAACTCCACCCCATTTGGTGGAAAGAGTCGCCTCTGAACCTCTGAGTGGAAAGTGAGCCCGGCTGGCCAGGTAGGTCTTTCTGCCTACAGACTCACTGTTATGCTAAACTCTCCCTGACAATGTTGTTTACCCACCTGTATAGGTGTGCATTGCTGAAAGTACATTTTAAAACTGGCTACTTGATCATATCCTGTAGTATGTCTTATTCGCAGTCTGGTCATCTCCTGTAGTATGTCACATTCGCAGTCTGGTCATCTCCTGTAGTATGTCACATTTGCAGTCTCTGGTCATCTCCTGTAGCATGTCGCATTCACAGTCTGGTCATCTCCTGTAGTATGTCACATTCGCAGTCTGGTCATCTCCTGTAGTTTGTCACATTCGCAGTCTGGTCATCTCCTGTAGTTTGTCACATTCGCAGTCTCTGGTCATCTCCTGTAGTATGTTGCATTCACAGTCTGGTCATCTCCTGTAGTATGTCACATTCGCACTCTGGTCATCTCCTGTAGTATGTCGCATTTGCAGTCTCTGGTCATCTCCTGTAGTATGTTGCATTCGCACTCTGGTCATCTCCTGTAGTATGTTGCATTCACAGTCTGGTCATCTCCTGTAGTATGTCACATTCGCACTCTGGTCATCTCCTGTAGTATGTCGCATTTGCAGTCTCTGGTCATCTCCTGTAGTATGTTGCATTCGCACTCTGGTCATCTCCTGTAGTTTGTCGCATTTGCAGTCTCTGGTCATCTCCTGTAGTATGTTGCATTCGCAGTCTGGTCATCTCCTGTAGTATGTTGCATTCACAGTCTGGTCATCTCCTGTAGTATGTCACAGTCGCATCTACAATCTATTTAAAAGTAGTAACTGCTGTTGCACAAATCACTTTATTACACTTTTATTTCTGATATCTATGGCTATGTATATCTAATTAATCTATATTGAGCACTATATTTGATTGGCTGCTTCTGCTTGGCACACACGCACAATCAAATAGTGCTCAATATAGATTAAATAAATAGATATCATAAAGTGTAATAAAGTGATTTGTGCAACAAGCTCCTTAAACAGTCCACATTCACTACATGAACTTTCACTGAATGTAGAATGTTTAATGAGCAGGGGTGAACTGACCCATCGGGCACTTAATGTAATGCCAATCCATAATTTGTTAATTGAAACATTAAAGAGCTTGACTTGTAGTTTTGTTAGCTGTTTTTTGTTTTTGTTCTGACAGGGGTGCAGTTTCAGTGCTTGCCATAAGCGCTATTTTCACTAGATACGCCTCTGTTCTCCTACCCCTAGCACTTTCTAGTGTTAGGAGTTCTATACTCTATAGCTTCTGCTGAATTTTGCTTCTAATCCCCTTGGGGAGGCTTCCATTTGTGGATGGACATTTTATGGTTATACAACTTATCACATTGCTGTAATCTTTTTATATGGACTATAAACTGAAGGACTTATGAATAAATGGTTGTGGAACGAATCATTTGATTTTCCATTATTTCTTATGGGAAAATTTGCTTTGATATACAAGTGCTTTGGATTACAAGCATGTTTCTGGAATGAATTATGCTCGCAATCCAAGGTTTTACTGTACTTGCACATAAGCCTTAGAAAAAAAATCCTGTTCGGCTCCCATAGACTTCAGTGGAGTTCGCTGTTCGGGTTAAAACTTTTTCCCTGTTCGGGAGTATTGCTGCGAACCACGCATCTGTTTGGCGCATCTCTAGTGGTGTGGCACATTTGTATGTGCATTTTAGACCCCGTTTTTAGCCATGTTACCTTTGAACTCTAAGGCCACGTACACACGATCAGACATGACTGATGAGACTTGTCCGACGGACCGTTTTCATCAGACAACTCTGATGTGCGTACACACCATCGGACCAAAATCCGATCGGGTCAGAACGCGGTGACGTAGAACACAACGACGTGATGAAAAAACTAAATTCAATGCTTCCAAGCATGCGTCGACTTGATTCTTTGGTCCAATGCTTTTGTGTACTAACCATCGAACCTGTCCGACGGACAGGTTTCCATGGACAGGTTTTAAAACTTTTGTCCGACGGACAACGGTCCGATAGGCCGTACACATGATCGAACATGTCCGATGAAACTGGTCTGCAGACCAATAGAACACACGTTTTGACAAAGGAAAATCAAAATCCTGCATTCTGCATTCTTGATGTGCTTTCATCAAAACACGTTTTACTAGAGTTCAATGGTAGTCTTGCTAAAAATGCGTGCAAATCGTGCAAAAAAATGTGCCGCGCCAAGAATGCACTCACTGCACACGTGAACCAGCCCTAACTGTACTGGGTCCTTTTTGTTTTGTAAAGCACTGTGCAAACTGTTCACCATATATAAAGTCTATATAATAATAATAATAATAATACTACAACTAATGTAATAACAAGCCCACAGCAGCATGAACTGATTGACATTTACAAGCAGGATGCAGCTAATCCCCGGTCTGTGCAGCTGCTGGTACTATATCACCAGTGACTATTAGTTCCAGGTAGCATCCAGTGAGCTCCCTTCCAGCACCAGACAAAGCTCCTAGGTTGTCACTGCGTTGGCAGCCCCCCCTCCCCAATCTCATTATCTGCCACACTCTGTGCTCATAGGAACCGGTTCAGACTGGACTGATGTCAGCCAGAGAAAGGAGGTAAAGCGGGTGGAGGAGGAGGAGGAGGAGGACGCAATAAATAGGAGATACAAAGCTGAAAAAATAAACTATTGCTTTCACTGACTGCACTGAGCTGTCCTAGAGAGCAGGAAGGAGTAGCTGGAAGTCCTGTGCTGGTTGTCATTGTCACCACTTTGACAGCTGAAGCCTGCCACCTAATGAGATCCTCTCTGCTAGCAGTATGCACACAGGTAACGCAGCACAATCACCCTTTTTTCCTTTTAAGACCGGTTTACTATTGCTTTAGTATTATATACAGTACAGTAAACTACTATACTATTATGTTCTTCCCTGTACTTATGTGTTTGTATCTCAGGTGCTGCTGCTGTTGCAACCTCTACTGAGGAATGTCAGCAAATCTGCAGAAAATTGTCCAGATGACAGATGTTAGGAATGTAAACCTATGACTGACTGTTAGTTTGCATTACAACTAATTCAGCTGAGGAGATTTGTTAGAAAAGAGATGACCTGCTGGCAGACATACTCGAAACTAAAGAATTATTGCAGTTTTGGGTTTGTTTTAATGTTATTTAAATGTACCTACTGTAGTGGGTAAGTAGCAAAATGTGTCACCTGTAATCCTTTGTGCAGCAGAACTTAGAGGGAGGGAAAGCATTTGGAACCAATAAAGGCTTTCCACCGTGCACATGCTGACGGCATAAGAGAGCAGAGGGATGACCTTCTTACAATTCTGCTTCTTCATCAATGCCCTATGGCAGTAATGGTGAACCTTGGCACCCCAGATGTTTTGGAACTACATTTCCCATGATGCTCAATTACACTGCAGAGTACAGTTCCAAAACATCTGGGGTGCCAAGGTTCGCCATCACTGCCCTATGGTCTAGCTCAGCCTTTCTCAACTTTTTCAGCATGGAGGAACCCTTATAAAACTTTCTGGTCTCAGGGAACCCCTGCTAAAAATGCCAATATCTACAACTCCTGATACATTAGTGGAAAGAATGCCCCTTACACTTGTTGTCATTGAAAAGAGGTACCCCCTTACAGATAGCTAAAAAGATCAATGGTGTCACTGGAAACTTAGCTGAGAAACTGATCATTGTTCAACGAACCATTCTGGAGGAACCGTAGGGATCCATGGAACCCTGGTCTAGCTAGAGGTGTGTTCAGATGCTGCTATAGTGTTGCAACTGAGGTCGCAAACCCTGCTTTGCTGTCAGGTAGTGGTTCCTGAACCACAAGACTGGCAGCATGAAATGACAGATTCATACAAGACAGATAAAACCATCAGGGCTGGCAAACGCCAGTAAATTTACAGACAGTTTGTAAAAATCTGTTATTTTTTTTAAAACTGTCTATAAACATCATATTAGGGGTATTGTCAGTATCCATATTGTATTTATACTGTTTAAATAGCAGTTGTCTTCATTTTAATGAGTTTGTAATTTTTTTGAGGTTATCAGTAAAAAATGTGTCCCGCCAGTAAGTTTTTACATGTTTTGTCAGTAAAAAATGCTGCAGGAGGTTGGCGACACTGGCAACCATATGTATTTCAACAGTGTATTTGGCTGTTTTCCTGGAGTCTAGCCTTAAATATAGTGGCAAATAATTCAAACTTTGTTCTAGCTGAGCCATTGTAGATGTATGGACATCTTATGCCTTGTACATACTATCTGAATTTCCAATGGAAAAAGTCAGAAGGACCTTTCCGACCGTGTGTTCCATCTAAGTTTTTCCATCGGAAATTCAGACGGACTTAGAAAAAGAACAGGTTCCCTTTTCTTCCGATGAAAAAAAAAATCTATTAGAAATTCCGTTCGTCTGTATGGAACTTCGACGGAGAAAAAAACATGCATGCTCAGAGTCAAGTCGACGCATCCTCGGAAGCATTGAGAGCATTTTTCTCGGCTCGTCGTAGTCTTGTACGTCACCATGTTTTGGACGGTCGGAATTAGGTGTGACAGTGTGTATGCAAGACAGCTTGATTCCTTCAGAAAAATACATTGGAATTTATCCCGATGGAAATTCCAATTGTGTGTACGGGCATTAGAGGTTTACTGGTCTATGCTATATGGCTTATTTTTTTGTTTTTTATTCCTATTTTTGCACAAATGAATGTGCATATTTTTAAAACCAACCACAGAACATTAATCATATTACTAACATTTACGATATAATTCTAAAGGATTTCCTGGACCATGCTGTCAGTGCAAGACATAGTATGTGGGTTAGAACAATAGGGAGATGTCACATATAATAATTCTGTTCTGTATAATTCTAATAAATATGCAGATGACAACTTCTTTTCCTTTAAATGCTATTAAAGTTATCTAATAAATGTTTAAGGGCATTGTGAAAAATTACCAAACCCAGAACAACCAATCATGTATCACTGTCCAATAAATAGTTTGATTTGAATAAACTGGGAATTGATTGGCCCCTAGCATTTGCAATTTACAGCACTATTGATGCTCTTATGCTGAAAATTTTACATTAAGGCTCCCTGCACACTGGCGTAAAAAACGTTGCTTCTACGGGAGTTTTGTGTTCTCTTTGAGATCAATGTTTAGAGGCAGGAAAAAAACCTTCTCATTCGTGTTTCTGATTTGAGCTCACTGGCAGAAAACACATAAAACTCTCCTAAACTCGACTAAACGTTGTACAAAAAATGCTCTATATGGAAGTTTTTTTAAGCCCCGTGTGCATAGAGCCTAAAATGTGATAAAGGTGGTCAGTTTGCATATTCTTTTTAGGATTGAAGAATCTCAAATGGTTTAGACCAGAGATGTGGAATTTGTGGATGAGGTCTAATTAGGTCTCTGATTTTGTATAATTAATACTGTACTGGTAATCATATGTTACGGAGCCCCAGCATAGTAGTTCAAAGATAAAAGTGCAGGAACACAAGCTCTGTCAGACAGCAAAGCAGAATAATGGCAAGTTTATGAGCATGTAGCTCTAAGAAGTTTCATTTACGGTACTTATCTACTGTATACATTTTCAATTTCAGGGAAATTATATTAGAAATTAAAAGTATCTGAAAGGATATGTCAGATTGGGATTTACCTTCAACTCCCGTGAATATGACCCTCCTAATCCTCTTGTATTGAAACTATATTTTCTCCCAATGATTTGAAAAGTATTGTTCAATCTGTTGGCACTATATAAATGCTGTAATAATAATAACAACGATAATAATAATAATTTGAATGCTTGTGTACACCATGCACCGTGACCTGAGATGTTCCAAAGCTCCTGTTCATTCAACAGTCAATAGATCACAGCTGAAAATGTGGTAATGTTGCAGCATTTCATGAGCAGAGCTGTCTATCATTGGAGGAGCACAACCATATTGTTTATGAATGTTCTTCTCCATATTTTGTATAGCTATACTCACCACTCGTAAGGAAAAATTGTTATTTGATTACGTATGAATAATTTTAACCATTTCAGCTCTGGATGACTTACCCCACCTACATGACCAGGCCATTTTTGCGATACGGCACTGCGTTATTTTAACTGACATGGGGCTTTACATGATAAAACAGACGGATGGAAATCGGAGTGTTCGTGTGAAAGGGGCCTTACTTGATAAAACAGACAGATGTAGATCGGAACGTTCATGTGAATGGGGATTTACTTGATAAAACAGATGGATGGAGATCGGAACATTCATGTAAAAGGGACCTTATTTTATAAAACTGACCGATGGGGATTGGAACGTTCGTGTGAAAGGGAACTTACTTGATAAAACAGGCGGATGGGAATCAGAACGTTCATGTGAAAAGGGCCTTACTTGATAAAACAGACGGATGAAGATCAGAACGTTCATGTGAAAGGGACCTTACTTGATAAAACTGACCGTTGGGGGTTGGAACGTTCATGTGAAAGGGGCCTTACTTGATAAAACAGACAGATGTAGATCGGAATGTTCATGTGAATGGGGCTTTACTCGATAAAACAGACAGATGGAGATTGGAATGTTCATGTGAAAGGGACCTTACTTGATAAAACTGACTGATGGGGATCGGACCGTTCCTGTGAAAGGGACCTTTACTTGATAAAACAGACATATGGGGATCAGAACAATCATCTGAAAGGGGCCTTACTTGATAAAACAGACTGATGGGGATCGGAACGTTTGTGTAAAAAGGGGCCTTACTTGATTAAACAGATGGATGGGGATCAGGACGTTCATGTGAAAGGGACCTTACTTGATAAAAGTGACCGTTGGGGATTGGAATGTTCATGTGAAAGGGACCTTACTTGATAAAAGTGACCGTTGGGGATTGGAACGTTCATGTGAAAGGGACCTTACTTGATAAAACTGACTGATGGGGATCAGAACGTTCATGTGAAAAAGCCCTTACTTGATGAAACAGATGGATGGGGATCAGAACATTCATGTGAAAGGGACCTTACTTGATAAAACTGACTGATGGGGATTGGAACGTTTGGGGAAAGGGGCCTTAATTGATAAAACAGACAGATGTAGATCGAAACGTTCATGTGAAAGAGGCCTTACTTCATGAAGTAAATGCCGCACTTTACAAGGCTATTAAATATAACTAAATTATCATCTCGAAAGATATTTACAGGTTCCCTCTATCTATTGCATAAATGGATTCATTGGTCTATGCCTATTAAGACACACACACACATACACACATTGCTGCTGGTAAAATTACCATCTTTCATTTATTCCCAAGGAAATAGAAATATTCCAACTTCATACATTAAACATCACAGTATATATATATACATACACAAGAGAAATTCAAAGATACTCATCACACATTTCACCAGCTGGTTCAGCAAGGAGTGTAGAGCTCCCATGAGCATGTGGCAGGATCCAAGAGGTAGAGAAATAGAGGAAGCTTACTCTTGGTGTGTGCTTTTTAACAATCATTCCCCCTCACCCAAGACCACCCACACTTGCCTGTCCGATCATATAACGCCAAGTCATTCCTTCTCCTCTCTTTGAAGCTTACAGCCTTTGTAATGCAAATTCTGGTATGCTACAGAGCTCTTAACTGTAAAGTCCAGACCTATGATTTTAAGTCATGTTTGCTTCTCCAACACTTGATGAAACTGACCAATGGGGATTGGAACGTTCATGTGAAAGGGGCCTTGATTGATAAAACTGACAGATGGGGATCGGAACATTCATGTGAAAGGGGCCTTACTTGATAAAACAGACAGTTGGGGATCAGAACGTTCTTGTGAAAGGGGCCTTACTTGATAAAACAGATGGATGCGGATAGGAGCGTTCATGTAAAAGAAGCATTTGCTTGATAAAACAGTTTATTTTCAGTCCTATTGGTTTCTCTTGTGTTTTATAGTTTATATCTATTAACCTGCAGTCATTTGCTAGCAAGCCTGATGCGCACCTCAGTTAAAAGTCAACAGCTGCCTCTGCTGTTCTTCCTTAAGATATAAGTTCACCTTTACCAAACAGCACACTATGCTGTCCCATATGGGTACTCTTTACACTCCTTTCTTTACATTTCCAAATGGAAGGGTGGACTGGGAGTTCCCCATTTTTTAAAATACTATAGAGCTGCTCAAATAGTACAACTATACCAATTTTTTTCTTTGAAATACCATCCTGATTGGGTACTGCTGGAAACACAAGCCAGTCCTTCACTACCAATAGACCTCCTAATGTGGCTTCCGGAGAAGGAACGTCAAGCCATTCTAAGTCCCACTTTGTCCCATTCCCTTCACTTATGGGACATAGTGTGTAAATTATACCCACTAAAATCTCCACATTCCCCTGTGTCCCCTATACTTAATAATCCTCACCTTCCTCCTGGACAAATTCCTTGACAATTTTCATGGTGGGTTAACAAAGGTCTTTACAGAATAGCACACTTCATTGATCATAAAGGGATCAGACCACTATCTTACTTCCGGAAAACATTATAGATGCCACAGACGGAATTATTTAATCTAAATCAAATTACTCACTTCATAAAATCCTTAGATAAAGATCCAATAGACATTAGTGCTAAAACCTTATTTGAAAAAAAATGCTTGTCCAAACATGAACCACGAGGGGGGATCTCAGAGCTCTAATGAAAAACAAACCAAACCTTCTTACCAAATAGCTTGGGAATTGGACCTAGGCGAGACTATAGAGGAAGAGATCTGGGAAAAATGGTCGAGCATGGTGCACAAGGGAATAATTCATATTTCACTTATAGAAGCAAATTTTAAGGTATTGTCCAGGTGGTATTTGGTCCCAAGAAAAATAGCAAAAATATACCCGGGCGCTTCACCTCTTTGTTTCAGGGGATGTGGACAAGAGGGGACCATGTCCACATCCATATTTGGTGGTCCTGTCCCAAAGTCCAATGCTTTTGGACCAGAATTTTTTACGTTAGTCTACTCTGTGACTGTACTTAATATACCTAAGCCTCTAGAACAGCACTATTCACAGACCTGTCAGACAAGACCCCAAAAAATCTTAGAACTTTTTTATTTTAAAGCAGCTAAAATTACGATAGCACGTTCGTGGAAGACTCCAGTGATTGATCTTGCTATGGTAAAAATATTTTTTTATTGGATCATGGTCAATGAAAAATTGACCAGCATCCTTAAAGATAAACAAACAATATTCGATAAAATATGGTCCCCTTGGATTAAATATCTCCATACACCATGATCTCTAAATATAATTAATGATGACACTTGAATCGCAATACATGACTCCTACTTCGATATAACAACCTCATTACCTCTCTTCTATATCTCCCCTCCCTTCTACTCTCCTACATACTTCACTGATTGTTTTTATTGCAATTTACTCCATCTTTGGGAAATGTAAACATTTTGATATTGTTATAATGTTTATGTCCCATATAATATTATATCAAGTAAAAATCTATTGAAAAGAAGCACAGTGTGATAAACCTACCTTTCAGCCAGAGCTTCCTTTCTGTTTAAAGAATGTAATCCAAAATCACATTTAAATAAAGCCTTCTTAATATATTTTTCAGCCTGTGATAGCTCCATCCCAAGTTGTAGGCATGGAGCAGCCGTTGGGACCAGCACCTTCTAGGGACACAGGAGAGAGAGAGCACCTTGGTGTGCTTTTTAGTAAATATAAACTTACACCTTAAAGGTTACGTGGGCACAAGGATTGACTCCCAGTTTGGGTTTTGGTAAACCAGGGCAGAGACTGTGTGTGTTTCTGTTGGGGACAGGGGGATAAAGGAGCATGAATCTTTTGTTTTTGCAGTTATCTTTTCTTTTTGTGATTTCCAGTTTGTGCCCATGCTCCAGAACATTTGGGCAAGCACAGCATTCAATTCTTCTTAGTTCTCATTGCCTTCTCCTCTTTTGACAGATCTAAATGATGATCCCTAAAAACATTTGGAAGACCAAAGACATCTAAATCAGTATCTGTAAGTAATAGCTTAAAATTTGTTTTTAAATGTTCTTAAAAATATACTGAAGTTTTGAGACCTCATAAATGGAAATATGTTAAATATAAAAAGACTGCTTTATAAAACTACATTTTTTTGAGCAAGTGTACAGTAAAACCTTGGTTTGAGAGTGACTTGGTTTGAGAGCATTTTGCAAGACAAGCAACATTTTTTAATACATTTTGACTTGATATACAAGGGATGTCTTGATATAAGAGTAGCGTCATGTCATAACTGGGTATAAAAGAGAAGACAGGCGCCTCTAAGGCTCGGTTCACACTGCTGCGCTGTGAATTTGTTCAGTTTTCGTCCTGTGTGAAATGCAAATTTACTGCAAATTTACCAAATTTACCATGAATTTCAGGAGTTGGACATAGCTGCAATTGATGTTCTAGCCAATGAAATCGTAATGTAAAAAAAGGTGTTAACTTCCTGTTTTTTTGTGGAGAGTAGTGTGGTGGAATTCGTACATATGTGAACCATCAATGCGATTCCAGAACAATTTACATTGGTGTCTATAGAGACTAGGGATGAACCGAACACCCCCACGTTCGGTTCGCACCAGAACCGTCGAACAGTCCGATCGTTCGCATGAACATTTAGAACCCCATTGAAGTCTATGGGACTCGAACGTTCGAATTCAAAAACGATCATTTTAAAGACCAATTTTCAAGTTATTGTTGGAAAACGTATTTCAGAACCCGGGTCTTGCCCCAGGGAACATGTATCAATGGAAAAAAGTCTTAAAAACGGTAGTTTTTTCAGGAGCAGGACTCCTGAAAAACGACCGTTTTTAAAACTTTTTTTTCCATTGATAGTAGTATCAATGGGAAAAAAGTTTTAAAAACGGTCGTTTTGTTTCACTCGAATTTGCCGTGAACGATCGTTTTTGGTCGAAATTCGACGAACGATCGAACGGACGATGTTCAAGTCGAACATACGTTCGTTTCGAACGCAAAGCTCATCCCTAATAGAGACTATATTCACAACGCAGCGCTGTAAACTCGCACAAGACCCTTTTTTTTATCACATCGCATTTGTAGAAGAATCGCAACGCATAGATGTGAACGACCGTCATTGAAAACAATCACTTCATGGATGACATGCAAATTTTGAAATGAAAAGGTTATAAATGGTGACAGGAAGTAAATGTTTCCTTTATCCAGTGTAGTTGTGAACTGCTTAGCTGAGCTACACCAATGTTTACCAACTTTATTTTACTGTGTACATCATCAGGGCCAGAACTCTGCGTATAAGTCAACTTATCTCATGTAACCCCTTGATGTGCGTACATTTACTGCCTGTACATGATGATGTTTAAAAGAAAGGGAATAATATTGGCCAATTCTGTCACCCTTCTGAAAATTTTAGTTGCTTGACTGCTATAATAATTCAATGGCCTTCATCATATCTAACGTTATTTTCCTGTAACATTCATTCTGCCAGTGAGCTCAGAGTCTCACTGTGCCCATCAAATGCAGCCACTGGGCCCATCAAATGCACCCACTGTGCCAACAATTCTCACTACTGTGCCATGCCATCAAACGCATCCACTGTGCCATGCCATCAAACGCAGCCACTGTGCCATCAATTGTCACCACTGTGCCATGCCATCAAATGCAGTCACTGTGCCATGCCATCAAACGCAGCCACTGTGCCATCAATTGTCACCACTATGCCATGCCATCAAACGCAGCCACTGTGCCATCATTTGTCACCACTGTGCCATGCCATAAAACACAGTCACTGTGCCATGCCATCAAACACAGCCACTGTGCCATCAATTGTCACCATTGTGCCATGCCATCAAATGCAGTCACTGTGCCATGCCATCAAACGCAGCCACTGTGCCATCAATTGTAACCACTATGCCATGCCATCAAACGCAGCCACTGTGCCATCAATTGTCACCACTGTGCCATGCCATAAAACGCAGTCACTGTGCCATGCCATCAAACACAGCCACTGTGCCATCAATTGTCACCACTGTGCCATGCCATCAAACGCAGCCACTGTGCCATGCCATCAAACGCAGCCACTGTGCCCTTTGTTGCCACTGTGCCCTTTAATTGTCGCCACTGTGCCAATTGATGCCACTGTGCCCTTTAATTGTCGCCACTGTGCCCATTGATGCCACTGTGCCCTGTATAATGTCCCTCCCCACCCCCTGCCCGGCACTTACCTTTCTGGGGGTTAGCCATCCTCCTTCCACATCCCTTGATGTCTTCTCCCGCCCTCGATTGACGCTTCAGCCAATCAGGTTACCGGTAAACCTGATTGGCTGAGACGCCTGTCAGTCTTATCTAAGGAATGCACCACCCGTACGTCCCTTAGATAAGTTTCAGGGAGCCGACTACAGCCTGAGGGCTGTACTCACAAAAGCCTGGCTCTGATAGGCACTTACGCACAGCCAACCAGCTGCCATTATTCCGGTGGCCTGGCGCTCACCGTCCGGCCATCTGAATAGTCGGCGGCAACGGCCGGCAACAATAACAATATGTTATTGTAATCAGTGGCGGTGCGAGAGCCAGAGGGGGCGGCGCTCCAGCGCCCTCTATAGATGCACCGCCACTGCTTGTCAATGTGAAAAGAAAGCACAAATCTAATTCTTCTTGTAAAAAATACTAAATCTATCAATCTATCTAAAGAAAATTAATGATAACAGGCATGTTTGAAGTCCAGCCTGTGTGACAACCATGGCTCCTTCCGTAGATAGTTACCATAGAAAAATTAATATAGGCATAAAGAGGCAGAAGCCTGTTATTCACAAGATTACCAGATAAAGGGTAAGAGACCTAAAAATAAGAAAACCAAGGCACCCACCACAAGGAATGGTAATCTGCAATATATAACATTTTGGGTTTTAGGTTTATATGTACATTTTATTCTTTTTTTTTATTCCCATATAATTTCTTATAATTTCTTATAGTTTATTTACCCTAAACATTTCAGTGTACCGCCTGGGATACTCTTACCACAAGGGTAAGGATTTGATTTATTTTTTTAATTTACAGAAAGATCCCCCAACTGCTTAAAAAAAGAAAATACTGAAATATTCCACTTGAATCTGGAGCTCTCGCCTGTGGATTTAATTTACTAAAACCGGAGAGTGCAAAATTTGGTGCAGCTGTGCATAGAAACCAATCAGCTTCCAAGTTTTTGTCAAAGCTTAGGGCCCTTTCACACGGTGCGGACCATTTTTCGGTCCGCTCCGTGTGTGTCCGTCGGCTCAGCGGGGGGTCCCGTTCAGCTGTCGGCGGACAGGGCGGTCCCCGCACACTGTGCAGGGACTGCCCTGTCTCTCCTCCGCTATCCCCTATGGGGAATCGGATGGAAACGGACCGTCTGTCCGTTTGCATCCGATCCGATCCACCGGACGGAAGAAAAATAGGGTTTTCTTCCGTCCGCAAAACGGATCCAGACGGACGCGGATGGTAAGCGGACGTTAGTAGATGCATCATCCGCTAACGGATCCGCTCCCATAGGGCCCCATTCTAAGTCCGTTTACGGACTTAGAAAAAGCGGACCGTTCGTCCGCACGTGTGAAAGGGCCCTTACTTAAACAAGCTGAAGTTAGAAGTGATTTGGCTACCATGCACAGCTGTACCAAATGTTGCACTCTCCAGTTTTAGTAAATCAATCCCACTGTCTCTTTAGCCCACTTTCACACTGAGGCTGAGTTTGAAATCGTTTAAGTTCAGCTGGTATAAAATAATATACAAAGTTGTTGGAAGAAACTTGAGAATGGCAATGTTTTTATTACAAATTATGTCCAATTCGCATAAGTGAAAAACTTTAGAGCCCTTGCACACTAAGGAGCTTGAAGACTGCCCATAAAACGCTGAATGCTTTTGCTGTGCTTTTCAGGTACATTTCAATTGCTTTTAAGGTGTTAGAAGTGCATTTTTTTTTAAGGTCACGTGAAATAGTTCAAGAACCATTTTGAGGTGCCTTTGAAGCGCTTTTGAGGTACTTCCTATTGCTTGCAGGAGTTTTTTTCACCTCCCTGCCAACACACCACCCCAGTCATTGATTTAATTGAAATCAGTTTTCGTGAGCTTTTCAGGTGCTTTTTTAGTGTCAAATTGTGAAAGGGCTCTTAGAATAAGAGGGAGGTGAAGCCTCTATTAATTTACATGTACTATCCAGTCCCCATTGCTGGTTAGTGGGCATAGAGGAGGAAGGATTGAGTGAGCTGTTTACAACTGTGTATACGCCCACATGTATGACTCTATAGTCACATGAGCTGCTCAGATGTAATAGAGAGGAAATGCTCAGCACAGAAACTCACTGAAAACTGAGCATGTGCAAAGTTGCCACCACAGCTGCAAAATCCCTAGCTGTATTTGGGACATGAACAGAAGGTGGAAATAGAGAGCAGCAGGATCAACCAGGTTTTAAGCAAATCTTGTAATGATTGAGTGAGCATGAGCAGCATGCAATACACCATTTATTGATAGTTTTTTATGAAGTGGGTTTAGTGACACTTCAAGTGAGTTTAAATTTTGAATGTTCAATGTTTGAGTGGAATATAATATTACTATTATTTTTTTACATACAAATAGCACTGCGGCATTAACTTTACCCTTCTCTTATTGTAGATGTTATTTATATATACTGTATTTATATATTCACACAAAGGGGGTCATTTACAAAAGGCAAGTCCACTTTGCACTACAAGTGCAAACTACAAGTGCAAAGTGAACTTGAAATTGCACTGAAAGTGCACTTGGAAGTTGCAGTCGCTGTAAATCTGAGGGGTAAATCTGAAATGAGGGGAAGCTCTGCTGATTTTATCATCCAATCACGTGCAAGCTAGAATGCTGTCTTTTATTTTCCTTGCATGTCCCCCTCAGATCTACAGCGACTGCACTTTCAAGTGCAATTTCAAGTGCAAAGTGAATTTGCCTTATGTAAATAAACCCCAAAGTATATACATATACTGTGTGTGTATATATATATATATATATATATATATATATATATATATATATATATATATATATATATATTAAAAAATGATATATATATTTTTAACTATATTACAGAATTTTAGACTGACACTCTTCACAATGTATCAGAAGCCACCAGATGGAGGATGGGGCTGGATCATTGTCACTGCATCCTTCTTTATTCAGTTCCTGTGCTATGGTTCTCCACTGGCTGTCGGTGTCTTGTACGTGGAATGGTTAGATGTCTTTGATGAAGGAAAAGGGAAGACTGCATGGGTTGGGTCACTTGCTGCTGGAGTGGGACTGCTTGCAAGTAAGTTGTTTATTCTTCTTGAAATTACTTGAACTAGTGATGCATATATGATTGGCCTATGCCAATATAGCTCTATAGCCAAAGCTATCTTCGTTCTAATCCATGTATAAAGTTATATTGCAATAGATTTTTATGTGTCATGTATGGAAATATATGGAAAGCTTGCATGAAACAGGCTGCAGAGGTACCTCAATATTTTGTATTATGTAAAAATGTACTTGAAAATTAGATCTTCAAAGAACAGCATCATTTGTTTTGCACATTTATTACATGAATTATGCATGAATATTGTTCTCTCTAATTATTGGGACATGAAACAGCTGTTTTTTCTATTAGCTCTTTTCCTACTTACTTTAGTGTTGACAGTGTAATCAGGCCACTAATCAGTTAGTCTCATCTGAAGGTATACATGATTTTTTTTTTTTTTGGGGGGGGGGGGGGGGGGTTCAGTTTTGTCTGTTAGAGTTGATTCTCATTTTTTTATACCCATGTTGTGTTAACATGTACAATTATTGTCTTCCTGGAATAAAATATTCTGAAGTCTGAAGTTAAACCAGTAGGAATGAGACCATTTTTCTGTTTAGCTACTTTATGTACACGTGTATGTATACTATAGATAGTAAACATTAGTTGACGCAGGGATCCGGTATATGTGGTTTTCCAACATTTTGTAAATTGTAGATGTGTCTTTAAAGACAAGTGTGTATATTATAGATACATAATGTTACACAGAGTTAATTTCCTGGGATCTAATGTACTGTAAGTAAAGGATGCTTTTTGCAAATTTATTTAGTATTTATATAGCTTTGACCATTTAAACAGCGCTTTACATTTTGTACCTTCAATTTTTTATTTATTTTTTGGGTGGGAAAGGGTTAAATTCCATATGAAGTTTTACTGCTAGAAAGGAGAAGCTGCCGCTCCAGGTGAGCGCACCTCGGTAATCAGTGTCCACTCAAAACCAGGTGGGTGCCGGCAATGCACGGAGCATGAATAGAAGAAAAAATATTATGGACAGCTGCACTCCAATAGATGTTTGAAAAATGGTAAATAGCCTTTTAATAAGGTAAAGGAAAAACACTACAAGAAAAAACAGCAAATGGTGGGATAATACAGCTGACGCGTTTCACATTGATGAACAATGCTTAGTCATAGCGGCTGTCCATAATATTTTTCCTTCTTGTCAAGTTTTACTGCTACCCGGGACAACAGTATAACAAAGAAGGAAGTAAGGGAAAATATTCAACGTGGACACAAACCACAATGAAAAGTTCATTGGGTTTACAGCCTTCCCTACTGTACTAAAGTAAAGTATTTTTATTCAGGGCTCGGATGTGAAGAGGGGACTGTGTGATTAGAAGACTGTGTAAATGGGAGCTCTGTGATGGGGAGACTGTGTGATGATGAGCTTGGTTATTTAAGGACTGTGTGATGGGCAGACTATGTGAGTGGTGGGCTCTGTGATGAGGGAACTGTGTGATTGGTGGGCTCTCTGTTGAGGACTCTAATATGATGAGGGGACTCTTAAATGGGGGTACCTTAATGTGATGGGGGGGTCTCTCGTGTATAGAAGGGCTCTGATGTGATGCGGGGACATGTCATGCACAAGTTAATTTCATCAAGGTAGTGGCAGGAGCACACCCAGAGTCTAGTCTTGGGAGGGGCACTGCCAGAAAATGTTTTTTTGCAGGCAATTTTTCAGAGAAATAGCTGGTTTTGGAGCTTTAATCATCCTGTCACCATGGTTGTTATGGTATCAGAATAATTATTACATTGTTATATAAAATGAAATGGTTTAACTCACCATAATGCAGAATCAGTGGGAGCCCCAAGTGTGTCACTTGCCACCATCGCCTGCCACACGATTGTCACTTGCCACGTCACCTGCCACATGTTTATAACTTGCCACAAGTTGCAGATTATCACTTGCCATGTCACCTGTCACACGTTGAGAATCGTAACTTGCCACGTCACCTGTCACATGTTGCGGATTCTCACTTGCCACGTCACCTGTCACACGTTGCGGATTGAATCTTGCCGCGTCACACGTTGCGGATTGAAACTTGCTACGGCACCTGTCACGCGTTGCGGATTGTCACTTGCCACATGTTGCGGATTGAAACTTGCCATGTCATCTGACACGTTGTGGACTGAAACTTGCCACGTCACCTGTCACACATTGGGGATTGTCACTTGCCATGTTGCCTGTCACATGTTGTGGATTCTCACTTGCCACGTCACCTGTCACATGTTGCGGATTCTCACTTGCCATGTCACCTGTCACACGTTGTGGATTGAAACTTGCCACGTCACCTGTCACACGTTGCGGATTGAAACTTGCCACGTCACCTGTCACACGTTGCGGATTGAAACTTGCTACGTCACCTGTCACGCATTGCGGATTGTCACTTGCCACACATTGCGGATTAAACTTGCCATGTCACCTGACACGTTGTAGATTGAAACTTGCCATGTCACCTGTCATACATTGGGGATTGTCACTTGCCATGTTGCCTGTCACATGTTGCGGATTGTCACTTGCCTCTTCGCCTGGCACAGGTTACGGATTGTCACTGGCCTGCTCTAATTGTCCCTTGCTGTGTCCCAGAGTCAGGGCTATCAGGCAGCAGAAAGATGACGTAATCTCTCTGCTGCCCACAGCTGCCTACACAGTGAGGGAAGAAACGGCAGAGATGCAGGGCGGGCAGTGAGAGATGATGTCATCTCTCTGCTCCCTCTGCTCGCCTACTCGCTATTTGATGCCTCCTGTTTTGAATTGTATTGTAATTGTACTGTCTGCCCTCATGTTGTAAAGTGCTGCGCAAACTGTTGGCGCTATATAAATCCTGTATAATAATAATAATACAAAAAGACAATCAGTTCATGCACTGTTAAAAGCATGCAGCTGGGAAGAGAAAGGCAGATGGACGAGCTGCGCATCTTCTCTATTCACTGTCCAGTCACAGACTGGGGTGGATCCAGAATGATCTAGGTTTGGAGGAAGTGGGTTGAATGATGCTGACCCTATAGCAGCAGCAAAAAGTACAGTGAGGGAAATCTCAGGATTAAAGCTGAATTTTGCAGCAAAGGCAGTTTTTTCTTTTTTTCTTTTTTCCCTTTTAATGGGTTATTCTTATTTATCCTTATTTTTTTTTGCTAGAGTTCTGCTTTATGTAGAGGTTTTATTCTTTGAATGGGAAACATTAGCTTGGGGAACCTTAATTGCCTAGCTTGAAATAGGTACATTAATCTTCTAAATGTGTGCTTTAGTACAAAAATGTGTTTATGTAAAAAATGATTTAAAATTCTTTCCGAGGCACATTCTCCTATACTTTAAAAACGACACTTTTGTAACCATTGAGAATACGTTCTTATTCTGATACACATTTAATGCCATTCAGTTATTCTGTTATGTTAGCTTCTTGAGACTAATATCTGCTGTTCCCAGGAAGTGCGGGATAGATTTTCCAGAAAGGCTGTGTTATTTATACAAGGGTTTCTTTGTATGTTGCAGTGGAAAATTAGGGTTACACTTAAACACTCTGAGGGCCTTAATAAAGAGGAATTACAGAAAGCATTATTGTATTATTGTGTTAAGCTTATGGAAAGCTTTATATTAAATATCTGATTAATTATTAGCAAGTCATATAAATAACACAGTTTGTAAGTTCAATAAAGGACACACTATCTCAGGTGCAGGACCACTAATAGTACTATATAAAAAATAGGCAAAGACCCCCACATAGTATTTCATATATTTTTTAGAGGAGATTTAAAGGTTAAGGATAAAATCTTATTGGTTCTCCTCCTTCACCTTCAGTCCAGACAATGTGGAGGATAATGGTAAATTAAACCATTTAATGGACTTCCCATATATCCAAAGGCTTCTGTGGAAATATATCCATTTTAAAGTAACTAGATCTGTCCCCTCAAACCATAGATTTTGTATATATGTATAGTGGCTGTTCCTCCACACAGTAATGCAAGGATTTCTTGGAGTGGAGTTTTGTGCTCGCCCTCTCCCTTGGACTATAGAAAAGTCAGGGCGCTCTGTACGTTGCAAATAGAGAAAGGAGCTGTGTGTTAGTGGGCATCCTGACTCTCTTGTAGTCCAAGGGAGGAGGTCAGCACAACACTCTACACCAGGGAGAAAGCCTCACATTACTGTGTGGAGTTACAGACAGAAGAACAGGAAGTGAGGATTTCTCAGAAGAAATAAGGACATTTAAAAGCAAAATGGAAGGATGAGGTAAGTGAAGGAGGGCTGAACTAAGGTAAAGGAAGCTATTTAGGGGAAAAAAAATTGTACCTTTTCAACCCCTTTAATCATATCATATTTATAGTTCTGCTTTTAGGACAGGTGACTCATCTTGCTTCCTATTAGGGAAAGCTAGGGTCCTTTTCACATGCTTACAAAGCTCAATGGCTCAAACTAGAATTCATACACAAACACATGCTCCTTCATGCTGTGTAAAGATGACTCAGTATAATTTTCAATTATGAGAGTATTCAAAATGACAATATAAAATATTCACATGCAATATGTCATATTTACAAAAAAAATGTATTGCATTTTCAACCCTGACTATAATAAACAAAATATATACATAAAGAGGAGTTCCACCCAAATTTGGAACTTCCTCTTGTTCCACTCCTCACCCCCATACATGCCACATTTGGCATGTAATTTTTTTGGGGGGGGAGTGGGGGCTTCAGTAGGAGTGGGACTTCCTGTCCCACTTCCTTTTTCCGCCGAGGGGCTGGTTAGGCGATTAAGCCTTAATCGCCTACACCAGCCCCTCCCTGTAGGCGATCACATGGGACACTGACAGGTCCCATGCGATCGCCTCTCCAATCAGCGGCAAGCCGCGCCGCGCGCATGCGCAGTGCGGCTCGCGCATGCGCAGTGGGTGCCCGGCCGTGAAGCCGAAGGCTGTCACGGCTGGGTGCCCACAGTCGAGATGGAGACGCCGGCTGGGGAGAGGGGGAGAGGAGCGGAGCCCCGGTCGGCGCGTCGCTGGAACGCAGGAGCAGGTAAGTGAGTGTTTATTAAAAGCCAGCAGCTACACTTTTTGTAGCTGCTGACTTTTAATAAACACAATTTTGGCTGGAACACCCCTTAAGCAACAAACTATTTCCTTAAACAAAGCTGTGTTATTACCCATGTGCACTAGAAGTCCTTGGGGGGTAAAATTATCTTTGCAGCCCTGCTATTTAGATCCACTGATGTCTGCTTGATGCACTTGACAGGCAAATTTGGTACATTGCAAAGCACAAAGCACAAATGGGAATATCCCATGACAGCCAACCAAAATACACTTTAGCAAGCTAGACCAATAGGAGATTCTGATTGGTTGCTGTGGATGCTGTACTTTACAGTATGTCTCTTTTCTTTTTAACCACTTAAGACCCGGACCAAAATGCAGGTAAAGGACCTTGTCCCTTTTTGCGATTCGGCACTGCGTCACTTTAACTGACAATTGCGCGGTCGTGCGGCGTGGCTCCCGAACAAAATTCGCGTCCTTTTCTTCCTACAAATAGAGCTTTCTTTTGGTGGTATTTGATCGCCTCTACAATTTTTATTTTTTGCGCTATATACAAAAATAGAGTGACATTTTTGAAAAAAAAACAATATTTTTTACTTTTTGTTATAAGAAAAATCAATAAACTGAAAAAACCGCAGAGGGAGAGATCACATCGCTTCCTCCTTCCTGTGTTTACACAGGAGGAGGAAGTCACAGGGCGGGCGGGCGCACGCATTGGCTGGGAGCGATCCGGAGGGGGCGGACAAAAACTAATAGCCGCCCCCTCTTGTCGAATCGCTCCTGCAGCCACGCGGACCGCCGCATGTACGGGGGGGGAGGGTCCGATCGGACCCCCGATCCCCCCCAAGGCACCAACGTATATATACGTTGATGTGCCTGTCGGTGCCATTCTGCCGACGTAAATGTACATGCGGCGGTCCTTAAGTGGTTAATAAAAAACAATATTGTTGTGTCCTGTGTGGAGATGGTTTTTGATTTTTAACATTAAGAAACATCAACAATGATTTCTTATGTATCCATTTCCTCCCCAGCATGGAGAGAACAAACATAGGCATTGAGACTAGTGCCAGGCAAAACAGGAGAACAAATATATCTCCCTTTTGTGGTATAGAAAGTAAACAGAGTCTAAAGCTGCTTTTCTCAACCAAAGTTCCTCCAAAGGTTACTAGAAGTTTGCTGAGTCATTTCTTCCAGATAAGTAACCATGAACAACAATGATCTTTTTTTCTTTTAAAATACCACACGTGTAAGGAAGCATTCTTTCCACTGATCATCACACTAATTTACCTGAGCTGTAGATATAGTACTTAGCAGGGATTCCCTGAGACGGGAAAGGTATTTCAAGGAATTCTTAGGCCGCGTACACACGACCGGTTTCCTCGGCAGAATTCAGCAAGAAACTCGATGGGAGACGTATTCTGCCAAGGAAACTGGTCGTGTGTACACTTTTTGCCGAGAAACCCGTCGAAGAACTCGTCGAGCCAAAAAGAGAGCATGTTCTCTATTTCCTCGATGGGCAATGAGAAAATCTGGCTCGACAAGTTTTTTGACTGCCGAACAAGGAACTCGACGGGGAAAACGATGTGTTTCGCCCGACGAGTTTCTCGGTCGTGTGTATGCCGCCTTAGTGTTAACTGGGGTGAGAAAGATTGTTGTAAAGGGAACTACTGCTGTAAAGCGCAACAGGAGAGGTGAGAGGAGGAAATTATTGGAGTAGCTGTACTGAGTTTATAGTCCAAATAAAAAGATTATAGCAATGTGACCAGGTTGTGTAACCATAAAACGTCCATCCACAAATGGCAGCTTCCACAAGGGGATTAGACGTAAACTCCTGCAGGAACTACAGAGTATAAAAGAAAAGAGAGGCGCCCTTGAGGCCTCGTACACACAACAGTTTTCCTCGACAGAATCCATCAAGAAACTTGGTGGCAGAGCTTTTTTGCCGAGGAAAACAGTCGTGTGTATGCTTTTCATCGAGAAAACTGACGTGGAACCCGTTGAGAAAAAACGAGAACAAGTTCTCTTTTTCCTCGTCAGGGAGTCTCAATTTCCTCATCGTGTTCCTCGTCGGGCTGGTTTTCGACAAGAAACACGTTCGTGTGTATGCTTAGGAACCCGCGCATGCTCAGAATAAAGTATGAGACGGGAGCGCACCTTCGGTAAAAATAGCGTTTGTAATGGGGATAGCACATTTGTCATGCTGTAACAGACTGAAAAGTGCAAATCGTCTCTTACCAAACTTTTACCTAACACGCAGAAACATGAGATTAGCAAAAGCAGCCCCAAGGGTTGTGCCAGTGGAATCGAACTTCCCCTGCCGTCGTATGTGTTGTACGTCACCGCGCTTCAGAACGACGATATTTGGTCTTGACTGACAAGCAACTTGTCGAGGAAAACGATATTCATTTACAACGAGTTCCTCGGTCATGTGTACGAGGCCTCAGTGTAGCAATATGGTTACATTGAATGAAGATGCAACATTTAGCAATTGATGATTAAAACAGGCACATGTAAGTATGCAAGTGTAGCACCCTCTACCTTTAGGTAGGTGCTAGAATAGGATTTTTCTATGTTTAACCAGTTAAGGACCGCCGCATGTACATTTACGTCGGCAGAATGGCACCGACAGGCACATCAACGTATATATACGTTGGTGCCTTGAGGGGGTTCGGGGGTCCGATCGGACCCCCCCGTACATACGGCGGTCCGTTTTGCTGGCCAAGCGATCCGGGATGAGGGGGCGGCTATCTGTTTTTGTCCGCCCCCTCCGGATCGCTCTCAGCCAATCTGCGCGCCCCCCCGCCCTGTCACTTCCTCCTCCTGTGTAAATACAGGAAGGAGGAAGTGATGTGATCTCTCCTTCAGCGTTTATTTCAACCACCGCTGAGGAGAGATCACATCGCACAGTAAGTCTGCACTAACACTACACTGACACACACTACACATAGTCACATTAACCCCTTGCGATCGCCCCCCCCCCCCCCCCTGTCACAGTGTCACTGAATGCAGTAATCATACATGTATGATTACTGTATTTAGTGTCAGTGTGACAGGCAGTGTGACAGTCAGTTAGTGTTAGGTTCAGGGTAGCCCCCGTCCCCCCCCCTAATAAAGTTTTAACCCCTTGATCACCACCCTAGTTAACCCTTTCACTCCCTATTGCCAGCGTCACTAAGCGATCATTTTTCTGATCGCTGTATTAGTGTCGCTGTTCCCGCTAGGTAGCTAATTTTTTTTTTATTGCGATTTTTTTTTACTAAAGACTAAATGATTGACTAAAATTTTGTTTATTTGATTTTTCTTATAACAAAAAGTAAAAAATATTGATTTTTTTTCAAAAATGTCACTCTGTTTTTGTATATAGCGCAAAAAATAAAAATCGCAGAGGCGATCAAATACCACCAAAAGAAAGCTCTATTTGTGTGAAGAAAATAACGCAATTGTCAGTTAAAGCGACGCAGTGCCGAATCGCAAAAAAGAGCAAGGTCATTAACCTGCATTTTGGTCCGGGTCTTAAGTGGTTAAAGTATCAGTGCAGGCAAATTTAGGCAGGCCTGTGCTTTAGGCTAGGCCTGTTTGTTTTGATCTGGGGCTGGGAGTGTTTAGTGCAGTAGTGTGTCTGATCAACTGTGCTTTGACTCTAAGGCGCTCCCCTGCTTTCAGGAAGATTGTTCTGGAACAGAGGTTGAACCTTGGGTTTAAGTGGCAGGCAGCTCATGTAAGGAGCTCTGACCAATCCCCATTTGGTATTGGCAGGAGGAAGGCCTCCCATATAAGCTGAGGTCACATGCTGAGAGGAAGGATTCTGTCGGGCTGGAGAAAGGAGAATGGAGTTTTAGGCAGCTGCTGCAGGGAGCCCCCACGTGGAGGACACGCCAAGTGTGGAGGAGGGTCGGAGGAGCTTTTAGGATGTATATCCGGATAAAGTTTGCTACCATGGACTTGGGGCAGGAGAAGGTCAGTGTGTATACTACAGTGGAGAACTGGAGCAAGAGGAAGATTGTGGAGAGTAGTGCAAATTGCTGCAGCTGGGGAATGCAGGAATTTGCCATGTGCTACCAAAATGCTAGGCCGTCGGGGAGAGGTACCGCGTATCTCTGGCTTAGAAAAGCACTTAGGTAATATCATCCAATAGACTGTGTAGCTACAAGAAATCACTGAGCCGTCGGGGAGAGGTACTTTATACCTCTGGCTTAGAGATTTGCTCAAGCAACTCCATTCAAAAGACTTTATTACAGTACTTAATTACAGCCAGTTATTCAGAGTGATCCCCTTTTGTCGTACTGGAAATGAAGCGACAGGAATCTAACAGTTTTGCAGTAAAGGATTTGTGCAGAAGAAGAGGAGTTTAAGGGAGTGATACTCTGCAGGAGCCAGTCCAGAGGAGGAGGAGCAATAGTCTGCAGTGGAGATATGCAGGGGAAGAGACTGTGAATGTTAGAAGTGCATCATTTTCAGGGCTAAATCTACTAACCAATGTTCTACAAATGTGATGGAAATTCAATAAATGCTATGGGCATCCCATATCTTCCTTTACCCCAACCAAGTTGTATCCTGCAATAAACGCAATAAAACAACGCAAATGACTGCTCATTGTCTCATAAGTGATATATGGGGGTCTGGCAGCAGGGTGATTTGGTGGATGTTTGTAACTAGTAGCAACCAACCGCTACACAAGCTGTCCACATAGACCACCCTCCGCACTGCCTGCTCTCACCGCTGTTAGTCTGCAATCGTGACCGGGAAGACTACCCAGCAGTAGTGGGATCTTAAAGCAAGGCTTGAAGCGCTCGTGGAGAGCAGCATGTTAGGTATGATGCCAATATGTGCAAGGACGGTCTGTGTGGACAGCTTTACCCTGGATCCCTGCATACATAGATATGCCTGCTTTAATCATCAACCATGTGAGTTGCTAAATGTTGTACCTTCATTGAATGTAACCATGTTGCTACACTTAGAGGCGCCTCTTATTTCTTTTATACTCAGTTGTGACATGATGCTACTCGTATATCAAGACATTGCTTGTTTATCAAGTCAAAAAATTAGCTTGCCATGCAAAATGCTCTCAAACCAAGGTTTTACTGCATTTTGCCTGTCCTGTTATACTGTCTGTTACACTCCACTCAAGTTAAACCAAATGTGTTGGGTGTAAATGTATCTACAGTTCTAGAAGATATTTTAAAAAGAAAACTAAGGACTAAAATCTTCATTGGTAATTGTAAAAAAAAAAAAAAAGTAGAAAATCTAAAATTCTAAAGCAGAAACAGGTTTTACCATCATGTTCTCATCTATTTGTTCTCCATAAAGTAAGAGACAGCGAGTAGTAAAAAGCTTGTGGGTGCCTGATTACAGCACTAAGATGTTTTCTCAGACTTAGAATACAGCAATGAATGTTCAGGGTAAAGCTGCTGATTGATTGCACATCTCCTTGTACTTTTCTATGAGGCCATGGTATTGGTTTCTTAGATACTATTTGTATTGAAACACATGACAGGTTTCCTAAGGACTGTTCTCTTTATATATAACTTGTCAGCAGAATTCTTGTTTACTAGGAGGTCAGAGTTATTGAGATGGCCAGTTAGCAGTTCCTTGAAATAAGTGTGTTGTTTTTGTTGTAGCTAATGATAATGGGAGCAATTTGAGGAACATTTAGCTCAAGGTGAACAGATGGCTACAGGTTAATAGGCATTTTAGTTGTTGACTCCTCACTTTAGGAGGTTTCCATCAGGCTATGTGTACTATAAAGTGACTGATGGGTGTTTTAAGATGAAGGTGGGTGTTAGATATAACAGAGGTGCCTGAGTGCACACATCCTACACATGTTTTTGTGCTCAGTAAACAAACACTGCTACTCCAGCTCTTATCTCAATAGTCAGGACTCAGGAGCAATAGACTGTGGCTTAAAATAAGCAAATAGAGGTCTGCTCATTTGTGCATTGAACACCATGATTCCTCGTACTGTATCTTTACTAATCACCATCACGTCTGTACAAGACATTAGACTTTATATTCCCTGATTTAACTGTAGGGATGTTCACATGCATGGGGCGATCTGTGAGCAGCAATAAGCAACCAGATGTTTTTTTTTTCTATTTTTAAATGGTGTTTACTGGTAAACAATCTGTTCAAAATCCTCATATATAAACTATGACAAATTTCCTGTGAGTAGCAATAGGAGTATTAGTCATTTGTCCACTTGTGTACGTAGATAAACAAACATCTTCCAAGCAGTACTATCAGTGCTGTAGCTCTATTCTTATACTAGTCTACTAGTCAGTCTGCTGAGGCTTGCCAGCCATACATTTAGAAGGGGATGTATCTAGCTATTTCCACATTTACCACTGTGTCAGGTCACCTCTGCCGGGTTAGCCCCCCCATATAAAAAATTTTGACTTTTTTTTATTTAGTTTGTTAGATCTTTGTTAGATCAGGTTAGATCAATCAATGTTTGCGTTAGATCTCACACAGAAAAAGCAATATTAATAGTTATTTGCTGGGGGGGCTAACCCGTCATCAGCCCCCCCTATCAAATTTTCTGGCCGAAAATCATTCAGGCTGATAGATATTCGTTAGATCCGGTAAGATCAAGTGGTTTTAACGTTAGATCTCACATAATTATAGACTTATTAAGTGATTAATGAGGGGGGGCTGGCCCCCCCTTATCAATTTTTTGGGACAAAAATCATTCAGGCTAATAGATATTCGTTAGATCCGGTAAGATCAAGTGGTTTGAACGTTAGATCTCACATCGTTTCCGAGATATTCCACATAAAAAACTAGATTTTTAGGTGGTACATATGTATGGACATATGGACGGGTTGGCCCCCCCTTATGAAATTTTCTGGCCGAAAATCATTCAGGCTAATAGATATTCGTTAGATCCGGTAAGATCAAGTGGTTTTAACGTTAGATCTCACATCATTTCAGAGATATTCCACATACAAATACAGATATTGGATGTATACAAGGACAAAGTAGGGGGGGCTGGCCCCCCCTTATCAATATTTTTGGCCAAAAATCATTCAGGCTGATAGATATTCGTTAGATCCGGTAAGATCAAGTGGTTTTAACGTTAGATCTCACATAATTACAGACTTATTAAGTGATTAATGAGGGGGGCTGGCCCCCCCTTATAAATTTTTTGGGCCAAAAATCATTCAGGCTGATAGATATTCGTTAGATCCGGTAAGATCAAGTGGTTTTAACGTTAGATCTCACATAATTATAGACTTATTAAGTGATTAATGAGGGGGGGCTGGCCCCCCCTTATCATTTTTTTGGGACAAAAATCATTCAGGCTAATAGATATTCGTTAGATCCGGTAAGATCAAGTGGTTTGAACGTTAGATCTCACATCGTTTCCGAGATATTCCACATAAACTAGATTTTTAGGTGGTACATATGTATGGACATATGGACGGGTTGGCCCCCCCTTATGAAATTTTCTGGACGAAAATCATTCAGGCTAATAGATATTCGTTAGATCTGGTAAGATCAAGTGGTTTTAACGTTAGATCTCACATCATTTCAGAGATATTCCACATACAAATACAGATATTGGATGTATACAAGGACAAAGTAGGGGGGGCTGGCCCCCCCTTATCAATATTTTTGGCCAAAAATCATTCAGGCTGATAGATATTCGTTAGATCCGGTAAGATCAAGTGGTTTTAACGTTAGATCTCACATAATTACAGACTTATTAAGTGATTAATGAGGGGGGGCTGGCCCCCCCTTATCAATTTTTTGGGACAAAAATCATTCAGGCTATTAGATATTCGTTAGATCCGGTAAGATCAAGTGGGTTGAACGTTAGATCTCACATCGTTTCCGAGATATTCCACATAAAAAACAAGATTTTTAGGTGGTACATATGTATGGACATATGGACGGGTTGGCCCCCCCTTATGAAATTTTCTGTCCGAAAATCATTCAGGCTAATAGATAATCGTTAGATCCGGTAAGATCAAGTGGTTTTAACGTTAGATCTCACATCATTTCAGAGATATTCCACATACAAATACAGATATTGGATGTATACAAGGACAAATGAGGGGGGGGCTGGCCCCCCCTTATCAATATTTTTGGCCGAAAATCATTCAGGCTGATAGATATTCGTTAGATCCGGTAAGATCAAGTGGTTTTAACGTTAGATCTCACATTGTTTCCGAGATATTCCACATAAAAAAAAATGATTTTTAGGTGGTACATATGCATGGACATATGGATGGGTTGGTCCCCCCTTATGAAATTTTCTGGCCGAAAATCATTCAGGCTAATAGATATTCGTTAATCACACATACCTACTGACCTGGCTGGTCTCAGGGTGCTGGCCTGGCTGGTCTTAGGGTGCTGGCCTGGCTGGTCTCAGGGTGCTGGCCTGGCTGGTCTCAGGGTGCTGTACACCCCCCCATGTCCACCTCTGGGTTCATCTCTGTACCCCCCCATGTCCACCTCTGTACCCCCCCATGTCTACCTCGGTACCCCCCCATGTCTACCTCGGTACCCCCCCATGTCCACCTCGGTACCCCCCCATGTCCACCTCGGTACCCCCCCATGTCCACCCCTGTTCCCCCACATGTCCACCTTTGTACCCCCCATGTAAACCTCTGCACCCCCCCATGTCCACCTCTGTACCCCCCCATGTCTACCTCGGTACCCCCCCATGTCTACCTCGGTACCCCCCCATGTCCACCTCGGTACCCCCCCATGTCCACCTCGGTACCCCCCCATGTCCACCCCTGTTCCCCCACATGTCCACCTTTGTACCCCCATGTAAACCTCTGCACCCCCCCATGTCCACCTCTGTGTTCACCTCTGTGCCCCCTCCACCTCTGTTCCCCCCCCCCATGTCCACCTCTGTACTCCCTCATGTCCACCTCTACCCTGTCCACCTCTGTGTTCACCCCTGTTCCTCCCCATGTCCACCTCTGTACCCCCTTCCACCTCTGTGTTCACCTCTGTACCCCCCATGTCCACCTCTACCCCGTCCACCTCTGTGTCCACCTCTGTACCCCCTCATGTCCACCTCTACCCCGTCCACCTCTGTACCCCCTCTCCCATGTCCACCTCTGCACCCCCCATGTCCACCTCTGTGTTCACCTCTGTATCCCTCCCATGTCCACCTCTGTACCCCTCATGTCCACCTCTGTTCCCCCTGTCCACCTGTGTTCACCACTGTACCCCCCCGTGTTCACCACTGTACCCCCCCAATGTCCGCCACTGTACCCATGTCCACCACTGTACCCCTCATGTCCACCACTGTACCCCCCTCCACCTCTGTTCCCCCGGTCCACCTGTGTTCACCACTGTACCCCCCCATGTCCACCACTGTACCCCCCATGTCCACCTCTGTACCCCCTATGTCCATCTCTGTACCCCCTCCACGTCAACCTCTGTACCCCCCCCCATGTGCTCTGTGTTAGTTCTTACCTTTGCACTTTCCTATTCTGAACCACAAGATAATGATTGGTTGCTAGGGCCACCTAGCAACCAATCACCTGCTACATCTCTGGCATTTCCTGTCCTCCGTTTAACGCTGCCTTACCATCTCTCGCTCTCCCTGTTGTACAAGAGAGCGAGAGACTGTGTTTTTTACTCCTTCCTCGCGGCGGCCGGTCTGTATGTCACCCGGGTAGCGGTACAGTCCACACCCGACGCGGTCACCCCCACACCCTGTCACAGCTCTCCCCCTGCACTGTCAGTTTTTTACACTCCGTGGCCGCTGACAGACACGCCGCGCTGTCACTGATGCATAGAGGGGACTTGGAGGAGGGGGTGTCGTGGCCGCCCGACACCCCCCCAGCATGTGACACCCGAGGTGAATCGCCCCGCCCCCTAGTTAGTACGGCACTGCAAAAGCTGCCCGAGTCCTGCAAAGGGAACGGCGTTCCTGCAGTAAAATAAGTGCAGGGACGTCGTTCCCACATGTTCCCGCAGGACTCGAGCCCTGGTATGCTCAATGGCACTCATCACTAGTACATGTGAAAATGCTCAGTATCTGCTCCGATATAGATTCTAGAACAGGTATCTGTGCATTCCTACCAAATATTCCTGTAATTATGGATATTCAAATGTTAAAACCACTTGATCTTACCAGATCTAACGAATATCCATTAGCCTGAATGATTTTTTGCCAGAAAATTTGATAAGAGGGGGCCAACCCGTCCATATGTCCATGCATATGTACCACCTAAAATCTATTTTTTTATGTGGAATATCTCGGAAACGATGTGAGATCTAACGTTAAAACCACTTGATCTTACCGGATCTAACGAATATCTATTAGCCTGAATGATTTTTGTCCCAAAAAATTGATAAGGGGGGGCCAGCCCCCCTCATTAATCACTTAATAAGTCTGTAATTATGTGAGATCTAACGTTAAAACCACTTGATCTTACCGGATCTAACGAATATCTATCAGCCTGAATGATTTTTGTCCCAAAAAATTGATAAGGGGGGGCCAGCCCCCCCTCATTAATCACTTAATAAGTCTGTAATTATGTGAGATCTAACGTTAAAACCACTTGATCTTACCGGATCTAACGAATATCTATCAGCCTGAATGATTTTTGGCCAAAAATATTGATAAGGGGGGCCAGCCCCCCCTACTTTGTCCTTGTATACATCCAATATCTGTATTTGTATGTGGAATATCTCTGAAATGATGTGAGATCTAACGTTAAAACCACTTGATCTTACCGGATCTAACGAATATCTATTAGCCTGAATGATTTTCGGCCAGAAAATTTCATAAGGGGGGGCCAACCCGTCCATATGTCCATACATATGTACCACCTAAAAATCTAGTTTTTTATGTGGAATATCTCGGAAACGATGTGAGATCTAACGTTCAAACCACTTGATCTTACCGGATCTAACGAATATCTATTAGCCTGAATGATTTTTGTCCCAAAAAATTGATAAGGGGGGGCCAGCCCCCCCTCATTAATCACTTAATAAGTCTATAATTATGTGAGATCTAACGTTAAAACCACTTGATCTTACCGGATCTAGCGAATATCTATCAGCCTGATTGATTTTCGGCCAGAAAATTTGATAGGGGGGGCTGATGACGGGTTAGCCCCCCCAGCAAATAACTCTTAATATTGCTTTTTCTGTGTGAGATCTAACGCAAACATTGATTGATCTAACCTGATCTAACAAAGATCTAACAAACTACATAAAAAAAAGTCAACATTTTTTATATGGGGGGGCTAACCCGGCAGAGGTTGTCAGGTCATACTTATTGTTTGGGTATCATAGTGACATTCAGCCATCTTTCTTTCTTTTTTTTTTGTAATAACAGCGTTGCTTTTAAGCCAACTCATCAGTCACATAGGTTCCTAGGCAGTGGCAGCCCGTCATGAATCTATCCACGGTCGCCGCGGCCTTCCCCTATTCATGCGCCTGAATTACAGTGGCAGGGTTTTTTTTTTTTATGCACCTGATTAGAGCCATAGGCTTCAAAATAGGGTGGGCTTGGAGTGCAGAGCATTGCGCCATGAGCCCACCCAGGAGTTACAACAGCGAATGAATATTCGCTGTTGTAACACTGATCCTTAATCCGACCAATAAGGCGCCTTTCACATGGACGGCTGTTGTGCCGCAGTTAAAAGCATGTTTCTTTCTTTTGAAATTCAAGACTACAGGCACAGCGATCGGCTGCATTTGTACACTGCAATTAGCTGCGTTTACATGCAGCTACGTTTAGCTGCGGTTGGCCATTTTTGTCATCTCCATAGCAACCGTTTTTATTTTGATGTGCTTCCTGTTGTTTTTTCTTTTGTTCACGCTGCTATCCGCAGCTGACACAGTGCACTGCGATTACCTGCAGTTATGTGCAGATAGCTGCGCAAAATCGTTCCTGGACGCAGTGAAATCTATTTTTTCTATCTGCACCAAACCGCATGTAATGAAACCGCAGCTAAACGCAGTGTGTGAATGGGGCCATAGGAAAGCATTGTGTGCATTTAGCTGCAGTAGATAACTTGAGAATCCGCAGCTAAAAGCACCATTCTATCCGTCCGTGTGAAAGAGGCCTAAGAAGAGAAAAGAGAAGACTCCCAATTGGCTGCAAGGGAGGAGGGAGGAAATGGAAGCTGTCAATGCTTGTGGAGAGCAGAGGAAGGGAGAGCTGTCGCAGTCCCCACTGCCGAGCAAGGGAAGCTGATGAAGCGCTAAATAGATAGGGTAAGTGCACCAGACATGCCTGCCGACCAACCAGGGGGTTATACTGTTTGCTACCCCACCAAAAAAATTGCCACCGCTGCCACTGTTCCTAGGTATGCATCTTTATCTACATGCAGGCACCTTTTGGTTTAATTTTAAAGTTCAGATGCAGTTCACCGCTTTCAGGTGTACTTAGCAGAAAAGGATGTCTGGCCAGACGATTAAACAGGCAGTAACTTTTCAGCTTACTAAACAGGTGCAAAGGTAGGGGTCAGAAAGGTTAAAGCGGAGTTCCACCCTTAAAACCACTTTGTTTCATCCCATCCAGCATACTGGCGTCAGCGCCAGTATGCTTTTTTTTTTAATCCATGTACTTACTTTATAATAAATCATTTAATTTCGGGCGCACCGCGGTATGTCGCCGCTATAAGGCGTCACGCCTTCCGGAAACAGCCGATTAGCGTTCGGCTCTTCTCGGCGCCTGCGCACAGACCCAGTAAATAGCCGGTCCTAGTTCGGCTTTTTTCGGAGGGCGTGACGCGGCTATATACGGCGCCTGCGCAGTCAACTTCTGGGTCTGTGCGCAGGCGCCGAGAAGAGCCGAACGCTAATCAGCTGTTTCCGGAAGGCGTGACGCCTTATAGCGGCGACATACCGCGGTGCGCACGAAATTAAATGATTTATTATAAAGTAAGTACATGGATTAAAAAAAAAAAAAAAAAAGCATACTGGCGCTGACGCCAGTATGCTGGATGGGATGAAACAAAGTGGTTTTAAGGGTGGAACTCCGCTTTAAGATTATGAACACGGAATAATAATGAAAGCTGTATGTTGAAAGATGGAGAGGTTCCAATATGCCAATCGGCCCACTGTGACATCACCCAGGCTCCCTGAACGGCTATCGTTTCATTCTCCAAGGGCCTTTGGATTGGTACCCCCCACAGCAGCCCCTACCACGTCACTGGATGACCTTACCCCTTCAATGCCTGGAGATGTTGCCTGGGGTATTGTTGGCTTTTTAATCTCCAATTCTAACAATTTTTAATCACTCCTTTTGATTCTTTTCCACATGCTGTGGACACTGAATGAATATACTGAAGTTTTTTTTTTGTTTACATTTGATCCACAGCTTTTAGCGCTCGGAACACATGTTTTTTTTTTTTTCTTTACCTACTTTAGTGGGGCACTCAGAGAGCTGAAAGGGACAAGAAAGTAATTAAAGGCTTTAGTGCTTCATGCTGAATGTAGAACTAAACAGCTATTATAAAGTCTGTTATCTTTCTTTGCAGGTCCCCTGTGTAGCGCTTGTGTCTCTTCTCTTGGCGCTCGACCAGTTGCCATTTTCAGTGGTTTCTTGATAGGCGCGGGTCTGATATTAAGCAGCTTTGCACCAAATATTTACTTCCTTTATTTTTCATATGGATTTATGGTTGGTAAGTAACATGTTTCATGAAACAATATTTACAATATGCACTGGAATAGATACAATAGTGTTAATATATTGCATGTGAAATGTAGAGCATAAGGTACATTATTGTAAAAACAGTTTTAAATTAAATTCTACCGTTGCTATATTTGTGTAATATTACATATGCTGTGTGTATGCCAATATGACTTCAATATATGAAGGTGTTCACTAGTGACCTTTTCTTGTGAGAATACCAGTTTTTTGTCTGACTTTTTATCTAAGGACTCTCAGGCGGATTTACACTTGTGAGGTGCGAATTTCAGCTCTCTTATCTCTGCAGAGAGATAAGACAACTGTTCAGCAGATTCATTGCATTTTAACTGCAGATTAGCTGCGAATTTGGAGACCTGGGTTAGGGGAGAGGGAGGGGGGAAGTGTATTAAGGTGAATGAGAGAAATCCTGAAGAGAAATGAACACATCTGCGAATCACCTGCGTACCGATAGAAGATAAAGGGCCTGAATTCGCACCTGAGCCGCACCGCAAGGCATAAAATACACACATGTTTTTTCAGCAATGCGCAGTGCGAATGCACCGCACATATGTAAACCAGCCTCATTGAACACAATGGGCCAGATTCAGAAAGATCCACGACATCCCCGATACGTTACACCGCTGTAAATATTTGTGCAAGTTCTTTATTCAGAAAGAACTTGCTCCCTTATTTACGGAAGCGTAACGTATGTGTTGCGGCTTAAGGCCACGCAATTAAAATGAATGAAGTGGGGGCGTAATTCATGTAAATGAATCATGACCCCGCGTAATTCACGTTTGTTTTGGACGGCACATGCGCCGTCCGTGGACGTTCCCAGTGCGGATGCGCGAAATCACGTCGCTTTTTCTCAATGTAAACGACGTGAACGTAACTAACCTCGAGCCCCATTCCAGAACGATTTACGCAAACGACGTAACCGACGTACAATTCAACACGGTCCCGACGTCCATACTTAACATTGGCTGCGTCTGCTATAGCAGGGGTAACTTTACGCCGGTCTAACGCTTACGCAAACGACGTAAAGTACGACGCGCCATCGCAAGTACGCTCGTGAATCGGCGTAAATAGCTAATTGCGAAAAACTACGGAAGCGCCACCTAGTGGCCAGCGTAAATATGCAACTTAAGATACGACGGTGTAAGCGAATTAAGACACTCGTATCTTAGGAGAAAGCCGGCGTATCTTGTTTTCTGAATACAGAAAAATGATACGCTGGCTATTCTTAGTATTTATGCAACGTATCTATAGATACGCCAACGTAAATACTTTCTGAATCTGGCCCAATGTATTTAGAAATGTTCTGCGTATTGGATGCTGTTTAAACCGCACTCAATTCACATAGGTGTGAACCCGGCCTTAACGTTTTCAATAGCAGGTTAGAAAGGTCAGCCTCTATATTTTCTCAATATGGGCTTACTTTAAAGTGGTTGTAAAGGCAGAAGGTTTTTTACCTTAATGCATTCTATGCACTAGAGACTTCGCTGTCTGTGACTCCCTTCCTCATTGGATGAGACATCAGCGCGGTGCCATTGGCTCCCGCTGCAGTCAATCAAAGTCACTGAGCCAATGAGAGAAGAATGTGGGCGGGTCTGAATGGACACAGGGAGCTGTGGCTAGGCACACACAGCCCGGGTCAGCCTCGCCCACTTTTCACAGAAGTTGAATGACAGCAGCAAGAGCTAATGGCACCCACTGCTGCCCTAATCTCCTATGAAAACAGAACTGCAGATAGGCACAGTGATGGATCGATACAGGACTTTGGTAAGTGTTTGGGGGGCACAGCCAATGGCAATTTTTTTTTACCTAAATGCAGAGAATGCATTAAAGTGGTTGTAAACCCTTACATTTACCCAGTGAAGTGACTGGCCTCAGGTGATACACAGAGATGAAAAAATACTCTTACATAAGTTGTACCTGTTTAGCTGCAGTAGTCTTTCTCCTACACAGGATCTGCAGGTGGCAGGGAACTGACGTTACATCAGTGAGGAGAGCTCTGAGAACTGATTGGAGCGAAGGGAGCTCCCCCTTTACAAAACACACAGAAACAGAGCTGGGGCTGTTATTCACAAGCTGTGCCCTCCCCTGTCACATTTTTTCTCTTGCTGTCACGAAAACTTCTCAGAAGTACTTCATGCTGATAGCAGAGGAATGAAGCAGCAGACAGAAATTACACTGAGGCCACGTACACACGATCAGACCAGTCCGATGAAACTGGTCCGACGGACCGTTTTCATCAGACCACGCTGAAGTGGTCTGATGGTCTGATGTGTGTACACACCATCGGGCCAAAAATCCGATCAGACCAGAACGCGGTGATGTAGAACACAACGACGTGCTGAAAAAAATAAGTTCAATGCTTCCAAGCATGCGTCGACTTGATTCTGAGCATGCGCGGGTTTTGGTCCGATGCTTTTGTGTACTAACCATCGAATCTGTACACACCATCGAATTGGTCCGATGAAACTGGTCTTAAGGCTCTGGATTGAGACAGGCACACACTATAGAGAGATAAGCTTTGTTCATATTTGTATGAGGTTTACAATCACTTTAATGTATTATCCGAGACTGACCGCATATGTGCTCATCACAGTATCTGCTGTGTTACATGAGGTGCTATAAGCTGTCATTAAAACAGCTTTGAGGTAAGCTGCTTGGCATCACTGGAGGTGTGTGCACTTTTGGAGTTTTTTTACCCCCCAACACGTGTGCTGGTTTCCTGGATTCACCACTCAGAGAATCTCTCTATATCTGCTGGGCATTTAGTCTAGCTGGTGTAGGAGTTCAATTAGATACTCACTGGTTTGGGTTTCCTACCATCTGGATGATTATATTATCGGATGTGTATCCCTTGAGAATTATCAGGTCTTTAGAGCAACAGCTGTGAGGTAAGCTGCTAAGAAGTCACAAGAGGTGTCCTTTGCACACTGAAGCTCCTCATTTCTCAACACTTGTTTTTTTGGGACCACCACTAAGAGACTTTCCTATATACAGCATTTGCCTCGCTAATTTACGGCGGCGTAGCGTATCAGAGCTACGTTACGCCCGCGTAATTTTAAACCGGGCTACCTGAATCTGGCCCATAGAGTGTATTATAGTCACATTATCTATCTATCTCCTTTTCCCCTCCCCTCCCCCCCTTTTCTCTGTTATACAGCGGAGACATCATCACCTTTTTTCATTTAATGCTGCATTTAGTTTGGCACCCCCTGGTGTGTTCTCTTAGTCCTGCAGGTATATTTTTTGCTGTTCTGCATAGACATTTATGTACACCACTGACGTGCGCAGCCTATTGCATTAGGGTGTGGACCCCAAAGCTCAAATACACGTGTGTGTGTAAAATATATATATATATCACACATACGCACAGTCACTGCAACCAACAAAATACAGTATGGCCAACGCGTTTCGCACTTACAATCAGTGCTGAGCCATGACTAAGCACTGATTGTAAGTGCGAAACGCGTCGGCCATACTGTATTTTGTTGGTTGCAGTGACTGTGTGTACAGTTGAAAAATAAAAGACAACTTCTTTTAAGTGATTTCGGAGTGCGGCTGTCCAGTTTTCGTCCTTCAATTTACTGCTTCTTAAATGCTCTCTGAAGAGCGTTCTGTTTGCAGATCGCTCTTCAGAAATCAAAGCATTCGTGAATAAGCCCCTACATATTCCACAGCGCCTCCCTCCCATCTGAGTCCTACTTTACTTTAGAGTTCACAGCATTTAACCCTACACCAGAGTCAATATCTTATATCACAGTTCCACCCTTAAATTAGGGTTCTCAGAGAGCCCCCCCTTACATCAGATTCCCCAGACATCCCCTTCACAAATCTAATGTAAAGAATGCTGTGGACTCTAGTGTAAAGGGGGACTTTGATATGAGAGATTATCTGGTCACCAGAGTCCCCCCTTACATCAGAGTTCCTAGCATCCCCTCTTATATAAGGGTACCCAGAGTCCCCCTTTATGTACACTGTAAGTGGGGACTCTGATGTAAGGGGGGACTCAGGTAATCAGAGACCCCTTAAATCTGCCCCATCAATGTACCCCTTTTCTCATCTGCCCCACCACTTTACCTCCCTGCACATCTGTCCACCGCCATATCCCTATGCTCTTCTGTCTTACTACTGAATCACTTTCTTATCTTTCTTCACACTGAACTCATCTGCCACACCAATGTAACCCGCTTTCTTATGTGCCCCACCAATACACCTTCTTTTACATCTGCCCCACTGCTTTACACCCCCTGCTTTTCTTCCCCAACACTGAACCCTCCTGCTCATCTGGCCCAAAACTGTACCTCCTGCACATCTCTGTCTCACCTCTGTACCCCCTGGTCTTCAGCCCCACCTCTGTACCCCCTGGTCTTCAGCCCCACCTCTGTACCCCCTGGTCTTCAGCCCCACCTCTGTACCCCCTGGTCTTCAGCTCCACCTCTGTACCCCCTGGTCTTCAGCCCCACCTCTGTACCCCCTGGTCCTCAGCCCCACCTCTGTACCCCCCTGGTCCTCAGCCCCACCTCTGTACCCCCCTGTTTTTCAGCCCCACCTTTGTAAAGCATGCTGGGACTTGTAGCCCCATCACAGGCTGTAATGCTCCTGCAGAGCATAGTGGGACTTTTAGTTCTATCATAAGCTGCAATTAAAGTGCAGAGCATTCTGACACTTGTAGTTCTATCATAGGCGGCAAGAGATGTGCAGAGCATGCTGGGACCTGTAGTTCTATCACAGGCTGCAATAGAGGAGCAAGGCATGCTGGGACCTGTAGTTCTATCACAGGCTGCAATAGAGGAGCAAGGCATGCTGGGACCTGTAGTTCTATCCCAGGCTGAAATAGAGGAGCAAGGCATGCTGGGACCTGTAGTTTCATCACAGGCTGCACTATATGTACATTGATTTAGTTCCCCCCTTCCCAATCCCAGCCACTCTCTTCCCCTCCTCCCTGTCTATCTATAAAGCATGGAAATGTCTGAAATCAGAGCGTGTTCCTCCTCCCCCTCCTCTTCTGTGTATACAGAGCTGAATGAGAAGGGGAGGAGACAGATTCCTTCTGCTGTGTGTGTGTGTGTGTGTTCCTGTGACTTGTCATACTCTGCTCCCTATAATAGAATGCTGTGGAAGTGAGGTGGCGGCCAACTGCGCATGAGCGATGCGTTCCAAACTCATCTGCGATGCGTTTCAATGGATTAACGACAGTACACACCACCAAAACCTTGTTTGGCATCCAGGCTCTTTCCTTAACATCCCCTTGGATTGGAGGATGTTAAAAAAAGAGCCAGGAGGCCGAGCGAGCGGAGCGAGCCATATGAGCGAAGCGAGGACGTGAGACCGACTGGCCACTTTCCCCTAAGTCCACGTTGCCCTGAATGTCGGGTTCGCTGGTGTGTACTGTCGTAAATCCATTGGAACGCATCACAATTGCGTTTGGAACGCATCGCGCATGCGCAGTTGGCCGCTACGTCACTTCCGGAGCATTGTATGATAGGGAGCCGAGTATGACAACACACCGGCTTGCTCCTTTGAGTGCAAGCCACTGGCTGCGGTATAAGCAGGCAGCAGAGTGATATGTCAGCTTACTCCGCGGCCAGTGGCTTGAACACACAGGAGTTACATAGGCAAATAAAAAATAGTCCCATTCACAGCACTGACATTGTGGCATATCAGAGATGCCAAAATGGAGATCCTACACATGCTGCCAGAAAATAAGCCCTGGGGTGTGCCAGATGTGCCAGCCTGAGCATTAGGGTGTGCCCAGGCACACCCGGCACACTCCGTGTGTGCACACCTATGATGTACACACAACACTTAGCCCTGGTTCACATTGATGCTACTTTGAAATCGTGCTACTTTACTTGAAGTAGCGCGATTTCAAAGTAGCAAGGTAAGTGCGATTTCAGGTGCTACTTGAGATATTTGTGTGGCTTTATACACAGATTCCTCTAGAAATCGCACCTGAAATCGGCAAAATGAGTGCAGCAAATCGGTGTCGCGCTGCAAAATCGGTGTCGCACCGATTGGAACAGTACCATTGCCGTCAATAGGCTGCGACTTGTCATGCTTAGGGTTGAGGCGAACACCCCCGGGTTCGGTTCGCACCAGAACGTTCGAACAGACCGCGGGTTCGCACAAATATTTCGAACCCCATTGAAGTCTATGGGACCCGAACGTTCGAATTCAAAAACGGTCATTTTAACCACTTAAGGACCGCCGCATGTACATTTACGTCGGCAGAATGGCACCGACAGGCACATCAACGTATATATACGTTGGTGCCTTGGGGGGGATCGGGGGTCCGATCGGACCCCCCCCCCGTACATGCGGCGGTCCGCGCGGCTGCAGGAGCGATCCGACAAGTGGGGGCGGCTATCCGTTTTCACCCGCCCCCTCCGGATCGCTCCCAGCCAATGCGCGCGCCCGCCCGCCCTGTCACTTCCTCCTCCTGTGTAAACACAGGAAGGAGGAAGCGACGTGATCTCTCCCTCGGCGTTTGTTTCAAGCGCCGCTGAGGAGAGATCACAACACTACAAGTAAGTCTGCACCAACAGCACACTTACACACAGACACAAACACATTTAACCCCGCGATCGCCCCCCCCTCCCCCCTGTCACAGTGTCACTGAATGCAGTAATCATACATGTATGATTACTGTATTTAGTGTCAGTGTGACAGACAGTGTGACAGTCAGTCAGTGTTAGTGTCAGGGTAGCCCCCCCCACCCCCCCCAATAAAGTTTTAACCCCTTGATCACTGCCCTAGTTAACCCTTTCACTCCCTATTGCCAGCATCACTAAGCGATCATTTTTCTGATCGCTGTATTAGTGTCGCTGTTCCCGCTAGGTAGCTAATTTTTTTTTAATGCGATTTTTTTTTTACTAAAGATATGTGGCTAAATAAATTTTGGCCTAAATGTTTGACTAAAATTTAGTTTATTGGTTTTTTATTATAACAAAAAGTAAAAAATATTGTTTTTTTTTCAAAAATGTCGCTCTATTTTTGTATATAGCGCAAAAAATAAAAATCGCAGAGGCGATCAAATACCACCAAAAGAAAGCTCTATTTGTGGGAAAAAAAGGACGCGAATTTTGTTTGGGAGCCACGTCGCACGACCGCGCAATTGTCTGTTAAAGCGACGCAGTGCCGAATCGCAAAAACCCCTTGGGTCATTTGCCAGCGTATTGGTCCGGGTCTTAAGTGGTTAAAGACCAAAATTCAATTAAATGTTGGAAAACGTCATTCAGCCCCAGGGAACATGTATCAATGGAATTTTTATTTTTTTTAAACGGCCGTTTTTTGCGGAGCAGCCATTTTAATGATGCTTAAAGTGAAAAAAAAAAAAAACTCCTTTAAATATCACACCTGCTGGGTGTCTATAGTAGTGGCATGTGTTTAGAGATGTCCCTGCACAACATGAAACGACAAAAAAAAAAGTAATTAATGCTACTTGCGCAAATTCTGTGTGGCAACATTATGTCGAATATTTTAGCGGTGGTGGGGGGCCATTATTGTTTTGTGAAAGAAAATTTTTAGAAAAAAGGGCACCCCTCAAACATACTGTAATTGGAGCGCAACAAGGAGCCACCTGTTAAACAGGGGCTGGAAAATTGGGCCTTGGGCACAACACAACACTGCAACCCCTCACAATAACTCCTCACAATAACTCCAATTGGAGCACAACAAGGAGCCACGTGCAAAGTTTTGCATCAAAAATTGTTATTAGGCGCCCCTGTTAAACAGGGGCAGAAAAATTGTGCATTGGGCACAACACAACACTGCAACCCCTCCCAATAACTTCAATTGTAGCGCAACAAGGAGCCACATGCAAATTATTGCATCAAAAATTGTTATTAGGTGCCCGTGTTAAACAGGGGCAGAGAAATTGTGCCTTGGGCACAACACTGCAACCCCTCCCAATAACTCCAATTGGAGCGCAACAAGGAGCCACATGCAAATTATTGCATCAAAAATTGTTATTAGGCGCCCCTGTTAAACAGGGGCAGAAAAATTGTGCCTTGGGCACAACACACCACTTGCAACCCCTCCCAATAACTCCAATTGGAGCGCAACAAGGAGCCACGTGCAAATTATTGCATCAAAAATTGTTATTAGGCGCCCCTGTTAAACAGGGGCAGACAAATTGGGCCTTGGGCACAACACAACACTGCAACCCCTCCCAATAACTCCAATTGGAGCGCAACAAGGAGCCACGTGCAAATTATTGCATCAAAAATTGTTATTAGGCGCCCCTGTTAAACAGGGGCAGAAAAATTGGGCCTTGGGCACAACACAACACTGCAACCCCTCACAATAACTCCAATTGGAGCGCAACAAGGAGCCACGTGCAAAGTATTGCAACAAAAATTGTTATTAGGCGCCCCTGTTAAACAGGGGCTGAAAAATTGTGCCTTAGGGACTGGTGGCGGAGCCCAGAAACACAACATTTTTTTACTAGCTATCAGCAAGAAAAGTGAGGAGGAGAAGGATATTCCATCAGCAGCATAAGAGGACAGTCACTCAGCATCAGCAGTCTAAAAGGGATCCGACATTTCAACAAAAATATATTATTCATTAATATCAGCATCAGGTGCTTGGCAGCTGGTGTTGATCCAAGTCTGATTCATTTTGATGAAGGTCAGTCGATCAACAGAGACGGTGGAGAGGCGCACCCTGTGATCAGTGACAAAGCCTCCAGCAGCACTGAATGTCCGTTCTGAAAGAACACTGGATGCAGGGCAAGCCAGTAGCTCAATTGCGTACTGGGCAAGCTCTGGCCAGTGATCCATCCTCAAGACCCAGTAAGCCAGAGGATTTTCGGTGGGGAAGGTGTCCAAGTCGGATCTTGCCCCTAGGTATTCCCAGACCATGTAAACCAGACGCTGGCGATGGTTGCTGGAACCGGTCAGACCTTGGGGCTGCAGACAAAAAAACTGCCTGAACGCATCGGTCAGACGACCACCTTCTCCACCGCCCCTTCTGTGACTCACCGAAGCCTCAGCAAGACGTTGTCCAGAGCCAGGTTTTGGTAATCCCCCAGTTCTGGAAACGCATTGCACAGACCCTTCTGCAAGGCCTCCCGCAGAAGTTTCATCTTCTGCTCCCTCTGCGATGGCAACATAAGGTCCGCAACCTTACTCTTGTAACGTGGATCAAGGAGAGTCGCCAGCCAGTAATGATCCCTCTACTTAATAGCACGTACACGAGGATCCTTACGCAGGCTTTGCAGAATCAGGGAGGCCATGCAGCGTAGGTTTGCAGAGGCATTCGGGGCACAGTACTCTGGGTCACTGAGGACGACAGGATCCACAGGCACCTCATCCCAGCCACGTAAAACTCCACGTGCTCCTTGGGACTGTAAATGATCCCTTGAAGACTGCTGCTGCTGAGTGCTAGGCTCCACCTCCATGCTGCTGATACAATCCTCCTCCTCCTCTTCCTCCTCCTCCTCCTCTTCCTGTGTTCTGGGTGGGCAAGCAGGACCACTGTCTGGGTAAAGGGGGCCTTGAGAGGTAAGGAAGTCCTCCTCTTCCTCCCTCTGTTCTGCCTCAAGGGCCTGTCCATTATTCCACGTAGCGTGTGCTCCAACATGTGAATAAGAGGGACAGTCTCACTGATGCATGCACTGTCACTGCTCACCATCCTCGTGGCCTCCTCAAATGGTGACAGGACAGTGCATGCATCCCTGATCAAGGCCCACTGGCGTGGGGAAAAAAAAACTAGCTCCCCTGACCCAGTTCTGCTGCCATATTGGCACAGGTACTCATTGATGGCCCGTTGCTGCGTGTGCAGCCGCTGCAGCATGGCCAACGTTGAGTTTCATCTGGTGGGCATGTCACAAATTAGGCGGTTCTTGGGCAGTTTGTATTCCCTTTGTAGGTCAGTCAGCCGAGCAGTGGCATTATATGACCTTCGGAAATGCACACAGACTTTCCTGGCCTGCTTCAGGACATCCTGCAATCCCGGGTACCTGCCCAAGAACCGCTGCACCACCAAATTTAGGACATGCGCAAAACAGGGCACGTGGGTGAGTTTTCCCTGTCGCAGGGCATTGTCGCTGACCACCATTCCAGGCTTCAGCTGGCGTGGCGTCAACCACCTCTCAGCCTAACCCTGCAGAGCTGACAAAACCTCTTCCCCAGTGTGGCTCCTGTCTCCCAAGCACACCAGCTCTAGCACTGCATGGCATCTCCTGGCCTGCATTCCTGCGTAGCCCCTCGTACGCCTACGGAGCACGGCTGGTTCGGAGAAAACGTCACCACAGGAAGAGGCCACAGAGGAAGAAGAAGAGGAGGGGGTGGAGGAGAGAGGGGTGTCACAAACAGTAGTAGTGCTTTGGAGGCGTGGTGGCGGAACAACCTCCGAAACTACTGGACCTTGTCCTGCGTCCTTCCCAGCTGCCAGCAGAGTCACCCAACGCGCTGTAAAAGACAGGTAACGTCCCTGTCCATGCCTGCTGGACCACGAGTCGGCGGTAAGATGCACCTTACCACTGACCGCCCTGTCCAGCGAGGCATGGACATTGCCTTCCACATGCCGGTAGAGAGCCGGAATAGCCTTCCGTGAGAAAAAGTGGCAATTTGGTACTTGCCACTGAGGTACTGCACATTGCACAAACTCACGGAAGGGGGCAGAATCTACCAACTGAAAAGCAGTTGAAGTGCTAGCAATTTCGCTAAGCTAGCATTCAACTGCTGGGCATGTGGATGGCTGGGATTGTACTTCTTTCGGCGCTGCAGCAGCTGGGGCAGGGAAATTGCCTGGTACTATCAGTATATTGACCGCTACTACTAGCTTGTGACACACCTATTTCTACACCTTCACTGCAGGCTTCAGAGAGGACTGGGGGTCTACTGGGGTTGGAGGTCCCAGAAGGGCAAGGGGGGGTACGCTGTTGTCTTTGGTGTGGGTCTTTCTGGTGTGCTTGCCAACGAGCTGCATGGCAGGTCGACATATGTCTGGACAAGCATGTGGTACCCAGGCGGTTGATGTTTTGGCCACGCGAGATACGCTTGCGACATAAGTTGCAAATAGCAAAGGTACGATCTTGTGGACATGTTTCAAAAAAGGCCCACACCAAATAACTTTTGCTGTACCGGTCAGACACAGCAGCGCCATGCACAAGCGCCGTAGATGTGCGCTGTAATGCAGTGGGTGTGACCTTAAGCTGACCCCTGGAGGGCATCCTGCCTCTTTGGAGATGTGCCTGTGCCTCGTCCTCCTCCTCCTCCTCCTCTCTCCTATCAGGCACCCAGGTAGAGTCAGTGACCTCATCATCCCCTCCCTCCTCATCACTGTCAACAACCTGGCAGTATGCTCCAGCTGGGGGAACATCATCACTGACAAATTGCTGTCCCTCTCGGCCACCCCCTCTCCCTGGGCTCACATCAATGCCTTCCTCTATCAGTGTTCCGTCATCGAAGTCTTCAAAACGCTGCGCATCTTCCTGCAGCATGTACCCCACACTGTGTTGAAACAGTTCGGGGGACTCCTCAGGAGGACATGGTGGTACTAGGGAAGTATTGTGTGAAGCCATTGTGCAGAGGGAAGAGGACGCCTTGGCAGCTGCTTTGCCAGATAAACTTCGATCAGTCTGTGTGAGAGAGGATGAGGAGAATGAGGATGGTTTGGTCATCCACTCTACTAATTCCTCTGCATGTTGAGGTTCAACACGGCCAGCTCCCGAAAAGAAGGACGAGCGGCCACGGCCACGGCCACGGGCTGAAGAGGATGCACCACATCCACTACCAGCGTTACCTCTACATGCAGAGCCTGCTTGCCCTCGTGACTCTCTGCCTCTCTTTGTTCTCCTTCCAGACATATTGAAGTTCTCAGGTGGTATGTAACAGCACAAGCGGAGTGACACCAAATGCGCTCAGGTGATATCTAACAGCACACGTACAGTGGCACTACCTGCGCTCAGGTGGTATATAGGAGCACACGTACAGTGGCACTATCTGTGCTCAGGTGGTATATACCAGCACACGTACAGTGGCACTAACTGCGCTCAGGTGGTATATAGGAGCACACGTACAGTGGCACTATCTGTGCTCAGGTGGTATATACCAGCACACGTACAGTGGCACTAACTGTGCTCAGGTGGTATATAGCAGCACACGTACAGTGGCACTATCTGTGCTCAGGTGGTATAAACCATCACACGTACAGTGGCACTAACTGCGCTCAGGTGGTATATAGGAGCACACGTACAGTGGCACTATCTGTGCTCAGGTGGTATATACCAGCACACGTACAGTGGCACTAACTGTGCTCAGGTGGTATATAGGACACACGTACAGTGGCACTATCTGTGCTCAGGTGGTATATACCAGCACACATACAGTGGCACTAACTGCGCTCAGGTGGTATATAGGAGCACACGTACAGTGGCACTATCTGTGCTCAGGTGGTATATACCAGCACACGTACAGTGGCACTATCTGTGCTCAGGTGGTATATAGTAGCACACGTACAGTGGCACTATCTGTGCTCAGGTGGTATATACCAGCACACATACAGTGGCACTAACTGCGCTCAGGTGGTATATAGGAGCACACGTACAGTGGCACTATCTGTGCTCAGGTGGTATATACCAGCACACGTACAGTGGCACTAACTGCCAGGGCCGCCATCAGGGGGGTACAGGCATTACACCTGTAAGGGGCCCGGGGGTCCCCAGGGGCCCGGATGGGAACCACCCTAAAAAATAAAATAAAAAAAACAATATTTTTTTAGGGGTCCGGAGGCCACCATGGGCCCCAGATGGCAAGCCTTTTTTTTAATATATTTTGCTTTTATTTTTTATTAAAGGGCCAATTTTTTTTCTTTTATTTTTTTTAGAGGTCAGGAGGTCCCCAGGGGCCCGGAGGCCAACAGGGCTCCAGATGGCAAGCCCTTTTTTTTAATATATTTTTCTTTTATTTTTCATTAAAGGGCCAATTTTTTTTCTTTTATTTTTTTTAGAGGTCCGGAGGTCCACAGGGGCCTGGAGGCCCCCAGGGCACCGGATGGAAACCCCCCTTTTCTTATTTATTTTCTATAAAAAATATATATATATATTTTTTTATATATATATATATATTTTTTTTTATTAAAGGGCCATTTTTTTAGGGGTCTAGGGGCCCGTAGGCCACCAGGGCCCCAGATGGCAACCCCCTATTTTTTATTAATTTTTTTATAAAAAAATATATTTTTTATAAAAAAATATATTTTTTTAATATATTTTTCTTTTATTTTTTATTAAAGGGCCATTTTTTTTCTTTTATTTTTTTAGAGGTCCAGAGGTCCACAGGGACCTGGAGATCCCCAGGGCCCCAGATGACAACCCCCCTTTTTTTATAAAAACAAAATATATTTTTTTATTTCTTTTATTTTTATATTTATATTATATTATATATATATATATATATATATATATATATATATATATATATATATATATATATATGTATATATTTAAAGGGCCCAGAGGTCCCCAGGGCCCCCGGATGACAATCCTCCTTTTTTATAATTTTTTTTTACTTTTTTATATTATTTTATTTCTTTTTTTTAATATATAGATGCATTTTTATTAAAGGGCTCAGAGGTCCCCAGGGCCCCATGTGTCAAACCCCCTTTTTTTATAATTGTATTTTTTATTTTTGTTTATATATTTTTTTTTTATATATATATATATTTTAAAGGGCCCAGAGGTCCCCAGGGCCCTGGAAGGCAACCCCCTTGTTTTTTTTTATATATATATTTAAATGTTTTTTTCTTTTTTATATATATATATTTTTTTATTTCTTTCTTTTTTTTTAAAGGGCCCAGAGGTTTCTTTTTATTAAAGGGCCCAGAGGTCCCGAATGGAAAGCCCCCTTTTTTTGTAATTTCCTTTTATAAAAAACAAAATAAGGTCCCCGGGGCCCCAGTTGGCAACCACCCTTTTAAAAAAAATATATATATTATATATATATATATTTTCTCTCTTTTTTTCTTTTTATTAAAGGGCACAGAGGTCCCCAGGGCCCCGGACGGCTACCCCCCTTTTTTATATATATTTTTCTTTATTTCTTCTTTTTGTAAAGGGCCCCCCGCTTCTCAATTCGCGGCAGCAGCCCACCCCCCCCCCCCCGCTTCTCAATTTCATGCGGCAGCACCCCCCGGTTCTCTGCTCCAGGGGGCCCATGCCTGAAGCTGTGTAAGGGGCCCCAAAATTCCTGATGGCGGCCCTGCTAACTGCGCTCATGTGGTATATAGGAGCACACGTACAGTGGTACTGTCTGTGCTCAGGTGGTATATACCAGCACACGTACAGTGGCACTAACTGCGCTCAGGTGGTATATAGGAGCACACGTACAGTGGCACTAACTGCGCTCAGGTGGTATATACCAGCACACGTACATTGGCACTAACTGCGCTCAGGTGGTATATAGGAGCACACGTACAGTGGCACTATCTGTGCTCAGGTGGTATATACCAGCACACGTACAGTGGCACTAACTGTGCTCAGGTGGTATATAGGAGCACACGTACAGTGGCACTATCTGTGCTCAGGTGGTATATACCAGCACACGTACAGTGGCACTAACTGCGCTCAGGTGGTATATAGGAGCACACGTACAGTGGCACTAACTGCGCTCAGGTGGTATATAGGAGCACACGTACAGTGGCACTATCTGTGCTCAGGTGGTATATACCAGCACACGTACAGTGGCACTATCTGTGCTCAGGTGGTTTATACCAGCACACGTACAGTGGCACTAACTGTGCTCAGGTGGTATATAGGAGCACACGTACAGTGGCACTATCTGTGCTCAGGTGGGATATACCAGCACACGTACAGTGGCACTAACTGCGCTCAGGTGGTATATAGGAGCACACGTACAGTGGCACTATCTGTGCTCAGGTGGTATATACCAGCACACGTACAGTGGCACTAACTGCGCTCAGGTGGTATATAGGAGCACACATACAGTGGCACTAACTGCACTCAGGTGGTATATAGGAGCACACGTACAGTGGCACTATCTGTGCTCAGGTGGTATATACCAGCACACGTACAGTGGCACTATCTGTGCTCAGGTGGTTTATACCAGCACACGTACAGTGGCACTAACTGTGCTCAGGTGGTATATAGGAGCACACGTACAGTGGCACTATCTGTGCTCAGGTGGTATATACCAGCACACGTACAGTGGCACTAACTGCGCTCAGGTGGTATATAGGAGCACACGTACAGTGGCACTATCTGTGCTCAGGTGGTATATACCAGCACACGTACAGTGGCACTAACTGCGCTCAGGTGGTATATAGGAGCACACGTACAGTGGCACTATCTGTGCTCAGGTTGTATATATAAGCACACGTACAGTGGCACTAACTGCGCTCAGGTGGTATATAGGAGCACACGTACAGTGGCACTATCTGTGCTCAGGTGGTATATACCAGCACACGTACAGTGGCACTAACTGCGCTCAGGTGGTATATAGGAGCACACGTACAGTGGCACTATCTGTGCTCAGGTGGTATATACCAGCACACGTACAGTGGCACTATCTGTGCTCAGGTGGTATATACCAGCACACGTACAGTGGCACTAACTGCGCTCAGGTGGTATATAGGAGCACACGTACAGTGGCACTATCTGTGCTCAGGTGGTATATACCAGCACACGTACAGTGGCACTAACTGTGCTCAGGTGGTATATAGGAGCACACGTACAGTGGCACTATCTGTGGTCAGGTGGTATATACCAGCACACGTACATTGGCACTAACTGCGCTCAGGTGGTATATAGGAGCACACGTACAGTGGCACTATCTGTGCTCAGGTGGTATATACCAGCACATGTACAGTGGCACTAACTGCGTTCAGGTGGTATATAGGAGCACACGTACAGTGGCACTATCTGTGCTCAGGTGGTATATACCAGCACACGTACAGTGGCACTATCTGTGCTCAGGTGGTATATACCAGCACACGTACAGTGGCACTAACTGTGCTCAGGTGGTATATAGGAACACACGTAGAGTGGCACTATCTGTGCTCAGGTGGTATATACCAGCACACGTACAGTGGCACTAACTGTGCTCAGGTGGTATATAGGAGCACACGTACAGTGGCACTATCTGTGCTCAGGTGGTATATAGGAGCACACGTACAGTGGCACTATCTGTGCTCAGGTGGTATATACCAGCACACGTACATTGGCACTAACTGCGCTCAGGTGGTATATAGGAGCACACGTACAGTGGCACTAACTGCGTTCAGGTGGTATATAGGAGCACACGTACAGTGGCACTATCTGTGCTCAGGTGGTATATACCAGCACACGTACAGTGGCACTATCTGTGCTCAGGTGGTATATAGGAACACACGTAGAGTGGCACTATCTGTGCTCAGGTGGTATATACCAGCACACGTACAGTGGCACTAACTGTGCTCAGGTGGTATATAGGAGCACACGTACGGTGATCCCAAATGCGCTCAGGTGGTATTAAACAGCACACGCACAGTCAGAGCGACTGCGTTTCTGTGCAATTCAATAGCCCACTTGCATTAACAGCAACTGCCTTTCTGTGCAAATAAATAGCACACGTGCAGTAACAGTTAATGCGTCTATGTGCAATTAACTAACACGTGTACACTAACACGTTAGAGCATCAAGCACAATCTCCTGCCTGACAGATACTAATAGCAGAACTAGCTAAGCTATACAGTTTATAAATATATTGACAACTCCTAGGGATGTGAATATATTCTCTACAAACTGTACATTTAACTATACTAACTAGTAGCCTCCCTGATCTATCTATCTATCTATCTATCTATCTATCTATCTATCTATCTATCTATCTATCTATCTATCTATCTGAAAAGACACTGTGGCCCAGATTCAGGTACATCTGCGCATTATTAGACCGGCGTAGCGCACCGGCTTTACGTTAGACTTGCGGAATTTTGCCGCGTAATCACCCTATTCTCGTAGCTCTTGCGCCGGAAATTGCGCATGCGTAACGTTTTTTCAGAGGCATAAGGAGGAGTAATACAAATTGGGAAGGACGTGGGCGTGTTACATTGAAATGAGCCGTGACCCCATGCAAATAAAGGGCCGGCCGGCTCGCGCATGCGCACATGAAGCAGACCATGTCAGCTCCGATGTGCGCATGCTCACAACTCGGGAGCGGCGCAATCGGTGAAATTGGAAATGGACTAGGGCAACGTTGTGAACTACGCAAACAGTATAAATAGACACACACAAACACACTTCCTTTGCAAAAGTACATCCCTTTGTCCCTTCCCATTTAACCAAGTGCTTTTGTTCTTGTTGTTCGTTGCGGTGTGTTTTGTAGTTGTCAGATTAGTGTTCTGTGTGATCAGGTGTTTGGTAGTAGATTTTTGAAAGTGGTTTTTGATAAGTGTTTGAGAGACTGTTTGTTTGATTGATATATTTGTTTTTGTTTCTTTTCCTGCTGTATTTTTGTTTTGTTTTTTTGGGGACTGTTTCTTGGTGAGTAGTTTTCTCTCTGTGTGTGTGTTTTTTTGTGATTGGTTGTGCTTGTTTGTGTGCGTGAATTTTGTTGACTGGGACTGTTTTTTTTTGGAAGGATGACTGAGAGAAAACGAAAGCTGAATTTTACAGTTGTGGAAAAACAGATTCTTGCCCGGGCCATTAGCGAGTATGGGCGTTACCTCCACGGCCCAGAGAGTGCCAACACCACCCCGGCCAGGAGGAGGGAGATTTTGGATAGGATCACTGACCAGGTGAATTCTGCGGGGCAAGTGGAGACACGGACCAGGTCTGGGATTGACAAAAAAATCAATGACCTCCGGCGTCTGGTCAAAAAGAAGTTGGCCAGAATGCATGCCCATGCCAGGGGCACAGGAGGGGGCCCACCATGCCGTATTAGCCTGACAGCGGAGGAGCGTGCGGTGGCCCTAACCTTTCATCCATCTCAGAATCACTCATGCCAAACAGGTCTATGCGGGTGCGGTATATCCTCTCCTGTGCCCTCCTCTGTGCCATCCTCCGTGCCCTCATCCTTCTTTGTTCACCTAAAGTCAGTAGTATAGCTATGTGCGACGATGCCCCTGGCATGTTGGCATACAGATTGTTGTGCAACACGTGTGACTGCTAAACTGCTCACTAACAGTGTTGCTTTATCTAACAAGTAGACTTTTTTTCTTTTTTTAGACCAGCTTTTATCAGCTCTAATTTTAGACAGGACATTTTGCTGTTGCGCACACTGCGTCGCCTGCGCTGCCCCAACGTTGTTTTGTGGATCCCCGTAAGTCCCTCATTAGCATATTTGACTAGCAAATCAATGGTGTGTCTAGCGCACTTTTGCGCAGAAGGATGCGCCAGTCTAACGAAATTACGCGGGACAAAAAAAAGTCGATTTTTTGCGTATCTCGTTCTGGGGATGCCACGCAACGAAACGCACGCGCACATTTCGACTTACGCACGCGCATCTCCTGTTGCGCAGGCGTAATCGCTCTGTGAATCTGGGCCTGTGTCTCTATCTATCTATCTCTCTCTCTCTCTCTCTCTCTCTGACTTCTCTCAAAGAAAGCCGGAACACACTACACGAGGCTGCCCGGGAGGCGGCCTTTTATAGTGTGGTGCGTGTGCTAAAGCCCTGAGCCCTAATTGGCCAAAGCACCCAGGCTTTGGCCAATTAGGTCTCTTCGTTTTTTGGGCGCTGTGATTGGCCAAGCATGCGGGGTCATGGTGCATGCTTGGCCAATCATCAGCGCGCAACACCGCAGTGAATTATGGGCCGTTGCGCGTCATGCGAATTTTGGCGCGAACGACCCGATTTGTTCGTTTTCAACGAACGGCCGATGTTCGATGCGAACTTGTGTTCGCATTGAACGCGAAGCTCATCCCTAGTCATGCAATTTGATAGATCAAATTGCATGACAAATCGCTCCAATTTGAACCTAGGCTTACTGTGCCATATATTTCATTACTACTGTTAAAAAATAAAAATAAAAGTTTATTTGCAAAGGGTTGAGTTTAAGTTAAGCTCTAGTAGTTGTATAAATGTCAGTGCAATCATTACCCTTGCTGAATGACTACAGAGAAAAAATGAATTACTGATTAAACCACACAGAATTTATCATTACTACTACAGGTATTTCTATAGTGCTCACAGTTTATGCAGTGCTTTACATGTTGTACTGTCACATCCATCCATACTTTCAAGGAGATTGCAGTCTAAGGCCTCTATCTTGCATGCATACATACAGTACATACTAGGGCCAATTTATACAGGGGTTCCCTACCAGCATGCCTTTGAAGTGTGGAAGGAAATAGGAGAACCTGGTGGGAAGCCACACAAGCACAGCGAGAACATGCCATCTCCATGCAGGCAATGTCTTGGTTGAGATTTAAACCAATTACTCCAGTGCTGTAAGGCAGGAGTGCTAACCACTAAGCTATTGCGTTACCTGATATTTGCATATGTCTGCAAAGTCCAAGTTATGCCATTATAAAGAAGGCCATATACATTCTCCAGCATCTGTAGTTCTACATTATTGTGCTCCAGCTTACAACCCTATGCAGGGCTTTATCCAATACTGTAAACTGCTCATGTAAACTGTTTATTGTTGCTTTGATATTATATATTTTCCGGCTGTGTCACAGGCTGTACATTTGCGTACACCTATTAACCACTTAACCTCCCTGGCGGTATGATTCTTTAAGATTTTAGGTGCTGAAAGCGGTACCATTATTTGCAAGGGAATTTGGCGTTTTATACTGTAGGCTTGTAATTCTTAGGAACAACTCACTGAAATCTATCCAAACAAGAGTCTAATAGGCATCCTGGGTATGATTTTTTTTTTTTTTTCTTATTAAAAATTATAATATAATAAATAATTATAAAAAATTATAACAAATAATAATATAATTATAGTAAAAATTATTCAATAATGTAATCAAATCAAAATCACTGAAATTTGCTCAGTTGCAGAATTTTTGCTGTCATTATTTTTTTTTTTTTTATGACGAATTTCCCCACAAATCGCTATTGCTAAATTCTGCAAGTGATTCTGATTTATTATCGCTGTTTTTTAGCTGCTCTAAAACAATTTATGCCATACAGTTTGCAGGGAGAAAGAACAGTTTTTATTATATAAAAGGACATGTAGTGTACAGGGCAGACCACTAGGGACATGGGGGGTGTGTATTTTTTACATACAGTACTGTAATCTATAAGATTACAGTGTACTGTATGTATAGTGTTTGTTTACTTTTTTAAATTTTGCGCCGTTCCCCCCCCTACGTCGCGACGCTCGCAGGGAAGGGAATCGGCGGAACACACAGCATCAGGCGGACATCCGCCCGCCGTGTACTGCGGGGATTCATCGCTGGATCGCAGAGAAAAGGTAAGTAAACTTTTTTCTGCATCCAGCGAGGCAAGTCCGTGTGTGGCACGGGGTTACCGATCGTAGCTTTAAAATCTCACCCCGTGCCACACACGGGAAGACCGCCAGGGAGGTTAAGGAGCCTCTTTCTGAGATTTGTTGTTTACAAGTTAAAAACTGTTTTATTTGCTAGAAAATTACTTAGAACTCCCAATTTAATTAGGATAACATTATATGGTAAATCTTTTTTCTAACACCCTAGAGAATAAAATGGCAGTCGTTGCAATACTTTATGTCACACCATATTTGTGCAGCGGTCTTATAAGTGCACTTGGGAAAAAATACACTTTTTGAGTTAAAAAATAATACAACAGTAAATTTAGCCCAATTTTTTTATACTGTGAAAGATAATGTTATGCCGAGTAAATTTATACCGAACATGTCACTCTTCAAAATTGCGCCCGCTCGTGGAATGGCGACAAACTTTTACCCTTAAAAATCTCCATAGGCGACGTTTAAACAATTCTACAGGTTGCATGTTTTGAGTTACTGATGAGGTAGATAGGGCTAGAATTATTCCTCTCACTCTACCGATCGCGGTGATACCTCACATGTGTGGTTTGTTTTTAAATTTGTTTTACTCAGTTTTTTTAGACTCACATGCCTGGAGCTACAGGCATCATTCAGATATCACTGTTTTCTGTTGGCGATTCTGTGCACAATGAGAATGATCATGGCGGCAGTTCCCCCGCTTAACCGTTCTAATAGGCGGCGGAAAGGGATGTCTTTGGGCTCTCACGTGCCATCGGGGACCGGAGAAAGAATCGGCCGGCACCGACTCACTACAATAGAGATTTCCAGTGACCAGAGGGTCACCAGTCAACTCTATGACCCTCGGAGGCCCGGGCGCAACATTGTGACGTCATGCCCAGGTACCCGGAAGTAAACAAAGCCGCAATTGCGGCTGTCGACATGCTTTCAAGCCTGGAGGAGAGGTGTCTTATTGACCCCACATCTCTCCAAAAAAGAGGACCTGTCAATGATTTCTATTACAAGGGATGTTTACATTCCTTGTAATAGGAATAAAAGTGATCAAAAAAATAAAAATAAAAAATAAAAGTGTAAAAATAAATAAATAAGTAAAATAAAATAAAAAAATAATAATTTTAAAACGCCCCTGTCCCTGGTAGCTCACGCTCAGAAGCGAACACGCATGTGAGACCCGTCCACATATGTAAACGCCCTTCAAACCCCACATGTGAGGTATCGTTATCGCCTCGTACGTTAGAACGTGTGCAACAATTCTAGCACTAGACCTTCTCTGTGAAATTTTTTTTTTAAAGTGTCGCCTATGGCAATTTTTAAGTACCGAAGTTTGGCGCCATTCCATGAGTGTGCGTAATTTTAAAGCGTGACATGTAAGGTATCTATTTACTCGGCGTAACATCATCTTTCACATTGTAGAAAAAAAATTGGGCTAACTTTACTGTTGTATTATTTTTTAACTCAAAAAGTGTATTTTTTCCCCAAAAAAGTACACTTGTAAGACCGCTGCACAAATATGGTGTGACATAAAGTATTGCAACGACTGCCATTTTATTCTCTAGGGTGTTAACTTTACTGCTTTGTTCTTTTTTAATTCATGAAACAGTTTTTTTTTCCCCAAAAAAGGTGTTTGAAAAATGATTGCGCAAATACCGTGCGAGATAAAAAGTTGCAATGACTGACATTTTATTTCCTAGGGTGTCTGCTAAAAAAAATATATAATGTTTGAGGGTTCTGATTAATTTTCTTGCAAACAAATAATGATTTTTACATAAAGGAGAGAAGTGCCAGAATAAGCCTGGTGGAGAAGTGGTTAAAGAGCATTTTCAGCATATTCTTATAGGTACACTTATTATATTGCCATCTTTTTTTCATCTAGTGCAGATGACACTAATATGCCCCTTGATATTGTCTTATTGCACCTGATGTGAATATCTTACTTTGCTAATGCTAGTAACAGAAAACATTTGAAGACATCTGCTTCTGTACTCTGCGGGTTAACTGTTATTCTGTGTGTGAACAGAAGTGACACCACATATAGGACAGTCAGCATAAAACTGCTGGCCGCCTGCCAGTACTGATGCAGCAAAAAACACTTTGCAAATACTAGCCAAGGAGGATGTGAGACTCAAGGCTCACTTAGTTTTCCCATGGCCAAACTTGTTTACACTTTGTCTTATTTATGATTATTGTATGGTGAACTAAAATGAACTAAAGTGTATGTAAAGCCTAACAATTAACTACTCATATTTGCTACTATAAAATAAAATAGAAAGCATTTTAATTTCTGTTCAAAAGTGAATAAAAATACATGTTAAGCATTTCAGTAATTCATAGCTATCTCTTGTAGCCTGTGTTAACTCAAAGAGTCAAATTAGCCCATCTAATTCCTATTTGAGACCACAGAACAATGAATCTTTATGTTGACATAAATAGGACAGTGGGAGGATTTGAGTAGTTTAGCAAAGACAACTGGGCAGGGCTGACACCGCCTAGGCCAAAAGTGATAAAAATGCATTGATATGCATGGGTAAATGTGCACTAATTACAGACGTGCTGCATTTTTAACAATTTTCTACTGACATAAAGTTTAACAAGAACCTGGAATGGATACTGGGGGTTATTTACAAAAGGCAAATCCACTTTGCACTACAAGTACACTGCAAGTGCACTTTCAACTGCAGTCCCTGTAGATCCAAGATGGACATGCAAGGGAAATAAAAAAAACAGCATTTTAGCTTGCACGTGGTTGGATGATAAAATCAGTAGAGCTTCCCTTTATTTAGAACTACCCCTAAGATTTAAAGCGACTGCACTTCCAAGTGCACTTGTAGTTCAAAGTGGATTTACCTTTAGTAAATAAACCCCACCGTGTACATGACAAGTTCTTAAAGCAAAACTATACTCACCTTGGATCCAGAGATATGGGCCGGGATTCAGAAACAAAGTACGCTGGCGTATCTCCAGATACGCCGCCGTAAATTCAAATGTGTGCCGTCACATCTTTACACCGATTCAGAAAGCAAGATACGCCGAAAAACATGGCTTTAGCCGTCCGACGTAACTTGCCTACGCCGGCGTATCGTGGGCGCATAGTTACGCTGGACGCATTCAGCGTTCCCATTAAAAATATGCAAATGAGCTAGATACGCCGATTCACAAATGTACTTGCGCCCGGTGTATTGATATACGTCGTTTGAGCAAGGCGTATGACCGGCGTAAAGTTACCCCTGCTATATGAGGCACAGCCAATGTTAAGTATGGACCTCGGAACAGCGTCAAATTTTCCGTCGTTTGCGTAAGTCGTACGCGAATAGGGCCTAAGTTACGTTCACGTCTAAAGCATTGAGTATTTGCGACGTGATTCAGAGCATGCGCACTGGGATACGTCCACGGATGGCGCATGCGCCGTTCCTTCGGCACCTCATTTACATGGGGTCACGGGTCATTAACATGTATCACGCCCACCTTCCACCTACTTTGAATTACGCGGGCTTATGCTGGCCCATCTACGCCACGCCACCGTAACTTAGGACACAAGTGCTTTGTGAATACAGCACTTGCCTCTCTAAGTTGCGGCGGCGTAGCGTAAAAAAGATACGCTACGCCGCTCTAAAGATACGCAATTGTATCTGAATCCGGCCCATGGAGTCCCAGAGCTTCCCTTCAGCTGCTAACTTCTTCAGGCCGCCAACTTCTGGGTCTTGATTTCCACCCGCTTTCATTGGATGGGTGGATGGGTGGAGGTGAGGACACTCCAACATATGTACAGGCGTGCAGTCAGCTTCAGAATTGCTGAATTTCTACAGCGAGCATACACAGCTTGTTGTACAGGGCAGACAGGCAGGTAAGTAACTTTAATGCAAAAAAAGACTAAAGCATGTCTCTTCTGCATTTAAAATCCTGCCTGTTCATCCATTTTCTTCCCAACTTTAAATACTGATGGACATAGCATGGTTGTGTTTTATTCCTTATTAGGATAGCCATAAATAGCATAACCCCTCTACAGATATATGGAAAAAAAGTAATGATCAGGTGATAATCAGTCTGTTTAGGGCTAACTAGGGTGAAATATTCAAAAGAGTAATCTGCTCCAGGTGTGTGCAATACCTTGATTGGGACCAAGTAGGAGTGCTAGCTCCGGCCCCCCTCCATAAAAACTTGAGAAAAAAAAGAAACATGCCTTTTATTGCAGACAGTCAAAATACACCAGGGATATAGAGCTGGGCGTTTTTTTTTATTTTGATAAAAAACTCAATTTACGATTCAAAGCCGCGGTTTTGCCTAAAAACTCCTGGTCGCAGCTCCTGAGGACCAGCACAGTGTCAGCGCCGGTCCTGGGGAAAAAAATCGAACAAATCGATTTTTTGAAAATATGAATCGATTTGACCCATCAACTGGATTTTTAAATCTAATCAATTTTTTACCCAGCCCTACAGGGACACCAGGTGTTAGTTACGTAGACACATTTCACACATCTGATCTGTGCTTAATCATGATTAATCACAGATCAGATGTTTGAAACGTGTCTACGTGACTAACACCTGGAGTCCCTGGTGTATTTTTGACCGTCTGCAATAAAAGACACTTTTGGAAACTTTGGATGTGCAGCCATTTCTTCTTTTTCTTAGCGTGAAATATTGAAGGCTATCCATGTCACAAGTGCATATTCTTAAACTTTTTGAAACTGCTGAAAATTTTCCGTACAATGGTGCCAATATGTTTCTGTCTGATGGGAAGATTATATTAGAAACAGCAGTAAGTTGAATATGCAGATGTCTTTCAATGCGTTGCTCTCTTTGAAAAATCTATAGCCACTCTAACGCCGCTCCTGTAATGCCTCCTTCACACAGGCCTACCGATCTGTACAACTGTGTGAGGGGACGTCTTTATCCACATGGGATACACAGGTGTCCCAAACAGGCAGTGTGTTGAAATCAATGACAGGTGTCCAGCTGCTCTGACCTGCATGGGTCTCCAAGTGAATCTCCAGCTTTACATCTGTGAAAGTCCGATGCACAGATCAAAGTGCGTGTGAATTCTGATCTGTGCATCACACCCACACAGATGTACAGTATGGGATGTGCGTCAAGATCCATGCAGATCTGTCAATCTCGCGTTGGTAAAGACCGCCCTTTGCATGGGTGTATAATGATTACCCAATGTATACTTTTTTCTTTTGATGATAACTGGAAAAAAATCTGGTGATCTTATCTTCTAATAAGGCAGTGTAAAAGTGTAAACGTTCGCATGTAAGTATTTGGATCTAAGATTTTTTTTTTTTTTTTTTTTAGGTTTTGGGTGCGGCTTATTGTACACGGCTACGGTGACTGCAACCTGCCAGTATTTTGAAAAGCGACGAGGACTTGCACTTGGAATTGTTTCAACAGGTATGACATATCTGGTTGCCATTTCAGGTGTATCAGCTTTCAAATTGAATGCAAATTAGATTTCTTACACAAATGTAAAATATAACAGTGAGAGGGTGGAGAGCCGATATCTCTCCTGGCCTATTTATATATTGCGCATGCACAGAATGTATTTTAAGTAAAAACTGTAATGATATATATATATATAGGTTGTAATTTCTGACCTCTCTTTTTGAAAATGCTAGCTGCCTGGCTTTCATGTTTATGCTTTGGCTTTAATATCTTCCAAGTCACTAACCTAGAAAAAGTATAGAGATAAGGAGCCCTGAGATTTTTGTAAAACTTAGGTGCTGCATTCTTGTTCCAGGGTTTGCGATTTCGAAATATTGATACAGACACAATCAAAAACCAGCATTTTCAGAAGGTGGCCAGCAATGGCAGAAAAAATTAATACAGTTACGTAACTGTTAAGAATAACAAAGCATAATTTAAAAGCAACAAGTATAAGTGCCTACTGTAAGGACGTACAAGCCTGCTGATAACAGGAGATAGAAAAGGATGACCTCATAAGTCTGTTTTTGCTGCTTCACTGTTCAACCATAGGTTAGAGTCAGGGAGGTGCCTGGCTGTGTTGTATAACTCCAGCAGAGGAAAGTCAGGTAACCATGCTGGTGGGTCTGTCTTGCAAGTCTGTGAAAATCTGAGGATCGAATGGACAGAAGTATAAATCCTTTAGCAGGTATATCAGCTCCCATAAATGAAATGTAATGGTGTTCAGCTTTAAAGCTAAAATCCAGGCAAAAATTTTAAACCGTAATGTGGTTCATCCGATAAACTACAATATTTGAAAGACAAACAACATCCATTGTTTGCTGGTGGACCCAAATATACCCAAATATATGCAGCCTCTAAGCCATTGTCAGGCCCCAAATCCTCTCTCTGGGCTTCCTGTGTAAAGCAGTTCAACTTGATTGTGCTTCTTATGACAGGGGTGGATAAAGTTAATCACTGTGTATTCAGGCTGCCTTACCCATTAAAATAAAAAAATTCTAAAGAAACCATGTGAGGTAAACTAAGAAAAAAATAAATAAAGTGAAATAATATAGTGACACGAGCAGTGACTCTACTGTAAGATATAAGAACCGTACGATTTAATTTGTCATAAAAAGAGTTGTGCTACTTGAAATAATGGGAAAAACACACAAACAATATTCATATGATATGTGCAGTCACTGCGCAAAAAATTAAAACCACAGAGGTGATCAAATACCACCAAAATAAAGCTCTATTTTTATAAAATAAAATACATTAATTTTATTTGGTTACAGCGTCGCAATCGTCAGTTAAAGCTACGCAGTGCCATATTGCAAAAAAATGGCCTGGTCATTAAGGGGCAAATCCTTCCGGTCCTTCAGTGGTTAAGTTCAGGGATAGACTAATGATTCAGGCACAGTGGTTATTTTTCTGACTATCATTTATGAAGCCTCCTTGGGTCTTTGTGCTTGAGCTTGAATGTAAATATGGTACATTAAAAATACATTATTTGTACATAATTATTTGTATTTACACTTTACAGGTTCTAGCGTTGGAACCTTTATATATGCAAGTCTGCAGAAAGAGTTGATATCTTTCTATGGAATAGATGGGTGTTTGCTGATTATTGGGGCTCTGTCATTGAATATATTGGCATGTGGAATTCTTATGAGGCCCTTACCACAAGTATCAAGCAATAGACCAGAGAAAGCAGACATAGAGAAAATTCCAGATACCTACCTCATTTATCATGAAAAAGAACTTGACACTGAGGAACAGCTGGGGATGCTTGCGAAATCCCATACATTAAATGGGAACTGCAAATCTCAAGATACTAAGACTAGAAAAAGTGGAGTTACAACTCAGCTCGATATAGAAATCAACCATGGAGCTGCAGAGAAACAAAGCTGCAAACAGTTCATTAAAAGCAAGTTCCACAGCTACCTGGATTATTGGGAGGATACGCAAAAGCTGTTCAAAAACAAAGTGTTTGCTGCTCTTTTCATAAACATTCTGCTGTTTGACATAGGGGGGTTTCCTCCAGGATTTCTTTTGGAAGATGTAGCCAAAAGTGCCAATATTAGTAAAGAAGAGATGGCAGTGCCCCTAGTTTTCATCCTTGGTATCATGATGGCCATCGGCAAGCTCATCTTAGGTATCCTGGCTGATTTTAAGTGGATAAATTCTTTATATCTCTACGTCTTTACTATAGGTGCAACAGGCTTGGCCGTACTTGCAGTCCCTTTCGCCAAGACATATGCCACCCTGGCTATTATTGCTGGCACAGTAGGATTTTTTACTGGTAATTGGTCAATATTTCCATACGTAACAACAAACACTGTTGGCCTAGATAAACTCACTCACGCCTATGGGATACTGATGTTCTTTGCGGGTGTCGGAAATTGCTTTGGACCACCTATAGTCGGTAAGATATTATAGCTGCTATTATTGTTAACCACTCACTAAATAGTTATATAGACTTCACCTTTCTTATGGGGAATATTGTTTATAGTGTATAAAAAAAGTCTCAACACAAAACACAAATAAAAACCAGATGCTTCTACTTTTGTGGGATTTACATTCTTATTTTTGACATGGATCTCATAGATCTGGATTCCTGTTGTCACACCTTTAATAATGGACTTTGGCATATATATGTATATATATATATATATATATATATATATATGTGTGTGTTGCTATTTGAGGTCACGCATTCGCCGTGTAGTGTACACACAATCAGAATTTCCGACAACAAATGTTCGATGTGAGCCTTCAATCAGATATTCGGACCGTGTGTATGCTTCATCGGACATTTGCTGTCGGAATTTCCGACAACAAATGTTTGAGAGCTGGTTCTCAATTTTTCCGACAACAAAAGTTGTATGCAATTTGTATGCAATTCCGACACACAAAAATCTTACGCATGCTCAGAATCAATTTGACGCATGCTCTGAATCATTGAACTTAATTTTTCTCGGCTTGTCGTAGTGTTGTACGTCACCACGTTCTGGACAGTTGGAATTTCAGACAACATTTGAGTGACCGTGTGTATGCAACACAAGTTTGAGCCAACATTTTGTCGGAAAAAAATCCACGGTTTTGTTGTCGGAAATTCCAATTGTGTGTACGCAGCATTAGAGGACAGCTGTTCATTTGGTACAATTTGTCCTGTAAGGCAGGGACAAGGGCCAGTTTACTGCTCTTCAGACTTTAGGGGGGCTGGACTGTGCCCAGTGGGAGTAAACAATGTCCGATCTTTGATATTAGGGGGAGAAATAGTTGGCGTTAGTGGGATAAACAGTGCCCCATTTTTGTTATCAGTGGAAGGAATTATGCCCCATTGTTGGTGTCAGTGACTGACAGTCACCAGCTCTCTGCTCACTGAGAATTGAGTGATCAGCGGTGTTTGATCGCTCCGTTCTCAGCCTTAGAACTGACAGGGGACTGATGCTGCATCCACCTATGTAAGTATGATTCCAAAAAAAAAAACAACGTAGCTTCTCTTTTAAATTATATAGACTGGTACTCACAAACATCTCTAAATAAACATCAGCGCTCTAATGAAGAGGGTTTGCCCTTGAAACTGGTCAGTGGTAAAATGCGAAGATGGGGCTGCATGCTGAGCAAACAGGTTCAGTTATAGAGATTTTTTTCAATGCACCAAAAGTCAAACAGTGTTTTACTAGATGTTTTTAATTGACAAGATAAGTTTATAAAGAGATGTTTGTGAGTACCGGCCTAAGCAATTTTATAAAGAATTGTCCTTTTTTTTCCACTTGGGTCCCCTTCAGACAGACCCTATCTGGTCCAATCAGCAGAGGACCAGATAGGGCAAGATCTACAGCTGTATCAAGATCCACAGCTGAATCAGAGTAGAATAGAAGTTATTTTTCTGACACACATGTCTGATTTTTTTGCTGCATTAAAAACTGGAGTCTTCCTGACCTAGATTCAATCTATAGGCAGTTGGGCGTAAACAGATTTGTGTTTATGTTCATCCAGTTACCTCTGTTTTGACATGTTTAGGTCACAGACCTTTTCAATTTTTTATTTTTTTTGGCCCTGGATAGACTCAGAAGTTGCATCCAGCTGCCAGGGTCTCCACATTTACTAAACAAAGAGCCAGCTTACTGTCCTTCAGGCTTTAGGGGGGCCAGACTAGGGCCATTGGAAGTAGAAAATATCCTGACATCCAGTGAGAGTAAACTTTGCTCTATCTTTGGTGTCAGTGGGAGGACTAGTGCCTTATTGTTAATGTCTGTAGAAGGAATAGTGCCCCATCATTGATGTCAGTGGGAGGAATAGTAGCATTTCGTTGATGACAATGGATGGAATTGTGCACCATTGTTTGTATCAATGAAAGGAATAGTGCCCCATCGCAGTTTGAAGACCACTGCCGTAGACTAACATTAAAACCAAAAGGCAGACCTGATGAGACCGCCCGTGAGAGAGGGACTTAAACTAGGTAGGCGATGAGTAAGGGGTCCCTGTATTAGAACATTATATCCACCAAAGACTAAAGGGTTAATGAAAGATATCAAGACCATGTCTGTCAACTGTTTGTATGTTATGTATAAATATATTTATGTATGTTTTTGTTATTGTAATGTCTATAAAATTTCAATAAATTATTTTTGGAAAAAGAAAGGGACTTAAAGTGCCCACTGTATATAATTCAAGTTGTTTACATAATGGGGATTGATTCCACATAAAACGTGAAAAACAACTTGCCAAAGGAAGATATATTCCATGTAATGTCACAATAGTAACAAAAAAAGTAAACAAAAAGTAACCTACAGACTCTGGCAAAAGAGCCAGAGTCTGTAGGTTAATAATGTGAAATGGTCAAGTTGCTCCTTATAACATCCTTATATTTTATTCTGGGTTATTAATGTTTATTATTATTTTATTAATGATTTGCTTACAATTATTGTGGTCTTTGTTTTTTAGGTTGGTTCTTTGACTGGACGGGGACGTATGATATTGCCTTTTACTTTTGCGGCATTTCTGTTCTTATGGGTGGACTTTCCTTGTTGCTTGTGGCACTGCCATGTTGGAAGAACTGTGGAACAAATAAGTCAGAGCCATTTTCAAAGAGTTACTCTTATAAAGTAGCTGCAACTGCCTGACGGACCGAAGAACAATGTCTTATTGTTAAAGAATTAGTGCTAATATACTGCATGACAAATGCCTTCATTCTGGCCTTGTAGTACTGTATTAGCATCTATAAGATTTTTTTTACCTGTGTGCCTGGACAAGTAAGCTTTCTATGACTGCCCCAGCTTGTGCCTTTTTTGTAGCTAAATTCTGATTACAGATCCTGCTGCAGGCATCAGGTGAAGTCAGGAAACCACCACCATAGTCCACGAGCATAGGCATTGAGATACAGACAGTCACAGTTTGCTATAATGCTCTGTGGCAGTTCCACAAAAAAAAAAAGGAAGGCTGCAAAGGTTATGGGGTAGACATTGCAACAGAGAGCTAGCAAACATCGGGGAATATTGGTGCTTTTTATATACAACAGATTGTTGTTCTTTTCCTGCAATACATTATGACAGTTTATTTAGATAAAAAATCAATAGTGTTTTCTCAGCTTGAAATACTTATGCCTCTATCTCAGAAGGCATCTACTCAGGAAATGTTTCTGTTTAACCAGTACCATACTTTTAATTCCTGCCACTCCTTGGATTAAATGCTGACATTTTTTATTTTTAATTTTTGATGCAATAAAAATATTTTATAGATGAGAAGAAAGAAAATTCATGTCAGTACTATCTGAATCACGTCTGCCCTTTTGGACTAACATTTTTCTAAACTCTCAGAAAAGGTCTGAGGCCAGGGACCACCTAAAAAACACCTTATTTAGGCTGTATTCACACCTATGCGTTAGCGATTTTGGGCGTATTTGGGCGACAAAGTTAAGGAGTTTTGTACCCGCGATTTGCGGCGACAAAACGCGTATCCTGCTTTTTGTATAGCCATTGTCGGCTATGCGGAACGCCAAAGCCGCCCGATACGTGCGTTGGAAAAGGGTCAGGGCCTTTTTTAAAAATCGGCGTTTGACGTTCTATCAGCGTTCGGCGTTCGGCGTTAGGAGATGTGAACGATCTCCATAGACAATAATGCAAATTTGACGGTACGGCGTATTGTAGCATCACGCTTTAGGCGACAAAACGCCTAGGTGTGAATGGAGCCTTACTGTACATCAGGTATCTGCAATAATCTCTTGGAGCTCCCTAAAAAAATATGTCAGAGTTCTGAGATACTATCTTATCATTTTGACATACGTTATTTTCACAGTATTCCAACATACTATGAGAGCTTGCTTTTGTTTTTTCACTTAGATTCTTCCGTAGGCAATGTTATTCTTATAGCTGAAAAAGACTCAGTGGATCTGATAACCAGTTTTCAGCTACACACCTATTAGTGATAGGAATGTACTTGTAGTAATATGTCATACATATGTTTTACCACACAACAAACAGAATTTTATTCCCTGAGGGAAATGCAATATATGGTACTTTCCCTTTTATAATGTGCAATTATCTTATGCTGGGAAGTATACCAGTCCTTTGTGGTTGGTGGTGTTTTAATAGATTTCAGTTTATGCTGACATATTTATAAATGTAACTGGAAAGGCTACACCTGGTGTTCTTTTGGTCAAGACTAAAGATTGTCACATACAGCTCAAACTTTTGGCTAAATTCTGTGCTCCTGTTAGCACCACCCGGCTTGACAAATGGTGATTGTTCATTCAACTTTTGTTGAAGGAGCTGGGTAGAAAATTGTCGCCCAAATAGTGCCTGCGTCCAATTAGATGCAGGCACTGTTTGTGTATTCTGACAACCACAGTGACCAGTTGTCAGAATACAATATCCAGGAAGAAATTGTCATCCATCCATCCCTGCTGTAAAGTGTGGATGGAGGAATCTATTGGATTCCTTTTTGTTCTTTTGTTCAGCCCGCAAACTGAGTGTATGGCCAGCTTAACCAGCAAATGCGGTTTTGAGTCAAAAACAGTGTTTATGTAGCACATGTTCTTTTACTATATTGTTTAAAAATTGGTTTTAAGCAGAAAGTTTGTAGTTAAGTGATACCCATTAGCAACTACTTTAAAAGGTTAATGATAAAAAAAATCTGAATAACTTTCCGTATATACTCGAGTATAAGCTGAGTTTTTCAGCACATTTTTTTGTGCTGAAAATGCCCCCCTCGGCTTATATTCGAGTCACCTTTTTGTGATCTCCCGGATTTTGGGGACCCGGTACTGGCCACCCATAGGTCCTCTGGACCCCTAACTTAGCACACATGTAGCCCCACTCTTCCTCTACAAATGTGCAAAGATTTTTGTCTGGGGGACCTACAGCAGGGAAGCAATGATTTTTCTAAGTCGGGCACTCCTTCTATAGACTCCCATGTTAAACGGTAATTTCTCTCGTAATTTTTTGGACCCAGTACCGGCCCTTTTCATAGGCACACATGTAGCCCCATTTCTTCTCTACAAGTGTGCAAAGCTTGTTGTCTGGTGGACTTACAGCTGGGGAACCCCCGATTTTTCAAAGCCGGGCACCCCTTCCATAGACTCCCATGTTAAACGTCAGTCTAGTCATGGGCACAGTGAGGCATGGACACAGTGAAGCATGGGCACAGTGAGGCATGGGCACAGTGAGGAACAGTGAGGCATGGGCACAGTGAGGCATGCACATGGACACAGATAAACACCCTAGGCTTATACTCGAGTCAATCCTTTTTCACAGTTTTTTTGTAAAATGAGGTGCCTCAGCTTATATTCGGGTCGGCTTATACTCGAGTATATATACGGTAGATGCCTTTTTCAAGCTTTATACTGTTCTAGAAATGGTTGTGGAACCCACATATTTATACACAGTTACAAAAAGGAACAATGAAACATATATACCTAAAAAAAATGTTTTTCTTGACACACTTGGATGGTTAAGGCTGGTTGTAAAGGTTAGGCTATAGAGAGAGTGTGAGGAATCCGTTTAGAAGTGTTATGGAGTTATTGAGTTAAAGATTAAAAAAATCCTCACTTGAAGTGCGAGTCCTTTTGAAATGTCTGTGTACCTGAGAAACAAAATGAAATACAATCATTAATTAAATACAGCTATGTTTCTTGACATAAATAGTATTCTAAATAGGATATTTTTTTATAGTAACCAGAGGCTACTTGAGCTACTTGGGCTAATTGACTAGGAGATAAGATGTTTAGGCAAATAAAGAGTATCACTTAAGCTAGCTACACATGTTACAATTTGTTTTGTTAAGTTTCCTTTAGATTTACCTTCAACTATGTAGTACAAGGGCCTGCCTAATTGCATACAGTTTAAAAGTGTTATTATTTTATATGAGTTTTGATAAACTTAAAGGAAAATTGTATAATTGTGTAGCCAGGTTTAAACTCCAAGGTTTCCGCATTAACTGATGGCTTATACGATACATTACTCTACTAGTGCCAACGTTGGCTTGAGAGCACTTATAGGAGGTGTTGGTAACTTCAGGAGACCCTTTTTGAAGAGTCAACATGTCTATCTATCTGTTATTCGGTTGCAAGAACATTGATACAAAAGACTTATGGAAAGTGTGCTTTTGTTATCACCTAAACATTAGACTTATAAAAAGTCCTTTCATTGTGGGGGCAGCTGTGACCAGTATTCTAAATCAACCCTCTTCACACTGCTACACACCCTTAGGCTGCATTCACGCCTTGGCGAAAAAACGCCCGACGCTCGTGCCTCTGGAGGGGCGAATTTCCATTGCTGTCTATGAGATGGTTCACATCTCACGCCGAATGCCGAAACGCCGTACGCCAGCCGCCTGAAAAAAAGTCCCGGACCCTTTTTTTCAGGCGGCTATGGCGTTCGGCCATAGACAGCAATGGAAAGAATTTGTTAAAAAAAAAAAAAAAAAAGTTAATCCAATTTGCGGCAAAGTAAGCCGCGTACGTGCCGTTACTTGTCGCCTAGGTGTGAATGCAGCCTTCTAGTAAACGCTACACAAAAACAGACTACATTCTCATATATTGTACTACATTTTCAAGATGGCTACTCTCTCCTTTATCTCAAAATGCCAATAACATAAATGTATATATTATACTTAAAATATAGTCCAAACATGGGGTAACCTGACACAGTTGGAAGAGGGTATAGTGCCAGATCTGATCACTGACCTGAAATGTACAGTGAAAAACACAATCTGTGCCCAATACTCCACATTATATGATTGTATAACATATACAAAGTGCAGTAGGTGCAGTAGGAATGTGATGACAAGCGGTGACTTGTGACCACTACAACCCATTATTGCTTTGCAACTGCCTTATATGTATAGGTCATAGGTACACATACAATATTCTCATTACTGTCCAGACCCAGAAAAAAATTCAGGGTCTAATAGCAGAGATAAATATAAAACAAATTACCTTGGTAGGTATACATACTTATTCATGCCATAAAATCGTTATGAATGTACAGTTCAGGATTAAATGCCTTACATCTTTTGGACAGAACCGTTGTTCATACCACTCTCTAATCTATCTTTATTTCTGGTCTGTTATAGAGACTACACTTTCAAAGTACAACTAGCTCTTCAATGTGTATGATTTGTATGTACGGTAATTTATATAGTGATATTTGTTAGTATGTCTTTTTATTTGTGACCTTGTATAAAGGTTATTTTTGTACAAATTGGTAAATATATGTTTGCATGTAAATGGTTAGGACCTTTGTAAGGTGTACTAATCTGGCCATTTTTAAAGATATGATTCATCGCTCAGTGTATGGCACGCTCCTAAGATTCCCACTGGATCATTATTCTTTACCAGTGCCCACGCAAAGCTGATATATACTGTTTGGTGGAATTGACACTTAAAGATTAGACTAACCTAGACAGCTCAGAGTGGAACTCATTATGTTTGAAAGTGTTACTGTGATATAGATTAAACAATAAAGATTTTAAATAAAGACGTTGTGTCTGCGTGGCTTCTTTCAAATCTTCTGTGTAAGATAACACTTAAAGGGTCACTAAAGGAAAACATTTGTTTTGCTGAAATGACTGTTTACAGGGTATAGAGACATAAAAGTTAACTGATTCCTTTTCAAAATGATTAAAAATAGATAAAAATCAATCATATAATGTGCCTGCAGGTTAGTTTCACTTTTTAACTGGCTTCATGTTTCTTTAAAGTAGAAATAGACACACAGAACAAAAACAAACAAATCCAGGGAAGTGTTTTGTTTTTAAAATTAATCTGATTGGTTCTGGGAAGTTTTAGACACACAGTAATGACAGCTTAGACCAGTGTTTTTCAACTCCAGTCCTCATGGCACACCAACAGGTCATGTTTTCAGGCTTTCTATTATTTTGCACAGGTGATTTGATCAGTTTCACTGCCTTAGTAATCACCACAGCCATTTCATCTGAGGGAAATCCTGAAAACTTGACCTGTTGGTGTGCCTTGAGGACTGGAGTTGAAAAACACTGGCTTAGACCACCGTGAGAAAGCTCCCAGCACTGTGGTTATAAGGAAACAGACAAGCAGGAAGTGTGGAGAACACAGCAACTTCAAAGCAAAAACAAACAATAAGGACATGAAACCAGGACTGCAGTAAGGTAAAGGAAGCTATTTAGCTAAAAAAAAAAATCCATTAGTGATCCTTTAAATATAAAATGGTAAATATGTCGGAAGTGGAAGGGGGTGGTTTATACCATAGCAGCATAACAATGTGAATGTGTAGGTTTATATTGCTTGGGGACTCCAATAGTAAGAATGGAATTTTTTTATCTCAATGGGGTTTATTTACTAAAGGCAAATCCACTTTGCACTGCAAGTGCACTTAAAAATTGCACTGAACGTGCACTTGGAAGTGCAGTTGCTGTAGATCTGAGGGAAAGATCTGAAATGAGGGGAAGCTCTGCTGATTTTATCATCCAAGCATGTGCAAGCTAAAATGCTGTTTTTATTTTTCTTCCATGTCCCCCTCGGATTTGCAGTGACTGCACTTCCAAGTACACTTGCAGTGCACTTGTAGTGCACTTGTAGTGCAAAGTAAATGTGCCTTTAGTAAATAGCCCCCAATGTATTACATAAAACAATCCCTCAGAAAAAGTGAGACACCCAAAAATGAGACCAGAAAACCACATTAAGATATTTAACTGTTGGAGTCCTATAGAGCTCATGAAGGAAGGAATAACTAAGCTCATCAGCATCTGTAATGGAGTGATAGGTCCATATTACAGATATATGAGATTGGCAGGAGTGAATTCCTGTCCACATGGAGAATTGGTTCTCTTGCAAACGTATTGGAATGTGGAAGTGAAAGTCTGGTGGCGATACATAGCAGTCATCTGTCATATTGGGTGTGCTGGTTCTGCTTGCAAGAGGAATTGAATGCCTGGAAGATAAGGAAGAATGTGGATCCCTAGATTACACATATAGAAATGGACTGTAGTGTTGAGAATAACTCATTTTGTGAGTATTGGGTAGGCCCTGGTGATGAGAGTTCTATCTGGGGTGCCCTGGAGGTTTCCCGGGTATTGATTTAGGGCAGACTTAATAAGCTACCCTTGTAAACGTTGGGACTGGAACATGTTTCTTTGAGTAACAAGAGCTATGCTAGAGCATCAGGACCTGCTTGGTGAAGGCAGTAAGGAAGAAACCCTGAAAACGTCATGAATTGTGTAGAACTGTGGCAAAGTGCCAAACCTGGAGTGACATTCACTGCTACTTCTACTAAATCAGGAATGTTTAAATATGTGTGTATTCTACCTTAGCTTGGCTTATTGGTATTTAAAGTCCCAAAAATTAGAATAATGTACTAATTTCAAGTATTATACAAGCCCCATATGGACTCCAATACACAGTCCTGAATCCCAGGATGCTGTGGAGTGATCACACCCACTAAGCTAAACTTCAACACCACTGTGACAATGATGACATCCAAAAACCTGACCCAGACTAATGGCCCATACACACGATCCGAATATCGGACGAAAACGATCGTCCGATGATGGATCGTACGATTTTCGGATCGTGTGTACACTACTTTCGACAGCCGATCACGACCGTTCATCCGATTAAATTCGATTGGACAAGCGCGAACATTTTTCTCGTCCGATGTCCGATCGTCCGATTTTCGTTTAGTCAGTACAGCCGTCGTCCGACAATACAATACAAATACATTACAACACGTGACATCACTTCCGATCGTTTTTTTCTATCGTACGAGAATTTTCGTGAGTTTAAAAACTTATTTTATTTTACTCGCGATTATTAAGCGAAAAAAGTCGTACGATCCATCGGCCGATATTCGGATCGTGTGTATGGGCCTTTAGGAAAAGGTATAAAATATTTTCAGTAACAAATATCTGAATCAAAGGCATTCCTGCAAAAAAAAGGTTAATGCTTACTCCTTATGTGCCTCCGTTCTCTGCTGGCTGAAATCTCTTCATCATTCAGCTCACTTCTGAGTCCTGCAGTGACAAGGGGTCTGAGGAAAGAATCACAGCAAGCAGAGGGGGACCAGGCATTTGATACTCCAGGAATTATCTGATACCGAAGATTTGTGAACCAGCAGAGCTTGTGAAGACAGAAGAGATTTGCAGTGAAACCTTTGATTTGTGAATTTAGAAAAGTGACAGTGTGTTATTTTCAACACATTGGCTTTAAAACCAAAAGAATACATTTTAAGATCTAAACATTTAATCAAAACACAGGAAAGACAGCCAATCCTGGGAGAGCTAGAGGGGAGGGGAGAGGAGGAGAGGGGAGGGGTATGTGAATTGTGCACTTTTTACAGAAGCTGTGTATGTCTGCAAGCTAGTGCATGAGATATGTAAATAACCTGTCACTCAAGTAAGGACTTTGGTTTTATCTGCGAGTCTGTTTTATTTCACTGAACAATAAAAGAGGATTGCTCAGCACTGGATTAACTCTGAGTGGCAAGACTGGGCACCGATGATAGGAAATCTTATTCTCTACATTGTGACATCAAAAAAAAAAAAAAAATGTTGGGTTTACATCCACTTTAAAGTAAATCTAAGGATAAATAAAAACACTGGAGAAAAGTTATCTTTATTATAACAAAAGCTTGACAGATTTAGACATCATTTAGCAGTTAGTGCCAGCCAGTGGCTAGATTGAGAAAGCAGCAGACATTGGAGGGTTATTTACAAAAGGCAAATCCACTTTGCGTTACAAGTGCAAACTACAAGTGCAAAGTACACTTGAAATTGCACTGAAAGTGCACTTGGAAGTGCAGTCGCTGTAGATCCGACGGGAACATGCAAGGAAAATAAAAAACAGCATTTTAGCTTGCACATGATTGGATATAAAAATCAACAGAGCTTCCCCTCATTTCAGATCTTTCCGTCAGATCTAAAGCGACTGCACTTCCAGTCCAGTGCACTTTTAGTGCAAAGTGGATTTGCCCTTAGTAAATCTACCCCTCAGGTTTACAGCGACTGCACTTCCAAGTGCACTTTCAGTGCAATTTCAAGTAGTCTCCAGATACGCCGCCGTAATTTCAAATGTGCGCTTTGCGCCGATTCACAAAGCGAGATACATCCAAAAACATGGCTTTTGCCGTCCGACGTAACTTGCCTACGCCGGCTTATCGTGGGCGCATAGTTACGCTGGACGCATTCGGCGTTCCCATTATAAATATGCAAATGAGTAAGATACGCTGATTCACAAACGTAGATGCGCCCGGCCGCTTCATATATGCGATTTGCGTAAGGCTTACATCCGGCGTAAAGTTACCCCTGCTATAGCAGGCGCAGCTAATGCAACGGTATAGGCCAGGAAACGACGCCGTCTAATTTTACGTCGCGTATGCCGTTTACGTAGTACTACGTGAATAGGGCTGTGCGTAAGTGACATTCATGTCGTAGGCATTGCACCGACGTCTCTTAGGGAGTATATGCGACTTGATTCTGAGCATGCGCGCGCATGCCCAGTTCGACAGGCCATTCATTAGCATGGGGTCACGCTTAATTTAAATAGATGACTCCCACCTCCTTCCTACTTTGAATTACGCAGGCTTACGCCGGCCAATTTACGCTACGCCATCGCAACTTACGGAGCAAGTGCTTTGTGAATACAGTACTTGCCTCTCTTAGTTGTGGCGGCGTGGCGTAAAGAAGATACGCTACGCCCGTACAAAGATACGCCTCTCTACGTGAATCCGGGTCGTAGTTTGTACTTGGAGTGTAAAGTGGATTTGCCTTTCATAAATAATCCCCATGGTGTTGGTGAAATGTGTATTTCTTTAGATTATTACATGATAGTTTGTAGCAAATTATTTGTAGTTGTTTTTATGATAGTTTGTGGCAAATTCCTTAGGATTTTTTTTAATGATTAATGAAATCATAAATGATTGTTTCTGTTAGAATGGATTAGTGATAAACAGATGTTTAAATAGAACTGAGACAGAAAATCCTGACATTCACTTTACATCAGCTTCACAAGTTTGTTGTGCAAAGCAAGGCATGAACCATTGTTCATCCTGCATTATTATTATTTCATGATTTCGCAACAACAATACTTATACCAAATATTTTCTTTAATGTTTCTTCATTTTGTAATATCTGTCATTATGGCAATAAAAAAATAAAATAAAAATTATGCAAAAAATAAATAAAAAATACGGTCCTTTTGGCCTGTTTTTTTTCCCCACATGGCTCCATTGGATTGTTGAAAGAAAATATGTTCATTACTTCTTTTGTTCCCTTTTTTTTTGCTAGAATACACACACAGAAAATAAAATATAAATTATAAAGTAATATAAATCAAAATCTAAAGTACAACTGAGAACATGTTTTTGTTATCGTTCACATTGCTGACGTTGCTTTTGAAGGCGAAGAGACATAACAAGATATGGATAAGGTACAGACAGGCACAAGCAATGGCCCAGATTCACAGAGCAATTACGCCTGTCTAACTGGTGTTAGACAGGAGTAATTTCAAATTTTGCGCGCCGTATCACTAGTTTGAATCCTCAAACCATGATACGGCGGCTTCGGGCTTCGATCCGAGAGGCTTACGTCCTCGTAAGCCTTCGGATCTACACTGCGATATTTTTGCGGCCGCTGGGAGGAGTTTGCGTTGTTTTTTAATGCGTCGGGATATGCAAATGAGTACGAAGGTACGAGTGTCCCTCGCAATCGCCTACGTCATTTTTTGGCTACGTAATATTAGAAGAGCTTTTTGCTGGTCTAACAGTGCGTAACCCATGTAAAGTATGGCCGTCGTTCCTGCGTCGATTTGAAAATATATATTTTTTTTTAACGTAACTCGTTCGGGAATAGGAATGTACGTACGTCGCTACTACGACGTGACGACGTGTTTTCGCGCAATGCACGGCGGGAAATTTGCGAACGGAGCATGCGCAGTTCGATCGCCGCGGGAACGCGCCTATTTTAAATGCTTCACGCCCCCTACTCGCGCAGATGGATTGCGACGGGAGAAATACACTACGCCGCCGTCGTTTCCACGTAGAGCCAGGTAAAAAACGGCGGCGTAGTCTATTTCTGATACTCTACGAGAATCTAATTCTCTGTGAATCTGCCCCAATGTCTTTACATGTGGTCTGGCATTAAAATTAAAAATGTTTAAATAAGGAGTAGAATGGGTGAGATGTGGAGGGGAGTATAAAAAATCTTCATGGAAAGATGTAGAAATGAAAACATTTTAAATTGTGGATATATGTTATGACACATCAGGTTTATTTTTTTTGCCATTGTGTCCCATTCAGATTTTTCAGATGCCAGCCACCAAAACATACATAAATGTACACAGAAAGTATATTCATATATTCCACAATACATGGAAACATGATAATTTACTAGAGCTATTGTATGGTCTGGTCTGGTCCTTTGCGCTCATCTACCAAGCCCTGCTAAAGGTTCACAATGGGGCTGATTTACTAAAACTTGAGAGTGCAAAATCTGGTGCAGGTGTGCATAGTAGCCAATCAGAGTCCAGGTTTTATTGTCAAAGCTTAAGGCCCCTTTCACATGTCTGCTCCATTCGTCCGCTTATTACAAGTCTGTTTACGGACTTGTAATGGGCCCCTATGAGAGCGGATCCGTTAGCGGATGATGCATCCGCTAACGTGCGCAAGATGCGCATCCGTTTTTTCGGACGGAAGAATGTCCTATTTTTCTTCCATCCGGTGGAATGGATCGGATGCAAACAGACAGACGGTTCGTTTCCATCCGATTCCCCATAGGGGATAGCGGAGGAGAGACAGGGCGGTCCCTGCATAGTGTGCGGGGACCGCCCTGTCCGCCCGACAGCTCAGCGGAGACCCCCCGCTGAGCCGACGGACACACGGAGCGGACCGAAAAACGGACCACTCCGTGTGAAAGAGGCCTAAAAGTGATTGTAAACCCACTTTTACAAAAAAATAAAAAAAAACACACCACCTGCAAGACAAAGACATAATGAGCTAGTATGCAATACATACAAACTCATTATGTAATACTCACCTCAGATCGAAGCCCCCGCAGCCGTCCTCGTACACCGCTCGTGCGGCCGACATCTCTCCCGGGAGTTACTTCCAGGTATCGCGGCTCAGGCACTGTGATTGGTCACTCCCACGCATGTGCACGGCCTTCTTTAGGAACGTAGACATCGGTGCCCGTCATTTTTGTAAAAAACGAATTATCTAATTTATTTATGTGTGTAATTGGGTGGAAGACACATTGGTCCCCCAGTGGTCTGTTGCACCATGTACATTTTGGTGGTACAATTATTATATGGATTTATCGTGTGAGATCTCGCAATTGTTTTTGTAACCTTTTTCCTTAGTGGTTCTTTTGGGTTGGTATGGTTGCTAGGTCTCTTCTTTCCTGGGAGCTGTGATGCACAGTGTGGGCTTGTTCTCCTTCTCCCGCCCTTGTCACCATTCGGCGTGTGGGCAGGGAATTTCCTGCTGTACATTCGCACCATGCCCTCACCCTCGATGTGTGCTGTCACCACATGTGGTGTCATGGCGCTGATGCGCGTTCAGCCATCTTGATGCTGTCATGTGGGGCTGGTGTTTGTTGATCAATCTTGCGCCAGCGTCTTATGCCGGTTGGTGAGGGTGCCTCCCCTCTACAAGTGATGTCTACTTGGGAGCGACCCACAGCTGGCCATTTGTTAAAAATGGTAATGGCAGATGGAGTGAATTTCTTTCTTTGCCCCCCCCTCCCCCCCTTGTGTTTACTATTTTGGAATGCCTTCTGGACCCTTAGTTCCAGCATGTAAGACTATTATGGCACTAATTCTCTTTGTGATTTTGTATTAGATTTTTTTTATTTGAGGTGATGGTACGTGGGGAGCCCCCTTGCATTACATTATATTTGCCATTTTCTGAGACAGTCATGCTTTTTACTAAACTGTCCCGATATGGTCGTGTCCCAGGAAGCATCCCAGAACCTATACTGTGCCCTCCTGACCCCCCCCCCCCTGTACTTTGCCCTTCTGCATCCCCCCTGTACTGTGCCCTTTGTGTTGACTTATTGAATGTTTTACTTTTGTAAAATCGATTTTATTGAAAGTACTAATGAATACATGTTTAATTTTATCAACTATTTATACTTTATTTCTTGAAAGTAGGTGTGTAAATTGGGGCAGGCTGGTGTGGCCCCAGTGCATTACTTTGCCCAGGGGCCCATAATGCTATCAAGACGGCCCTGCCTAGAAGAGGAGGTAAGAGGTTGCTCCATGCAATACCCACTTTTTTTTATTTTATTAAAAAAAAATGACTCTTTAAACACTTTAATGACAATATTTGAGAAATCTGTGAGAAATAAAAAAAAAACAGAGGTTCCAACCCTTCACCGTTCTATTAAGAATAAAATAAAAACAGTTTGCACTTGTACTGTTTTCATTTTAATACGTTCAGTATATATTTTTTAAATATTATCTTAGTTGCACATGAGTTGTAAAAGCTTTGGAGCCAGTAAACCTCTGTGCTGTCAGTTTATAATCAGTTTTTTTCCCACCACATGGTGTCAGTACTGTCACTGCTAATGCTGGAGCTGTACTCCTCAAAGGCCCATTTTGTGATGTAAATGGAAACCATGTTTGATACAATAGTACAAATGTATGTGATGTATAAATATTTTCTTTGTTTTGTCACATACAGTTTATATATAAATATATATATATATATATATATATATATATATATATATATATATATATATATATATATATATATATATATATATAAATATATATATATATATATATTAGGGCTGGGGAAATTAAAGATTAATTCCTCGATCAATCTTTAATTTTTTTGATCGATCAAAATTCTTTTGATCAAACAAAATTCTTGACATCACCGGACAGCCTGGATAGTGAGACTTACCCTGCAAACTGCACCCATTGGATTGAGGTACCTTTGCATCTGTGGAGCAGGAGGATGCATCAGGCTCCATCAGGGGAAGGGGGCAAAAATAACCAACGTTTTCCTGTCCTAAGCAGTTTTGTGCAGACAATTCTTTGTATATCTGCAACATCTGTTCCATGCGAAAGACTGTTCAGTTCTTCAGGGTATATTGTTAATAAAATGCGATCATGTCTGCTTCCAGAAAATGTAAACGCTCTGGTATGTCTGTGTGACTGGCTAAAGTGATGCCTACTTGCCTACTATAAAGTGACTGACAGTCAATATACTAGATACGTTTTATAATTAAAGTTACACTAACTTTATACGTTTTGTATGTGCGTTATAATTAATCGAAATTAGTCGATTAATCGTTTAAAATAAAAATCGATTAATCAAACACAAAAATTGTAATCAGTAACAGCCCTAATATATATATATATATATATATATATATATATACACACAATGGTTTGTATTGAATTAATTTGCTGTGACCATATCAGCTAACTATAGGCAGGAAGTATTTTTTTTAGTAATGGGCTGCACTTGGAAATGTTTCTGTATTTATAGCTAATATGTAGAAAATCAGTGAAGCTTCAGGTTAGAACCAGTTAACACCCCAGCGCCTCCTCTCGCTTCCGCACTGCCACTAATACAATACATAGATTCATGCATTGCATGAATCTATGGATTGCCGCTGCCGCCGGCTATTCAGATGGCCGGCCCCCTGGGGAGAACGGGGCATCTGAATAACGGCAGCTGGTTGGCTGTGGAAATGCCTATCAGAGCCAGTGGCTCTGATAGGCTTTCCGATTACAGCCTGAGGGCTGTAATCGGCTTTCAAATACTTATCCAAGGGACGCATGGGGGGTGCGTTCCTTGGATAAGACTGACAGGTGTCTCAGCCAATCAGGTTCACCGGTTCTGGTTACCGGTAACCTGATTGGCTGAAGCGTCATCAAGGGCGGGAGAAGACATCGAGGGACCAATGATGGGGCACTATTTCTCCCACTGACACAAATGATTGCGCACTATTCCTCCCAATGATACCAATGATGGGACACTTTTCGTCCCACTGATACCAATGATGGGACACTATTCATCCCACTGATACCAATGATGGGGCACTATTTCTCCCACTGACACAAATGATGGGGCACTATTCCTCCCAATGATACTCATGATGGGACACTATTCCTCCCACTGATACCAATGATGGGGCACTATTTCTTTCACTGACACAAATGATGGGACACTATTCCTCCCATTGATACCAATGATGGGGCACTATTTCTCCCACTGACACAAATGATGGGACACTATTCCTCCAAATGATACCAATGATGGGACACTATTCTAGTGCAATTAGATTTGTGAATTAGGACTGACTCCTAACTAATTCTCTCCCTATAAGCACAATCAGGAACATTTCCTTACAGTAGCTAATGCAGAGTATGTTACAGGAACATATGCAATGCTAAAAGACAAGGGAAGAGGCGCCTCTAAGTGCAGATGTTGTTAAAACAATTTTAATAAGTAAAATAGTACAGGCAACTCACATGTGAGTTGCCTGTACTATTTTACTTATTAAAATTGTTTTAACAACATCTGCACTTAGAGGCGCCTCTTCCCTTGTCTTTTACCACAGTTTTGAACACGGTTTCTGTTCTACAACGATGGCAGCCCTGAGGATATAGGTGTGACCCCCACATACACTTTTACCCTTTACCCCTGGGTTCCCCCCCCTTTCCCTCTCTCTGTTGGACATTGAACCCGCCATGTGATTTTACATCTTTTTGATACACAATATATATTTGATTTTAATAATTAAGATATATGTATGTACGTATTTATTCAATTATAACCACCACCACACTCATGTTTGCCGAGGTAATAGTATCAAGGCACTACTGTATTTAGATTTTGCGCATTTCTCTCCTTGTGCAACATATGCAATGCTGGTGCAATATGCAGAGTATCTGACAGGAACATATGCAATGCTGGTGCAATATGCAGAGTATGTCGCAGAAACATATGCAATGCTGGTGCAATATGCAGAGTATCTGACAGGAACATATGCAATGCAGCTGCAATATGCAGAGTATGTCACAGGAACATATGCAATGCTGGTGCAATATGCAGAGTATCTGACAGGAACATATGCAATGCAGCTGCAATTAGGTTTGTGAAGTAGGACTGACTCCTATATATTTCTCTGCCTATAAGAACATCAGGAACCTTCACCCTAAATTATCTAATGCAGAATATCTGACAGGAACTGCAGCTGCAATTAGGTTTGTGAAGTAGGACTAACTCCTATATATTAACTCTGCCTATAAGAACATCAGGAACCTTCACCCTAAAAACATTTACTTGTATTTCTGCTTTAACTACTTTAGCTCTCACACCTATAAACTAGAGACATTTTTGCATTTCTGCTATGGCCCTGTTATTTCTGCAATACTTGCCGCGAACCCGAACTCTAAAGTTCGGGTTCGTACCGAACTTTGTTTTTTTTGGACCCGAACCCGAACCCAAATTTGCTGAAAGTTCGGGTTCGGGTTTGGAGTTCGGCTATGTAATGGCGCGCTGCACGACAGCCAATCGCCATTTGTTTTACTTGTGTGACCTAGAAGCCTACTAATGGCATGTTTTTATTCCATAAGCCTAGAGTCGAGAAGGATAACATATTTATAGCTGTTGGTGGCCCCATGAGGTCCCTAGTACAAAAAAAATCTCTCTAACTAGACATAGGCAACAATAGTAGTATAGCCTTTTAGGACAAGTTGCATACATGTGTTCCTGGGTTTTTGGCAATTATCAGTGTAGTGTATGGTAACTATGGTGTCATGGAAGCAATGCAACATGTTAGCAGGTAGGTTGTGGTGATGTGCTTGAAGAAATCAAAAGCCCTCCAATAAACAATTGCAAAGAACAGTGGAGCCTTCTCTCATTCGGTAAGATAAGTATGTAGGCCATAAGGTTACCACCTCATCGCTTTAAAACCAAACACATAATCTGTAAGGTTTGACCTTGCATTATATGTTTTTGGTAAATCTGAAGACAAAAATCTAAAAATGTGTATGGGGTTTAAATGGCAGCAAGGGAGAAGCTGTTCGATTGATTGCTGCAACACTGGTTGACCTGCGCAGCCATCTTTAGTGAGGGCAATGCTAATAAATAGCACTGTCCCACTGCAGTTGTCATGCATTTGCAAAGTGGATAGAGTAGGGGCAGGATCCATGATGGTTAGAGACAACTTATTTAGTGCCAGGGAGAGGTTCCTGGCGAGGAGGGACAGAGCAGGGTTACCACTGCTGGATCCACTGTTTGGAGAGCTGGAACAAGGATCTTTCTATCAGTCTACTAAAGGACGCCTGCACTGCTGCTCTGCCTATCAGACACCCCCCTTCACTATTGCACATCAGTCACCTGTAGTATTGATTGGGATTAAGAACCTTGCCCCTGCCCTCAATGTGATAATTATTACTTCTAATTAACAAAATAATAATGGTGCAACTTTCCTTGGTCTCTGTGTACCTTTACTCCATCTTGGGTATCAATCAACTTGCCCCACCCACAAGTAGATTTTCTCTTTGCAAAGTACATTTTTACTTAGCTTAGTAAATAATAATATATATTTTTTTATTTAAACTTACCTTGAACATGGTTGGATGTTCTTTGCGAAGTGGATTTTCACCTTTTTTCAACTTATTCACTAAGATAAGAGAAAATCTTGCTAAAGTCTCAAAAAACACTCTGGCATGCAAGAAGAGGTACCCTAATGGTACACAAACATAATTCTCTATCCGGCTGTGGCCAGGGGTTGTGGCCAGGGGGCGTGTCCAAGCCCATGTCATTCTTGCCTGAGCACAATTTGAGAAAACTGGAACACATTTCATTCAAATGAACTGCTACATGCACCACAATGAATCTATAGTCATAACTGTGGCATTTCTTGTAACACAGCGCCCTGCAATGCATAGCAGTGTTATAATGCATTGCGGAGCACTGCAACACAGATACATTGTGGGAGTGTTTTCGTGTGGCATTCAAAATAAATAGCAACACAGCAAACCCAGGAACAAGTTGCAAAACCTGGACTGTGCAGGTCAAACAAGTACAGGTGGCAACCCTACATAACACGCTGATAAGATGCTGGTTTTCCAGCATGTCCCTTGTGTTGGAAATACAACTGTAGACACTGACCGAATGTCAGGAACTGTATGAAAATGGACGATATCCCGCCCATGTGTTCTCAGCCTTAAGCCTCGTACACACACAACCAGTTTTCCCATTGGGAAAACTGCCAGGAGAGCTTATGGCTGAGAAAAACGGACGTGTGTATGCTTCTTCGCAGTTTTCCCGTCAGGAAAACAGACGGGAAATAACCTGCTCTCTATTTTCCGTCAGGATTCCGGCGGCTTATTTTCCTGCCAGATTTACTAATACTATATGGGAAACACTGTGAGGCAGTGCCCATGGAGCATACACGCGGCCGGGATTCCATGCCAAAGCTCCTTGGTAGTTTTCCTGACATTTCTCCGCTTTCCCCTCGGTTTTCACGGCGGACTTTTTACTGATGTGAAAACCGAGCGTGTGTACAGGACTTTACACATTGCTTTCAGGAAGCTCATTCACTTTAAATAAGCCCGTAATGAACCCATGCTTACAAAACAAAGTATGTATAATTTGTTTGGTAACACAGCACTTTAAACACAGTGGGCCAGATTCAGAGAGCCACTACGCCTGTCTAACTGGTGTTAGACTGGAGTAATTTCAAATTACGCGCGTTTTTTAGCTAGTCGAAAACCTCAAACCATGAATAGACGGTTGCGGGCTTCAATTCGACTGGATTACGTGTTCGTACGCCTTCAGATCTACGCTGCAATAAAATTGCGGCCACTGGGTGGACTTCCCGCCGTTTTCCGCGTCGGGGTATGCCGGCGATCCCCGAAATTAAGATCTTCAATCGCAATCTCTTATGGCACCTTTAGTCATCTTTTATTTGCGTAACACTATACCAGCTTTTTGCTTCTCTAATATTAGACAGCCCATGTTAAGTATGGCCGTCGTTCCCACGTCGAATTTCTACGTTTTCCGACGTCTTTTATTATTTTTTACGTAAGTCATCCGGGAATAGGAATGTTCGTAAACGACACTACTCAAACAACGAATGACGTAACGACGTGATTTCGCGCAATGCACGGCGGGAAATTTCTGAACGGAGCATGCGCAGTTCGATCGCCGCGGGGACGCGCTTAATTTAAATGCTTCACGCCCCCTAATCGCGTATTTCGATTACGCGGCGAGAAATAGACTACGCCGCCGTAGCGTACGGGCAAAAATCTACCAGGATTCGGTGTAGAGCCTGGTAAAATACAGCAGCGTAGAGTATTTCGATTACGCAGAGCAATATTAAGTGTATCTGAATCTGGCCCAGTATATTCAAATATGCACAATGGGGTTGATTTACTAAAGGCAAATCCACTTTTCACTACAAGTGCACTGCAAGTGCACTAGGAAGTGCACTTGGAAGTGCAGTAGCTTTATCTGATGGGAAGATCTGAAATGAGGGGAAGCTCTGCTGATTTTATCATCCAATCATGAAGAAGTGAAAATGCTGTTTCTTTATTTTCCTTGCATGTCCCCATCGGATCTACAGCGACTGCACTTCTAAGCAGAGGTGTATTTAGGTTTTGCACTGCCCTAGGCCTGACTAAACGGTGCACCCCCTAATTTAAATATGACCCACCCCTTCCTGTCAAAGCCACACCCCTTCATCTTTAAGACCCGCCCTGTCATATTCATGGGAAGAGGACAGAGGTACGCCGTGGGTGACGGATAGAGGGACGCCGTGGTGACGGACAGAGGGACGCCGTGGTGACGGACAGAGGGACGCCGTGGTGACGGACAGAGGAACGCCATGGGAGACAGACAGAGGGTCACCGTGGGAGACGGACAGAGGGACGCCGTGGGAAACGGACAGAGGGACGCCGTGGGAGACGGACAGAGGGACGCCGTGGGAGACGGACAGAGGGACGCCGTGGGAAACGGACAGAGGGACGCCGTGGGAAACGGACAGAGGGACGCCGTGGGAGATGGACAGAGGGACGCCGTGGGAGACGGACAGAGGGCCGCCATGGGAGATGGACAGAGGGACGCCGTGGGAGACGGACAGAGGGACACGGACAGAGGGATGCTGTGGGAGACGGACAGAGGGAGCCGTGGGAGACGGACAGAGGACAGATGCCGCTCGCGGCCTTTTCCCAGGATCGCCGCGAGCTGAGGGCATGATGTTTTAGGCAAGGCCGCAGCTTCGGCCTAGTCCTCAGAGCACCAGGCCTATGGAACAATTTTTTTTTTGTCCATGTCTACCTTCCCAGCCAAGACCCCACTCGCCAGGACGCGTTTTCTAGTCGCCATGGCGACCGGGATTTGTCGAGCCCTGGGTTACAGCGTGGCTACCTCTCTGGTGCTGCGAGTACAGCGTGGCTCCCTCTGTGGTGGCATGGGTGCAGCGTGGCTCCCTCTCTGGTGGCGCGGGTACAGCGTGGCTCCCTCTCTGGTGGCGCGGGTACAGCGTGGCTCCCTCTCTGGTGGCACGAGTACAGCGTGGCTCCCTCTCTAGTGGCGCGGGGTACAGCGCGGCTCTCTGGTGGTGCAGGGTACAGCACGGCATGGGGTACAGCGCGGGTCTCTGGTGGTGCGGGGTACAGTGTGGCTCCCTCTCTGGTTTCTCAAGCACAGTATTCTCTTTTGCGCCTCTTCTAACACCCCCTCCCTCCAGCAGAGTGCTTGCATGCTGGGGGCTGTAGCTTAGTGTCTATGGACACACTGGGGCCAGAGACTTAATTTTCCATGATGCCCCCCCAGAGTCTTGTGATTGGTCCTCTGCCGCCCCCCGCAAAGTGCCGCCCTAGGCCTGGGCCTTGTCGGCCTAGGCCAGAATACATCCCTGCTTCTAAGTGCACTTGCAGTGCAAAGTGGAGTTGCCTTTAGTAAATAAACCCCAATGTGTTCTGCTCAAGAGAAAGTGTATTGTTTTATACTGTATATATGGTTGGTGTGCTATTCAGATTGAATGGCAATACACAGTGAAGCATGGTTTTTAAAAGTAAGCACAGGTACTGTATGTGCAAAAGTTGTGACAAAAGCCATATAGTAGTTTTCAAGGGAAAAGTTCCACCTAGAGTATGTCAGATATATAATTCAAGTTAATAAATTAGGCCTAATCAGCCAGTACATGAAAGTTTACTCCAGTAGCTCACATTAAAAAAAAGCCTAATCATTTGCTGGTACTTGGAAGACAGAAGGAAAAACATTTCCACTATGCAGGAATTAGGTGCTGATATTAAATATGACTTACGTCAAACTTCACCTTACAGAGACACGTTATATAGCTATTTCTGGTGATGCTGAGTCAGTGCAGCATTAGCACATGTAATACCAGTGCAAGTGTGATCATCTGAAACATGAGCAGTTGTTTGTTACGGTTTAAATACATGTTCTTAAATGTGACTAGAAAATGTGTGCTGCTTCATGAGCCGGTAATTCTAAATGGTTTGTAATAATACAATCCCTAAAATATTTACGGGCATACCCCACTTTTAAGTACACAATGGGGTTTATTAACTAACGCTGGAAAGCATAAAATCAGGCTCACTTCTGCATAGAAACCAACGAGCTTCTAACTCCAGCTTGTTCAATTAAGCCTGGTACTAAAATCTGGAAGCTCATTGGTTTCTATGCAGAAGTGAGCCTGATTTTGCACTTTAAAGTAAATAAACCCCATTGTGTACTTAAACTTTCACTCATCACTGAAAAGAAGATGAAGAGAGATGGAGCAATACAGTAGTGCAAAGCAAGCAATGGAGCAAAATAATAATAATGTAAACACACCTCATAGGGTAGGAGCTACAGATGAACATGGACCCCCCACTCCTGCACAGCCAGGCACACCAAATGTCCACAGTCACACAGAGTCAGGGAACAGTGCGTAGCTTGGTTTTTGTTGTTTATTAGGGGGTTAACAACTTGGATGGGGATGGGAGGTTAAGGGATGCCCACTTGACTTAGAAAACTTCAGGGACAACTTCCTATATGACTTGCTGGAGGGAGGGGGCAAAAGCAGCTTTTGCTTTGGGGGGCGTGCGGACCACCCCTACCCGTTCCGGCTGTCGTTGTGCCGCCTACTGTTGGACTTTGTAGGCCTGTACCACATTGAGCCACACTGTCCTTAAGCCATGGTTTTATTTGGGCTCGTTATGTCTCTCTGCTTCTGCCAGTGGGTGAGGCAGGTTCAGATTCCTTAGAATGTTAATACCCAGCACTATGGGTACCAAGGATACAACTGGGCCAAGCGTGACCACAACTCTGTCCTGCTCCACTAATTGGTTGAAGATTTGGATCCTCACCCATGTGACCCCTTCCACCTGGATAGGTAGGTTATTAGCTGCTTTGATGGACAGTCAGGAGGAATCCAGCTGGTCTCAGCGACCCAAATGGTTGAACGTAACAGTGATATTACATGATGGTAGGAATAAACCGAAATTGTAATCTGCTGCACAAAAAAACTGTACAATTCAAGCAGCCAGCACCAACATACAGGATACACTATAGAAACAAAAAAAAAACAGTACACTACTGTGCTGCAGATGGAAAGTGCAACTATTCACAGGTTGAGGTAAAATGCAGCAGGAAAAAAATGGATGGAACATAATGGATGGAGCAAAATATTAATTCAGATATGCCTTTCAGTTAAATAGGCGCTGATTGATGTGGCAGGAAACCCACACAATTGTAACCGGGTCAAGATCCAAACCAAGGACCTTAGCACTGCAACGCAGGGGTGGTAACCACAACACACCTGTGCTACAAATAGAAAGAGTAAACATAGTGTCAAAGCAATGGGGCAACACAATGGCTAATTGTTAGCACTTCCACCTAACAGCACTAGAATTGTTGGTTCAAATCCCAACCACAGCACTACCTGTATGTTCTCCCTATGCCTGCATGCGTTTCCTCCTACACTCCAAAGACATGTTGTAGGTAAAATAGCCCTAGTATATTATGTATGTGAATATAGGGACCTGAGACTATAAGCTCCTTAAGGACAGTGAATATATATGTAAATTGATGGCACTATATAAGTACCTGTAATAAATAAAGCTCACCCTCACCAGTGTTTTGTTTCCCCATTTACTGTACATCCAGTAACAAGGTAGAGGTGAAAAGAAGACTTGTAAGTGAATCAAAACTGCAGCAGATAAAAAACCGGTTTCCTTTCCGACAGACGAGACTGTACTTTATTGGTTCAAATGGTAGACCTAGATAAACATAATGGGTGGAGAAATTACGTTTTATTTTTATTGGCAATAAGTATTCCAAAATAAATTGAGATATCTCTTTCAGTTAAATTGATGCTGATTGATGTGGGAGGAACACTACACAATTGTAACCTTGTCAAGATTCAAACCGAGGACCTTATCACTGCAAAGTAGGGATGCTAACCAGAACCCCCCTGTGCTACTATTAGAAAGAGTAAGCAGATTGTCAAAGAAACGAGTTAGCACACAAGTTAACACTTTCACCTAACAGCACAAGGGTTGTTGGTTTGAATCCCAACCATGGCACTTACCTGCATGGAGCTTGCATGTTCTCCCTATGCCTACATGGGTTGCATCCCACACACTCAACACTGGTGGATAGGTTAATTGTCTTCTGTCTAAATTGGCCCTAGTATGTCTAAATGTGAGTTAGGGACCTATATATGTAAAAGGCTGTGGAAATTGATGATGCTCAGCTACTTGAGGGCAGGGACTGATGTAACTGTACAATATATATATAAATGGATGGTTCTTAGCTGCTTGAGGGCAGGGACTGATGTGAATGCACTACTGTGTGTATATATATATATATATATATATATATATATATATATACACACACATACACAGTCGCGTGAAAAATATTTGCCCCCTTCCTTTTTTTTGCATATATTTCACACTTAAATGATTCAGATCATCAAACAAATTTTAATATTATACACAGATGCCCCAAGTAAATCCAAGATGCTGTTTTTAAATTATTTAATTTATTAAGAGAAAAAAAGCTGTTCAAACCTGCATGGTCCTATGTGAAAAAGTAATTACCCCCTCCCATGCTGAATCATGAATGAACTGTGATTAACCACAATATTTTGGAAAGCTGAGTTAAATTTCACTTGCCACAGCCAAGCTTGATTACTGCCAGACCTGTTGAATGAAGAAATCACATAAATAGAAGCTGTCTGTCAAAGTGAAGCATGCCAACAGATCACAAAAAAGGTACACATCATGCCACAATCAAAAAAAAACAAAAACAAGAACGGATTAAAAACAAAGTAATGTACATGTAGGAAGCATCTCAAAGCTATTTCTAAAACTTTGGAACTCCAGTGAACCACAGGGAGAGCCATTATCCACAAATGGAGATAACTTGGAACAGTGGTGAACCTTCCCAGGAGTGGCCAGCCTGCAAAAATTACTCCAAGAGCATGACGGCGACTCATCCAGGAGGTCATAAAAGAACCCAGGACAACATCTAAAGAACTGCAGTCCTCACTTGCGCCAGGTAAAATCAATGTTCATGATTCCACAATAAAAAAGAGACTGGACAAAAATGGCATTCATGGGAGAGTTCCAAGGCCAAAGCCATTGCTAACCAAAAAGAACACAAAGGCTCATCTCACATTTACCAAAAAACATCTTGATTAACCCCAAGACATTTAGGCAAATATTCTGTGGACTGATGAGACAAAAATGTTTCTTTTTGGAAGGTGTGCGTCCTGTTACATCTGGCATAAAACGAATACAACATTTCATAACAAGAACATCATACCAACAGCGGTGGTAGTGTGATGGTCTGGGGCTGCTTTGCAGCTTCAGGACCTGGACGACTTACCATAATTGATGTAACCATGAACTCTGAGCTCTACCAGAAAATCCTAAAGGCGAATGTACGACCATCAGTTTGTGACCCCAAGCTCAAGTGCACTTGGGTTATGCAATGATCCGAAACACAACAGCAAGTCCACCTCCAAATGCTTTAAACAAAGAAAAATATAGGTTTTGGAGTGGCCTAATCAAAGCCTGGACTTAAATCCAATTGAGATGCTGTATCATGACCTTACACAGTCTTTTAAGGCTGGAAAACCCTCCGATGTGGCTGAATTAAAACAATTCTGCAAAGAACAGTAGGCCAAAATTGCTCCACAGCAATGTGAAAGACTCATTGCCAGTTATCGTAAACACTTGATTGCAGTTGTTGACGCCAAGGGTGGCACAACCAGTTATTAGGTTTAAGGGGCAATTACTTTTATACACAACTGTATATATGAAAATTGATGGTGCCATATAAGTACCTGTAATAAATAAACCTCACTGTCACCAGTGGTTTGCTGCTCCATTCAGGCCTGGTTCACACCTATGCAGTTTTCAGTTTGCATATTCCAGGTGCATTTAGCATTTTTCATTACCCATTGATTCATTGATCCATACTACATCCATAGGGAACTATGTTAAACGGACTGTAGTGTGTATCTGCAAAACTGAAAAAGGACTAAAAAATGCCTAGGTGTGAACCAGACCTAAGGCTGGATTCACATCTATGCATTTTTAGTGCTTTTTGCATTTTGAAGATTTGCATTACAGAATGTGTTCCATAGGAAACCATGTTAAATGGACTGTAGTGCAAATCTGCAAAATGCAAAAAGCACAAAAAATGCATAGGTGTGAATCAGACCTAACTGACCATCCAGTCACAAGGTAGATTTGAGAAGAAGACCTGTAAGTGAATCAAAACATGACTGGTGTACTACTAGTGTTTGCTAAATAACCAACCACCCACCTCTTAACCACCTACATTAAACACTCGACACCTTCTGGATTAAATGGCCAACAAAGGCCCCTTTATTAAATCCAAAAGGTAAATATAAAATTAACTTTTAAACAACCATTTTAAAATATATATAACCGTATAAACTTTTTAACATTTACCAACATTCTTTTTGAATAAATTAACCCAAACAACAACCACTGTAGACACAACACTGTAGACACAAAACTGTAGACACAAAGGTTCCTGAGAGAAAGGGAAATAAAAAGTGCAAGGCAATGGGCTGTCCTCCAACAGAAAGTGTCCGGGCCTCTAGCCGTACGTCATAAGCTCAAGAGACCATAGCTTCCTCCTTCATTTACTCTTCAGCCCGATTGCCAGTAGCCCCCACCTAACCGGATAGGGAAGGTGCCCATCCCATGACAGGCCCCAACTCCTACCAACCATCTCAGGTATATCGATCTTATATCTCTATACCACCCCCACCCAATTCTCAGGAGCCCCAAAACCAATGCCACAGACGCATACGGTGACACCTCACACGTGTGCGGCCCGCCACAGCCCTAAGGCCCGTTGCAACCCGTCCTGGAGCCCCAGGACCCACAAGTCAATGCCCACAGGGGTCAAGTGCACCCCGTCACCCCTGAGGAAAAGGGGGAACTCCCTTTTTTGGCTCGCAATGGCGAACCACCAACCCCCCGTGATGGGCGACAAACTTAGAGACGGCCTTATTGGCCTTAATCCTGGCCCAATTAACCCTGTCTACAGGCCGAGCGCCTCTCCAGGCCAACCTCCCCACCATTTCGGACCAAACCACCAACGTGTCGAGGAATGCGCTCCTGAGGTGCATAAAGTCCCACTTGATGACCCGAATCAGATCTCGGGAAGCTCTAACGCACAGGTCATTGCCCCCGAAATGCAGCAATAGCACTTCCGGGGCCCTGTCCAGCCTAGCATAATGCTGAACTTCCGGCACCACCCTGGACCAAAGCATACCAGGGATGCCGATCCAACGGACAGTAGCCTACTCCCGCGAAAAACCCAACTGCCTGCCCTCACTCCTGACCAATGAACATAGGAGTGATCCAAGATCCAGACCAAGCACACCGAGCATGAAAAGAACAGGGAACACCAGAACAGAGAATCAACACTGAACAGACAAACCACCACCCAGCACACCACACCCCGACAAAGAATTGACCAACAAAATCACAAACACTGACGAACAGGAAAAGAAAGTAACGTTGACCTCCCACCCCCTCACAAAAGCTGCAGACGCACATACAACCTGAACCGGCGGGGCTCCCAGCGACCGATCCGCTGCAGGACCTCATCTCACAAGCCCCACCGCGGGCCTTCTGTCGCTGCCCCGATCCGAAAAGAATGAGAGGAATACTCCGCTGAACAGAAACCACCTGCCACCAAACTACGTTTGAAAAACTGCCCCAAATTGGTACCTGGTCAACGGAAGCCCATCCGCATGAACCAGGAACGGGCCCACCCCTGGTGGGCGCAAACCCAACCATTCGCAAACAACTTCCACCGGACAAACCCCGAGCCCCCGGCACCTTACCCTGGATCACCTTGGTGCCCTTGCCCACTTGATCGTTTTGCGACCTGCGAATAAGCAACGTAACCGAGTCAGCGAGGACACGCACATCGGACACATGCAATCCACCCGGTACCTTTTTAGAAGGGCTAACCAGTTGACCAACCCTCAAAGCCCCGAAAAAAGCCAACACAAACGCCGCCCGAAACAAACGAGCCTCAAAAGGTGAAGAACACACCACCTGCAAAACACCAACAAACGACTCCAACATGTGAAGAGAAACCGGCCTCCTAGAATGCGGACGCATGCGACCTTTCCGGTAACCCCGCAAAGCCTTGCAGACCACAAACGACTTGGTCACATCCTCAACACCATTCAACTGAAACAGGAATGCCAAGCCCGACATCTTTGTGTTCAAGGAGGAAACTGACACCCCCTCCTCACAACACTTACCCAAAAAATACAACAGTACATGTAACCGGTCCTCAGCCGAGAACCCCACCCCAAGCTTACTCACCAAACTATGCCATTCCTGCCACACCCGTTCATATGATCTCCAGGTGGAGTCAGCTACTGACCTCCGGACCAACTCCATCACCGCCCCTAAACGAGGCCCCACAAGCCACTGGGGCACGGAACCCCCACCCGATCCGCCTCCGGAGCCAGCTGCCGGAACCTGTCCCACCGCAAACGAGAGAGTGCATCAGCCACCTCATTGTTGACCCCGGGGACATGCACAGCACAAATAACGATATTCAAAGCCAAGCATTTTAAAACCAAAGCCCGTAGCAAACGAACCACTGGCATCGACGAAGCCGAAAATGAAGAAATAGCCTGAACCACACCCAAATTGTCGCAGTGAAAACGCATCAAATCATCTAGTGCAACACTAAGGCCAAACCCGACAGGTCCCGAACCACCCATTCCCAAAAAAGAACTGAACATCTCAACATATGGGCACGAGATGGCGCAGCCCATGGGCAAAACACAGGTCCACAAAATACTGACCCTCCCAACAACATCCCAACAACCGCACACTGTCTGGATGCACCGGCAAGAGCCGAAAGGCCGACTCAATGGCGGTCTTGGCCAACCAGGCCCCCTGCCCAAACGTTGAACCCACCGCACCGCCTCAATAAAAGATGCATAGCACACTGTACACAATGCCGGATCAATGGCCTCGTTCACCAAGCCCCCTTTCGGGTACTATAGGTGGTGGATGAATCAAAACTGATTCGGCTCCCGTTTAGGAACCACCCCAGCTGTGACACCATCAAGTCTCCCGTGGGCGGGGCCTCAAATGGCCCCGCCATCATGCCCAAACCCACCTCCTTCTGGAGCCTAACAGTCACCACCTCCGGGCGAGTCAACGCAGACTTAAGGTTAGCCGCCATGGAAGGTATAACACCCAAATGCTCGGAATCGGGAAACCATCCTTAAAGCCCAACGACAACGCCGGCGCAGCTACCCTATTCGGGTATCTACTTAGGCACGGCACCATTTTGTCCACCCTCACCGACGTCCTCCCTTTTGCCAGCGTCACCAAACCTCTTTCCTCTCTTAAAACACTTCAACAAGGGATGGGCTCCCCCACAACCGGAGCACTCGTGCCTGAAGCAACACGATCCTCCAAACTTACAGGAGCCCTAGTTGTACTGCCAATAGAAACCCCTGCGTTTTTCGGCCGGCAGCAAGGAAGCCCGAGCACCCCTGGCCCCCTCCCGAAAGGGCTGCGGCACAACCCTGGCCTGAGTCATTAGTCTCATCCACAGGGCGATATCTTTTTGGTTCCACCGTATCTCCGGACGAACAGTTTTTTTCTTTCGAAACTGCTCATCATAGCGCAGAATGTAACAAAATAAACCCGTGCACTGGTCCAGCTGCTTTATCCCAGTCACGCTAGCTAGAATGTAAAACGCATGCTCCCAATTCGCAAAGGTACGAGGAATCAGGCGATAACGCCGCTTCTCTTCCTCCTCCTTCTTGCTCTCGTCTGGCATCACTTTATCTAAATTAAACTTCGAGGGGGAGCAGCGAAATTATTTCCACATACTCCCCCTTCCAAATCCGCTCCTTCACCTCAACCCTCAAATGAGCCCCCAGAGGCGCATCATAACACAGATAAACCTCGCACCGAGCCGAGTCTGCCAACCTTACCCCGTCCGCCATTAAACCTGACACCATGTCCGTCACCGCCCCACCTGGAGTAGCCCCAGCAGGAGAAACACCCTCAGCGGGACCGTCTACCGGTGGCGCTGGCAGAGGTGGCAACACCCCCGTGCCAACCCGGGACGCGGACACCGTCCCCACACCCGCTAACTGAACAGTCCCCACCCCCCCCAACAGAACTGCCTAGGGCCTGAACCAACACACACAGCACTGGGATTAGCCAGCCCGACCCCGGGCGGAACCAACCACGCAGCCGAAGGAGGTACTGCGACAGCCGGAGCGTGCCCAACGGGCCCCCATCAACCAGGGGCCTGCAACCATTTAATAAGGATGACAGCAGCTTCTGCAGCAACAGCGCACCCGCATCAGGGACCCCCCCCCCACTGGCAGAGACACCCCACCCAGCTGAAGTACACCAGAACCCAACGCCCCCCCCCGGCAAAGAACCCCCAGCAGTGACAGCAGAAAGAAGTGTAAGGGAAGGAGGGGGAGAAGAAACAGCTGCAGAAGACACAACAGACAGTGATATAAAGGACGACTTACCCTGCTGCCCAGTGGAAACTGTCCGACTGGCCGTTGCTCCAGCTCCCAGCTGACGCTCCGACGGGCCCGCTACTTCCTCTGGACCATCCGAGTCCGTGTCCGACAGTTCACCCTCCGACGTTGATCCCCTTGCACCGCAAGAGACGCAGAGCCCGCCGACAAGGCCACCGATCCACTGCCCAATTAGAAGCCAGAAGCCCTGCGATCAGGCCGCACCACGTCTAACGATCTCCCCCACAGAGCCCCCCTGCGATCCAGCAGCAGCCGCTCCCGAATCGCTGTCGTCACAACGCCTTGGACCTCCGCTTCCCCCTGGATAGCTGCAGCCGCTCTGGTTGATGGGCTCCCAGCCGCACACCCTGATCTCCCCCGCCGTGAAGCGACACGCGGGGGCGGGAGTACCCGCCTACGCCACCGCTCCAGAAGTCCCCCGAGATGCCCTGCCAGGCGACGGGGATGACACCCGCCGACGCGCTTTTCCTTGCTGCCTTGCCTTCTTACCAGCCTCACACGAAGCCGCCTGCCGTTTTTTGCCCCCCCGGGGAGGGGGGGTGCATGTGGGCTACTCCCCCGCTGACTGACACCCGATGAAACCCCCAGGGCTGTATCACAGTCGGCGGCCTTGAACGCCTGGCCCAGCGCGGCGAGGGGGGGCGGGGGGGGGTTTTCTCAGAACGTACCTTCACCCGGGCCCGCCAGTAGCAATCCAGCCGCTCCTCATGCCATTGAGCCCCATTTAGTCTGGCCGCAGCAGGAGCCACTCCAGCATGCCCTCCAGCTGATCCATAGCTGAGGTAACAATACAGGAAAAACAGCCTGTTTGTTACCACAACTGCAGATGACTCCCGAATGACTGGCCCCGCCCCCTCCTCCTTTTATGTGACCCTCCTCATGTGCCTAAGCCCCGCCCCCCGGCCGGACTTTTTACCAGCCATTTCCTCTTCCTGTGTGCGCTCCACACAGTGTTCCCCCAGTCATGTGCCCCCTGCGCCTGGGTTCCCCTTACTTCGGGGCTGTCTGCAGCTGAAAAAAATCAGGTCCCTTTCCCTGACAGCCGGGACTGTACTGTATTGGTAGAGTAGAGATAGACCTGGATAAACATAATGGGTAAAGAAAACTTTTAAAATTGCTTTTATTTTTATTGGCAGTAAACATTCTAATATGAATGCAGATATTCCTTTTAGTCAAATGGATGCTGATTGATGAGCTCTGCAGATGAACTGTTTGAAATCGATGTGTCTCTCAGATGCATTCCTAAATAATGTTTCTTCTGGCTCCCTAAATCCCCCTGACATTTGCCAAGCTGTACAAAAAGCTGGCATGTTCTGTTAAAGACCTTCAGCCTATTGCATTTTACATAGAACCGATGACATCATTACTCATTACGACTAGAGTCATCATAAAAAACAATTATCATAAAATAAATGACAGCTCATCAAAACACTAGTATCTTCTGAAGCTTTTCCAAACATTTATCTTCATACCCAGGGTCATAATTCTTCAAAGTGCTCAATTGACGTGCTAAGGAGATCACAGTTCATTTGAGAAATAGAACGTGGACATTATCATGTTGTGAATAAAGATGTGCAGATTGGGTAGTGAAGGGTTAAAAAAAGCCTAAGCGCAGACATATCCGTAGGATGGAAGATACGGGTCTTTCTCAATACTTATGTCACAGCTTGTCGTAGCTGATACAATATAAAGCACAAATATGTAAACAACCTTTTGCCCTCTAGAACTTTTTTTTCCTTCGCTTTTTCTGTTCATGACCCTATTTTCAGAGGATGTCGACATCTTAGCCAATTTGCCAGGTGCTCCCAGTTTTACAACTGTTATTGGTACATGCCACATTTATAAAAAAAAGTTACTTTTAAAACAAAAGGTTTGCACAACTGGTACAGCCTGACCAATGCTGTATCCTGGCCTAGGCCAACAAGGCCCAGGCCTAGGGCAACACTTTGCAGGGGGGCAGCATGAACAGTGTCCCCACCAGCTTGCGCAAATTAGATTAGCACCCTCATAAATCGGCCGCACTGCTTCCAGTATGTGGGCGGTTGGCATAGGTGTGCGCACAGGGTGTACCCAGGCACACCCTAATCACCCTGTGCAGCACAGATCCCCCTACTGCCCTGGCTGGCTCCCACCTTTACCTCCGCAGTGCTGCCAGCTTCCCTCCTCTCCTAATGGCTGTTGCTGCTGGGATGTTTTAGGAGTGGGGAATGGGCCACTAAATATGTGATTCGTTGGCCCCTTTCCTTTCTGAATGAACATTGTGAGTGATCGTAGTGTGTTTGGCCTTTGGGGTGCACACCCTAATGCAATAGGCTGCACACGCCTATGGCGGTTGGCATTCTGCAACTGTGGGGGGGGGGGGGGGGGGCGTCGCTTCTAATTTTTTACCATCCCTGTCCCATTGCAGAGATTTCCCTTCACTTCCTGCCCCATAGCCAAACAGGTAGTGAGAGGAAATCTATGCAAATTAAGGGAATCCATTGCCCCCCCCCCCCCCCAGGCCATCAGAACTAGTGTCCCCACTTGAAAATTTCAGGGTGGGTCTTAAACCGCAAGGGGTGTGGCCTTGACAGGAAGGGGTGGGTCATATTTAAATTAGTCGGTGCACGAGTTTAGTCGGGCCTAGGGTAGCACAAAACCTAAATACACCCCTGAGCCTGACAGTAGTAAATGTAATCGCGTGTAATACAGCCCCAGGATATCTAACCAGCTGAAGTTCGCCCAAAACAAATGTATTATTAATTTAACCATGTTAGTCACTTCAGCTCCTTTAGTAAAGGGTATATTTAGTAAAAAAATTAAAAATTGCTGTTCGAATATTAGAATTTTTGTCTAATATAATTATTTCCTATGATTGTAAGTGCCCTCTAGTGGCCATAATGACATATTTTCCTGAAATACCTCAATAAAGGAAATACCACATTATGGCCACCTAGATGGTGTTGATCATATTAGACAAAATACAGTGATTTTTGCCTGCGGCTGTGCGAATGTTTTTCATATTCGTACAGTAATTTGTATTTTATTTTTTATAAATAGAACCTCTAGTGTACTAGTGTGTAATTTTCCTTTAATTTCTGCACTATTTACCACAGATTTCAAGAAGAAAAATGCGATCAGTAACCGATTCTTAGACATTTTAACAGTTTTACCAGTAAAAGTCAAAGAAAGGCAAAGGAACCAGCCACTTAGATTTAATCACTGTTATTATATTTAAACCTGAACTTGAGACTTCAAAGTCTATAGCATGATGAACAGTGTTTATTCACAAAGCATGTCCTTGTATTCTGTGCACACAGCAGAACATTTCACAGCGGTATTAACTGTGTGCTGTATAGTGTGGGTTATTCACTAAAGAAAAGTAAAAAGGGAATTTCTACAATTGCAGGGTAGAACTGCATAATTATAGACTATAAAAATGTGACTGTCACATCAATCATGTGAAATAAGACTGAAGTGACTTTTCAGACTGGATGAGTCTTAAAGGAGTTGTAAAGAAAAATGTTTTTTCACCTTAATGCAATCTATGCATTAAGGTGAAAAAACGTTGCTGTATACCATACACCCCCCCCCCCCCCCGAGCCCCCGTTTTACTTATCTGACCCATCGAAAGTCCCGCACGTGGTCCAGAGATCCTCTTCGCCGCTCAGCCTGGCCGCTGATTGGCTAGAGCGGATGGATTGAGAGCAGCGTAGTCATTGGCTGGCGCTGCTGTCAATCACATCCAGTGACATGATGTGCCGAGGGGCAGGGTCGAGTGATAGAGTGAGTGGCTATGGCCGCTCGCTGTATCACGGGAGCGCGCACACAGTTACTCACCACCATGCGAGCTCTCTCGCATGACTGTGGTCAGTACTTTCCGGGAGGACCAGAGACGGCCGCCGCGGGACCCCAGAAGACATGGATCGGGGCCACTCTGTGCAAAACGAACTGCACAGTGGAGGTAAGTATAACATCAGGGGTGGACTGACAACTCATGGGGCCCCCGGGCAATAGAAGATTATGGGGCCCCCGGGCTTACAGATGGCCACCACGCCAGGAGGTAGTGCAGAGGCGGGGCAGCTAAAATCTCAGGATCAAAAGCATGTCGGTTTCGGACATATAAGGGACAGATGTAATAAAAACACAGATTTTTACATACTGTCCCTGGTTTTAATGAGCCTGGCAACCCTGATGGGGCCCGAGAGTCCCAATGCTCAGTCCGCCCCTGTATAACATGTTTGTTATTTTAAATGAAAACATTTTTTTCCCTTTACTAACACTTTAAGCCTAGTACACACAACCGGTTTTCCCAGCAGGAAAACTGCCAGGAGAGAATTTGGCCAGGAATCCCGGCCGTGTGCATGCTCTCTAGCAGTTTTCCCGACAGGAAGACTTGCCCGGGAAAAATAGAGAACCTGCTCTCTATTTTCCCGTCGTGATTACTGGCAGAGTGTTTTCTGGCGAGAAAACAGTCGTCTGTTTGCTTACCTGTCCGAGGTAAACCCGCGCATGCTCGATAAGACTTCCACTCATGTGTGGTAGCATACAAGGTTAGTGTGGTGTGTAGCAAGATGAAGGCGACGGTATCGAATGAAGACGAGCGCCAGCTCGTCGTAGTCGATGACGTCACCGCATTCTTTCCATTCAAATGAACAGCGGTTAAACTAAATTTTACTTCTTTCTCATTTTTCGGGTTTTCACAAAAAAAGGGCAAAATAATCTTTTGTGATCTATGAAATTGGGAGGTGACCTTGGGGAGATACAGGGGATCTTGCCTCAGAATCACTCTGTCCTCCAGTACCAACAAAAAAGGCTCCTTAATTGACAGGGATTGCAGGTCGTTTACCCTTGTGGCTGTAGTGATGGCAAGTAAAAAGGCGAATTTAACTGTCAAAAATGTAAATATCTAGTAATGGTTTCAAAAGGCGCATTAGTCAGCGCCTCTAGGACCAATGTGGGATCAAGGCGAGAATCTGTTAATTATTACGGGGGTCATCCTTTCCCTGCTAACAAAAATCTTTTAATCAGAGGCTTCAGTGCAAGCTCTGATCCAAAAACACAGACAGGGCTGCTATTTTCACTTTTAGGGTGTTCAGGGCAATCCCGTGGTTCACCCCAGCCTGCAAAAATTAAAGTACTACTGGTACCGAAGGCCTAGAGATTTTTCTATTCTGGCACCAGTGAAAAGACCTTCCATATTTTTGCATAGATCTTTCTAGTGATCGGCTTCTGTCTTCCTAGGAGGGTCTCAATCAAACTTTCAGAGCATCCCTTGTCTCTGAGTATCTCCCTCTCAAGAGCCAGCCTGTCAAGTTGAAGAACCCCCGGGTAGAAGGAGATCCTGCCTGGCCCAGAGTTGTTCCGAGGGGGAAACAAACCATTTCCTCAGAGTAGAAAACCATGTCCTTTTTGGCCACCATGGGGCTACCAGGATCAGCTTACACTCTGAGTGGGCCAACTTCTGAGGGACCAGAGGAATTACACTAGGTAGCAGTCCCAGTCCTGCGCTAGAGCATCCATCCCCTCTGACCCCTCTCTCTAGTGAGAGAGAAAAATCGCTCCACCTTACTGTTCCCTCTGTGGGCAAAAAGGTCTATCTCTGGCACTCCAAACTGCTCACTTATCTGAAGGAACATGTCTCGGATTACCTACCATTCCCCCTGGTGGATGGGCCGTCGGCTTAGGAAGTCTGCCACCACATTGGTGGTCCCCTTTATGTGGACTGCCAATATGGACTGAAGGGTTCCTTCAGCCCAACCTAGAACTTCTAAAGCCAATTTTAAGAGTCTCCTGGACCTTGTGCCCCCTGACGGTTCAGGTAAGAGACAGCTGTTACGTTGTCTGATTTGGACTTCTAATCCCTGAATCCTGCCTTTGAAAGCCTTCAATGCCTGACCCAATGCCAAGAACTCCCTGTGGTTGGAGGAGGTCTTTGCTTGGGTCCCTGGGCTTGGAAGTCTGGGCGAGGTCCGCCCAAACCCCAGGCACTTGCGATGGTAGTAATCTTCACTTAGTTCCACTGGACCCAGGGATGACCTGATGTGAGCCTGTCTTGGCAAAGCCACCAGTCCAGGAATACCTTTACTTTTGCTGGTATGGAAACCTTCCCATATAGAGACTCTGTCTTTCTGTCCCAAGAGGATAGCAGAAAGATTTTCAGTTCCCTTGAATAGAGCTGTACCCAGGGGACTCTTGGAATGCAGGAGGTCATTAGTCCTAGGACTCTCATGACCTGTCTGCAAGAGCAGTGTCTGGGTACTATTAGTGAGGAAACTGCCGCTGCCACCTTTACCCTTCTTTCCTCTGGGAGAAAAAGCTTTTGAGCCCTTGTATCCACTAAGTATCCAGGGAGGATCTTGAACTGGGACAGTTTGAGGGATGACTATCCCTCACTATCCAACCTAGGGTCTCCAAAGGTAAGAATAACTTTGTCTACATCTGTTCACACTTGCTGTAAAGATGGACCTTAAATCAAGAGGTCATCTAGATAGGGTATAAGGGAGATCCCTTGAAGAGGCAGGTAAGTCTCTTCCTTTGTCAGGACCTTAGTGAATACTCTTGGGCTAGCTGTTACACCGAAGATCAGAATTGCCAATGCTGTATCCCCTTGCTCGTAAGGATTGCAAATCTTAACAGGGCATCCAGGGCGTGGAGTTCAGTGTCCCTTAAAGCCTATTGTAGCCATAAAGGCATCTTTCAACAGATGCTTGCTAACACTATATATGCTCTCCATACATAATCTCTTTTGCTGCAGAAACTTATTTAGTTTCCTGAGGTTTATTATCAGGCAAAATTTCCCTGATGGTTTCTGGACGACAAAAACATGGGAGTAAAATCCCTGATAGAACTGTTGCGGCGGTACGGGGAGGATTACCTCCTTGTCCACCAGATACTGTAAGTTGTCTAGCAACCCTCCTTCCGTTAAGGATCCTTTGGTGGATGGGTCAGTAAAAAAATTGTGTTGGGAGGGGGGGAGAGAAGTTCCAATCGGTAGCCTCCTATTAAAATCTGCAAGATATAGGAAATCTCCGAGATCTTCTTCCATGGCGGGACAAAGTGAGAAAGTCATCGCCCCCCCCCCCACTTTGATGCTGGCATCACTTGGACTGTTTGCTGGTGTCTTTGGGTCCAGAAAAGAGAAAAACACAAAACTGTGACCTGGACATATGGTCTCCTTTCCATGATTTGACCCAAATGGACCTTCTTGCTGAATTGAGGAGGGCCGCTGACTTGGCTGTGGTCCTAACTGTCTTCACTCTTGCGTCTAGGTATGTCTAGGTATGTCACAGCTTTACTCACAATCTCTAGAGAATCTGTTACCTCTTTTGAATTATGCCCCCTAGTGACATGACTGGAGAGTCTATGTAGCTAAGCATCCACGCTCTTTGCTATGCAGGCTGATGCCAAGGCAGGAGCCATGGCTGCCGCATTGGCATCCCATGCTCATCACAATAGTGTTTCGGACCTTCGGTCCATTTGATCCTTTGTCATCTGAGGCCTCGAAGTACATGTCAGATTTTTTTGAAACCTGTAAAAAGGGCTGCATCCAATTTGGGGATCTTGAATAATTTTTCCTCCTCCTCTTCCCCAAATGGAAAGCTACTTTTCCATGTCTTGAGTTTAAGGACTTTCCTCTCTGAGTCCTTCCATTCTCTTAAAATATCATCTTTGAGGGTCTGGAGGACAGTGAAGAGTTTTGACTGAGGTTTCTCCAGTGCCCTGTATATCTTATCCCAGGTTAACGTCTGAGTTGGAGGTTCCAGGATGTCCTCAGAGGCGTAAATTGCCTCCGTTTCTTCCACGGGAAAGAGGTGTCTATTGTGCCTGGAACTTTCACTGTCCTGGCTCTCTGACTCAGAATTTTCTCCTTCTTCCAAGGAGCTTTGATCTGACTTCCCCGACTCCTCAAACTCATCTACCCCAGCTGTGAAAGAGGAGGGAGGCCTCTGCAGAGTTCTCATGCTTCTGGCGGATCTGCCCCCCTAAGAGGAGTACCCTCCCTAGAAGACGGGGCCTCTCTGCCACTTGTGCTAGGCCCCTTTTTTGATGCTATCACTGTTTCCATAGATTAGAGCATAGCAAGCATCTCTGACTGTACTGAGAGGAAGTCTCTCATCACTGATGAGTTTTCCTTGCCTGACAGTTTGCGGATGCATCTATAGCAAAAATGTATGACAGGCATCCTTACCATTACAGTACCTTACCATTACATTACAGCAAAAAGGCATCCCTTTTAATTACAGTACCTACACCTTTTTCTCTAGAAGGAGGGGGGTTTTGGGCTTATACCTGTGGGTCCCTTGAGCAGATCCACTGGGCTCTAAGGATAAAAGAGATAAGAGAGTGCACAGAATACAACAGAATGTACAGCTATCTCCTACCCCCCCATAAGGGGTGTGGGTAAGGCCATCCTTATCTACCACTTGCCAAAAAAAGGTAGACTCGCCACCCATGGCCTCCTCCTGGGCTGCAGCCACTGCTGTATCTTCCTCTCCCTCCATTCCAGTCACAACCTCTGCTGTAGGTGGTTTGGAATGGGAGATGGGCTTGTGGGACCACTGCCCTGCTCCTCCAGACCTTTATGGGTCTCACCGCATTGTCTGGTGCCATTTTGCTGGAGTTCTGCCTTTTGGATTGAATTCGGCCTCTAGCGCGATGTCTAAGGTCAGGCTGGGTAGATGGGAAAGACGCAGACATGGTGGAATCCGCCATCTTGACGTAGCGCAGCCGCTAGAAGTGACGCCGCCTGGAAAGCATCCATGCTCCACCCGGTGGCCAGAGCGCTCTCTCTAGTTCTGGGGGGTTTATAGTCTCATGGCTATACCTGAATGCCTGCTAACACTTTATAAGCCATTACAGCAAAAAGTTTTGACCATTGTAAGCACCCCTGTCAGTGTTATGATTTGTCTCGATCCTCTAGCTGCCTGCCACTTTTGCTAGACAGCTTGGTCTGTTAAAGAAAGTAAAACAATTAATAAAAAAAACTTACTGGCTGGATCAACAGGTAGAAAAATAAAAAATAAAAAAATAAATAAGAAAACAAACGTAGCCACCATATGTAAGGCCCCTTGTAAGGCAGACTCTGTCGCTACGGAGTCTGCCTGCTCCCGCCAGCTTAGCGGGAGATCAGTCCATTGCTCTCCGCTGAGCTGGCAGATGACAAGCTCCTCTCTGCTCACTGAGCAGGGAGGGGCTTGTTGGGCGCAGCTGTCTCCTATGGAGAGATCGGACGAAAACGGACAGCATGTCCGTTTTCATCAGATCTCACCTGATCCGATCCACCATGGACGGATGGGGACGTATCCCCATACGTCTGTTTTTAGAAGATCGGATCAGGTCGGATGTCTGCATCAGGTCGGATGTCCGCTGACATCCGACGCTCCATAGAGAGGCATGGAGCGGCCGTTCAGGTCCGCCGTCTCAAAACTGACAGGCGCACCTGAACGGTCCGTCCGTGTGAAAGGGGCCTAAGAACTGGCAAGCTGTAATTTAATACATTTTTGTCTTGGGGGTCTAATTCAGTTGTAAACACTGTAAAGCTATAATTTCCTGTAACCAAAGCGGTTATATTGAAAATGCATCCTTTGCATCTAGTTATGAAATTATTTCTCTTGTCTTCAAAAGAATTGACTTCATAGGATAGGGTGACCAGACATCCCCAGTTTCAGGGGACAGTCCCCTGATTGAGGACACTGTCCCTGGACCAAGTTTGTCCCTGGTTTTGTCCCCAGATTGGATTTAATAAGGGGCAGGGGCAATTTTAAAGACAGTCAGTGCAGAATTAAAATAAAAAAATTAGAATTACACCCCCCCCCCCCGCTCCGCCGTGCCTACTAGCATAGGGGGGTTGTATTTTTCCCATTATCTGTGCCCCTTTCTGATCATGTGCTGGTCGGAGTGGAGGGAATATTTCTTCAGTTTCGGGCGCATGCCCATTTAGCTTTGCTCGCATGTCTTCCCTGGGGGAGTGATCTTCCTCCGCTCCCCACCCAGTAGTAGCCGGGGCACGAAGAGTAAGACTTGAGAGGCTGTGAGGCGGGCGGCAATGGGCAGAGAGTCGCTGATTGTTGCCATTACTAGTAAACAAAAAAAATGTCCCCGGATTTCATTTTAAAAATCTGGTCACCTTATCATAGGAGGTATAATTCTTGTTTTGTTTTCAACTACCCAGGAGTAAGGATGAGCTCTGGTGTGTTCGCATGGTACACGGGCAGAGCCCGCCATAAAGTGTGCACGGCGCTGTGCTAATCACAGCCAGGGAGACATTGTTCCGATGCTCGGCTGCAGAGATCGGGAAATGTCTCCCTGCCTGTGATTAGCGTAGCGCCGTGCACACTTTCTGGCGGGCTCTGCACGTGTTCCATGCGAACACGCCAGAGCTCATCCTTGCCCAGGAGGTATAATTCTTTCTTATTGAAATATGCTCAGAATACACATATAAGACAAACAAATAAATAAATAAAATAAATAGCGTGTTTAAGTATAGTGTAGGTACACTTAACATACCATGCATTCCATAAAGTACACAAACATTCCATACAAACTGTATGTACACATATATATGCTGACTTAGATAGTTGTCTTTAGAATAACTGCCCTCATTGAAAGATTACCCTTCACCTTATGTTCCAGTAACAAACAGAACATTTTAGAATGATTATCATTTTCTGTGTTGTGACAATGGTCACCAAGAAAACTAGAGAGGATAAATGTCTGTGAATAGAAATAAATCCTTTGGATGGGACACTTCCTATTTATGACACATATATAAAAATAAGAAAGACACATAAACTTAATTTTCTGGCCCACCTCACATCAGCACACAATGGGTTAACATGTCCTCTGAGGCCCCACATGACCACCTGCACCTAGCTGAATTAAAGACATCCACTCAACCAACTAAGATGTTCTTCTTTTTTGGTCTGCTCCAGGCCACCTGTTGATTGCAGTTGGTAAATAATGTGTTAGCTGTATCCCCCCTGCTGAACCTAGCCCAACATGTTCAGCCTCTCATGGAGTTGGAAGACCCTGAATGCTGAAGGTAAATCCTTTTTAAAAACGGGGTGCCTTTTTGTGCTAAGGCTGTGGACACAATGATGCTTAAACAGCATTGATATTGTACAGGTGCGGTATTATAAGACCTCTGCAGTGTCATCAATGTCTCTCCCTTTTGTTTTTTCCTGTCTTTTATATGCAGTGTACCATATTGCTCTCCTGGCTTTATTGTCAGTCTAAGAGCGGCTGTGAAAGGTGTCACTGGGTGCAGGGAGATGGGCAGCACAGGATGGGAAGCGCCAGACACCATGCAATGGTGTAAATGACCTTGGAGGTCTGCAATTGGGAGGGTTTCTCTCCCTCTCTGCAGTCCTGCCAGGTAAAGGACTTACCTCAGATTCTGACCGAATCCCCTGTCTCTGAATGTGGTGTTCTGGCTCCCTTGCTATGCTGTGTACTTCTGTGGGTTTGACAGTCTGACTGGGTTTGTCCTAGACTCCATACACACTATGCAACTTTTTTTTTTGTCTGATTTCCAATGGATTTAGCAAAGCCATGTAGTGCTAGGGCCTGCCTGATTGCATACAAATTAAGACTCTTACGTTTTAGCCTCTTTTTATGTGGTTTTGGTGAATCTGAGGGAAGAAATCTAGAGACGATTGTATAGTGTAGTGTGTATCCAGCTTAACCACTTGCTTACTGGGCACTTAACCACTTAAGGACCGGACCAATATGCTGCTAAATGACCCAAGGGGTTTTTACAATTTGGCACTGCGTCGCTTTAACAGACAATTGTGCGACGTGGCTCCCAAACAAAATTTGCGTAATTTTCTTACCACAAATAGAGCTTTCTTTTGGTGGTGTTTGATCGCCTCTGCGATTTATTTTATTTTTTGCGCTATATACAAAAATAGAGCGACATTTAAAAAAATATATATATTTTTACTTTTTGTTAGAAGAAAAATCAAACTAAATTTTAGTCAAACATTTAGGACAAAATGTATTCAGCCACATGTCTTTAGTAAAAAAAAAAAATCGCAATAAAAAAAATAGCTACCTAGCGGGAACAGCGACACTTATACAGCGATCAGAATAATGATCGCTTAGTGCCACTGGCAATAGGGAGTGAAAGGGTTAACTAGGGTGGTGATCAAGGGGTTAAAACTTTATTAGGGGGGGTACGGGGGCTACCTTGAACCTAACACTAACTGCCTGTCACATGGCCTGTCACACTGACACTAAATGCAGTGATCACAGACTTACTATGTGATGTCTTCTCTCCTCAGCGGCGGTTGAAAATACCGCCGAGAGGAGAGATTACATCACTTCCCCCCCTTCCTGTGTTTACACAGGCAGAGGAAGTGACACACGGGGGAACGCGCGGATTGGCTGGGAGCGATCCGGAGGGGGCGGACAAAAACGCACAGCCGCCCCCCTCATCCCGGATCGCTCTGACCTCCAACCCACGTCTAGGCAGGGACTTACAGGTACGCCAATGTGCTTGTACGTGCCATTCTGCCAACGTAAATGCGGCGGTCCTTAAGTGGTTAAACACCCTTCCTGCCCAGAGCAATTTTCAGCTTTCAGCGCTCTCGCGCTTTGAATGACAATTACTCAGTCATGCAACATTGTACCCAAATTATTTTTTTGTCCTTTTTTTTTTTTTTTCATACAAATAGATCTTTCTTTTGGTGGTATTTGATCACATTTGGAATTTTTTTTTTTTCGTTTCTGTGATTAAAATTTTGCAATTTTTTTTTTCTTCATAAATTTTAGCCACAATTTATACTGCTACATGTCTTTGATAAAAAATAACCCAATATTTATTTTTGGAAATTTGGTCTGTGTGGAAGTTTTAGAGTCTACAAGCTATAGTGCAAATCCTAAAAAATTATCACATCTGATGTACTGAAGGCCTATCTCATTTGGTAATTTCACAGGTGGGCACTGATGTGGTGGCACAGGGATGGCACTGGGATGGCGGCAGTACTTGCAGACCTCTCTCCCTCCCCACACGATGTCTCTGTGTGAGGAGGGAGAGGCGGCAATGAGAGATGATCTCATATGTTTACATTTGAGATCATCTCTCATTGGCCGCACAGATCGCATCTGATTGGCCGTTCAAGGCGATCTGTAATTGGCTGTGGCCAACACAGAATTTCTCCGCTGCGCGTGCGGGCTACGAGGAAAGGGGCGGAAGTCAAATGACGGCGCCCTGCCTTTGGAAATGCTGCCTGATGTTTCCTTAAGTGAGTGGATAAAGGCAGATGGCTCATGGAAACAGACCAAACAATACAGATATCCTTAAAGTAGGGAGGTTCCTAGCCACCAGGAATTGTTTTCTCCTCCTGCAAACGATATTTTATAAAAAAAACATATATGGACGTTTCCATTTTGTTTGTGGGCACTGTGAAGCCCAACAGGATGTTCCTCCGGGATACTCCGTACCTAAAATGGAGAATTCGTAGCCGCCCACGTCACATGATTGCTCGCGGTGCGGTGGACAGAGGCAGCAGGAGAGTTAGACTCGGTTGTGGTCCGACTCGGGGTGGCTCAGGATCAGAAGTTCTCAGGAATTTCCGGAAGTGCACATGCGCAGTTCTGACCCGAGCCGATCGCCACCATTTTTACTGGCACTTTTCCCCAGCTAAGAACTTTTACGGACAAGGGAAAAGTGCCCTCTTTTTACGGGCTGCCCGTAAATCTATGGGTGGTTGGCAACACTGCAAACAGCCCAAATCAGCACAGTGCCACAAGCAGGTGAATCAATTCTAACAGATGGTCCTGTGGGCTCCAGAGAAAGTGTTACCTATTGTGTGCTGATTTGAGGATAGTTCAGGAAAGGAAAATTACGGTAAGTATTTAATAACATTTTTCCATAATATTGTCACCCAATATGGCTGGTAAATAGGCACTCATAAAATGGATTAACAATGGTAATAACACAATTTGGTATGCAAAGTGATAACGGTAAGGACTAGGCAAAAGATGACATTTGGCATTCAGAACAGCTTAAACAGTAGTAAGGCCAGGAATAAAAAAAAAATGCACCCTTACAAGGTTTAAATGCTCTTTATGTCACTCTAGCGGGACACAGTGCAGGCCTATCACCTACCTTATACCCTGCTGTGACTGTCTCTGGTGCCCTCCCTCTCTGCCTGAAGATCCACTCTGTGTGAGGAGGCTTAGTGTCATACCACACAATGTAGGTAAATTAAAGCCTTAGTACACGCTAGTAGTTTTTCTTTTTTTTTTCTTTTTTCGCTTAACCCAACAGACTGAATGAAAAAACTGGAGGAACCACTGTACTAACAATTTAATAGCTACTGAACTATTGTGTTCTGACATGGGGACACCCCCCCCCCCCCTATTGACCAGTTTCTGCTGAACAGAGGCCGATATGTAGACTGACATAGTCATGCTCCTTGCTAGGTGTCTGGCTAGCATGCTGATCCACTGGCATTATTTTTGAGTTGCTGATCCATAAGAAGTATGCAGATTGGGTGTTCTGACTTCAGTCTTTCCTTAGTAGCTGCATTCTTTCTCCAAAACTGATGAATCAGCATCGCAGTCATGCAGCTGGCAGAAGGAAAAGGAAATCAGAATAAGCAGTTGCCATTGTTGCGAGGCACATACTTGGGTAAGAAAATCTTGCCACTGGTTTCGCCTGTGATGGAATGAACTCCAAATCTGAAATAGCATTTTCAGATGGTCTCTGACTTTAACATTGCAGCAAGAAATAAAAAATATGAAATTAATGCTATTTATACGCAAATCTAGTGTCACAAATTTGACGTTTCTGGAGCTAAGCCTTTTGGTTGCCATGGAAACTGACACAGCTTCCAAATGTGCATCTTGTGAGAATTAATTGCATTTTAAGTTTCATAACACTTGATGTCTGATAGGATAAACCTTAGGGATAAGTGAGTATTGACAGCAATTGAATTGGATTAATGGGAAACCACCATGTATTTTAATTATCTACACATACAACATTTAGTATTTCATTACGCTTTCCTTTCATTATTCACCCGTGTGTCATATAATTAGCTTGGATGCAGTTATATGGTGCAGTAGGGCAGCAAGGTACTTGATGAATTTAAGGTGACTTTCACCTGTCAGAATTCTTTGTAACTATAATGTACTGCCTGGCCTTTGAACTTTTGGTCAACTGACTTATAAGGTATAGCAATTGAGGCTTTGTTATGTGCTAGTTCCCTCACTAGGAAAGAGTTCCCAACAGCCATTTGTCAATGTGTTAAAAGTCGTTTGGAAAGCGTTGGCAGAATGTAAGGAGAACTAGTTGCTGTATGCTGCTATACTGCGCTAAATTACTGTGGCTTTTAGTGTGGTGGGCTACATATTCTTGTGTACTGCCTTTGTTCAAAGTTCAGAGACCCAAAAGTTATTTTTGAGACCACCTTGTTCTGTGTATCAGCAACAACTGTAGCTGCCTGGACTAGACATTTAAATATAAGGCTTCATATATAAGGTGTATTAAAAAGGAGAGTTATGATGGGTGCACACTGGTATGACATGACAGTCATACGACTGTGGAACCGACTTTGCCCTGCGACTTGAAGTTCCCACTTCCACCTGACTCCAATGAATGGGATCTAAATTTGATCCCAACAATACCAGTCCCTTTGTGCCTGGTATGAATCTTGAAGGGGAACTCCACGCCAAAACGAAAAAAAAAAAAATGGCATAGAGTTTCACCTCCAAAAGTGGAACCCCCACGCCAAAAAAACGGCGTTGTGACTCTCCAAAATCCATGCCAGACCCTTATCCAAGCAGGGTTAAGCGTCCCGGACAATAATGGGCCACATGCCCTCAACATGGGGGGTGGGTGCTTTGGGGCAGGGGGGCCCTGTGCCCCCCACTCAAAAGCACCTTGCCCCCCATGTTTGTGGGGACAAGGGCCTCTTCCTGACAACCCTGGAGGGCTCCCAGTTCCCACCCCCACCCTGAGTAGGGGGTACATTAAACCCCTTCACCCAAAAAAGTGTAAAAAATAAAGGGTGTACACAGGTTTTTGACAAAGTGATTTATTACTGCAGCTCTTTTTCCGATTCCTTCTCCTTCCGGCGATATCTTCATCCTCCGGTTCTTCTGCCTCAACTGATGACTTCCTCCATTTCGGTTCTTCTTCCTCCGCTCATGTCTTCTTCCGCTGTCCAGTTCTCCTCTTTTCACTGTCTTTTCCCTCTGTCCGTTCCCCTCTCTCTGCTGTCTTTTTTTTTTCTGGTGCTGGTTCTCCTCTCTACGATGTCTTATCCCTCTCTTTCCCTCCGATCTTCGCCCGCCACTCAATCCTGCTGTAATGCTGAGGCCACCGTGTTCCATTACTTATTTAGCCATGGGGCATGGCCACCCGGCGATATCATCCGGCATTGATCATTCTCTGGATGATGACTATATAAGTAATGGCACATGACGGCCCCAGCATTACAGCAGGAGCGAGCGTCAGGTGAAGATCAAAGGGTGAAGACAGCAGAGAGGGGAGAACTGGCAGTGGAAGGAGACTTCAGCGGAGAGGGGAGAACTGGCAGTGGAAGGAGACTTCAGCGGAGAGGGGAGAACTGGCAGTGGAAGGAGACTTCAGCGGAGAGGGGAGAACTGGCAGTGGAAGGAGACTTCAGCGGAGAGGGGAGAACTGGCAGTGGAAGGAGACTTCAGCGGAGAGGGGAGAACTGGCAGTGGAAGGAGACTTCAGCGGAGAGGGGAGAACTGGCAGTGGAAGGAGACTTCAGCGGAGAGGGGAGAACTGGCAGTGGAAGGAGACTTCAGCGGAGAGGGGAGAACTGGCAGTGGAAGGAGACTTCAGCGGAGAGGGGAGAACTGGCAGTGGAAGGAGACTTCAGCGGAGAGGGGAGAACTGGCAGTGGAAGGAGACTTCAGCGGAGAGGGGAGAACATTGCAGAAAGGGAGAAGAAATCGGAAGAGACGCCGGAGTTGCCTCAACAAATTTCTTTGTCAAAAACTTGTGTACTATTTTAATTTTTGAATACGTGTGTGTGTGTGTGTGTATATATATATATATGTATGTATGTATATTTTTTTTTTTTTTGTGAATAGGTAGGATTATAATGTATATCCTACTCAGTCGCTTAGAGTGGGGGCTTGAGATCTGGGGGCCCCCTTGTTGATTTTGATATGCCCACAGACCCCTGACAACCACTGGCCAGGGTTGTAGGGAAGAGGCCCTTGTCCCCATCAACATGGGGAAAATGTGCTTTGGGGTGGAGGAGCACAGGGCCCCTCTGCCCCAAAGCACTCACCTTCATGGGCCTGGGGGTTCTCCTTAAAATCCATACCAGACCGCAGGGTCTTGGAGGGGGGATCTATGCAATTTTTTTTTTTATTACTGACTTGTGTAGGACCAGTTAAGACGGCTCTTATAGCGAACTATTAAATGAGGCCGGGTTCACACTGGTACAATGCAACAGTCGTACCACTTTGGATCTGATTTTGCCCTGCGACTTGAAGTCCAACATGCGTCCGACTTTAATGAACAGTTATCCGACTTTGAAACCCGATATCAGGCACTGTGTCTGGTAACTGGGGAACTCCACACACAATGTGATCTGGTATGGATTTTAAAGGGGAACACCCATGCCCAAAAAAAGGCATTGGGGGCCTCCCCAAAATCCATGCCAGACCCTTATCCGAGCACACAGCACGATAGGTCAGGAAAGGGGGTGGAGACCAGCAAGCGTCCCCTAAAACATACCAGGCTACATGCCCTCAACATGGGGGGGTGGGGGCTTTGGGGCAGGGGTGCCCCTGTGCCCCCACCCTAAAAAAACTTATCCCCATGTTGATGAGGACAAGGGCCTCTTCCCAACAACCCTTGCTGTTGCTTTTCGAGGTTTACAAGCGGGGAGGCTTATCAGAATGTGGAAGCCCCCTTTGACCCTATGTCAATGAGTATGGGGTACATTGTACCCTTACCAATTCACCTAAAAATGTCCTCTGCCGGTTCTTCTCCCCTCTCTGGGTCTTCTCCGGTTCTTCTCCCTCTGTCCGCTGTCTTCTGCCTCTGCTGGGTCTTCTCTGCTATCTTCAGCAAAACAGCAAGAAGATAGCGGAGAAGACCCAGCAAAGGCAGAAGACAGCGGACTGAGAGAGAAGACCCAGCAAAAGAGCGAGGGTGGTGCCACGATGCACTGATGCCATTACGCTAATATTCCCCACGGACCCTGGTACATGGGCGCTTGTTTCTGTATGTATTTTAAAACTTGCCGGCTATTTTTTTTTTATTTTTATGTATCATGTGGTTGATTTTTTTTCGTTTTTTTTTTTTTTTTTTTTTTTCTACACCATCGGTGCTCGCTGTCTTTTTACACTTCTGGCCTGTATGAGTGACATTTTCAGATTGGAGTCCTGGCTTTTTTCCACTTGCTGATTGTCACGGAGATTGGAGTTCAGTGAGGAGAGAACTGTGGTTGAAGAGATTCATCTGTCCCTGCAGAGGGCTGTATCTGCCTGTGTGTATGACCTTGCTAATAAGGAGGTCCACCTTGTCTGGTAAGGGAACCCACTCATAAGAGTGAGGAAAATTTACCATCGGGATTCTCATACAACTTCCCCTTCCCTTCTTTGGTGACTGTGGATGAACCTTGGACTCTGTCTACTTATTGGACCTTGCTCCCTCCTTCCATCAGCATTCTCTTTCAAAGTGAATGTATTTTGTCTTGGTGTGTTTTTCACCAATCAGATTTTTCTATTATCTTGATATTATTAGTTCACTAGAAGCAGTGGCGTAGCGTGGGTTGTCAGCACCCGAGGCAAGGCAAGAAATTTTCGCCCCCCTAACATGACTTTTAGCATTCCCTTAATCCCTTCCTTTCCTACAATAGTACTGACCAGCCAAATTCCTACAATGACCACTACACTGACCTACATGATTCCTAGACTGATCACTACACTTGCCTAACTCCACCACACTGACCTACCCGATTCCAGTGCTGACTAACCTGATTCCTACACTGACCTACCCGTCCACTACATTGACCACTACACTAAACTGTCCACTACAATAGACACTACACTAAACTGATCACTACACTGTCCATTGTTCACTACAATACACACTACACCAGTGGTCAATGTAGTGTAGTGTGTGTGTTGCAGTGGTGTGTGTGTGTTGCAGTGGTCAGTGTAGTGTGTGTGTGTGTCTGTGTGTGTTTGCAGTGGTCAGTGTAGTGTGTGTGTGTGTGTGTTGCAGTGGTCAGTGTAGTGTGTGTGTGTGTGTGTGTGTGTGTTGCAGTGGCCAGTGTAGTGTAGTCTGTGTTGCAGTGACCACTCTGCACTGTTCAGTCACTCACTGCGGACACTGCAGTGAGTGACTGAACAGTGCAGAGTGAGTGAAGACGATGATTCCGCAGCCGAAGACAAAGGGCCAGATTCTCGTAAGAGATACGACGGCGTAGCTCCATATACGCCGTCGTATCTCAGTTTTTTCAGCTGGGTATCTATGCGACTGATTCTTCGAATCATCAGTTACGCATAGATTTTGCTTAGATCCGACTTGCGTAAGTCACTTACACCGTCGGATCTAAGTTGCAATGTTACACTGGCCGCTAGGTGGCGTTCCCGTCAATTTCTGCGTTGAATATGCAAATGAGCCTGATACGCCGATTCCCGAGCGTATTTGCGCCCCGTCGTCTTAGTTTACGTTGTTAGCGTAAGGTTACCCCTGCTATATGAGGGGTAACCTTGCGTAGGTCCGGCGTACCGCATGTTAAGTATGGACGTCGGGAAAGCATTGTTTTTCCGTCGTTTGCGTAACTCGTCGAATAGGGCTGTGCATTGAATGAATGAATGAATGAAAAACTTATAGAGCGCGGCACATGCGAACTGAATCGCCTCTGGGCGCTTGTTGTTCCTGTCTCCTTTGATATCAAAAGAGATGAGTCTTGATCTTTCTCCTGAATGCTAAGTGATTTGCCTCCAACCGAATGCTGGTTGGTAAAGCGTTCCATAGTCTGGGACCTTGGACGGCGAATCTTCTTTCTCCTTTGGACTTGTAGTTGACTTTTGGGATCTGTAGTAGGTTCTGATTGGTGGATCGCAAGATGCGATTGGGATTGTGAGCTTTTATTTTATCGCATAGATATTGGGGGGCATTCCCATGGACACATCTATGCGTTAGACAGAGTGCTTTAAAAGCAATCCTGTCTTTAACTGGTAGCCAGTGAAGGGATCTCAGTGAATGTGAGATTGATTCCCAGGGTTTTTTTCCAGTCACAAGTCTGGCGGCCGTATTTTGAACGACTTGCAGACGAGCGATTTGGTACTTGGGGAGCCCGAGGTAAAGGGCATTTGCATAGTCCAATCTGGAGTTGACAATTGCTCCCACCACGACCGCTAAGTCTTCTTTGGGGATGAAAGGGGTAAGTCTGCATAGTAGGCGCAACAGATGGTGAGATCCGCTGACTACTGACCCTATTTGTGCGTCCATTGTCATAAAGGAGTCAAAGATGACCCCGAGACTTTTGACTTTGGCGCTAGGGGTGATGATTTTGCCCAGAATGGGCGGGGGTGTCCAGGTTGTTGCAGGTTGATTCCTTTGCTTAGCGTGAAACAGAAGAAGTTCTGTTTTCGCTCCATTGAGTTTAAGATAACTCTTTGTCATCCAGTCCTCTATCAAAGAGAGGCATGTCTCTAGATTGAGGTGGTGATCCTTTCTGTTGCAAATGCGGAAATAAAGTTGCGTGTCGTATGAGTGGTAGAGCAGGTTTTGGCTGTTGATAATCTCAAAAAGAGGACGAAGATAAATGTTAAACAGCACTGGTGACAGAGGCGATCCTTGAGGGACTCCGCATGTTACTGTGCGTTTCTCAGATGTGAAGGGTCCTAATTTCACTGTTTGCGATCGGTTTTCCAAAAAAGAGGAGAACCAAGATAAATCGCCTTCTGCGACTCTGGCTACTTCAGCAAGTCGCGTCAGTAACAGTTTGTGGTCTACAGTGTCGAAAGCTGCACTAAGGTCCAACAGAACTAGAAGACAAGATTCTCCCTCGTCTGCGGCCTCGAGAACATCGTCCCATACTTTGAGCAGCGCGGTTTCAGTCCCGTGTCCGGGACGGAACCCTGATTGCAATGGGTCGAGTAGTTTGTGGGTATCTAGATGCTGTTGCAGCTGTTGTACCACTACTTTCTCCATTACCTTTGAGAGTACATTGAGGCTTGTTATGGGACGGCGGTGGAGTGGTTCCTTGGGGTCCAGGGAGGGTTTCTTAAGGATGGGTTGGATTATACCCTCTTTCAACTGTGAGGGCACTATGCCCTCCAAGAAAGACTGGTTGATAAGCTGCGTGATGGGAGGAGCCAGGATGTAGGCGCATTCCTTCAGCAGTTTTGTGGGGATAATGTCATTTGGCGCTGTGCCATTACGCAAAGTATCAATGACATTCTTAGTGGCCTCGATGGAGATTGGTTCCATGGTGAACTTACCTTATATAGGAGAATTACTATGGGTGTTATGTGAGAGGCTGCAGGGGGGGCTAAGGGGGGGATTGTTTTGCTGAATGCTTTCACGGATTGCCTCAATTTTATTAATGAAGCAATCCGATAGTTCATTGCAAAATTCTTGTGTGTCTGTATTGGGGGCTTCAATGCATCCTGGTTTCATGGTCTGAGTGACCATCTTGAAGAGTTAATTACGTTCACGTCGAAACCAATGTATTTGCGGCATACTATGGAGCATGCGCACTGGGCGACGTTTACGGCCGGCGCATGCTCAGTTTATTCAGCGCGGGGGCACGCTTAATTTAAATACAAGCCGCCCCCTTTGAATTACACGTGGATACGCCGGGCCATTTACACTACACCGCCGCAAATTACGGAGCAAGTGCTTGGAGAATACGGCACTTGCTCCTGTACGTTGCGGCGGCGTAGTGTAAATGGCATATGCCGCCAGGTATAAGAATCTGGCCCAAAGTGTTCAGTGTTACCGGCCGCGGCGCTGGAGCCTTACTGTTTTTTTTATAGCGAACAGCCGCTCAGTCTCCTTAACTAATCTCCCGCCTGTCGCCTCTCCCCTCCAAATGTTGTGCCCGGGGCAACGCCCCCCCACGCTACGCCACTGACTAGAAGTGCAGCTTATATTTATATTTTTTGATTACCATATAGATATTAGGTGTTTTTTTTTCGTTGCAGCTGTTTCTTGTGTTTTTTCTTTTTTTAGCCCGGTATTAACCCTCTACATTACACAAAAGAGCGAGAAGACCTGTAGTGGGGAGAAGAACAGGCAGAGGCAGAAGAACCATAGAGGGGAGAAAAAGTCAGAAGAGATGCCTGAGCTGCCTTGATACCTTGATAAATTTATTTAAAAACCCTTTTTTTTTTTTTTTTTTTTGTGAATGGGTAGGGGATCAACGTGCCCCATACTCATTCACATAGGGTGGGGGGGGCAGGATCCGAGGGCCCCCTTGTTAAAGGGGGCTTCCACATTCCGATAAGTACCCCGCCCACAGACCTTGACAACCAAGCCACAGTCATTTGGAGTGATGAGACCAAAATGTAGCTTTTTGGCCACAACCATAAACGCTTCATTTGGAGAGGAGTCAACAAGGCCTATCATGAAAGGTACACCATTCCTACTGTGAAACATGGAGGTGGATTGCTTAAGTTTTGGGGACGTGTAAGCTACAAAGGCACAGCAAATTTGGTCAAAATTGATGGCAAGATGAATGCAGTATTCATCAGCCAGGAAGCTGCGCATGGGACGTACTTGGACATTCCAACATGACGATGATCCAAGACACAAGGCCAAGTCGACCTGTCATTGGCTACAGCAGAAAAAAGTGAAGGTTCTGGAGTGGCCATCTCAGTCTCCTGACCTCAATATCATTGAGCCACTCTGGGGAGATCTCAAACGTGCAGTTCATGCAAGACGGCCCAAGAATTTACGGGAGCTTTTTGCCGAGAAGAATGGGCAGCTTTACCATCTGAGAAGATAAAGAGCCTCGTCTACAAATACCCCAATAGACTTCAAGCTGTCATTGATGTTAAAGGGGGCAATACACAGTATTAAGAGCTGGGGTATGTAAACATTTGATTAGGGTCATTTGGGTAGTTTCTGTTATGATTTAAAGGGGTTGTAAAGGTTCGGTTAGTTTTTTTATTTTCTAAATAGGTTCCTTTAAGATTGTGCATTGTTGGTTCACTAACCTAACCTAACCTTTTCCTTCGACTTCCCTTCTAAATGTTTTTTTTTTCTTTGTCTGAATTTCTCACTTTTTGTTTCTCCTCAGTAAGCTTGCCCCCATCATCCGAGCCATTCTGGCTGGGGGTTAGTCAGCCAGAACAGCTTACTGAGGAGAAACAGGAAGTGAGAAATTCAGACAAAGAAAAAAAAACATTTAGAAGGGAAACTGAAGGAAAAGGTAGGTGAACCAACAATGCACTAGCTTAAATGAACATATTTAGAAAATAAAAAAACTAACCTTTACATCCCCTTTTAAAGTAAATACATGTAGCGCCCCGGACACTGTTTAAATTTAGAGTGGGATGAGAGAATTACTTGGCTCTCATTAATGTGATTTATGTTAATTTAGTCGCTGTGCTGTGCTGTTGTTTCATTCTGTGTTCCAAAGATGCCTTTCCATCTCGGAACGACAGTGATTTATGTTAATTTATCGGTGCTGGCTTTTCTTTCTGTGTTCCAAAGATGCCTTTCCATCTCGGAACGACAGGTGGCGGCAGTGGAGACCAGGTTTTCCCTCGCGGGGCATGTTGGGGGAGGTTACTTCTTTAAGGCGCCATTTTTGGCGTGGGGAGTTCGGGGTTGGATCCGGGTGCGGCACCCACCTTTAGGATGTGCGCACATCACAGGCCCTGGCGATATGGCCTACCGGGGCGCACGTGCTACGCGGTATACCTGACTCTGGGCTCTAATGGCCCGGAGCAACGAACGCTGCAGAGGGGGCCCCAATGACTTACTGGGTCCCCACTTCTATGAGAAGATCCCAAGCGAGTTTTGCTGTTCGGTGGGGAGTCAGTCTGAGGAGAGCCCGGAGGCAGGCGATCCAATAGGGCCTAGACAAGCCATTTGGGATCAAGGTGACCGGACAATGGGAGTTTGTTTTTATGACAACCTGTCAGTCGATCACCTAAAATCAAGAACTACCTGAAGACAATTCAGGCAATTACTTTACTGAGAAGGAATCTCTCCATCAAGTGCATTCCAGAGCAAGGGCCTGTGACAGAGGTACCACTCCTATTCTATTGAGCCAAGTCTGTGGCAGAGGCTTGTTTTCCTTCTCAGAGTTCCGAGTGATACTCCGGCTGCCAGTTCTTTGAGAGAGACTGTCCGGGTACATTACACCCACTCTGGCTGGAGTGGCGACGAAGCAAAGCTATCGTTGAAGTAGGACTGCTTTTGTACATAGTTAAGGCCTGAACCTGCAACTTCTTCTTTCACCATCTTTCCTCTATTCACCTGAAGTTACCTGTTGCCGTGTTGGGCACAAGAATAAAAGCACAGAAAACGACACCTTGCTGTTTGGACATTCTATCATTGCTCGCACCACTACTTTTCATCATACCCCCTACATGCTACAAAGGTGACAGGCCGATCCTAAATCTAACCAGCGACTCCTGCGGGGGCAGCGATACACACAGTTGATTGATAATAAATGACTTCAGCCAAACACTAACCATGTGATATAGAATTGGCCTCTAAAGAGTACATATAGTGTAAATTAAGTTAAAAGTACCATCATCCAGAGTTCTAAATTGAATATAAATTGGAATTTGGATCCCAAACCAAAAACCAAAGAGGGGGGTTGTGGGCAGTTGGACTAATGCGGTACGATAAGCAATTATAAGAAAATCACATATAAAAGAAAATATAAATGTTATTAATATAAAACAATAAATACAGACAAAAAATACAATTAAAATAGTGACGCTCCATATATATCACCACAGTGAACCATCCCTGAAGGGGGAAAGGTCATAGTGGGAGTAGGGGTCACTGAGTGAAAGGAAAAGTTGAATCTTTTTGAAAAATGGCCAAGAAATCACAAATTCTGCAAAGATATGTTAACTTATGAGCAAAACTGATTACCGTATGTACTCAAGTATAAGTCGACCCGAATATAAGCCGAGGCAACTAATTTTACCACAAAAAAATGGGAAACCTTATTGATTTGAGTATAAGCCTAGGGTGTTCATCTGCATTACTAAACTGACATTTAACATGGGAGTCTATAGAAGGGGTGCCTGGTTTGAAAAATCAGTGCTCCCGGCCGTAGGTCCCCTGCACAACAAACTTTGCACACTTGTAGCGGAAGAGTGGGGCTACATGTGTGCCAAGGTTGGGGTCCAGGGGACTGGCCGGTACTGGGTGCCCAAAGAGATCAGGCACAAAAAGGCGACTCGAGTATAAACCGAGGGGGGCATTTTCAGCACACAAAAAAATGTGCTGAAAAACAAGTATATACGGTATATAAGTATGCACCACAGGATGAATGTCTGTTTTTTTTTTTTTTTTTTATCTAGAAAGATTGTTAATGTGTTCTTTAATTGTTTTTAAGTATTTTAAGAGTGACACATACTTTTCACTTTCACATCAAGCATCTAATGTTCCTTTTAATACGGCAAAAAAGTGTCACCATGGAAACACAACAATGATGTTGAAGACCAGTAATCATAACCCTGAACTTTGTTGTCAAGGAAACTAAGCAACATGGACCAATGCTCAGCTTCATACTGTGGCTGCACAGTGTTTCTCAACTTATTATTATTAAGAAGGAAGTGCTTGTCTAGTAGTTATTAATATCTCTTTGCATTGTAACTGGAGGAAGGTCACAGCCACAACAAAATTGTGAAATTAACCTGTTTTTCTATGTGCTTCCTCTTTAACACTTTGCATTCAACATAGCAGTAGAAAGTGTTGGAAAAGTAGTACTGAAGGCTAAACATTTAGGCCTTAATTCGATCAGGACAAAAACCCAACTCGGCTGCTTTTGTTGCAGCTCCAATTCTGAACGAGTGTGAAGAAATCTTAATGTTATTCAAATCCAAAGCCTTGCAACATCTGGATAAAACTTTACTAAATTGGAATTTAGTAAGAGGGGAAGAATCCTCATGAAGGAAAATAACCTCCTTTGAGGCAGGCCGAAGTTTCAAATAATCAGCCAATCTGGACACGGGGCATAATTGTGACCCAGGGCAGGATAAAAGATGCAACCAAGTTCCTCTACTTTACGTTAAAGTGAACCTTTTTATTCAGAAAATGCAATCCTAAACGATCACTTTATACTGGTCCCTTTTCACGTACAGCTATGCTCTCTCACCTGCCTCTACACAGCCTCAGTTGCTCTTATGGGATTTTAGGCAGGATTTGCCTGGACATACTAAATTAAACCAAAACCAACATATTTCTTTAAATATTTTTGTTTATTAAAAACATACAATAAACCAGAAATTCATAAATATATACACAACTAGATGATTAATATTATTTATTATTATTATTTTTATTTTTTTTTTGGATAAAATTTGGCCGCAGTGTATACTATTGGTTACTAACAAATCATCATAACTCTTTACCAAATATATATATATATATATATATATATATATAACTCCATCAAATTATCACCATAAAATCCAGCTCAGCCACTACGACCCGAGCTGACAAATAAACTGACTTTAAATGGAAACCATACCAAACTGTCCCCAACAGACAGTCCGGGTTGCTTCAACCCTGACTGTCACCAACCCCCCAACACGCGGCCTTCTCAATGCAAGACTGGAAAGAAACATTTAGTATGTCCAGGCCAACATCAGAAAGATGAACCCCATCATATCTGTACAAGCCAGAGATACCTCCCTCAAGATCAGTATGTCTATAGGAGAATCCAAAAACCGGGGACATGAATTTTGCAATGGCTATATTTATTCTTTTCCTCACTTTCTCCAGAGGTTTAAGAACCCCTGACTCTAACCAACGAAGCCATGGTATGATCTCTGAAAAAACAATTACCATGTGTGGATAAGATTGCTTTAATATTTGGATAGTGTCTCTAATACTAAAGACAAGATCCAGAGTCCTCATCTGACCTACGTCATTACCTCCCAAGTGTAACAGAAAAATATTCGGAGGGGGCCAAAATTGTAATAATGCACTAAACTCAAACAGCAATTCCTCCCACAGCATACCCCTCCTACCGAACCATAAAACTTGGAAATCCAATGGATCCAGACCCAAATTAGAAGAGTATGACCGAGCTGCCGCTCGTTGATGCACCCAATACACGAACGAGTGTCCAATGATCCAGGCACACCTATGATAATCAAACAATAAAGTTAGGACGCACATACAACTGGAAACAATTTGATTTCCACCGACCTAGGGCCTTAATTCGATCAGGACAAAAACCCAACTCGGCTGCTTTTGTTGCAGCTCCAATTCTGAACGAGTGTGAAGAAATCTTAATGTTATTCAAATCCAAAGCCTTGCAACATCTGGATAAAACTTTACTAAATTGGAATTTAGTAAGAGGGGAAGAATCCTCATGAAGGAAAATAACCTCCTTTGAGGCAGGCCGAAGTTTCAAATAATCAGCCAATCTGGACACGGGGCATAATTGTGACCCAGGGCAGGATAAAAGATGCAACCAAGTTCCTCTACCATAACGATCAGTTTTACTAGACCGAATAAATATTTTCAGAGTAGAATCATCCAGAATAACATGTTGCAATTTCAGGCCGGACGGATTACTTTTACTGATAGACACTAGTTCAGACACACGGAGAGCTGCAAAAAATGCCATAGTAAATACTGCCCGAAACAAAACAGCTTCAAAAGGGGAAAAACACACTACATCAGTAATAAAACAAAGAGAGGACAGAATCTCCGGTGTGACAGGATGCCTATTATCCGGAATAAAATTAGACTTTTTATACCCTTTAAGTGCCTGTTAAACCGTGAAAAAAGACAAGCATGAGGCCAGCCCATTCATTTTTTGAAAAAAGGATATTCCGGACAGAATTTTGTAAACATAGGACCATGAATATTCCTTTCTCATCAGAGATTCCAAAAAAGTTAATACCAGATGCTCTGAGGCATCGCAGACGCCGACACCATTTGAATCCAAGAATTGCAACCAGAGCAGCCAGGACGCCTTGTAACTGGACCATGAAGTGGTGGCCAAAGATTTTTCAATATTAAAAGAAATCAGATGATGTCCCACAAATGTTGTGGGCAAGGGGTCCCGACAAGATCCACTGTTGGCAATAGGGAGAAAAAACGCTCCATCTGTAAACGAGAGAGGGAATCGGCTATCTCATTTACCTTTCCCGGGACATATCTTGCCTGAATCCATAAGTTAAGGGAAAAGCATTTAAAAACCAAATAACGCAATAGAGATATCACTGGAGGGGATTTGGATGAGAGGCAATTGACTGCAAACAATACACCCCTATTATCTGTACTAAACAGGATCCTTTTGTTCGCAAAAACCTCTCCCCAAATCTCCAGTGAAACTACAATTGGGAAGAGTTCAAGCAGAACAATGTTCCTGCATAAACCTTTACTTACCCAAAAGTCAGGCCAATGCGAAAAGCACCACTGATTGCCCCAAACAGTAGCAAAACCCACGGATCCAGCCGTGTCCGTGGATAGGCAAAGTCCTTGTCCAGTGTGAAATCATCCTGCCAGAAAGCCCTCCCATTAAAATGTACCAAAAAATTCTGCCAAACTAATAAATCCTCCTTTAAATCTACCGTTAAACGAACATGTGCGTGAGGATTCTGGAGCCCAGATATTGCCATGTAAAGTCGGCGTGAGAAGATCCTTCCCACAGGAAAAATCCGCGTAGCGAATGCTAAAAGCCCTAAAAAAGACTGCAATTCTTTCAACAGAATTTTTTTCCTCTTGAGAAAAGACAGGATAAAATTCTTCAATTTTTCTATTTTATCCACGGGCAACCGAAATTCCTTACGGACTGTGTCAATGGATATTCCTAAAAATTCTATACAAGTAGTTGGAAAAACCGTTTTCTCATTTGCTAATGGAATCCCAAACTCCTCACACACTTCCTCAAAGGTTCTCAGCAGCCCTAAACAATCATCAGAATGTATAGGTCCCATAAATAAGAAATCGTCAAGGTAGTGAATTAAACAAGACGAACCAGATCTACAGGACACCACCCATTCCAAAAAAGTAGCAAACTCTTTAAAATAAAAGCAGGACATTGAACATCCCATAGGTAAACACCGGTCAAAGTAAAAATGCCCTTGAAATTGAAAGCCCAAAGAATTAAAACAGTCCGGGTGGATTGGCAAAAGCCGAAATGCGGCCTTAATATCCGCCTTGGCCAACCAAACAGAACCACCTAATGATCTAATTCTTTGGATAGCTTGGTCAAAAGAAGCATAAGAAACCGACGCCGAATCACCATCAATCTGATCATTTAACGACGCACCTGCCGGAAAAGACAGATGGTGAATTAAACGGTATGAATTAGGTTCCTTCTTAGGCACCAAACCCAATGGCGATAATCGAAAATTCGGAAAAGGAGGATAAAGCAAATGGACCCGCAATTCTTCCTAAAGAAATCTCTGCTTTCAATTTTTCAGCAACTATATGCGGAAATTCAGATACAGATTTTAAATTATCCACCATGGTACAACCCACTCCCCGATATTTAGGAATCAAAAAACCGTTTTGAAAACCGTCAATGAGAGGCTCCGCCGTCCGCCGCTTTGGGTACCGCCGTAGCCACGGAAGGATGTTTTCCACTATCACCGGAGTAATTGCTTTTGAGAAAAAACTCCCTTTGGGGTGGCTGCGTGTTATTAGCAGCCATTTTTTTAAAACATTTCACCACAGGGTGAGAGCCTCCACACAGAGCACACTCATGTTTGTACCTACAGTTGGCGGGCCACCTACATTGGCTATCATTATAGGAAAAACAAAGACCTTTTTTATAAGAGACATTAGATACATTAGAAGCATTACCTGTGGGCAGGCGAGGAATCGCAGGTTTCTGTGGGAGGAAAAGGTTAAGCCACAGCCCAACATCTTTCGAACCCCATTTCAAACCAGGGAAAAGTGACATTTTATGACGGAAAGACTCATCATAAGTAAACCATGAAAATCCAGAAAAGCATTTATATGCCTCCTGAATAATGTCAATGTGTTGAAACAATCCCGGACTTTTGTCCGGAAATCTCTCACACATTACACTCGCGAAAATGCAAAAACCTTGTAACCAGTTTGAAAAAGACTTGTAAGGTGTAATTTTACGACGATCATCATCCACTTTTTCACTCCGATCAGATCGTACAAAAGAATCTTTATGCAACGGAAGTAGGGACAGAACGTCGACAAAATCACCCTTCCAGATTTTTTCTTTCATCGCCAAGGGTAAATGAAAACCCAGCGGAGAAAGAAAACAAGGCATAGACTCCTTCAAAAGCTTTTCACCTACCATATCTGGATTGTCATTAGCCACATATGACCGAGAAGCCAGCTCAGCGGCTGACCCCCCCCCCCCGTCAACCCCTTTACAAACCCTGTCAGCTGACCATATTACATTAGCAGGGTCTCTTGACAAACTACCTGAATTACCAACTAAAGGCTGGACAAGAACATTCTGATGAGGTAAAAACATATCTTTTTTAAAATTAGACACAAAATTCAAAAAACCATCACAAAACTGATCCATAACACTCAAATGCTGAATCTCACCTGCTGTCTCCTTTTGACCCACAGGTGCAGGCCTCTGTGGTGCACAAAGCACTGGAATAGTGCCAGCTGCTTTGGAATTCTGGGACTCCCTTGCAGACGTCCCGGCGACAGCCTCCGTAACGCTTCCCCGGTGCTTTGCTGGACGAGACCCTGACGCTGGAGGTTGCCTTGGAAGCGCTGTTCCTGCGAGGGGTTGTGCTGGGCCTTGATCTTCTTCCTCCGCCCCGCCGACGACTTCCGAGAGCAAAGGTTGCCTCTTCTGACGCTGCGCCTGTTCCGCCTTCCGCTGTGACGCGCTGAGTACAGGAGGCGGGCTGAATCGCTTGGGCTGTGTCCTCCTCCTCTTAGCCGGCAGCTCTGGTTCGTCGTCAATTACCGATGACGCCTCCAGGTCTTGACCTGGAACAGGAAACCCCGATACACGCTCCGCCTCTTCCTCCTCCGGTCCAGTGTCTTCCAGATTCCCTTCTGTTCGCACAGCGCCGTCTTCCGCGAATGTTCCCGGGACTTGACCCACTGGTAAGTCTAGGCACTGCCTGATCCAATCCTCTCCCTCCGCTTCCACCCGCTCCAGAAGCTGACGGATCAACGTCTTCATGCCGCCGAAGAAGAGGATCAAAACAGCGGGTGTGTAATAGCTCAGTAGTTCCGCTGAATGATCCTCTTCAGGGCGACTGGCCCCGGACCACCCGAAACGGCCCCTTAAATAGGGACCCCTGACATTCTAGAGTTCTATGGGGTCAACTGACCCCGGATGACCTATCCCATGGCCAGGAGACCCTGAACTTTGCCCAGTAACCCGATCAACACAGCCAATCCCTAGCTTTCCCGCTCGAATGTTTAATGGCCTATCCTAAGCTCAGGAATTTCTCCCCAGCAACTACCTAAAACCACCAATCCCAGGCCTTCCCGCTCTTTAACACTAAAGGGGAGCCTGGAAACTGCCCCTGCCAACAATCCCATAAGGAAAAGGGGGCCTTGAAAAGCCCTAATCCCTTTTCCTCACATTCTCAGCATTGTGTTGATAATCAGTGAGTCGATATAGATCGGTCAGCGGTCAGCCTAACGATTTACTGCCATGGGAGGGGGGCAACAGGAATGGCACATACTGTGCAGCGGGGGGGGGGGGGGGACAGAACGGGAGACACAAAAGACTTAAGCTTACAAGGATAGTGTCTTTCTCCCTCAACAGCTGCAGCTATGACACTGAGCACCGTAAAGCTTCTGTAGCCTTTCCTCTAGCTGAACCAAGACATTCAATCAAGGCTGGAAATGTATATGTAGCAACACTCCTGAAGGAGCTGCTTTTTTATTTGTTCAGTCCGTTATGCTGCCTCTCGACCCCAAATAACTGTCCCAGTCCCTCTGCCACACCTAGCAATATGATTAATGAAATAACCCAATAATACACACAGTTCTGTACTCCCAAGTTTACTTGAATCAGAGAAAAGCTTAGATTAATATTAGTCAGCCAAGGCCTGTATAAGTAAGACACTTCTCGCCGCTGCAGAGCGTCCTTCTGGAAGCATGCAGGTTCTGTTCCTCTGGGCTGGAGCTGCAGATGGTGTGCCCCTTGGTAGGCTGCAATCCCCCTCACCGAGCAACAGAGGGTTGCTCTCCCGATGGGATCCAGGAACAAGGCTTCCTGGCTTAGTCCGCTCTCTGTCCCAGTGGCGTATCTAGGGTATGGCAGCCATGGCAAGTGCCATGGGGAGGGGCAAAAAGCTACCCCCCACACGAAAAAAAAAAACACCCGTGGCACAGTAGCTGCATTTAATTGGCACAGTAGCTGCTTTTGATGGGCACAGTGGCTGCAATTGATTTTTTTTTCAGTTTGTTTGCCCCCCCAAATTTTCAGCACCAGCCTCCAGTGGTCCCCAGTGTGTCTCTCTGTCCTCATCACACTGTGTCTCTCTCTCTGTCCCTGGTTATCTGAAAGGTTTCAAATGTTTCTACAGGGGCGCAGTTTCAGTGCTTGCCATTTTCACTAGATACGCCTCTGCTCTGTCCTTTTAGGTTGCTTTTACATTGAGGCGTGAACCACGGTGGCGGTATAGCAGCGCGATTTTCAGCGCTGCTATACCGTCTTATTTACCGCTAGCGGTGCGGTTTTAACCCCCGCTAGCGGCCAAAAAAGGGTTAATACTTCAAATAATAATTCATTTCAATGGAGGGGGCATGGGGAGCATTTTTATGAGCGTTTTAATAGCTCTATTTTTACCACGAAAACGCAGCAAAAATGCGGCAAAAACGCACCAGTGTGAAAGGGCCCTTAGTCTCTCCCACAATCCTCCTGACTCTGAGCAGTGCAGCCTGGGACTTGCAGTCCTGTCCCCCTTACACAGCCAATCAGGCTGCCTTGTGTTTGGACTTCATATTCCACACTTCTCTACTGTTGTTCCCTGATGATTGACTCTCAGTCTCTTCCAATAAGAAGGCTACAAAGTAAGCAGTTTGTGTCTGAGAGGAGAGGGAGGGGGGCGAAAAGCCCATGCAGCTGCAAGCAGGCAGCTCTATCCCTAATGGATTCCATCAGCCTGGAGAGATGCCCACTACACACACACACACACCACCCCCCCCCCCCCTCCCACCAAAGAACCTTTGGTCGCCAAAGGAAGTAAAAACGTCTGTGACCTGCTACATGTGTTTTTTTTTTTTTTTTTTAATCAAGCGGAGAAAGCAAGCTAGTGTGCACAGGAAATCAGACAGTTTGCAGCTCATTTCATGAAACAGAGTTGACAGATGAGTCTCCTAATTGTCACAAGAAGGGAGGCTGTTCTTTCCACACACCACTGACACTGGAGTGTCCTGTATAGATGTGCCAGGGGGTGAGTTGGTGTTATCTAGGCCGGATTAACATAGGGGCTGTTGGAGCTGCAGCTCCAGGCCCCTTACTCAAGATAAGCCTATTTACCAAAAAAAAAAAGAAAAAAATCTGAAAAAAAAAAGGAAAAAAAGGATCGACCTCGGGGGTTGTAGCTCGACGACCAGAGGTCACAGAAACCCCATATTTGGGGGGTAGGCAGTTGAAGACCTACCCCACAACCGGTCAATATGGGATGGCTATCATTTATGGTTCCGGAGATACGCGCCTGCTTGCAAAACCAAAAAAAAGAAATGGGCTAACTTTACTGTTTTTGTTTTTATTATTCATTAAAGTGGGCAAATGCAGTGTGGCATAAAATATTGCAGCAATTGCCATTTTTGTCTCTGCTAAAATATATATATATATATATAATGTTTGGTGGCTCGAAGTAATTTTCTAGCAAAAAATATTGTTTTTTAACTTAAGAAATAAGTGTTGGACTTTAAGTGGTTACATTTCTTGCATTTACACACAGAAGTTTGATCTAAGAAGGAAGTTAGTTACAATGTTTCATGTTGTTACAAACTTGGCAGACTGCCTAGATATTTCAAACATGTTTTTTTTTTTTGGAAATAAACTGTTTCATTCATTAAAAAAAACACTTTTTTCTTTTTTTTTTTGGTATCCTAAGTGATGCTTTAAAAAAAAAAAAATATATATATATATATATAACCACTTGCCTACTGTGCACCTACACCCCCTTCCTGCCCAGACAAAATATAAGCTTCCGGCACTGCGTCGCTTTAGCTGACAATTGCGCGGTCGTGCGACGTGGCTCCCAAACAAAATTGGCGTCCTTTTTTTCCCCACAAATAGAGCTTTCTTTTGGTGGTATTTGATCACCTCTGCGGTTTTTATTTTTTGCGCTATAAACAAAAATAGAGCGTCAATTTTTAAAAAAATGCAATATTTTTTCCTTTTTGCTATAATAAATAACCCAAAAAATATATAAAAAAAATATTTTTTCCCTCAGTTTAGGCCGATACGTATTCTTCTACATATTTTTGGTAAAACAAAATGCAATAAGCGTTTATCGATTGGTTTGCGCAAAATTTATAGCGTTTACAAAATAGGGGATAGTTTATGGCTTTTTTTTTTTTTTTTTTTTTACTATTAATGGCGGCGATCTGCGATTTTTTTTTTTTTTATTGGGACTGCGACGTTATGGCGGACATTTTGGACACTTTTCTGACATTTTTGGGACCATTTACATTTATACAGTGAACAATGCTATAAATATGCATTGATTACTGTATAAATGTGACTGGCAGTGAAGGGGTTAACCACTAGGGGGCGGGGAAGGGGTTAAATGTGTGTCCTATGAGTGTTCTAACTGTGGGGGGAGGGGGGGTGACTGGGGGAGGTGACCGATTGTGTCCCTATGTACAAGGGACACAATCGATCTCCTCTCTCCCTGACAGGGACGTGCAGCTCTGTGTTTACATACAGAGCTCCACGTCTCCGCTCAGTTACTGAGCAATCGCGTGTGCCCGGCGGCGATCGTTGCCGCCGGGCACTCGCACGGGATCCCCGCAGAGCGGCGGGTGCGCGCGCGCGCCCGCGGCTTTAAAGGGACATCACGTCATATGACGTGATGTCAGGATAATGGAGTCCTCTGCCCGCCGTCATTTGACGGTGGGCAGATGACAAGTGGTTAAATACTTTATTTTTACCTCCTAGGGCAAGTCTAGGTTCTCGTAGCACTCATATATAGACAACAACACAGCTGATATAATCACTAGTTAATAGTTGATCATCCCAAAATAAGTCACATCCTTCATAGCACCCTCCATACACCCCTGAGGAGGGTACCATGCCGATATTACTGCAAGCTGTATCTGGAATCGCCCTATCCATTTACCATTTTCTAGGTTATAAACAAAAAAAAAGGGGGGGAAAACCTCAACCACATTTTAAAGGGGGGGAAAAGGGGAGAGGGAAGACTAAAGGATGAAGGTGCCCTCGTATAACTGATGTATAACTAGTTACATTTTTTTTTAGGTTACATGTTTAGAGTTAAAGAGGAGGTCTAGTGCTAGAATTATTGCTCTCGCTCTAACGATCGCGTTGTATGTAACCTGTGTGTATCTGGCTCTGATACAAGCCAGTGCCTACCCAGCCACTGACTAGTATCTCTCCCCAGCCTGTCCCCACACACCCTCTCACCTGCTGACCTGTGGATGGGGGAATCGCTCCTGTAGTGTTATTGTGTTCTACCAGTGAGTACAATCATCAGTGTTGCTAACTATAGCTGGCAGAACTGATTGTTTTGGGAAAAACAGGCTGGTTGTACTCAAGTCAATTTAATAGATTGGAAAAAAGGAGAAAATCAACTGCGCTAAGATAAACAAAGGAACAATAAAAAGCACAGCAACAGGGTGCTGGTGATCTAAGGTGATTAAAAAATCAAAAAAAGCTGCACCTGACTGTAGTAACAAACACGGATAAACAAATGACAAAAAAACAGGATGCGCTAAAATATTAACAAATAAACAGTATTAGTGTCCATGGATGGTGATCATAGTAAAATAAACCAAAATAGTGTCCATAAGTGATAAACAGAGAATTGATGTCAGACTGATCCTATTTGAACCAGAGTAAATTAATTAGCTTATTCTTGAAAAACACCAGTGGGAAAATTGTGATGATGACAATAAGCGTGGTGACAAAAAAGTGCTGATAGTAGATCCTCCACCTTGCGGAAAACAATAACTGCTTACCAGAAAGCCGGTGGTCTCTTAGTGAAAAGAAGACCCCAGAATGCATATGTATGACCACTGGAGGAAGATAGTAGGCCAGGTAAGTTGTCAATCCCCTTCAGGCTGGGAGCTCGGAACCAATTTCCAGGGAAAAGCAAAAGAGGCCACAATAGTGTAATAACGTCTTTAAAAATTTATTTAAAAAAAGCCAAAAGCACACTTACATAAAATCAATGCAAACAGGCATGTCAGTGATATGCTGGGACTCCGGCCGGAAGCGATCCATCTTGCTGACGTCATTTAGTGTTCTTACCGAGACCTATAAAGGGGGATGACCCGGTGTGTCACCCGTGCCTCATGATTAAGCGACTTCTCGCGAAACCGGTCGGGCGGGATAGTGTGTTTCATCGGTTCATCCCCCGCTGTATACCTCTTCCCATTCCTCATTTGGACGGGTCAAGTGTTTGCATGGATCGCTTCCGGCCGGAGTCCCAGCATATCACTGACATGCCTGTTTGCATTGATTTTATGTAAGTGTGCTTTTGGCTTTTTTTAAATAAATTTTTAAAGACGTTATTACACTATTGTGGCCTCTTTTGCTTTTCCCTGGAAATTGGTTCCGAGCTCCCAGCCTGAAGGGGATTGACAACTTACCTGGCCTACTATCTTCCTCCAGTGGTTATACATATGCATTCTGGGGTCTTCTTTTCACTAAGAGACCACCGGCTTTCTGGTAAGCAGTTATTGTTTTCCGCAAGGTGGAGGATCTACTATCAGCACTTTTTTGTCACCACGCTTATTGTCATCATCACAATTTTCCCACTGGTGTTTTTCAAGAATAAGCTAATTAATTTACTCTGGTTCAAATAGGATCAGTCTGACATCAATTCTCTGTTTATCACTTATGGACACTATTTTGGTTTATTTTACTATGATCACCATCCATGGACACTAATACTGTTTATTTGTTAATATTTTAGCGCATCCTGTTTTTTTGTCATTTGTTTATCTGTGTTTGTTACTACAGTCAGGTGCAGCTTTTTTTGATTTTTTAATCACCTTAGATCACCAGCACCCTGTTGCTGTGCTTTTTATTGTTCCTTTGTTTATCTTAGCGCAGTTGATTTTCTCCTTTTTTCCATATTGTTTTCTTGTACTAATTCCAATTGCTGCTTTGCTTCCATCTGAATATGGATATTTTTGATTTTCGCTCTAAGAGAGTGGTCAATGTTGAGGGAGTGTTTGATACAACTCCCACTGCCCCTGAGTCTGATATTAGTGGCCTGTTTTTGCGTTTAAAGAATTTATTGGTGTCAGAGCTACATACTCAATGGGACGTGGCGTTCCTCGAAACGTATATTAAAGGCTCTATGGTCCCTAGGGGCCTCAGATGGGACCTTCTTGGCTGGTACAAATATTTTAATGACTCAGGTGTGGCTTTTTTGCGTTTCCTACTGGAAAGGAGGGTTAACAAACTAGCCAGACTTGACGATGAGATCAAATCCGTGAGGGATTTGTTGGTTCCACACAAAAACGGTGATGATTATAACAATCATTCTTCCTCTTTGCTCAAAATCTTGGACAAAGAGGAAAAAGAACAAAAAATTAAAAAGAAAAAGAAATTTCTCCGCGATAGTGAGGACTACAATACAAATTTGGTCTTCCAATGGCAGAGAAAGATGTCTGATAAAAGGGAAGGTGAGTCAGGGATGGATACCACCTCACAATCTGAGGGTGTGGTTGGCTTTTCCCTACCACCCCAACTTGGGAATAACACCCATCCCCCCGTCAGAAAGCTTTTGGTGGTCCCAACGGGAACCCCAAAAAAAGTCGGGGTCCCCCCAGAGGGACCAACCTGAGGGCTGCGACTTCTGAGGGCACCCCGAGGGGGAGTTTACCCAGTCGTCAAGGAGTTTACTATGACCATTTCCCGCCCCCCCCAGCCATGGGGTAAGGGTCCCGATTACCGGTTCCCCCCACCCAATATGGGGTTTGGGAACCAGAATTTTGGTTTACAACAAGAGGCAGGTCAGGGCAATTTTGGTTTTAATATTCCCACACAAAACCGTTTTGCTTCCCTGTCTGGATTTGACTCTAGCGGCTATGTGGCACCCACAGGGGTACGTCAGTGTGGGTAATTCCAACCATAATCCATTTGTGTTTAATCACAATTATCCAGACTCGACCAATGGGCATGTGGGATATGATCATCCTCCCAATATACCTTACAACACTTCCAACCAGAACTGGGATTTTCGCGGGGCCCCGTTCAACAAGGGAGTCACCGCAAAACGAAGAGAGGGACTAGAGGGGGAGGAGGGCCCAGTCGGCCAAAACGAAAAAGAACTTAGGTGTGGGTATTTACAATCTCAGCCACCAATCACTATCCACGACTGAACTTAAACTGTTGGATAAGGGTTTAAAATATGCTCCCCCCAGAAACCTCAGCAAATTTCAAACATACATGGATGTACATAAATTTGCAAGGAGACTTAGTGTTAAAAGACATTTTCTCACTAACCCTATATCTGGGCAAGGGACGACTAGTGTTTACAAACATTCAACTTTGTCGAATGCTTCCCTTTTCAATCCACCGGGTTCCTTAGCCCCCAGTATTAGGGTCTTTAGGGACGTAGTGCTTGGTGATTTGGAGGGTCTTGAGATAAAAAAACTAAGGATGAACAGGGACCTCCAGAAGGGCCTTGAGTCTTTGTGTGAAAACAAATCCTTGGTCATCCGACCAGCTGACAAGGGGGGGGGCATAGTGGTTCTCAACCATTGTGACTATTTAAAGGAGATGCACAGGTTGGTGGATGATACCGATACCTACACCCCCCTAAACAGGGATCCTCTTAACACCTACAAAAAGGAATTAGAGGTACTGGTGAAACAGGGTTTGAAAAGTGGGATTCTCACTAACAAAGAGGCTCTTTTTCTGATACCTAGTGCCCCACGGACGCCTGTCATCTACTATCTTCCGAAGGTGCACAAGAGCCTTACTTGCCCCCCGGGTCGTCCAATCGTGAGCGGTATTGATTCCATCATGTCCCGGGTGGGCAAGTATATAGACTCGTTTTTACAACCAATGGTACAAAAAATACCATCCTATATTAAAGACACCAAACAGGTGATTAACATCCTTGATGGGCTTGTACCCAAACCAGGGATTTGGTTGGTTACAGCAGACGTGACATCTCTGTATACGATCATACCCCATCATTTGGGTTTTGAGGCAGTACTCCTATACCTGGAGAGACAATCGGGACTCATCAAAGCACAGATCGACTTTATTATGTTGCTGTTGAAATATGCAGCCACTCATAACTACTTTTTGTGCGACAACTTGTTTTACCGACAAGATAGAGGGGTAGCTATGGGGGCCAAATATGCCCCCAGTCTGGCTAACCTCTTTATGGCCAAGTGGGAGGAGGACGTCGTTGACAGTTGCCGTCGTCCAGAGATCCTTCTCTGGGCGAGGTACATCGATGACGTCCTCCTCCTGTGGGATGGCTGTGAGGCTAGCCTACGTGATTTCATGTCAGGTTTGAACGAGAATACCAGGGGTATCAAGTTTAATTTTGAGACCAGCCAACATTCCATCCATTTCCTAGACCTTCAGATTACCGTTGAGCAAGATAAATTTGTAACATCTACTTACTTCAAGCCAACGGACCGGAACGCTTATATACCTCTTGATAGTTGCCACCTTCCAACCTGGCTGAAATCAGTACCCTTAGGGCAATTTTTGCGTCTAAGACGCAACTGTTCTGATTTCTGTACGTTTGAAAGTCAGGCATTGGTACTGTCAACCAGGTTTCAAGAGAAGGGATACGATACACATTCGCTACATCAGTCACTGGAGAGAGCCAGAAGCACAGATCGTTCATCATTACTGGTTGATAAGAATAAGGGAGCAGTGAATGATAAATTTGCCATACCATTCATAACCACCTTCTCTGCTCAACACTACAGTGTTAAAAAGTTGATACAGAAACACTGGCATATTCTTGCAACAGACCAGGTTCTGGCTCCTATTCTCCCAACGAGACCTAATGTGATCTTTAAAGGGGTCTCTACGGTTGGTAACCGAATCGCTCCAAGCGTACATGACCCCCCTAAAACATCTAGGACTTTCTTTGACAACCTTATAGGGTACTATAGGTGTAAGAGGTGCCAAGTTTGCACCCTTAATACTTGTAGAGAAAGGAAGATCTGTTCGTTTCAGTCCACAGCCACCCATCAGTCATTTGAAATAGACCAGTTTATAACCTGCGCGTCCAAAGGGGTGGTCTACCTTATCCAATGTCCGTGTGGCTTACAGTATATAGGACGGACCAAAAGAGCGTTATCAGTGAGACTGAATGAACACATCTCCAAGATCAGAAGTGGTTTTGAAAAACACTCTGTCTCGAGACATTACGATCTCAAACATAACAGAGACCCTTCGAATACGTTATTCATTGGGATTGACAAATACCGCCCCCACTGGAGAGGGAATAATCTCGTTAGAGAAATCTCCAGACAAGAAATGTCTTGGATATATCGAGCTAAAACTTTTACGCCGTTTGGTTTAAACATAGACACAGACATTAATGCTTTCATTAATAACTCCTAATTCAGGGCTCTGTTGATATGATTTTAGTGTCCTTGCTTTGAGTATCTTGGAACACACCATCTTTGATTTATAACTACCATTTAAAGATATCTGGGCATTCCTATACATTTAGTCTTTGAATATTACACCTTCTTTGGGTTTGGGCAGGTACACGCTAACCATGTATTAGCCTATGTCTACATGCCATATAACAAGAGGGGGTGTCTAATGTGTGGGTATATTTATATATTTTTTGTACCTAGATTGCTGCGGCTATATAGAATGGCACTCTCACCAATCTTGTTACAAATTTATGCGAGCTTTAGTACACATTGTTTTTATGGATGTTTTTTTAATTATTCAGTTCCTTTTATGTCTATATTCTATGTTTCATTTGCTAATTAGATTAGTTTGTTAGCCTTTCAGTAATGGGATCACTCCTGGCCTGGCGATCCTTGTAATGAGGCGTGTTTTTGTCCATTTTCCAGCTGATTGGTTATTCCAATGAGCTGGTTTGTTTTGTAAACTAGCGGCGCCGTCATCGTATAGCAGCGTTGTGGACGCGCGCGGACATGTGACGCGATCATCCGGGTCACGTGACTTCCCAGCCCACTAGTCATTCCATCTAGTCAGCTTGCGACGCACAACAGTGACGCCGTGGATACGCGCAGATACGTGACGCGGCGGCCCCTGTCATGTGACCTTCCTTCACACACGCTCGGCGTACACGTAGATGCGTGACGTTGCTGCTATGGTCATGTGACTCTCCACCACTCGTCTCGTGGATGCTGATTGGTGGATGGCACGAAGGGCGGGTTGGCAGCTTTGCGGTGATTGGCCAGGTTTTTTCCACTCGCTGCTGGACGTCGCGCGGTTCCAGCTATGTTTTCTACACTATATTATTTGTTTGTCGTGACGCGCGCACGCATTTTTAGTCTCGAGCGCGCGCATTGCTATTGACGATCTTGCTGACGTCATTTAGTGTTCTTACCGAGACCTATAAAGGGGGATGACCCGGTGTGTCACCCGTGCCCCATGATTAAGCGACTTCTCGCGAAACCGGTCGGGCGGGATAGTGTGTTTCATCGGTTCATCCCCCGCTGTATACCTTTTCCCATTCCTCATTTGGACGGGTCAAGTGTTTGCATGGATCGCTTCCGGCCGGAGTCCCAGCATATCACTGACATGCCTGTTTGCATTGATTTTATGTAAGTGTGCTTTTGGCTTTTTTTAAATAAATTTTTAAAGACGTTATTACACTATTGTGGCCTCTTTTGCTTTTCCCTGGAAATTGGTTCCGAGCTCCCAGCCTGAAGGGGATTGACAACTTACCTGGCCTACTATCTTCCTCCAGTGGTTATACATATGCATTCTGGGGTCTTCTTTTCACTAAGAGACCACCGGCTTTCTGGTAAGCAGTTATTGTTTTCCGCAAGGTGGAGGATCTACTATCAGCACTTTTTTGTCACCACGCTTATTGTCATCATCACAATTTTCCCACTGGTGTTTTTCAAGAATAAGCTAATTAATTTACTCTGGTTCAAATAGGATCAGTCTGACATCAATTTAATAGATTGACTTGTGTAAAACCAGCTAGCCCATACATAGATCGACTATGGCTGGTCTCTGCATAATTGGCGTAATTTCAATCCATGTATGACCCGCTTAACCACTACGCAGTCCCTAAACATCCTTCCACTCCTGTACATAGTGCCCACTGTCATACTCTCCACACTGCTCTCCTATACATAGTGCCCACTGTCATACCCTACACACTCCTCTCCTGTACATACTGCCCACTGTCATACCCTCCACACTCCTCTCCTATACAGAGCACCCACTGTCATACCCTTCACACTCCTCTCCTGTACATAGTTCCTGCTGTCATACCCTTCACACTCCTCACTTGTACATAGTGCCTGCTGTCATACACTTCTCTCTTGTACATACTGCCCGCTGTCGTACCATCCACGCTTCTCTCCTGTACATACTGCTCACTGTCATCCCCTCCACACTTCTCTCCTATACATAGTGCCCATAGTCATACACTCCTCTCCTGTACATACTGCCCACTGTCATACCCTTCACACTCCTCTCCTGTACATAGTGCCTTTTGCCGTACCCTTTGCACACCTCTCCTGTACATAGTGCCCAATGTTAGACCCTCCACATTCCTCTCCCTCACCTGCACATACTTCCCACTTTATATACCATCTATACTCCTCCCCTATTTCGCTTACCCACAAAAACAGTTCTTTAAAATTTATACTTAATACCCTCAATGTTGCCAGCTCTAGAATGGACACACTTTTTTGTTAGTTCAACTAAAGGAAATCTCCGTTATATTTGTTTTGCCTCTTTATTAGTACTCATTTAATTTTGTGATTACTACTGTGATGTATAGAGGAACATAGGGGATCTCAGCTACTCTAAATATAGCACTTGTAAAAAAGGGTCCCTTAGAATATTTTTTAAATGTTGACAACTATGCACTTAGACACTGCCCAGGGGCCACTGGGTCAGTAGGGAGCCCCATGAGAGGTTCCTGGGATCCTGTATTATTAAAGCGGTAGTAAACTTTCCTGACATTACTACTTTTTAGAGGCCCTGGGGTAGGTTATGCCACAATGTACAAGTATGCGCAGCATATTAGCACATTAGGGTACACTTACATTTTCAGACTGAGCCCTCCAGTGCTGCGCTGTGATGAATCAGGCGGGGCCCGGGCACTTCCATCTTCACCCGGTCTTCCTTCTGGGTTCTGTTCCTTTGGTCACTTGCCTTGGCTGGGCTGCGTTGATGTCATTCCCACATATTAATTTATTATTTATAAAAGGCCCCACCAAAATCCTCAGCAGCAGGCCCATGATATTCCTAATCTGGCCCTGGGGGTTGTCCTCCACCAAATCAGCGGTGGAAGGACCAGTCGATTCAGGAGTCCTTTTGAAGCGAGAAAGATCTCCTTGGAGCTTTCACCCAAAGCATCAATGCATACATTGAGGCAGGCCACAGTGCACAAAGAACTTCTAGAGCACAGCAGCACGGGGGAGTGGCCAAGCTATAGTACTAATGAGAACATTGGTAACACAACTAGGAATGACAAATGTTAAAAATCGGTTCATAAAAAGAACACATACGAAGGTGATTGATTTAAGGCTATATATAAACTCTATTAAACTGTATATTATATTAATACTGCATACTATATTAAGATTATTTATAACCTCTATGCTAATTTAATCTCTATACTTACACCCAATTTATGGAAACCGTGGGAATCCGTAATGGTGTGTATGTATATTTATAGCGGTATATATGATAATAATACTAAACATAATAATGTATACTTAAATACCAGATAATTTTAGTAAGAGGGTTGGGAATAATGGGGAGGGGGTGGGACTACAGATATATAATATAATAATAAAAAAAATTAAGTAAAAAATTGCGTAGCCGCCATAAAATACACAAGTGGGAGGTACCATGATGCGGATCACAACAGAATATTAATCTCAATGCCTTCGTTGAGGCCACCTGGTGAAAAAGTATCTAGGGTGTATATCAAGTAATTCTCTCTCACACAATCTCTTATAGCGTTCAGCAGTAGGAAAGGTATGGGGGATGAATTCAATAACCCATACACGTAATTCTGAGGAGAGTTGTTTGTGATGTTCCTTAAAATGTCTGGGCACACTGCTTGTCAGAACCCTTCTCTACCAGATTGCGGTGTTCTCCAAAGCGCTTGCGGAGTGTACGTATGGTGCGGCCTACATAAAGTAGGCCGCACCATATATGCTTTTTACCATAACTATCCCGTGATTTTATGCATTTAATTTTAAATAAAGCCTTCACGGGTTTATTTTTTGATCTGCACCATTGGGAGCATTTATTATTATTATTATTATTATTATTATTATTATTATTAAAAAGTGTTTAATATCGCGCCCGTCTTACCCATAGGGCCTCGAAGCGCTAAACGCAAACGTACACATCACCCATAGCAGAGAACAAAAATCGGCACCGCAGCAATTAAAAAGGGGTACTAAGAAGGAAGAAACCTAATATAACATAAGGACTCGAAACACCCCTTACTGGTTCAGCCATAGGCTTGGGTAAACAGGTGAGTTTTAAGTTTGCGACGGAAAGCCAGGAGATTACTAACCTGTCTAATCGACAGGGGGATGCTGTTCCAAAATTTCGCCCCCTGGACGGAAAAAGAGCGACCTCCTCGACGGGCCTTCCTAAAATGAGGCACCGTGAAATCCAGGGAGGTACTGGAACGGAGGGGGCGGGAGGGAACGTATTTGATGAATCTTGCACGGAGGTAGCCTGGACCCGAACCATAGAATACCCTGTGCATAATACAACCAGTCTTGAACAATATCCGTTTTGAAATAGGAAGCCAATGCAGGGTGACGAGAGAGGGGGTGATATGCTCTCTACGGGAAGCACCCGTGAGTAGCCGCGCAGCTGCATTTTGGACAAGCTGGAGTCTATGCAGGTTGTTGTTAGGGAGTCCTAGATACAGGGCATTACAATAGTCCAGGCGACTAGCGATCGTAGCAGAGACAATCGTTTTTTTGCTGGGGTGGTCAATGAATCGAAATAGCACCCTCAGAAGTTTAAGATGGAAGTGGCAGGTGCTTACCACCTTGCTCATCTGGGGGATCAGAGTCAACCGGGAGTCCAAGATGACTCCCAAGTCCCTGACCTGGGTGGCTCTCTCGGGAACGCTGCCAAACTCCGAGGGCCATTGGGGCAGTGTAGGGGCCAGACTCAAGTCACTGAAGGTAATACAATCGGTCTTACTATTGTTTAACTTCAGAGAGTTGGCACACATCCACTGATCGATCTCCCGAAGGCAAGCGGCCAGGGTTTCGGGAGCAACTTCACCATGTTTGAATTTAAAGTAAAGCTGCGTGTCATCGGCATAGACATGGAACTGGAGATTGTGATGCCTGATGAGGTCAGCCAGTGGCCTCACATAGATGTTAAACAGGACTGGAGATAAAGCCGAGCCCTGTGGAACTCCACAGGAGAGGGGGAGGTCAGCTGATTGAAAAAACCCCAGCTGTACTCGCTGCGTCCTCTCCTGGAGAAAGGAGGCCATCCATGCCAAGGCTTGACCTTATAATCTGGCAATCGTTACCAATCGATCCAGAAGCACCTGATGGTCAATGGTGTCGAATGCAGAAGACAGGTCCAGTAACACTAGAACCACCGAGTGATCCTGGTCTAAAGCCGTCAGAAGATCGTCCTGGACGTTGACAAGAGCTGACTCTGTGCCTCGCCCAGGCCGGAATCCCAACTGGAAGTCATCCAGAATGTTGTTGGACTCTAGGTGACTCTGAAGTTGACCTACCACAGCTTTTTCGGCTATCTTCGCCACGAACGGAAGGCCAGAAATTGGTCTCAGGTTACTCATCTCAGTCGGGGCGAGCGATGGTTTCTTAAGCAAGGGAGTCACCACCGCCTGCTTAAGAGAACTCAACACCCAACCGGAGGCAAAGGAGCTATTAATGATGTCCTGTATAAACGTGGCCAGGGCCTCCGCGCAGGACCTCATCAACTTAGGAGGACAGGGATCCAAAGGGGAGGAGGAGGCTTTTAAGGCCCGAATGATCTCTCTAACCGAGACTTCCGTGAGTGGGGTAAATTCCCGTAAGGGAATGATAGTGTGATCCCCACTCAGTTCTAGGGCTGGATGGCTTACGCTAGGGGCAACTAAAGGAGGTATAGAGGCTCGTAACTTTAATATTTTGTTGTGAAAGTACTCTGCCATTTGTTGGCAGAGCTCCTGAGTATGAGTCAGCAGGGTGGTTTTACTAATGGGATTAGAGAGTTCCTGTGTGATGCGGAACAATTCACCAGAATTGTTTCCCGCCTTGACTACCCTTTCTGAGAAATAGTGTCTTTTTGCTTGTAAAATGGCAGTTTTATACAATTTTTGGCACTCTCTGAATTTAAGAAGATGCTCTGGAGTTTTGTTTTTCCGCCAAAATCGTTCCGCGGCCCTAGTTTGCTGTTTTAGCAATCGTAGCGCCGGCGTAAACCATTTCGGATTTTTTTCTGCCATTCTAGAATTGGGTTTATTAGAGATTGGGGCTAGGGTATCCAGTGACGATAATAAGTGATTATAAAAGAAACCTAGTTTTTCTTCCGTAGTTCCCAAGGCCAATTGGTCAGTAGTGTGTTCTGGGTAAAGTGCTGTACAAAATCGGAAGGAATTAGGTCCTTTAAATTCCTTTTTTTGACAAAAGGTCCTAATCGATTGGGGATGTGCGGGGGTTTAATATTGGTTCGAAAATAGTGATTAAAAAAGATAATGTAATGGTCTGACCAGGCTAGTTCCCTTGTTTAAAGATATTCAATAGTGACATTGTGGGTCAGTATCCAGTCAAGGGTGTGCCCTGCCCTGTGTGTAGCTTGAGTTATCAGTTGAGGGAACGAGAGATCTTTTAATTGATTAAGCAGGGAGAGTGTGGCAGCATCCGAGGCGTCATCAGCCCACCGGTTGAGATCGCCAAGGATGACACACTTTCCACTGCTGAGACTGGCCAAAGAAGCCAGGTCCATCAGTTCCCTCTCAAAGTCTTTCTTTAAGTGAGGAGGGTGGTAGACCAGGTAAAATTTGACAAGTTCTTCCGGGTTAATCGTACAATTCACCACTAATAGTTCAAATGAACTAAAAGAAGGATTGTCAGGTGCTACTTTAAAATCAAGACGTTTATTAAAAATTATTGCTATCCCTCCCCCACGGGAAGAGTCCCTGTCTAAATGTAAAATTCCGTAATTTGGCGGGATCAATTCGTCAAAAACGGGAAGAGACGAGGCCTGAAGCCAGGTCTCTGTGAGACACAGATAATCTAGCTGCGATTCTCGAATTAAATCGGCTATAAAAGGGGCGTTCTTCACCGCAGAGCGGCAATTTAGTAAGGCACCAGATAATACATTTTTACTATTTCTTATTGAGTGTGTGGTAGAAGGTGACCGAGGTTGAGAACCTATAGTGCTTAACGTTGCCTCGAGACTTGTATTAGAGTAAATATGAGACCGTGAGATCCTTCTGATGGATTGATTTGGGATGATGTCTGGGGCATTTTTTTGAAGGTCTCTAAGCTGCTCGCTGGAGTAAATCAAGTGGCCCATATCTAAATGAGGAATAAAAATGTTGGCAGGGGGTGACGAGAGGGAATAAAGAGGGGAGGGGGGGAGTATGATTGAACCTAGTACAGATTGTAGCTATCAGAACAGATACAACTTACTGTGCGTAGTCAGATACTGATCCCATAATAAAGGACCAAGGGTCCTAGCCCCTTGAGCCCGTCCGAGCGCAAACGGGCTTCCCTTTGGCGCGCCGCTCACAGCGCCCGCCGCGCCCGCGGCGCAGTGGGGCTCTGTGTTTTAAACAAGGGCTTAACAAGCCCCGCCCAGAGTGGTGAAGTGCCGGTCCCGCCCACAATGTCTCTAGTCACTGGTGACCGCCTTCAGATGTGGTGATTTGCTGGAAGGTGCTGGTGCTGTGCTCAGGTGAGCAATTCAAACTGGAAAAAGTGCTGGTGCAAAGTAATGATCGACTGCTGGGGTGATCTTCTTATTGATCGTCTGCTGGGGTGATCTTCTTATTAGGACCCACTGCCCGCTCACCCAGGGAGGAGGGGAGTCTCTGGCCCTATTTTCTCCATACACCCACACCTGCTGAGCTGACTCTCGAGCCTGGCCATTTCACCATCGGCCTTACTTACTTGGGGTCCTGTTTCCGGAGAGGAGATATCTGACCAGACTGGCTTCACCATCCGATCTGGAGTGACCATCTCTACAGATCCACCTCTACAGAGCCTAGGGTCCACTGAGACCACCATGCCTTGTCTGACTTGCTGTTGGTAATAACAAGTAAGTCCATCACAGCCGGTAAGAGTACCCATTTCCTTCGATCTGATACTCTGAAGATTACCACAGACAAGCCTAACCTATTGTTTTCATTCATTTGAACTGGCATATGTGTGAAGTGTTTTGATGTATACATTGGGAACCATACCTATGAGCCACTCACTTCATTCATTGCACCTGATCAGTGTTTTCACTTATCTGTTTGGAATCACATTAATGGACTTCATATAACATTACCTGATTATCTGTATGCTAGGTGATATCTTTTGTTATACTTCACATTGTTTGCATTGTCCGTTTTGGATCACATCTAAAGAGAGCCAACGGTATGTGGGTTCCCAGGTGTAGGATTCTAACACGTTGAGAAGATCCCCTTCCTGTTATTGACAATCTCCAGTCTACATCTACAAATGAATTCCATACTGCCACCGCCACTCCTTTTTTTAGTGCCCCCCCCCCGTCCTGCCAAAAAAGAAAGCACACCACAGAGGCAGAAGAGGGGGGAGACATAGACATAAAGGGGAGAGAGAAGGTCCGCAGACTGTAAAAATCTTTAATCTCTCTGATCACATTTTATCCATACCAGAACAATCACTGTTAGCTCGTGGCCTAACCTTTACCTCCACAGCACCACCGAACCGATTCACCCTCTTTAGATGTCAATAGATTCAGCAGGAATATTACTATTAAACGTTATCCAGACCTTCGTCCAGCACTGTAACAATAATACTATGGGACTTTCCTTTGCCTCAGTCTTCGAAATTGCCCTTCTTGGATTTAGAACTTTTCCATCACAATGATAAAATCTGTGCTACAAACTATACCAAACCTACTTCAGGAAATTCACATTTACATTTTAACAGCTGTCACCACCCACAGTGGGTGAAGAATATCCCCAAAAGCCAATTCTGCCACCTGAAGCATAACTGTACGCGTATACAGGACTACAACACCCAGGGTCAAATATTAAAGACCATATTCAAAGACAAGAGTTACCCAGACCACATTATCAATGAAGCATTCCATCACTATCTCAATAATAATGTGAGGAATACCAGAGAATACGAGAACACCGAAAACACCAGGGATACTGTCAGATTTGTGACACAATTTAAAAATAAATTCAAAAGAATGGAAAAAATATTTACAAAACATTGGTCGATTCTGAACGAGGATCCTCACTTAAAATCTACTCTGAGCGACGGACCCTTGGTGACCTATAGACGGGCCAAAAATATAAAAAGCCAAATGGCTCCCAGCAGAATCAAACCAATACGGCTATCAGTCCGTGCCCCTTTGATGTTATTTAATATTAAAGGCATGCATCAGTGCAAAAAGCCTCTTTGCCTCACGTGCACTCATGTTACGCACAGGCAAAGGGACCTCTCAAAAAGGAAAACAATATATCATCCCGGACTTCTTCAACTGTGGATCTGATTACGTAGTGTACTGTCTTACATGCCCATGCGGCCTACTTTACTTTTTTTTTTTCCTTCAATATGTTTATTGTATATTATCAGAGAAAACAATAAACCATACAATAAATGTGGAGATCATTACGAGCATAGAACAATAAGTCAAGGATTATGAAGTCTTAACAATAACCAATAGCGGAGAAACAAAAATTTCCTGAGTGAGTTCAGAATCTTAGAGTAAAAAACATATCGCAGGTCACCCAGTCCGTAAAACAAAAAAAAAGAAGTGAATGCTACAGACTGGATGTTAAACTCTCACCAGTTAGTCAGGAGAGCAAATGGTTAGTCCAGCCCTGAATGTTTTCAGGATGTAACGTACTAGACCTCCGCGGAAACATTCCTCGAGCTCTGTGTAGATCCCACAAAACAAAAGCTCCAAAGAGAAATGAAGAGAGGAAGGACAGCAAAGTAGGAAATAGGAGGAGAAGAAAGAGAGCGCGAGAGAGAGAGAGAGAGAGAGAGAGGAGTGAAGAGGTGAAGATTTTTTTTTTTATATATATCTGTAGTCCCACCCCCTCCCCATTATTCCCAACCCTCTTACTAAAATTAACTGGTATTTAAGTATAAGTATACATTATTATGATTATTATTGTCATCATATATACTGCTATTGTGATCATTTTAGATTGTTGGGCCTTTTACTCTTAATACATTCCATATTTATTGTTGTGTGATCAGATCCTATAGAGTTTTATTAGTGATAATTTATTAATTCTATTTGATTAATGTTATTTATTTTACCATCTAGTTTTGTCTATAATTATCCTCTACCTCTTCTTTTTTTATATATATACCATTACTGATCCCCACAGTTTCCATAAATTGGATGTAAGTATAAAAATTAAATTGGCATAGAGGTTATAAATAATCTTAATATAGTATGCAGAATTAATATAATATACAGTTTAATATAGTTTATATATATATATATAGCCTTAAATCGATCACCTTGGTATATGTACTTTTTATGAACCGATTTTTAACATTTGTCATTCCTAGTTGTGACACCAATGTTCTCATTAGTACTATAGCTTGGCCACTCCCCCGTGCTGCTGTGCTATAGCTTGTGTGGTCTCCATGACTACCTGAGCCGATTGCCACTCCCCCTTGCCACATGGTATAAATTACAACCTCTAAGATGGCCACCTTTCAAGCCTAAAGAAGGGACACGCATGTCCCGATCGCGAAGCACTGCCCGCCAGCCTCAATCCCGGAAGTGACGACAACATCACGTCATGGAGCCTTCTGTGAAGCAGGTTCTTGATAAATCTCTCTCTCCACACTGCGCACACGTATCCTCGCCCGGAACCTTCTGTCAGTATGGAGAGAGAGATGTTATCAAGAACCTGCTTCACAGAAGGATTCTGGGAATTTTTGGGAGGAACCCAGAGAATCAATTGAACCTTAACCACCAATCACTTACACTGAGGCCTTGTACACACGAGGGGAAATATCCGCTGTAAACGGTCCCCGGACCGTTTACAGCGTATATTTGCGCCGGGATGTTTTGATCCGATGGCTGTACACACCATCGGATCAAATTCCCCGCCGGCGGACAGCGCGGTGACGCGGCGGTGACGTTGACGCCGCCACGTGACCGCCACGTCACCGCACCAGGAAGTAAACACTTCCGCGCGCATGCGTCGGATCCATTCACAGGATACGACGCATGTGCGGCAAGATATGTCCGCTGGTTTGCCGTACTAACCAGCGGACATATCTGACGGCCAGCTATCCGGCGGAATTATTTCAAAGCATGCTTTGAAAATTTTCCGCCGGATGAATCCGGCAAAAAGCGTCCGTTTGCCCCTACAGACGAGGGGATTTTTCGGCTGAAATGGTCCGTCGGACCATGTTCAGCGGAAATATCCCCTCGTGTGTACAAGGCCTAAGGATATACATCAGGAATCCAGGAGATAAACCAGTAATCCAGGAAAAGGAGCTATGACACGTAGGAGCAGCTGCCTGTCTGACACGCATTCTACCCCAGCAGGGGTGAGTGCCTCTGGTGAGTGGGGACCCATAAGGGGGAGCACCGGACCCACTGCATTAAACACCTGATGTACTTCGTACAACCACCTATCTATATAGGTGCACCCTGAACTCCACATCACCTATATTCACTTGCTTGTATTTATGTTACATGGACTATTTAATTACATGACTTTTTTGCATTTAAGATTGTGGTGATTGTATGTACTTATATAGATCTGCATAGGCCTTCATTACATTATTTACATTGTGGTAAAGTATGGTGCGGTCAATAAGATCTGATACATTGTAGTTTTAAATATGTTGCACTTAGAGGGCGCCATTCTATCTTCTTGTTTGTTCTCAGAGCCTATTCTAGCTTTTTGGACTGGCAGCCATCTACTAACTTAGCAACTTTCTTGTATACCTCCTTACATGGACTATATACGATATATGGACTCATATTGATTTCCTGCCCATCCACTTTCCTTTTTATATATTTTATTGGTCTTTTTAGACAGCTATATCCAGAGTGCGCCATATCAAACCACTGTTTTTTGCTTTATAAGGTAACAGCATAAAACAACTCTATATGAATAAGTGCAGCAACGAAATTTCAGGCCGTTGGAGGTGGCAATGGTCCTCACACGGAAAGATAAACGAAAGCACCAATAGCGTAATAACGTAGGGGCAGTTTAATAGTATAAAAACAGCTTATACACTAGGTACTCACAAAGGTAGTTTTGAAATACAGCATATAAAAAACGGGTGGTTACTCGCTGGCGTCACATCCGCTACCTCTTTAAACAGGATTCTTGCGCGCATTCGTCACTCACAAGTGACTTCTTCAGGAGTGATAAGAGGTATGTGGTGTGAGTTTAAGTAGTGGGGTTTAAACTCGCTCCACTTTACTACCGTCAGATGTTTTTTCACCTTAATGCATAGGATGCATTAAGGTGAAAAAACATTTACCTTTACAACCCCTTTAAGGCCCCTTTCACATGTACAGATCCCATGAGGATCTTATCTGCTTGCTCAGAGGGGGTCGCTCCGTTGATCCCCCGCTGAGTCAGCAGATGACAGGGTGGTCCCTGAACATTGTGCAGGCACCGCCCTGTCAGATCTCCGCTTTCCTATATGGGGTGAGCTATGAGTAAGCACTGAGTATCAGTGCAAAATGTCAGCTGTGTATCCCATTTTCACCTCTTGCTGTGGATTGTAGTTTATTCCATTTTACCATTAAAGGACAATTCAGGAATCTTTTCTAGGAGTGCGGCTGTCCAAATATTTTCTTTTTTGTTTTCTCCCATATAGGGGATCGGATGGACACAGACCGTTTGTCCGTGTTCACCTGATGCGCTCTGCAGACGGCTGGAAAAATAGGATTTTCTTCCGTCAGCAGAATCAGAGGATTGCGGACACTGATGAGATTGGGTATCAGCGGATGTTGATGCGCTGATATCCGCTATCTCATAGGGATTAATGTATGTCCCTTTTTCATCCGTAAATGGATGGATGAAAAAGCGGACATGCGGTCCACAGGTGTAAACGTGGCCTTACCCAAATTGACCTTATTAAATCTCCTAAACAAGCATTATTGGGATGCCCTATTGAAAATTCTCAAACATACAAGAAAAATTATAGCATTCATCTTTTCTGCTGCTAGAATTGCAATAGCTAAATCCTGGCAATCTCCTACTGTTCCCATTAAATTGGTTAAAAATAAACTGTCATTTTATAATGATTAATGAACGTCTTACAGTAATATTACTAGACAGACAATGTTCTTTTAACAAAGTATTGAAACAAACATATATGGCTTCACCCAGGAGGGCACGCTCGCGTAAACACACAAATCCCTGTGCTGTCAAAGTAGAAACCACAATCTGTCATCTCTCCTAGTTAGTCCCACCCCCCCCCCAGTTAGAACACACCTAGGGAACACAGTTTACCCCTTGATTGCCCCCTAGTGTTAACATCTTTCCTTGCCAGTGACATTTTCCTTGCCAGTGACATTTACGTAGTAATCAGTGCATATTTATAGCACTGATCGCTCTAAATGTCAATAGTCCCAAAAATGTGTCAAGTGTCCTACCTGTCCGTACGCAATACTGCAGATCACCGCCATTAATAGTAAAAAAAAAAAAAAAAGCAATTTTTTTGTAGAACACATATCGGCCTGAACTGAGGAACAATTTTTTTTAAAAAATTTTTTGGATATTTTACTATAGCAAAAAAGTGAAAAGTAAAACCCCTCAGCACCAATCGGTTTAGTTTTCCAACATTTTAGACACAGAAGAGGGCAGGGAGCAGCAGTTGCTTTTCAGGTGGCGGCAGTGCTTTAAGTGGGCCGGAACGCGGCGGTACTCAGTACCGCCACTTCCAAAAATGGCCCTGGAGAGTACCAGCACCTCTCCGTGCGCCCAGTACTTGGGTTTCCCGTACGGGAACGCACTGGCGTAGCGGGGGGGGGGGCAGGGGGGCAAAATCCTGGCGTCCGCAAAAAAGCACCGCCGCCGCCTTAGGAAAGGCCGCGGCTTTGGCCTAGCTCTGGAGCTATCGGCCATCTTGGTACACCCGGCGGCGGCGCGCAATGAGTTTTTTTTTCAGCCCTTCCGCCTGGTTGGCTGGTGGAACTGTCTGTCTCCCTTGATGTGGGAGTGGCGGGAAACACCAGCCAACTAGGCAGAAGGGCTAAAAAAAAACAGATAACGGCGCAGGAGATTGGCGGGCGGTGGAGTGGGAGGCGCTGTACCTCTGTGCTGCGCTGATTGGCCTGGAAGTTGGAACATGTGTTTACAGCGCGGCGGCAAGTTTCTCCATCTCCAGCAAGGTAAGCAAAACACTCTCCTGTACCACAGGGGAGAGAGAGAAGGGGAAGGGGGGGGGTCGGTGTAAATCTAAAGGGGTGCACTGCCTGATCCCCACCTATCCACCTCAGAGCCTGTCAGAGGTGGATGGATGTCCGGACACCCATCCATCTCGGAGCCTTATATTATAACCTGCTGGGACTTGTAGTTCTCCATCTTCTCCTGGGGCTCAGGTGCATTGTAGTTCTCCAATCTCCATGAGCCCCAGGAGAAGATGGAGAACTACAAGTCCCAGCAGGTTATAATATAAAGCTCCGAGGTGGATAGGTGTCTGGACAGTGACAATTGGTGGCACAGTGGTGACAATTGGTGGCACAGTGGTGACAATTGGTGGCACAGTGGTGACAATTGACAATGATGGCATGGTACAGTGACTGCATTTAATGGCATGGCACAGTGGCTGCGTTTGTTGGCATGGCACAGTGGTGACAATTGATGGCACAGTGGCTGCATTTGATGGCATGGCACAGTGGTGACAATTGATGACACAGTGGCTGCATTTGATGGAATGGAATGGCGCCCTGTGATTGGGCGTATGTGGTCATGCGCTAGCGCCGGGGGGGGGGGGGCAAAAAAAACGTTCTGCCCGGGGGGGGGGGGGGGGGGGGGGGGGGGGGCACCGGCGCCTAATAGAGTACCGGCACCTCTTTTGGCCCACTTAAAGCACTGGGTGGCGGTATAGTTGTATCTTCCAGGTGTTCAGGCGGTGCTTCTGCTGCCTTTTTTTTTTTTTTCATCGGCAAACCGCAATTTTACATTGCGGTGTAGCCCTATTGATCTCAGTGGGCAAGTTTGACATGTGGTGTCGCCTGTCAATTCTGAATCAAAGCAACGCAGCCATGACAAACGCAGCCCTGTCAGGCTGTAATGTTAGGATCTAGGTCTAGGCCAAGGGGCAGCTGCCCATGTGAAAGTTTTCTTTCACACAGTATATACAATGTTACAACAACAACAAAAACACTAGTACTAATTCACAACAGTTCCGCTTTGGTGTATAAATATGCTGATCAATCTAAACACCACAGAGTTTTTGTTTTCTTTAGAAATTATTGTTTACGATTTGCTTTGAATTGCTGCTTTGTGAGTCCATATAATAAGGCAATAAGCAGTGCACAAATACAGCATCCCACTTCAGGGACGCAAAATCTGATTGAATGAATTTTTGGAAACTGCACATTGTATATTATCATTTTATTTTTATTTTTTTAATTGTAATATAAAAGGAAAGACTTTGTCCAGGGTTTTTTTTTTTTTTATTATTATTTTAGGGCTGTTACTGATCACATTTTTTGTGTTCGATTAATCGTTTTTTTTTTTTTAATCGATTAATCGACTAATTTCGATTAATTATAACGCATATACAGATCCAACTACTTTTAGCTGATCTCCTTGCAGGCCGATTCCCAGTGCAGCTACCAACAACTGGAAAAATGGATAGCAGGATACAAAAAACACACAAAGGCAGCGCTAGATGGGAATAGCATTAAAACTTTTATAGTCTTCAAGTAGGTAACCAAATAAATATTGCACTGGAGATAAAAATCGATGTAGCTACATAAAATGTAAAAATAGTGTGAGTAATACCAAACGGTACCAAAAGCAGTCATAAAAACATGTAGCTAAGTATGATACTGGTATAAAAATGTGTACGATACCACTGCTTAATCCCGATGAGGAGGGGTTAACATCAGTCCGTCGGCATGTAGATGTCCCGTGAAGGGAACTATCACAACTCCCAGTGGGTGGCTGTAGAATCCCAGGTTGATAAAGGGAAGTGATAGAGGGAAGTGTAACAGCCCTTGCGTGTGGCAGATAGTAAGGTCCCACCGGCATGCAGATATGAAGGCACAGAAAAGGAGCCCTTCAGATGGACACGGCAAGCCCCGCCGGTGTCCGTGATGTTACCGGATCTCCAACAGAAACCCTGAAGGCCCAGAAGCCGGCGGAGAGGTGAGTACCAATCAAAAGAATTTTGATCGATCAAAAAAATTAAAGATTAATCGATTAATTAAAAGTTAATTTGCACAGCCCTATATTATTTATTAACACTCCTATTTGCTTTTTTTGCACATTTGCAAGTGCAGAGATATGTGCGATTGTATATTTTTTTTATTTACTTTTCTTGGTTTCTTTTAGCACACCATCAATAATTTTCCAGATCCTTTCTGATTGAGCACTGTGGGAACAAGGAAGCACATATTAGTCAACGACTGCAAATTTCACTGTTCAGTGACAAAGTTTACAGTATGCAGAACATTTAGCTTAATAGAGCCAAAAACAACACAGCGAAAAGAATTCAAGCAGAAATTAAAATGTTACATGCAGCCTTTTGTGTTCTTTGATAGTTTATTTTACACTTGGCTGGTTTATTTTCGTACTGCACATAAAGTACAATTCAGTGGTATGTCTAGTTTATGGACCATTTTAATCAGTACATAGTCCTGAGTACATGCCAATGTAGGAAATACAGAAGAATGATGGCAGAAAAAGATCAAGTGATCCCTCGAGTTTGCCTATTGTGTTTGTGTGTGTGTGTGTGTGTGTGTGTGTGTGTTTTTTTTTTTTTTTTTTTTAATCCTTTGTCTGATAATAGATCTATGTTTTTTTTCCCATGCATGATTCGATTACTGTTGATTGACTCACTACCTATTCTGGAAGTCTGTTTTAAGCATCAACTACAGATTTGGTAAAATAAGACTTTTTAACCACTTGACCACTGGGCACGTAAACCCCCTTCCTAACCAGACCAATTTTCAGCTTTCGGTGCTCTCACAATTTGAATGACAATTACTCAGTCATACAACATTGTACCCATTTGAAATTTTTGTCCTTTTTTTCACACAAATAGAGCTTTCTTTTGGTGGTATTTGATCACCTCTGGGTTATTTTTTATTTTTTGCGCTATAAAAGAAAAACGACTGAAAATTCTGTAAAAAAAAAAAAAAAAATTGTTTCTGTCATATTAGCAGGTTATTTATCACACACAGCATATGCATACCACAAATTACACCCCAAAACACATTCTGCTATTCCTCCCGAGTATGGCGATACCCCATGTGTGAGACTTTTACACAGCGTGGCCACATACAGAGGCCCAACATGCAGGGAACGCCATCAGGCGTTCTGGAACACCCAGACCAATTCTGACATTTCTCTCCTACATGGAAAAATCATCATTTATTTGCTAGAAAATTACATAGAACCCCAAAACATTATATATGCTTTTTTAGCAAAGACCCTAGAGAATACAATGGCGGCCGTTACAACTTTTTATCTCGCACGGTATTTTAGCAGAAATTTATTGAACGCGTGTTTTTAAAAAAAAACTGTTTTGTGCTTAAAACAAAACAAAACAGTAAAGTTAGCCCAATTTTTTTTCATAATGTGAAAGATGAAGTTACGCCGAGTAAATAGATACCCAACATGTCATACTTCAAAATTGCGCACAATCGTGGAATGGCGCCAAACTTCGCTACTTAAAAATCCCCATAGGCGGTATTGCAGAGTATTGGGGTATTGCAAAGTATCATGCAGGGTATTGGGGTATTGTGGTATTGCCGAGTACTGTGGTATTGCCGAGTACTGTGGTATTGCCGAGTACTGGGGTATTGCCGAGTACTGGGGTATTGCCGAGTATTGGGGTATTGCCGAGTACTGGAGTATTGGGGTATTGCCGAGTATTGGGGTATTGCCGAGTATTGGGGTATTGCCGAGTATTGGGGTATTGTTGGGTATTGTTGGGTACTGGGGGATTGTTGGGTATTGTTGGGTACTGGGGTATTGTTGGGTATTGTTGGGTACTGGGGGATTGTTGGGTACTGGGGGATTGCTGGGTACTGGGGGATTGCTGGGTACTGGGGGATTGCAGAGCTGGGATGGATTGAGGGATGGCTGGATCTGTAACTGCATTTGTCACAGATCCAGCCACAGCTCAGCTGCTGACACCCCGCTCCCACCCCTCTCCTCGCACACTGTACCGAACGGTACAGAGAGGAGAGGGAGGAACCGGCGTCATCAAATGACGCCGGTTTGTTTACAAGTGGTCGCGCCGTCATTCGACGGCACGATCACGTGGTAAACGGCCGCTATCAGCGGCAATTTACCGTGATCCGTGATGCGCCGGGTCTTCTAGACCCGGCGAGCACGGACACTTTCGCGAGCGCGTCCCAGGGGACGCGCAATAGCGGAAGTGAAGGACGACGTCCCAGGGACGTCGTGTCAAGATAACTCCACCGCGCCGTAGCAGTAAAATGCTTATGGCGCGGTGGGAAAATGGTTAAAGGCCAGTACACACTATATGATAATCAGATGGAAAAATTTGTACAACGAGCTGTTGGTATGGTGCTTTCGACAGCCGATTTCGCTTTTTTATCAGACAAAAGCTGAATGTGCAGACCATAAAATTTTAGTCGGATGTGAACTCAAACGCATGCTCGTAAACAAAATAATACATACAAATCTATTGAACACGTTGCGTCCCTTCTGACGTACAAAATGTTTCGTATTGTGTAACCTCTTCACTTTCGACATGAGACTAGCATGCCACAAAAAAACGGTAGTCCTAAAAATCTAGGCATTTGTATGAGGCTTAAAGAGTTATGCCGCGTACACACGATAATTTTTTGTGATGAAACAAAACGACGTTTTTCAAACTTCATTTTCCAAAACGACGTTGCATACACACCATCGTTTTTCCAAAATGCTCTAGCAAAGCGCGGTGACGTACACCGCGTTCGACGGCACTCTGTTCCATTGAAGCTCCGTCTCATAACTTGCCTCTGAGCATGCGCGGCTTTAAAAACTTTGTTTTCAACATTGTTTTGCCCACACACCATCACTTTTTATGACACAAAAAACAACGTTTTAAACTGCACAAAAAAATCAAGCATGTTCGAATTTTTTTTTGGTCGTTTTTTTGAATACATAAAACGACGTGATTTTAAATGACGTTTTTTAAAACGTCGTTTTTTTTTCATCACAAAAAATGATCGTTTGTACGCGGCATTACTATAAGGAAAAAAACAAAGTTTTTAAAATAACAAATATGTTATACTTTCACTGTGTAGTTTGTTTTGCAAAGAGTGGCCTGATCCACGTCTTCTGGGGCATTGTGATGAGTCCTTGCGGGCGTGCTCCTGTAAAACAGTGAGTGGCCATAGCCACTCACTGTATCACTCGGGCCCGCCCCTCGTTGCACCACGTTACTGGATGTGATTGACCGCAGTGCCACACAATGGCTGTGCTGAATGAATGAATGAAAACTTATATAGCGCAACACATGCAAACTAAATCACCTCTGGGCGCTTGTTGTTCCTGTCTCCTTTGATATCAAAAGAGATGAGTGCTGCTCTCAATCCATCCACTCTAGCCAATCAGCGGCCAGGCTGAGCAGCAAAGAGGATCTCGGGACCGAGCTTGGGACTTTCGACGGGTCAGGTAAGTAAAACGGGGGCTGGGGGGGTGTCGTCATCAGATTTTTTTTTTTTCACCTTAATGCATAGATTGCATTATGGTGATTTCCCCCCCCCCCCTTTACAACTCCTTTAAGACTAGTGGTGAGACCCCCCCCCTCCCTGTCAATTGGAGGCCTAATCCCCATGTTCTTGATCATATTGAAAATGGTGCCCTCCTAAACCTTATTCACACCCATATACCTTTTCCTGCCACCAACTAACGTCACATGTCGGTATGAGGTATTTCTGGGCTGCTTATATTTAGTACTTTTGGGATTGAAAGTATTTTCTGCTGTGTAAGTTTCAATACTTAGTTTAGTGGTTCTCAACACCTGTCAGGACCCACTAACAGGCCAGATGCCTTGGGCAGATGCAGACTAGAATACTGCAATCACTGAGCAGCAAAAAGGAATCACCTGTAATATATTTTAGTTATCTTGCAAACCTGGCCTGATAGTGGGTCCTGGCTTAATTGATTTTTGCCCAGCAGAGGTCGTACTGTTTGGTAGGTAAGGCCCCATTCACACCTGAGCATTTTGTAGCTTGAAGCCTGGGAAAAAATCTATTATTCTCTATGGAGATGGTTCACATTTCCACTCCAAAACGCCCAAAGCCAGAAGCTCAAACGCCTGAAGCTCAAAAAGGTTCTGGAACTTTTTTTAAAGCAGACTTGGGCGTTTTTCTGCTTTTTTACATTGGTGACCTTTTTGACCTGTACAAAATCGTGGCAAAAACGCTGTAAAATCTTGCGACTTTCTGCCTGAAAATTTTAGGCTCAGGTGTGAATGGGGCCTAAGGGTTAACTCTGCAGGCCAGGTTTTCCAGGGTTTTCTGAAGAGCACCGCCCAAAACATGTAAAAAGGGATTTGAATCTAGGTAAGGAGGAGCACTTTGGGGACTGAACTGAACAGGGGTGTCAAACTCAATTTCATTGAGGGCCGCATCTGCATTATGGTTGCCCTCAAAGGGTCGTGTAGGGTTTAGGGGTGCATTATGTACAGAGTGCATGGTTTAGGGGTGCATTATGTGCAGAGTTCAGGATTGCATAATGTGCAGAGTTCAGGAGTGCTTGGCATACAGTGTAGGGTTGAGTAGTGTTCTACATACAGAATGCAGGGTTGAGGAGCGCGTTAGAGTGCAGATAGAATTTAAACCTCTCAATTTAATAGAGAATACAAAAGGGTTAAGGGTGTACCATCGTCCTAATATTGTAGATAAAGTTGACGGGTTCAGGGGATCCCCGGAGACCCTGAAAACCGACAGGTATTATGTGGGCAGGGAGGACTATACCGGTACAAGGTAAGGTATTTATACTCAACCAGAGTGAGGCAAAAGGGTCATTTAGAAAAGCATTTTTAATCACATAATATACATAGAAACAGAGATATTAAAAAAAAAAACAGACAAAACATTTAAAAAGCAATACATAAACAGCGATGAGGTCACCAGTTGTGCAATCCCTTCAGAGATGTAGAGGGGGTACGGGTGGGCCAGAGGCACTGTGAGACAAGTGGTCTCGGGTCTCAACTAGTTTCGCGATATTTAAATCACTTCGTCAGGAGACAATCTGTGGGCACCAAGTCCGGTTCTCATAGTAAAGTCTCAAAGCATCCAACAGTAGGAAAATATGCAGGGGGGAGATCCTAGAAACAACATAGAGCGTTTACTGATAAGTGTAAGGTAGACAGCTGCGTGAGACTTAAGTGAAACACAGTTTTTATGCTTTTATGTGCATGGTGATGCACATATCCTGGGACCCTGGCTCAAATGCTGAGTGCAGAGTCGGAGTGTGCAGGATTCAGTTTTCTTTCAGAGGATGTCTATATCTCACTTCCACCACTCCTCCTTGACTCTGACCTCTGCAGCACTCTCCCCCATCCCCAACCTCTCCCTTCACATCCCTCATCTCGCCCACCTCCCCAAAAGCTTCCTTGCATCTCACCAACCAAGCCTGGCTCTAGTACCTCCTGGCAGTGTAGGTATCTCTATCTCTAGCAGGGCAGGCTGAGGGTAAAGCTGTCCTTGTAAACACAAGGATTCTGTGGTTACAAGTGACAGTGATGAATGGGTAGAGCCAGAGGTGGTGAATCAGAGTTCTGCCATATTACAGCTGAAAAAAAGCCCTGGGTGCAAGGGCCACATGAAATATATAGTACTTGCCTGCTCTGTACAATGGAATTGCAAAGAGTGGCCCTGAACCTACCTTTCTCTGGTGTGTTTTCAGGGTCACTGGACCAGATTCCCAAACCCACATTTGCTTGTGCAGTTAGTGGTTGTGTTTCACTGCCATCACTGGTCCATCAAAGTGATGATAGCTTTCTTTTTATTTGCATTTAAAGGTCTGTATTTAACAAGGCTCCTGCAAATGTATAGTGTCTCTGGCTACCTTTCTATAGGACCCTTCATACCTGGATTCTCTTATTTAGTACCTAGGCTTGGCTATTTCTTGACCTACTGCTGCATTTGGGTCAGCGCCCATCACACAGGACACAGCATGGTTATCTTCCTAACTTTAGGATTAGAGGCTCACCACCCCAGCATCCAAAGGCCAGCAAGCTGGTCCATACCCATTTGTGTATCCCTCTACCTGTTTTGGGAACTAGTATAGGCCTTTTATAGATCTTTTACATTAACTACCTGTACCGCCAAAATTCCAATTTATTAATCCATTAATTTCCATTGTCACTTTCCCAGGACATTAAAATTGGTGCATTCACAGTGATTAGTTGCCCTGTGATTATAAGCAAGTCTGGCAAGACCCATTTAAATAATAAAGGCCCATCTACTTTTTTTATTTTTTTAACTTATGTGACTTTTGTTAAACTTGGCAATATATCTGACACAACAGACAATTGTCATGTGCTTGATGACAACTCCCCTTTAGCAGACCTTGGGCCAGATTCACAGAGCGATTACGCTGGCGTACCAGGAGATGCGAGGCATAAGTCTAAATTTGCGCATGCGTTTCGATACTCCGCATCCCCAAAACAAGATACGCAAGAAATCTACTTTTTTTTGTCCAGCGTAATTTCGATAGACAGGCGCATTCGTCCGCGCAAAACTGCGCTAGACACACCATTGATTTGCTATTCAAATATGCTAATGAGGGAGTTACGGGGATCCACAAAAGAACGTTGGTGCAGCGCAGGCTACGCGCTGTGCGCAACAGCTGCACGTCCTGTCTAAAATTAGACCATATAAAAGGTGGTATAAAATTAGACAATCCGTCTACATGTCAGCTAAAGCAACACTGTTAGTGAGGAGCTGAGCAGTCACACGTGTTGCACAACAATCTGTATGCCAACATGCCAGTGGCATCCATGCTCATAGCTATACTACTGACTTTAGATGAGCAAAGAAGGAGGAGGGCACGGGAGAGGATTTTTATTTTATTTATTTTTTTACATCAAATTTTTCTTTTGCTTTAAGAAACATTTTTACAAAAAATATACATACATATATACATCAATACATAACATACATACAAATTACAAACACAGTCTCACTATCTTTTAATAGCCCTTTAAAACCTTGATGGATATAATAATCTAATCTGATACAAGCCCCTCACTCTTCACTTGATATATCACACACGCATAGACATCTTTGGCATTAATGATTCTGAGGTGTCTCGCATCTTCAGATTCACCCCTCATGCCATCCTGGAATTAACCACAACCCTGCAGGAGCCCAACACATGACACCACCCATGACACCCATGACAGCTACATATACAATCATAGCCCCATCCCCACAGATTTCGAACAGAACATGTATGGGGACAGCTGGCTGGTTGGTGAGTGACATGGGTGGCAGGCATGACTGTCCCCCCCATGATGCTGAAATCACAAGGGGCACATGCACTACTAACATCCACCTGTCTTCTCCCTTCAGGGTGACTCTGCATATACACTGGGACCCCATCTCATGACTCCTATACGGAACCCCCCTAACCAAGGCTACCCCGTCTTCTGAGGGAAGAGCAGCCAGGAGCCAGCTCACATTAGGCATCTTTGCACGTTAAACACACACATTAATCATGGCACAATGAGAATGCATGCATGCACACCACTGTGGTCCCTAGCACAGACACATTACATCCTCATCACATTGGACTGGCACAAGCCCACCATGCAGGACTTGTGAGCAGCAACGCCATGCCACGGCTCCAATTATGTCACTGTACATTCATACACCATTCACACGGACCTGGGGATCACTTTTCCACCACAAATGAGGGTGACACCCCTTTTCCGGCAGGAATGTCACCCCCACATTCCCGAATCATACACAAACAGAACCAAAAAAACAAAAAAATTGACCAGCAAAAATAAAAAATGCCCAGCAAAAATATAATTTAAACAAAATAACAACAAAGAAAACACATAAAAGACAAAAATCACTCTGCAAAACAGTCCCCAAATATCTCAAAGACACGTCACAAACAAACAAACAAACAAACGCTAATAAACAACAGAACAAAAGCACCTTGCTGTATAGGAAGGGATACAAAGGGATGTACTTTTGCAAAGGAAGTGCGTTTGTGTCTGTCTGTCTATCTATGCTGTCTGCGTAGTTCACTAAGTTGCCCTAGTCCACTTCTAATTTCACTGATTGCGCCGTTCCCGAGTTGTGAACATGCGCACAGAGGTGCTGACCATGGTCTGCTTCAAGCGCGCATGCGCGAGCCGGCCGGCCCTTCATTTGCATGGGGTCACGGCTCATTTCAATGTAACACGCCCACGTCCTTCCCAATTTGAATTACTCCGCTTTGCGCCTCTGAAATAACGTTGCGCAGACGCAAATTTCTGCGCAAAACTGACGAGAATAGGGTGATTGCGCCGCTACATTGCGCCAGTCTAACGTAAAGGCGGTGCGCTACGCCGGTCCAATAATGCGCAGATGTACGTGAATCTGGCCCCTTGTTTTTTTCTTTGACTCTGTTACCTTAAAGGCATTTAAGCACATGGGAATTGCCTTCCTTATCCTTATTCCTTCTCTGATTTAGACTGTAAATATACAGTCTTTCCTGGCCCAGAAGGTTTGCTTTCTAAAGCACAAACCTCTAAGATGGAATTTGTACCTTTCCTAGTCTGACAAAATGTGATTGTTTCAAGTCTAAGTCAGGTTTTAATTAAGACTTTGCAGTTCTAAGACCCATCTTCTCCTCCTGGCAAGGTAGCTGCTATGGCCTTCTAAAAACCTAAGCATTCTGCTAAGGTTTTCTCTGATTTACGTATGCCCAAATGGATTTGCCCATTGCCCAAGGCAGCTATTGACCCTGTTTAGGATTTCCACTCTTCTTTTTTTTTTTTTTTTTTTTAAGGATCTGATGCACAAGAAATGTGAGCCTCTTGCCAGACCCACATATTCTATTATTATTTTCTGGTGCGAGTCTTGGATTTGATTCTAGTGTTGTAGACTGCTTCTAATTGGTTCAGACTTTTGTAGCACAAAATATAATTGAACAGGTTGTAAACCATTATATACAGTATACAATCACCTGGGAAGCTGTGGAGTCAGCTTGGACTATGATCAGGGCCAGATTAAGAGCATTATGGGCCTGGTGCTGAGGATTTTGGTGGGTCTTATGGGCTGTGCATTGGCATGCGCCCTAAAGTGAAATGGTGCAATGGCCTTCCGTAGGTATCACATTGACTGTCCAGAATCAAAACCAGACATGGCATCACAAATTTTTCCACTTCTCCTCTCTTGTGATGAAACAATCACCAGAGCAGAGCTGCATGCATTTCATTTTGTTTATATTGTATGTCCTTTTTAGAATTATTTTTGTTTTGCACACTTTTTTAAAAATATTATAAACAATGTTTTAAAGTACATGCATACTGTAAATAATTGTCATAGGAGCAAACATGCATGTGAAGTAACCATATTTAGGAAGTATTGGTTGCATAATAGAGGGACATTTTTGATTGAAGCAAGGATAGCACAAATAACAGATTGGGTGACAGCTGTAGACATGCAAAGTTGGTTAGTTTAATGCAGCCAGATACAGACTGACTCAGCCTATATTACTAAGATAGCCTGTGCAAATAACTGAAAGCTAATTCCATGCAAGACTAATTCACAAGATTGTATTTCATCCAGAAGAGCAATTCGCACAGCCGTTCCTTGAGATGCTTTGGTATTGTGTGCAAATTTATCAATGCAATTTTAATTTTTATTCTTTTGAATGCAAATACACTGCTTTAGGTTTTTGAGTCTTGCGAAAATTGAGGCTCTTTAAAGTGGTCGTAAAGGCTTGACTGTTTTTCTAAGGCTAGCCATAGACAAAGCAAATGTCTTTCCTGCAACCACTTGCTGCCCTCATCAACACAGACAATGTAGACAGCACAATCTCTCCCCCCCGAGCCATTGTGTTTATTATTATTATTATTATTATTATTATTATTGCTTAGGCTCCATTCACATCTAGGCGTACGCTGTAGCGGTGTATTGCGGCGACAAATCAATAGGCGTTTTGTCCCCGCGATTTGCGGCGTCAAAACGCCTATTGATTTTTTGCAGAAGAGGTGAATTAACATTGCCGGCTATGCCTGTACGCCCGATACGCCTGAAAAAAAGGGTCCGGGACTTGTTTGAGCTTCAGGCGTATGGGCGTTTGGGCGTTCGGCGTGGAGATGTGAACCATCTCCATAGCCGACAATGTTAATTCGCCCCTCCAGCGTATCTAGGGCTGCTTCAGCGTCGGGCGTAAGGCGACAAAACGCCTAGATGTGAATGGAGCCTAACAGTTACAACAGCTACTTTCACTAATCGCATGTAAATTCCGGAAAGCTGGTTGTACCCAAGTTGTTCGATCAACTTGGCTACATTCAGCCTACCCATACATGATTTGAATTGTCTATGGTTGGTTTAAAATACCAAACATGTTATGTTCTACTTGCCTGCTTTGTGTAATGCTCTCTGCTCCTCCGCTTCTGTGACTGCCACCATAACATACCACTTGCTTATGTGGCAGATGTGTCGGCTCACTCCCGAGCTAGGCTGTGTGCGTCTATAGACACATACAGCATGGCTTGTCCCTCTCCCTCCTCACATGATTTGATTGACAGCAGCAGTGGGCAATGGCTCCTGCTGCTGCCTATGTGAAAGACTTCTTGCCAGTTAACGCAAACACTTGATTGCAGCTGTTGCTGCCAAGGGTGGCACAACTAGTTTTTGGGTTTAGGGGTACTTACTTGTTCACATAAAGCCAGGCCGGTTTGGACAGCTTTTTTGCCTTTAATAACTGAAACCATCATTTAAAAACTGTATTTTGTAATTACTCTGGCTATCTATGTGTAATAATAATTTGATAATCTGATGATTTAGGTGTGACAAATATGCAAAAAAAACACTCTTCTACTCTCGGAGCAACCCTGACATACTAACACTTTACAAAAGTGTCAAAACAGTATTAATAGACTGCTAACACTTTGCAAGTGTCTGTAAACAGGCACAGAGTGGCTTTCCCTTGCAGAATTCTGTAACTTACAGTCTAAAGTCTGCTGGCTTGAGTTTTTTTTTTTGGTGGTTAGATGAGTTTTTGTGATATATTACTGCTAAGCTCGATCTTTATTTCCTTCTTTCTGAACAAAGATCTGCATACATATAGTGTACATGCCACCTTTAAAGTGTAACCCGGGCATCAGTGTTCCAGGTGTGCCATTTATTCTAACCTGTACCAATACATTGAGTTAATTTACCACTTAAAGGACTTGTGTCTATTTTCTAGTGCTAATTCATAGTTCAGTTAAAGGTATCTATACTTATAAGTGCTTGCAGTACCTTCCATTCAATCAAGTGTGTTAGAGGGGCTGAGGGTGTTCTTGGAGTTGATCCTGAAAACTTAAATTACCAAGTTATGCCTCGTACACACGATCAGATATCTGATGGAATCTAATTCGATGGATTTTTTCAGCGGATATCTGATGAACTGACTTTCATCAGTCTTGCCTACACACCATCATTAAAAAATCCGACCGTGCCAAAACGCGGTGACGTAAAACGTGCTGAAAAAAATGAAGTTCAATGCTTCCGAGTATGTGTCGACTTGATTCTGAGCATGCATGGATTTTGGACCGATGGACTCCCACACAGATAATCGTTTTTTTTTTATATATATATATTGTTTTTTATCCATAGGAAAGATTTAAAACATGTTCTATTTTTTTTTTCACCGATGAAAAACAAACCGATTGGGCCCACACATGATCTGTTTGTCCGATGAAAACAGTCCATTGGTCTGTTTTTCATTGGACAAACCGATCGTGTGTACAGGACTTTAGCATTACACACAGGGTTTTTCATCCAGGATAAGTTCTACAAGCAAGTTACCAAGACAATGAACCAGATATCAGGCAACATGGATTCCACTGCCATAATCCAACACTGTAAGGAACAGAATGGCTGATTGGAGTCAAGCGTGGTGGCTGATATCCCTGGAGACACCTGGATAGAAGAGAAGATCTGTTAAGCGGTGATCACACTTGTTCCTGACCAGAAAGTGTTTATAATGGACTTTGAAAACAGACTAAGTATCCTCCCACATGTAAGCACTACTAGAGTGGAGAAAAGGGATTCCTGCATGTTTCCAAGGGACAAGTCTCCAAATAGCTAATTAAAGCGGAGTTCCACCCTTAAAATCACTTTTTTTCATTACATCCAGCATACTGTCGTCAGCGCCAGTATGCTGTTTTTTTTTTTAATGCGCGTACTTACTTTATATCAAAACATTGAATTCCAGGCGCACCGCGGAGTGTCGCCGCTATAAGGCGTCACGCCTTCCGGAAACAGCCGATTAGCATTCGGCTTTTACTCGGCGCCTGCGCACAGACCCAGGAGCTGACTGCGCAGGCGCCGTATATAGCCGCGTCATGCCCTCCGAAAAAACCCGAACTAGGACCGGCTATTTTCGGCGCCTGCGCAGTCAGCTCCTGGGTCTGTGCGCAGGCGCCGAGTAAAAGCCGAATGCTAATCGGCTGTTTCCGGAAGGCGTGACGCCTTATAGCGGCGACACTCCGCGGTGCGCCTGGAATTCAATGTTGTGATATAAAGTAAGTACGTGCATTAAAAAAAAAAAACAGCATACTGGCGCTGACGCCAGTATGCTGGATGTAATGAAAAAAAGTGATTTTAAGGGTGGAACTCCGCTTTAAGCCTGCCCCATACAGCGAAGGGTGTTACCAACCTGGAGAGTTCCATAACTGGCGGATTGCAATCACAGCATCACCCCCAGGTTTTCCTCCTTCCTTCAAAGATGTGGGAAAACTGGTAAAGAACTTTGTGAAGAATGGTTCCATCCCTGTTTTCTGAGGGATAGGAAGCTAAAGTTAGGTGGACATACTCTTCTTAAAGCGGAGTTCCACCCTTAAAACCACTTGGTTTCACCCCATCCAGCATACTGGCGTCAGCGCCAGTATGCTGTTTTTTTTTTTTTTAATGCATGTACTTACAGTACTTTTTAATAAATCATTTAATTCCGTGTGCACCGCGGTATGTCGCCGCTATAAGGCGTCACGCCTTCCGGAAACAGCCGATTAGCGTTCAGCTCTTCTCGGCGCCTGCGCACAGACCCAGGAGCTGACTGCGCAGGCGCCGTAAATAGCCGGTCCTAGTTCGGGTTTTTTCGGAGGGCGTGACGCGGCTATATACGGCGCCTGCGCAGTCAGCTCCTGGGTCTGTGCGCAGGCGCCGAGAAGAGCCGAACGCTAATCGGCTGTTTCCGGAAGGCGTGACGCCTTATAGCGGCGACATACCGCGGTGCGCACGGAATTAAATGATTTATTATAAAGTAAGTACATGCATTAAATAAAAAAAAAAAAAAAAACAGCATACTGGCGCTGACGCCAGTATGCTGGATGGGATGAAACCAAGTGGTTTTAAGGGTGGAACTCCGCTTTAAGTACGGGGATCCGTCACACTGGGTATTATACCTGGTCAGTTTTTTTTTTTTCTGCCAGCAGGTTGAATGAAGGAAAACTGACATTCCCCACATCAACACTACAATCTGTGATGGAGGAATCTCTCCCTAGTGTATTCTGACAAGTGGGAGAACCCCCCCCCCCCCCAACTCTCCAAATAATAAACTGATCAGGCCATAGACTCAAAGCACTGGTCGAATGTTGGTTTTCCAGCATGACTGTTCAAGAGGCAACCAGCTTCTGTTGAACAGACCGTGGAACCGAAAGTCAGCAAGTTCTCTTTTTTTTTTTGGTACGCCTGTGTACCGGGCTTTGCTAAATACTAATTAAAATATACTGTGTATGTATATATAATGTAATATATACAGTATATAGTGTAGCACTACCCCCCGAAGATCTGCTGGTTTGTTTTGGGTGGCACATTTACCTTGTGGCTCTCCGAATTCCTAGGGGTGTATAGTGCATATAGCAATATTAAAAGAATGTCCACGACGGGTGTCTTTTTCACCTGTAAAGAAAGAATAAGCAGTAGGCATTAAAAACATTTTGCCAAAAACGGTTGTACTTTACTGCAACTCCACTAGATATTGTATGTACCCTTTAGTAATCTCTTTTTTTTTTAAACAGAGAAACCCTTTAGTAATCTCTTCATGTTCGATTTGCGACTAGCATGCAAAAAAAAAAAACGGACGCTCTCTCATCCGATTTTCCGAACGTGTGGACAGGGCATTAGAGTCTGTTTGGACAACACCAGCTTTAATCATTACCTGTGATTCTTTCATTTGTTTGTAGCATTAATGCGGAGTTCCACCTAAGAATTGAACTTCCGCTTGTTCACCCCCCCTTTTGGCACCTTTCGGGGGGGGGAGTGAAGATCTGTTTCTGACAGGTCCCCTTCCCCACTTCCGTGAGACAGGACCAAAAGACTTCACTGCCGGGTGGCTGCACCTGACAGCCGATCCGAAGATTAGCTGCCCCCCCCCACTTCTTTTTCTTCTACTATTGTATTTAGACTTGCACCTGTGCTTGGTATATATGTCTCCAAAATAACAGGTGCATTGACCCCCCCCCCCCTTTTTTTATCTGACTTTACTATATGTGCTTGCCTTTACAACTCATTCCTCCTATTTTTTTCTCTTGTATGTTTTTAAAACCCAAACACACATGTGCTTACACCCCTCTCCCTAACACACACACGCGCACCCTTTTTTTTTTTTTTTTAACTGTAAAATTCAGGTTTTACATTTTTTAAATGGAGCTGTAATAGCTGATTTGGAGGTCACATTTGTCTGGTGCCAGTGATTAGTGGAAAGTACAGTCAAGCTCTGAATCATAGTTATTGAATGACTTGCTGCCAGTGACACAGAACCTTGCTGAATCTGACTCCCACTGCTAGAGATGTTTGAGCTGTGCCATCTTTAGAAATGTATCAGAGCTATTTAATGATCTTATGGGAGTATTTTAAATTATTAAATACTTTTAAAGCATCAGTTTCTGAGTGACAAAGCAAAATATAGTCAGCTTTGTGCAGTCTGTAGCACTAATAAAAATTCCTATTCGGAACAGATTTACTACTTTTAGGCCGGGTTCACACCTATGCGAATTGAGTGCGGCTTAAACCGCATCCAATACGCAGAACATTTCTAAATACATTGTTTTCAATGAGGCTGGTTCACATATGTGCGATGCATTTGCACTGCGCATTGCAGTAAAAACGTATGCAGATTTTATGCCTTGCGGTGCGGCTCAGGTGCAAATTCAGGCCCATTATCTTCTATGGGTACGCAGCTGATTCGCAGATGTGTTCAGTTCTCTTCAGGAATTTCTCTCATTCAGCTCAATACACTTCTCCCCCACTCTCCTCTCGCCTGTAACTTCTCCCAGGTCTCCAAATTCGCAGCTAAAACGGAGCTAATCTGCTGAACACTTCCCTTTATCTATCTGCAGAGATAAGAGGGCTGAAATTCGCACTGCACAAGTGTGAATCTAGCCTGAAACTTTAGAAATATGAAATGAAAAATAAGGCTTTAATTGCTGTTATGTAGTAAAAGCAAGATTATTATGTGTGTTTTAGGGTTCATGCACATAGGGCTTACACTGACCTTTCAGATGCCTGGTGTAATTTCCTGGCACTGTCCCTCCCCTCCACCCCTAAAGGGAGCTGCACATGCCCTGTACAGCCTGCCATACAAGTGGATGAAAAAGGAGCGTGGTTTACATTTACATTTGGGTATGGCTTAAAGGGGCGTGGTTCAAGTCTAAGATGGACGAGGAAGAGAGAAAGAAATAGGGAGGGAAGGAGAGTAAAGGAAGGAAAGAAAGAGGGATGGAGGGACAGCAGGCCCAGATCCAATAGCAATATGTGTATTCCATAAAGAATAAAAAAAAAAATCCAAACACCTGGTGTTAACGCTTCGATCATAAAGGCACCATGGTTGGTATGGCGTCAGGATGATTGAATCGCATTATTTATATTATTACATTGTAATATAAAATGAGATTGTTAAACTCACCATAATGCAGAATTGGTGGAAGCCCTGAGCGTGTCACTTGCCACATCGCATGCCATCAGGTGTCCCCAGGGGAGTCCCTCCTTACATCAGGTGTACCCAGCAGAGTCCCTCCTTACATTAGCTGTTTGGAGCCCTGCAATACTCTGAATTCTGTCGGCAGGTCTGTTGTCCAGGGTTCGGTGGGTGGAGTCGTGAGTCGCCCACCTATACTCTCCCCTTGAACAGGCATCGATATTTCTGTTGTCCAGGGCTCGGTGGGTGGAGTCGTGAGTCACCCACTTCTACTCCCCTTGAACAGGCATCGCTATTTCATACACTGAACTTCTGCTGGTCTCGTGGATTGCGCCCCATGATCACTAACATCCAGTCAAAACCCAGGAAAGTCACCACATGACTTCAGCATACCCTAACTTGCTGAGGTGTGGAGCAGCCAATCTTGGGAAAGCTGGAGAAGAAAAGAGGGGGGATGTGAAGTACATCAAATGCCTCTCTTACACTTGTGCATGAGATAAGGAAATGACCTGTCACACACAGCAAGGGGGAAGTATGGACACCTATTTCTCTGTGTGTCTGTTTTTTTATCTTACTGAAGAAAGATACAAGGATTGCTCAGAGCTGGATTAACTGGTAAGACTGGGCACAGATGAAATTGCATCCTCTGCTGTAACAGATATGAGTCTTAATGAAAAACATTTTTTGGGGGGTTTACATCCACTTTAACTTTACATTTCTAAAGCTGGAATAAAGGCACAGTTGTAAATGTAGTATAATCACAATGTTAAAAGACACGGCTCTGTTATAATGGAGGTTAAGGATAATTTACGTAGTGCAGAAGTTTCAGATTGCCATTTTTTTTTTTAAGCACCGCGCAGTGCAATGAAATGTACTACCTTACAATGTGCAACACCCAATTGAACCTAATAAAATGTCACTCTTTGACATTTCGATAAAGTTCATTAAAAAAAGTGAACGGTGTCATGTGCTGAGATTATTGCATTGGCATTGTAGTGGTCCCGCCGGACTGTACGCAGCACATCAGCTGTCTGTACACTTGCATAGTCAGGAAATCTAATCCCAGGAGTCTGTGTGTTGTAGAGGCTTTGTCATTCTAGTCTAGGCAAGAAAGATGGACGCCTGCGGATGGGCACTGCAGAAAAAGTATTAAACACCATGCTATAAATGGTTGCTTTTTCTAGCAGCAGTCATAAAAAGCAAAATTACACCATTCTTATGTAGCGCCCCCATACTTTCAGTATGGGCACTACGCTAAAGTTAGTGGGTGAATGGGAGAGTTATTTGGCTCCCATTCATAATTTGTCAATTTCAGGCTGCTGTCTTCCAGAACTATCCTGTGGGTCAGACTGCATTCCAGGGATGCGATCCCATCCCTAGGCGGCAGGTGGCACTAGAGGGGTTCTGGCTAAGCCACTTTTCCCCAGCAGCCAATTAGGAGTTGGACCTCGCAGGGCATGCTGGGAGGGATATATTTGTGACGGCCGCCGTGATTCGTGGTGGCGTGGGCTCTCTTCTTCGCGGGGTCCAGGCTAGAGGTGCGGCATCCACCTTCAGGGTGTGCGCCTCCACGGACCCCGCCAGGATGGCCCCATCCGTCTGGAATCGCAGGCTGCACGGAGTTCCATCCTGATGTTGAGAGGGACTCCAGTGACTTACTGGGTCCCCAACTTTATTGAGAGGATCCTAAGCTGAGTGCTGAATGGTGGGAGATCGGCTAAGGGAGAATCCAAAAGCAGGTTGTCCAGGAGACTTGACATCGGGGATCCGGTCAGGCCTTGACAGGTACATGGCAGCTGTCAACCAGTGACCCTTTCATTGCATTTACTGGGAGGATTTGCTCAATCCGTCTTGTTCATTTGAGTACTGAAGTACTAGGCCTGTGGCATAGGCCCGAGCCAGGCCTGTGGCAGAGGTCTGTTCCTCCCAGCAACCTAAAGTGACATTTTGGCTGCCAGGCTTGTGGCAGAAGTCTGTCCGGAGGCACGTCATCCACTCTGGCTAGAGTGGCGACGTTTGTTACATTGCTACTGAAAGCAGGCTTGCTTTCATCATCATCCAGGGCCTGATATTGTTCTTCTGCTTCATCAACCTTTCCTATCCTACTACATGTTGATGTTGGCCGTGTTGTGCCTTGGAATAAAGCATTTAAAAAACTCATTGGATGACTGGACATTCGCTCACTGCTACTACAGCTAGACACACTACAATGTAACTTAATACTCCGGTCCCAAAAAAACAGCGGCTCCTGAATGGGGTAGCGCTACACTTATTATCTAGAATGAAAAAATGTTTCACCTTTCTGACAGGACCCACTGCCAAATTATTTGTGACAAACTTGGCTGTGGCTGCAACTAGAGAATGTTATATATTAGTTTTTATTTTGGATGACATAATGAACTAGACCGTGATGAACAGAGAGCTCTGTGCCAGTAAATGGGTTAGGATAGACCAGTTTCTATATAACACTGACAATTTTGCAGTCCATGTACAAACACGTGTTGAATAAAGTATAACAAATGGCGGTTCAACTGTTCAATCTTGTCATTTTACATAAAATGGTAGATATATTTATTTCTTCAGTATCTGTACTCTCACTTTGTTATTTAAACACTTAATGATCTCTCTGAGGCTTAATAGTTTTACCCGCTCTATATTGCTGTTTGCAGTTTGGTGGACTATAAGAAAACACCTACCGTAATTATCTGCCTATTACGCGCACCGGCGTATAGCACGCACCCCTAATCTGGACATGAAATTCCTGAAAAAAAAGTTTTATTAAAGTTTTGGTGTCTTGCCCAGCGGCCTTGTCCAGTCCGGTGTCCGTCTTATCCGTCTGCGGCCATCGTGGTGTCCTCCCCGCTGTGTTCCTCAGCCGATCCCCGCTTCCCGCGCTGTGTTTGAAAGCACTCCACCGACATATACCAAGCGCAGTACACTCGGGCACGCTCGACCATGCTCGGCTCCTCTCTCGTAAAGGACGTGACCGCGAGGGGAGCCTTGCCTTGCCGAGTGTACCTGAGTGAGTGTACTGCGCTTGGTATATGTCGGCGGCTCAGCGTGGGAAGCGAGTTTCGGCGTATAACGCGCACCCACGATTTTGCCCTGATTTTCGCCGAGAAAACTGTCGAGCAAGACACATTTTTCGACAGCCTGGTCGACGAACTCGACGGCCGGCCGAGAACCTCGTCGGGCGGAACGATGAGTTTAGCCCGACGAGGTTCTCGTACGTGTGTACGCAGCCTGAGGCTGGCTGTAATTGGCCAAGACTCTTGCTCAGTGTGAAATTGGCTGGGATTGGCCAAGACTCCTGATGAGTCACAAAAGCTTAACTCTATGCTTTCTGGTTTCAATTCTGCTGTGTCATTGAGCTTACCTTACAGTCACACAACAAATCTTAAAAGGCATATTCTCTCTTTTTGCTTCAGTGAACACAATATACAACTGTTATGACATTCAAAACATGAAATCACAGTAAATAACCCTGCTTTTATCTCTCACATATAACCATATGAATTGTAACAAGAATCATGGGGCTGCTTTTTGGGGAAAAATTGCCAAGGAGACTGGAGCTCCGCTTTAACTAGCTGTACAAAAAGTCAGATTCCCAAAAGGTCATGGTTAACCACTTAAGGGCCACCTAACGCCAATATAAGGCGGCAGAATGGCACGGCTGGGCACGTACAGGTATGTTGCCCTTTAAGTGTCCAGCCATGTGTCGCGCACACTCGCGACCCGATCCGAAGTTCCGTGACCTCGTCCGTGGGACTCGCGGGCCTGATCGCCGCTGGTGTCCTGCGATCGATCACAGGAGCTGAAGAACGGGAAGAGGTGAGTGTAAACACACCTTCCCCGTTCTTCACAGTGGCAATGTCACTGATTGTCTGTTCCCTGTTATAGGGAACGACGATCAGTGACGTCACATGTCCAGCCACGCCCATCTACAGTAAGAATCGCTCCTTTAGGGCACACTTAAGCCCCTAGCGCCCCCTAGTGGTTAACCCCTTCACTGCCATTTGTCATTTTCACAGTAATCCGTGCATTTGTATAGCATTTTTCGCTGTGAAAATTTCTATGGTCCCAAAAATGTGTCAAACATGTCCGATGTGTCCGCCATAATGTTGCAGTCATGAAAACAAAATCGCCGCCATTACTAGTAAAAAAATATTTTATAAAAATGCCATAAAACTATCCCCTATTTTGTAAACACTATAACTTTTGGGCAAACCAATCAATAAACGTTTATTGGGAAAAAAATAATCTTTTTTTTTTTTTTTTTTACCAAAAATAAGTAGAAGAATAAACTGAGGAAAACAAACAAGTTTTTTTTATATATTTTTGGGTGATATTTATTATAGCAAAAAGTAAAAAATATTGCATTTTTTTTTTTTTTTTTTTGTTTTATAGCGCAAAAAAAAAAAAAAAGACACCAAAAGAAAGTTCTACTTGTGGGAAAAAAAACGACGCCAATTTTGTTTGGGAGCCACGTCGCATGACCATGCAATTGTCAGTTAAAGCGATGCAGTGCCGGATCGCAAAAACTGGCCAGGTCCTTTACCTGCATAATGGTCCGGGTCTTAAGTGGTTAAAAAAAACTTTACTTTTACTTTAAAGAAGAGTCAGAACTAATGATGGACTATTCGTGTCAAGTGGGACAGTTGTCTAAAACACACTGATAATAAAGAATCCTCAACAATTGGCAACAAGGCCCTATTATGCATAGTCTTTGTGTCAAAAGCCAAATAAACAGTTCAGGCATTTTGTGAGGATCTTTTATTCAAACCCCCCTTTCTAATTTGAATTAGGAGAAACTTGAGATGTTGTGTCCTCATTTACGTGGTACCTAAAACCTTAAGAGGAGATTGTTCTTTAATGACTGGGAACAAGACCGTTGAGGTCTTACGCAATAGCTGGTTTTAGTTCACTCTCAGAAGAGGGCATGAGAAAGGGCACATGTAATTTTGTGATGATCTCCAGTGCAGGCTCTTTGTGTGTCTATTACAGTAGATAAATATATAATACGTAAATTGCATAAGTTAGTGGCTATGAAGTACTTTAGGAAATATTTTCCAGTTTTTGTGCCAGTTTAAAAACATTACTGGAACTGATAACGATCTTTCTGTAATCCATAACTAAAAAAAATGATTTAGGGCTTTAGGTATAATTTAACCCCTTGCCAACCAGGACAATTCTGACATTTCTCTCCTACATGGAAAAATCATAATTTTGTTTGCTAGAAAATTACATAGAGCCTAGAGAATACAATGGCAGTCATTGCAGCTTTTTATCTCGCACAGTATTTGCGCAGCAATTTTTCAAAAATGTTTTTTTTGGGGAAAAAAAAGTTTCATGCTTTAAAAAAAAACGCTAAAGTTAGCCAAATTTTTGTTGCATAATGTGAAAGATGAAGTTACGCAGAGTAAATAGATACTCGCCTCTTAGGCCACGTACACACGACTAAATAAATCCGATCAAATCGGTCTGACAGACCGTTTTGATCGGATTTGTCTCCTGGGATATGTTGGTTTGATCGTGTACACACGATCAAACCAAAATCCCCGCCGGCAGACAGCCTGGTGACATGGCGGTGACGTTGACGCCGCCACGTCACCGAACCCGGAAGTAAAATACTTCCACGCATGCGTCAAATCCATTCGACGCATGTGCGGACAGATATGTCCGCTGGTTAGTGTTCGCCCGTACACACGATAGGATTTGTCTGCTGAAACGGTCCGCTGAAACGGTCCGTCGGACCAGTTTCAGCAGATAAATTTGATCGTGTATACGCGGCCTTTGTGTAGCAATATGGTTATATTTAACGAAGGTACAACATTTAGCAACTCATATGGTGGATGAATAAAACAGACATATCTAAGTATACAGTCATCCGGGGTAAAGCTGTCCACACAGACCGTCCTCCGCACCACCATTGATGTCATCCCTTCCACAAGCCCTTCAAGCCTCGTTTCCAGATCGCTCTACTGCAGGGTAGTCTGCCATATCACAAATGCAGACTGAAAGCAGTGAGAGCAGTGCGGGGGATTGGTCTATATGGATCGCTTTACCCCGGATGCCTGCATACTTGGATGTGCCTCTTTTATTCATCAACCATGTGAGTTGCTAAATGTTGTACTTTCATTAAATGTAACCATATTGCTACACTTATTGCCTCGTTTCCACTGAGCGGATCGGTTCGGTACGGTACGCTATTTTGGGTGTTTCCATTATGAAAGTGTGCCATAAAACTGAACCGTACCGGACCATTCTGGGTCCTGCTTCAGATGTGGGGCCATTGGAAATGGAATGGTTCGGTTAGGGCGGAGCTACAATACATTCCACTGATTGGTGGACACGCTAGGCATTTTTTCTAAACCCTGTATGGTTCAGGATGGCACGATTTGCAGTGGAAACGCTCACCAGAATAGACCGGACCATTCTAAGCGCTCCAAACTGTACCGACCCGAACCGTTCCGTTCAGTGGAAACATTAGAGGCGCCTCTCTTCTCTTTTATACTCTGTAGCTCCTGCTGGATTTTGCTTCTAATCCCCTTGGGGAGGCTTCCATTTGTGGATGGACATTTTATGGTTACACAACTTATCACATTGCTATAATCTTTTTATATGCACTATAAACTGTGAACGTCTTATGAATAAATGGTTGTGGAACAAATCATTTGAGTTTCCATTATTTCTTAGGGGAAAATTTGCTTTTATACACAAGTGCTTTGGATCACGAGCATGTTTCCGGAAAAAAAAATGTGCTTGCAATTCAAGGTTTTACTGTATCTGAATGATGCCTGTTGCTGTAGGCATCATTCAGATATACCCGCACAAAGTCAATGATGTCATATGACGGCCGGTGGTGGGTGTGACGAGACCCTTTCTCGCCCAGGTCCTGCTCTCCCGACACGCCTCTGCTTCTATTCGATCAGATTGCAGCTTGCAACATCTGATGGTCCAGTCATCCAAGATTCCGGGATCCAACCTACAGCTTTGTGCCGATTGGATCCATGAAGAACACACACCAAGCGAGTTGTATGTATGTTCAACCAGAACTCTTTATTGAAAGTACACAGCACACTTTTATACAGAATTTGGAACATCCCGCCCCCAACAACCGCTTTTCTATTGGTCAATTGTAAAGTACATTTGTGGTTTTTCACTCAGGTCCTCTTCCATGCAAATGAGGACTTCAAAATGTCTCAGCAGAGATTGGTCCCAAAGCTTGAATAACCTGACTATGTGTGTTGAGACAGAAGCCCCCAGGGGGTAATTACTACAATGAAGCAATCAGAACAACAATTAACACCTCTACACACTGGACAATAAAATGTCTCTCACAAGCCCGGCTCCACTTATTTCACTAGTCGGAGCCAAGCATTGAAGGGTCATTGTCCTAGTGACCTAGTCAGGACAAATTAAGCCACTTCCAGTATCTCTTGCAATATGTACTCCACAATGTCTCATCTTCTGCAATACATGAATATGGATTTCACATAGAAACACTTTAATATCTCACGATCCATGACATTACTCCCCCTGGGAAGTAGTCCAACAGCCGCAGTGGGACCCAAACGGGTCCACTCGGGGATGTTGGAAAAGTAGTCTTAAGGTTCCAGGACTGTCTGCCGTAATAAACCATCCGCCTTACTGGTTTGAGGCCCTGGCCCATAATCGGATGGCAAGAGGCTCGCATTCAGTCCTCTCCAAAAGCCCCTGTCCCGGCTAGGTCTGGCACACAGCTCCCCTTTTGGCAGGAGACTAACACAGTAGGAGACACCAGATGGGTTGACTCTGAACTTCGTCAGTAGTTCCAGTCCCCCAATGCCAGTATCCATACAGTACCCCAAATAACTTGTTCCAAACAGAGCATTACTCACCCCGCCATCCTCTGCCTCTCTCAGGGAATACGCCTGCCACTGGGGCGAGGCCTGGACTGGCCCTTCTCCCTGGAGTCCTTTCAGCTGCTGGAGAGAAGACAGGGTGGCCGGGCTCAGTTCATCATGCTGTTGGGGATCTGGGCCAACTGGCCACCATTCCTGGGGTATACCAGTGGAGACTGAAGTCCCAACCACTGGTGCTAGGTGAAAATCCCCCGATGCTTGTAAAGCAAAGCCGACATCCTCCTGTCTCAGGGCCGTATCATTTTCTGAGGTTGAGTCAGTAAAGATCGAAGTCCCATCCACTACCACAGGAACCCCCTCTTCTGTTAGATGAAAGCAGAGGCCCGGGGCACTCTGCTCTGTTGCTAGCTCTTCCGCTGGGTTGCTGTGAGTGGAGACCACAGTCCCATCCACCGATATCTGCTCAAGCTGTAATGGGGTGCAGCCGCCAGTAGCATGATTCAGCTGGGAGTAAGAGCTTTACCACCTCAGCTGGTTGCTGGGGAGGGGGGCCAACCGCCCCGGCTCCCTGGAACTCCACAGTTGGTCCCGGTGCTGGGCAGAGATGGCTGGCACTCTGCCCTGTTGCCAGCACTTCTGCTGGGGGTGCATAATTCATAACATCCTCTGAACAGTCCATACATTCTGTAATCTGCGGCTGGGGAGTGATCGCCATCTTCTCACCCTGAGCCTCCGGAACTGTCACAGGGGTGGGGCAGAGGTCTTGAACCCTCTGTCCAGTGACCAGCACTTCAGCTGGGGAAGTTCCTCGTAACTCCACAAATACTGCCCTTGGTGCTGGGCAAAGCACAGTGAAGTTTGGCCCTGATCCCAGCTCTTCTGCTGGAGGCTCATCAGGTTGTTATTCCTCAGCAGAAAAATCTATTAAATCCCCTGTCTCTGCAACTGGTGTCTGAGGATAGAGGTTCACCATCTCCTGTCCATGTATCCCAGAAGATGCTCTAGGTACTGAGCAGAGGTTAGCAGAGCTCGGCCCTGCGGTCAGTACTTCAGCTTTGGGAATGGCAATCTCCAGATTTTCCACTGCCGATTCATCATCTAGGATTTCAGTGTTGTCAACTGATATTTCCTCATAGTCCCAGGCAAAGGGAGCCCCATCCTGCTGCTGAGCGGAGTCTAGCAGCTGTTTGTAGGCGATTTCCAGCTGCCATTCCTGAACGGCCAGAAATTCCAAATCTTCCTGTAGCCAGTGCCCTCCCGAGAGATTTAGTCTTTGCTCTCTGTGCTCCATTATGTCCTCCAAACACCACTCCCGCTCGCTCCCAAAGTCGGGGTCCTCGTACATCCTCCAATACAACAATCCCAGGCCATCATAGTCAAAGCCTTCCGTGGGGATGCCATCCGCTGACCACGGGCACTCTTGGGCTACATACCACCGAAGGGCTCTGTAGCTTTCGTCCAACTGCATGTCTGCCCGAATCAGCCTGCTTAACTCTGTTGTCCACTCCTGCTTCAGTTGTTTCCCCAATAACAGCATCCGTACTTCATGCTGTGACCAGTACCTTCTATGGATTGAGGGGAGAGCTTTTCCCTGGTGCCGCTGCTCACGGGCTAGCGCTTCTTTCCAGAGTTCGCAGCTGATCGAATCAGACCATCCAAGCAGGACCTCCTCTGATACTGGTCCTCTGTGCTATATATGCTTCTCTCACAACCTCCTTCTGAATTCCTCTTCCATGGTTACTGGTATCTGTACCTCTCCTCTTCTTTCATTTGGTGCTGCTTCTTTAGGCATTGTCACCCATTGCCGTATTTCTGCAAATCTCAGCTCCTGTTGACGCTCTCGTTCTCTCTCTTGACGCTCTCGTTCTCTCTCTTGACGCTCTCGTTCTCTCTCATCCTGCCACTGGAGGTCTCTAATGGTATTCTGTCTGGCGGTCTCTGATGGGTTAGCACCATATAATGCCAACCGCTGTTGAACTCGCTGCTGGAACAAGTCTTCATCCGACCGGGGTCCTGCATCACCATCCCCCTGATCCATCTCGGCTAGCGTAATGATCAGGGTGGCCTTGTTCTTCCCACCAGTCCCTCCACGGCTCTTCAAGCAAGTCTTTTAGCATGGTTCTCCTGCAGGCTGCATAGCTGGTCATTCATGGTGGTGGTTTGGAGTTGACCCAGTAACTGGAGAGCAAATCCCACCGCTGCCAACCAATGTGACGAGACCCTTTCTCGCCCAGGTCCTGCTCTCCCGACACTCCTCTGCTTCTATTCGATCAGATTGCAGCTTGCAACATCTGATGGTCCAGTCATCCAAGATTCCGGGATCCAACCTACAGCTATGTGCCGATTGGATCCATGAACACACACCAAGCGAGTTGTATGTATGTTCAACCAGAACTCTTTATTGAAAGTACACAGCACACTTTTATACAGAATTTGGAACATCCCGCCCCCAACAACCGCTTTTCTATTGGTCAATTGTAAAGTACATTTGTGGTTTTTCACTTGGGTCCTCTTCCATGCAAATGAGGACTTCAAAATGTCTCAGCAGAGATTGGTCCCAAAGCTTGAATAACCTGACTATGTGTGTTGAGACAGAAGCCCCCAGGGGGTAATTACTACAATGAAGCAATCAGAACAACAATTAAGACCTCTATACACTGGACAATAAAATGTCTCTCACAAGCCCGACTCCACTTATTTCACTAGTCGGAGCCAAGCATTGAAGGGTCATTGTCCTAGTGACCTAGTCAGGACAAATTAAGCCACTTCCAGTATCTCTTGCAATATGTACTCCACAATGTCTCATCTTCTGCAATACATGAATATGCATTTCACGTAGAAACACTTTAATATCTCATGATCCATGACAGTGGGTAAGTGGTTAATGTTGGCTGCTTATTTACTTAAAGTGATCCTAATCCTGCAATACAGGACTCAGGCTGAGTATTCATATAACTTGGGTTAAAGGCTTGCACCATCAGGTGATTGGACACTGGCAACGTTTTTGAGTACTGCCCCCTGGGTGCCTTTTCTATAACCCTACCTCACTCCACGAGTCCTCAGTTTTTTTGTTTGATAGTGTGCTAAGGTGATGGACCTCTCCTTCTTACGGAGAAATCACTCTTATCTTAAAGTGATATTATAGCCTTGTGTCTTGTTTGTTATTTAATCGCAAACATGTTATGTTATACTTGCCTGCTCTGTGTAATCCTATTTTGTTCTGTCTTGCTCTATTATATTGTATTATTTGTATTTTTTGTTATATTCTTTTCTATTTTCTGTTCTATTTTACTGTTTCAGAAAATTGGGGAAAACTATTCGAATTTGAAAACTTTTGTGCCGCATACACACGACCATTTTTAATGGTCTAGAATTTTTTTTTTTTTCAATCCGATTATTGTTAAGCCTGCCTTGCATACACACGATCGTGAAAAAAAATGCTGGAGCAAAGCACGATGACGTACAACACGTACAACACGTATGACGGCACTATGAAGGGGAAGTTCCATTCGGATGGCGCCACCCTTGGGGCTGCTTTTGCTGATTTCATGTTAGTAAAAGTTCGGTGAAAGACGATGCACGATTTTCAGTCTTTCTGCTTTTCAGTCTGTTACATCGTAAAAAAAAATCTATTTCCATTACGAACTCTAGTTTTACCAGAAAGAGCGATCCCGTCTCATAACTTGCTTCTGAGCATGCACGTTTTTTTTTTCACATCGTTAAAGCCCACACACGACCGTTTTTTACGACATGAAAAATGACAACGTGAAAACCCACACGAAAAAATAGAGCATGTTCTAAATTTTTAATAGCCATTTTTCACATCATGAAAAATGTTCTGGAGCCCACACACGATCGTTTTTAATGACATTAAAAAAAAAACACATTTTTGACATCATGAAAAACAGTCGTGGGAAAGCGGCATAAGAATTCGAAAACTATTCAAAATTGATTGGAAAACTTTTCAAAACGATCCGAATTTTAAAATTCAAATCGATTCGAATACGAATAAACAAAATTAATTCCGAAAATTAATTAAACGGATTAAGCTAATAATACTAAACAAATGTATGTAAATAACAAATTGAAACAAAACAATTTTTTTTTTCTGCACATGTCTACTTTTATCCCAGTAGGAACAATCTGGGGGATATATCATAAATTGCCACTAGATGGCACTAGATTGTATATGAATTTTTGATGATGATAGTTAAATATAACTGCCCAATTTTATTAGATAGCGGGTCAAGGGGTTAATAATACTGGGTACAAATAGTTTGATTGTGATTGTTATCTTCCTCTTTTACATGGTCTTTATTAAAAGTGACTGTATACATTGATATATCATTGTCCCAGCCAGCTAACTGGCATGCAAATGGGTAAATGTAACATTGCACTTAGAGAGCGGAGGATGTCCATGTCAGTGCATCTCAGTGGCGGCTGGTGCTCGCAAAAAAAAAAGAAAAAAATTGCAGCCTCACTGTGCCCATCAAACGCAGCCACTGTGTCATCAATTGTCACCACTGTGCCATGCCATCAAACGCAGCCACTGTGCCATCAATTCGAACCACTGTGCCATGCCATCAAACGCAGCCACTATGCCATGCCATCAAACGCAGCCACTGTGCCATGCCATCAAACGCAGTCACTGTGCAATGCCATCAATTCGCACCATTGTGCCATGCCATCAAACGCAGTCACTGTGCCATGCCATCAAACGCAACCACTGTGCCATCAATTCGCTCCATTGTGCCATGCCATCAAACGCAGTCACTGTGCCATGCCATCAAACGCAGTCACTGTGCCATGCCATCAAACGCAGTCACTGTGCCATGCCATCAAACGCAGCCACTGGGCCATGCCATCAAACGTAGCCACTGTGCCAATTGTCGCCACTGTGCTCTTTACTTGTCACCACTCAATGTGCCCTTTAATTGTCACCACTGTCTGTGCCCATTGTCGCCGCTGTGCCCTGTAAAATGCACTTACCTTACTCCTTCGTCCCTCGATGTCTTCTCCCGCCCTCGATGACGCTTCAGCCAATCAGGTTACCGATAACCAGAACTGGTGACCTGATTGGCTGAGACGGCCGTCAGTCTTATCCAAGGAACGCACCCCGTACGTTCCCTTCTTTAAAGAGTTGATTTACTCTTATTGTACTGTCTATTTCTATCAATAAAAATATATTAAACAAAAAAAAAATATCAATGTATCATTGTCCCAGCCGGCGAACCGGCATGCAAATGGGTAAATGCTACATGGCACTTAAGCCCTGTACACACGATCGGTCCATCCGATGAGGACAGTCTGACAGACCGTTTTCAACGGTTCACCGATGAAGCTGACTGATGTGCCTACACACCATTGGTTCATGAACCGATTGTGTCAGAATGCGGTGACATAAAACGAAGTTGAATGCTTCTAAGCATGCGTCGACTTGATTCTGAGCATGCGCGGGATTTTTAACCGATGCTCGTGCGTACTAACGATCGGTTTTGACCTATCGGTTAGCCGTCCATCGGTTCGATTTTAACCACTTGCTTACTGGGCACATAAACCCACTTCGTTCCCAGGCGAAATTTCAGCTTCCGGCACTGCGTCGCTTTAACTGACATTTGCGCGGTCGTGCGACGTGGCTCCCAAACAAAATTGACGTCCTTTTTTCCCCACAAATAGAGCTTTGTTTTGGTGGTATTTGATCACCTCTGCGGTTTTTATTTTTTGCGCTATAAACAGAAAAAAGAGCGACAATTTAAAAAAAATATATATATTTTTTACTTGTTGCTATAATATCCAATTTTTTTTTCACAGTTAAGGCTGATACGTATTTTTCGACGTATTTTTGTAAAAAAAAAAAAAAAATCGCAATAAGCGACTGGTTTGCGCAAAAGTTATAGCGCCTACAAAATGGGGAACAGAATTATGATTTTTTTTATTATTATTTTTTTTACTAGTAATTGCGGCGATCTGCAATTTTTATTGCGACTGCGATATTGCGGCGGACATATCGGACACTTTTGACACAAATTTGGGACCATTTACATTTATACAGCGATCAGTGCTACAAAGATGCACTAATTACTGTATAAATGTGACTGGCAGGGAAGGGGTTAACACTAGCGGGTGAGGAAGGTTAAATGTGTACCCTGGGTGTGTTCTAACTGTGTGGGGGGAGGTGACCGATGCTGTGTCCCTATGTACAAGAGACACAGATCGGTCTCCTCTCCTCTGACAGCACGTGGAACTCTTTGTTTACACACAGAGCTCCACGTCCCTGCTGTCATCTGCTCATTTTCCCGCCGATCGCTTGTACCCGATGGACATCGCGGCCGCTAGGTACATGCATCAGATCCCCAGCGATGCGGCGAGACAGTGGCGCGCGCGGGTAATGCACTAGATATCACACCAAAGACGTCTAGTTGGCGCCTCAGGTCCACGCTGTTGACGTATTTTGTCAATAGCGCGGGTCTGAAGTGGTTAAAGCAAGCCATCTGTTTTTGGCCCGAAGGATAACGAACCGATGGGGCCTACACACAATCGGTTTGGACAGATAAAAACTAACTTCAGTCAGTTTTCATCGGTTTAAACCGATCATGTGTACGCGGCTTTAGAGAGCGGAGGATGTCAATGTCAGTGCATCTGCTTGTGTTTTTAAAAATAGGATGTCACGGCCATACTGCTCCCTGATGATGTTCAGATGTGACACCACGTGTAGAGCGTGGCTTCAGTGGATGATCTCACCTATGCTTAGGTTGGAAAACTCTCTGGCTCCAGGTGTCTAGTGGAGCAGTGGGGTACCCTTACAGTTTATGCAGGCTTTTCATTCCAGGTGCCAGATCATGCACTGTGCAATGTCAGTGCATATGCTTATGTTTTCACATGCGTTTAAAAAAAAAAAAAACCCTGGTAAATGATGAGTGTTCTTCCAGTACGTGTCTTCTTCACATGGTCTTTATGAAGTGACTGTTTAGTGGCCTGCTCTGGGTGTCTGATGGTTAAAGCAAACGGAAGACCCCTTGGGGGTACATATATTTTTACCTTGTGAGGGTGGAAAGGAGCAAGGTGGAGTGAAATGCCAGGAGAGTGTGGATATCTAGAGTACACTCAGACCTAATTATTATTAAAGGGGTTGTAAAGTCCTGTTTTTTATTTTCTAAATAGGTTCCTTTTAAGCTAGTGAATTGTTTGGTTCACTTACCTTTTTCCTTCGATTTCCCTTCTAAATGTTTTTTATTCTTTGTCTGAATTTCTCACTTCCCGCTCCTCCTCAGTAAGCTGTTTTGTATGACTAACCCCCATAGATGATGGGGGCAAGCTTACTGAGAAGAAACAGTAAGTGAGAAATTCAGACAAAGAAAAAAAAAAAACATGGGAAAGGGAAATCTAAGGAAAAGGTTAGTGAACCAACAATGAATCTATTGGACCCCTTTAAGGGGTCCATACAGTCTGGCGAGTGAGCATTTTAAAGGGGAATAACCACCAAACACAGGAGTTTTTTGTTTGGGGGGGGTTGAGTATGTGTGTGTGTATATATATATATATATATATATATATATATATATATATATATATTCTATGGCTTGCACTATATCTATCTCATATATATCTATATGTATATCTTTAATATAGATATAGCGCTACCCCATTCAGGAGCCACTGGTTGTTTTTGGGAATGGCGTATTAAGTTACCTTGTAGTATGTCTGGCAGCCGAAATGTCACTTTAGGTTGCTGGGAGGAACAGGCCTCTGCCACAGACCTGGCTCGGGCCTCTGCACAGTACTTCAGTACTCAAATGAACAAGACAGATTGAGCAAATCCTCCCAGTAAATGCAATGAAAGGGTCACCATTTGACAGCTGCCATGTACCTGTCAAGGCCTTGGTGACCGGATCCCCAATGGTTCGTTCAAGTCTCCTGGACAGCCTGCTTTTGGGTTCTCCCTGAGCCGATCTCCCACCGTTCAGCCCTCAGCTTAGGATCCACTCAATAAAGTTGAGGACCCAGAAAGTCACTGGGGTCCCTCTCAACATCAGGATGGAACTCCGCGCAGCATGCGATTCCAGCCGGATGGGCCATGCCGGCGGGGTCCGTGGATGCGCACACCCTGAAGGTGGATGCCGCACCTCTAGCTTGGACCCTGCAAAGAAGAGAGCCCACGCCACCACGAATCACGGCGGCCGTCACAAATATATCCCTCCCCAGCACGCCCTGCGAGGTACAACTCCTCTAATTGGCTGCTGGGGAAAAGTGGGTTTGCCAGAACCCCTCTAGCGCCACCTGCCGCCCAGGGATGGGATTGCATCCCTGGAATGCAGTCTGACCCACAGGATAGTTCTGGAAGACAGCAGCCTGAAATTTGACAAATTATGAATGGGAGCCAAATAACTCTCCCATTCACCCACTAAATTTAGCGTAGTGCCCGTACTGAAAGTAAGGGGGCGCTATATATATATATATATATATATATCTCTATATCGCAATCATCAGAGGACCAGCATGCCGTCCATTGCCAGCATGATCATGGAAAGAAAAGAAATAGACCATTACAGGAAGACGATGAGTATGACATGTCAACACAGACTAAAACACCTGCACCTACTGCAGCCTTGATCCCAGAATTGGGACTCGGCATGCAGGACAAGGTTGAAATTCTAAATGCTGAGCCTTTCAGGCATGCGGTTGCCAAGTCTGCAGTCACACATACACATGATATACGCATAAGATGGATTGGCTCACGTGTAATGCCAGTGGTAAGACCAACTATTCATGACACTTGCATGCTAACTGTACAGAGAGAGAAAAAAATCCACACCACCACATATATCTTCCACTTGTTTTTTGTTTTGTCAGAAGGGAACTACTTAACCCTAAAACAGAAAACCACATACAGTATGTGCAACTTTCAAATAGTCCTTCTTTTGCTCCTGATAGAACGGGCCCCTCCTCGGACAACAGGATAGGGATGGACTGGTCATAGGGACTACAGGGAGTTTCCCGGTGGGCCGATGGCTCAGTGGGCCGTTTTTTTAAAAGGAGACTCTCTCAGACCCCCCTGTCTCTCAGTCCCCCCCTCTGCCTCTCAGACCCCCCCCTTCTGTCTCTCAGTCCCCCCTCTATTAGCCCCTCCTCTGTCTCTCAGCTCCCCCCTCTGTCTCTCAGCTCCCCTCCTCTGTCTCATTCACTCCCTGACTCCTAGGCTGCTTTCACACTGGGGCGGGCATTTTTCGGTAAAACACTGCTAGTTTTAGCAGCACTTTACTGTCGTTTTAGCTTCACTATTCGGCGTCTAGCAGGCGCTTTTAACCCCCACTAGCAGCCAAATTCAAGGTTAAATGCGCCCGTGTAGCGCTGCTGCCGAAGTGCTTTGCACTGCTCTTCCATCGCCCCAAAGATGCTGCTTGGAGGACTTTTTTAACACCCTGGTGGCGCCCCAGTGTGAAAGCATTTGGGCTTTCACACTGGGACTGCAGTAGAGGCGTTTTTCAGTCGCTTTACAGGTGCTATTTTTAGCCCAAAAGCGCCTAAAAAATGCCTTGGTGTAAACAGGGGTCCTTACACTCACACTCCTTTTCTTACACTCACCCCCCTCTCTCACTCACCACCCCCTTTCCCTCAACCCTCCCTCTCTCTCTCTCGCTCTCATTCCCCTCTCTCAACCTCTCATGATATACAATAATGGATGTAGGGGCCTTTTGGTGGGCATTTTATTGAATTAAAGTGGGCCGGTCTGTATAAAGTCCAGGGCCAAATTTTTGTCCCAGTCAACCACTGCAACAGGATACAAAGAGGTGGCAAAGGGACAGTACACCCAAAGCATCCGTGATCATAGTACTCCAATTAGCCACACTGGGTAGCAGGCCTAAAGGCTGTCCCTGCAAAAAGAAATGTCAAAAATGTAAACCACACACAGCTCTGCCACCTCCCTGCAGTCCTTGTGGCTAATCCTGAGGTGGTTACGTGAAACGGCAGTCCTCCTCACACATAGAAGTGGGAATCCGGCAACCTCCTCCAGCTATAACCTTCCTCTCTGACAGAGACCGAGTGGCTCCTGGTAGGCCGAACTGCCTTTACAACTAGGACTCGATCTCAATGGATGGCATGTCCCAGCTTCCATTCCTCCCGAATGTCCATGAACCGGGCCCAGACATCACTTTCTGGCAGCCGCAAAGGCTTGGGAACCTGCAAGAAATCCCAGATAAGGTCATCCTCCCACTCTCACCAGGAGTTCTCAATGATGTCCATTACCTGGGGGGGGGGGGACATACGGATAATCTAGACCCCACTCCAGAGCAACCCTTTTCTGTATATTCCTCTGGAACCGAGAGAACCTTGGCAACACCTTAGGTTTCTCTTTCCCCCGGCAAGACACTGGCATCCTGGGCCTTTACCACCCACTGCCTTTAGGTGGACATTCTGGTCTGGGTAGTGGAAGGTCTGCTTACAAATAGTGTAAAAGTGGCAAAATTACTAGCTGTCAAGTTCCAGCATTCTGTAAAGGTTTTCAAACATTTTGTGTGCATGAAGTTTTTGGGTCTAAAAATGTTTTGGCTTGTTACTGCATCCTAACTGCTGGAGTACAGTAAATAAATATTCTGGCCCATAGAATGCATTAACCCCTTCACGCCACCTGTAAGCACATTTGTGTTTATGGCTTGAAGGGGTTAAACCATCATCCCAGTAATATTTTATAAAGCCAGCGGTTGGCTTTTTACTGATAACAACCGATGCGGCTAAAAGCCGCTCGACTGTTATCCTAAAGGAGCGGGATGTGACGACCCCCCCCCCCTCTTCTTCTTTCCGGGCCTCCCATCCGAGCCACCGGCCAGCATGTCCGCCACCTAGGCTGAGACCCGAACAAAGCTGAATTCTGCTCTGATGGGGTCTCTGATGTAAAATCCTGTAAGCGACATCACAATATTACTTCCGGTTTTCTCCGAGGCCAATGGCGACAATTAAAAAAAAAAAAATTACAGTATTCACAATCGCCGATTTTGCCGATCTGAATACTTTTAAAGGGTTTGTAAAGGAATTTTTTTTATCTTAATAGCTTCCTCTACCTTAATGCAGTGCTGTTTTCATGTCCTCATTTTTCGTTTTTGCTCTCAAGTTGATGTAATCCTTCTCTGATCTCCACACTTCCTGGTTGTCGGTTTCCTGATCACCACAGTACTGGGAGCTTTCTCTCTGTGGTCACTAATCAAGGAGGTGTGATTACTGTGTGTCTAAAACCCCTCAGCACCAATCACTTTCGTTTTCCAAACCATCACTGACCTGTATTGGCTCTGTGGCTCTGTACATCAGAGAACCAGGAAACCGCATGCAAAAACGAAACTGAAACTGCAGGTACATTATATGATTGATTGTTATCTATTTTTAATTGTTTTTAAAAGGAATCCGTTAACTATTATGTCTCTATACCCTGTAAACAGTCATTTCAGCAAAAAAAAATGTTTTCCTTTACAACTCCTTTTAAGTGCAAAGAAGGGATTTGGGGTATTTAAGACCCCCGATCCCTCCATAAAGAGCACCTGTCACCACCTATTACTGCCACAAGGGAGGTTTACATTTCTTGTGACAGCAATAAAAGTGATCAGAATTTTTTTTTTATTTTTTTTACAGGGACAATGTAAAAAATGTATACGAAAAAGAACAAAAAACACATACGTAAGTCACGTCCGCAAATGTATACAGTGTTCAAATCACACGTGAGGTATCGATGCAATCGTCAGGGTAGGGACCAGTTCACACCAGATGCGCTTTTTTTTTCTGCACTAAAAAATGCACACACATCGTTTTCCATGTATTCCAGTGACTCTAGTTCACACCAATGCAGTCAGTTCCAGTCAGTTTCTGCCCCTGGAACTGACTGCATTGGTGTGAACTAAAGCCACTGGAATACATGGAAAACTGTGCATGCATTTTTAGGGCGGTTCACACCACAAAAATGCACTCGTGCCTAGTGCGTTTTTCATACAATTTGCTAGGTTCCAGTACAGTTTTGTGCAGAAAAAATGCAACACGCTTTACTTTTTTTTTTATTTCTGCACTGGAAACTGACTGCATTTGTGTAAACTAGAGCCATTGGGATACATGGAAAATGCTGTGCATGCATTTTTAGCGCATAAAAAAGCGCACGGAACTGCATCTGGTTATGATAATTCCAGCAAAAGACCTTGGGCCAGATTCACAGAGCCCTTACTCCGGTCTATCTCTCGTTAGACCGGAGTACTTTCAAATTACGCGCGTCGTTTCATTAGTCTGAATCCTGAAACCATGAAACGACGGCTTCGGGCTTCAATCCGACTGGCTTAAGTGTTCGTACGCCTTCAGATCTACGCTGCAATAAATTTGCGGCCGCTGGGTGGAGTTCCCGTTGTTTTCCGCATCGGGGTATGCAAATGAGCTTTTTCCGACGATCCACAAAGTTACGAGCGTCGTTCGCAATCTCTTACGGCATCTGTAGTCCTCTTTTTGCCGCGTAAAGTTATACCAGCTTTTATCTGGTCTAATATTAGACAGCCCATGTTAAGTATGGCCGTCGTTCCCGCGTCGAATTTCAAAGTTTGTTTTTATTTTTTACGTAAGTCGTCCGGGAATAGGAATGTACATAAACGACGCTACTCAAACAAAAAATGACGTAACAACGTTATTTCGCGCAATGCATGGCGGGAAATTTCTGAACGGAGCATGCACAGTTCGATCGCCGCGGGGACGCGCCTAATTTAAATGCTTCACGCCCCCTAATCGCGTATTTCGATTCCGCCGCGAGAAATACACTACGCCGCCGTACCTTACGGGCCAAAATCGACATGAATTTGTCGTAGAGCCAGGTAAAATACGGCGGCGTAGTGTATCTCTGATACTCTGCGCCAATGTAATTGTATGTGAATCTGGCCCTTTCTGTGTAACTCTAACCTGGTAACTGTTACTTTTTTTTTTTTTTTTTTTTTAAGTGTCATTTATGGATATTTTTAGGTACTGTAGTTTGTCGCCATTCCACCAGTGTGCACAATTTCAAAGCATGACATGGAAGGAATTTATTTATTTGGCGTAACATCATCTTTCACATTATACAGAAATAAAAAAAATGGCCTTACTTTACAGTTTAGTTTTTATTTTTTTTTGATCCAAAGTGTATTTTTTTTCAAAAAAATTGTGTTTGCAAGAACGCTGCACAAATACTGTGTGACATAAAATATTGCAACGATCGCCATTCTACTCTCTAGCCGATTCCAGACTGGCTCACGCAGATATACTGCAGCAGAGTAGCTCCCCTGGTTGAAACCCCATACAGTACTTCTTTACACTTTTCGGCCAACAGTGGGCGCACACGCACGGGCCAGCTGCACAGCGCGGGGGACCCGATGCGCATAGCTGTCAGGTACGATCGCTGGCCACACACAAAACACACAAATCCCTGTGCTGTCAGGGAAGGGGAAACATATTGTTTGTTCCTACTACGTAGGAAAAACGATATGTCCCCTCTCCTAGTCACTCCCATCCCCACACAGAACACACTTAGGGAACACACAGTTAACCCCTTCCCTGCCAGTGACATTTACACAGTAATCAATGTATTTTTATAGCACTGATCGCTGTATTATTGTCGGCGGTCCCAAAAAAGTGTCTGGTCTGTTTTTCGCAATGTCGCAGTACCGCTAAAATTGCATATCACCGCCATTACTACTAAAAATGCCATAAACCTCTCCCATAGTTTGTAGACGCTATAACTTTGCGCAAACTAATCAATATACGCTTATTGCAATTTTTTTAACAAAAATATGTAGAAGGATATATATTGGACTAAACCGGTGATCTCAAACTGGCGGCCCTCCAGGTCCCATGATGCATTGCAAGGCTGACAGTTACAAGCACGACTCCCACATGTAGTTTTTGCAACAGCTGGAGGGCCGCCAGTTTGAGATCCCTGGCCTAAACTGATGAAGACATTTTTTATTTATTTTTAATTTTGGGGATGTTTATTATAGCAAAAAGTAAAAAATATTTAATTTATTTATTTTCAGAATTGTCGCTCTTCTTTTGTTTATAGTGCAAAAAATAAAAACCGCAGAGCTGATCAACTACCACCAAAAGAAAGATCTATTTGTGGGTAAAAAAAATGAGCGTGCAATTGTCAGTTAAAGCGATGCAGTGCCAAATTGTAAACAGTGCTCTGGTCAGGAAGGGGGTAAAATCTTCCGGGGCTGAAGCAGCTAGGGTCTCTGCTAAAAAAGAAAAATATATTGTTTGGGGGCATTAAAGCGGAGTTCCAGGCTTTTTATTTTTATTTGAAGTCAGCAGCTACAAAAAGTGTAGCTGTTAACTATTAATAGACAGACACTTACCTGTTTCACGGTCCAACGATGCTCCTCTCCCCTCCTCTTAGCCGGCGACTCCATTACCACTCTGGGCACCTGCCCGCGACAGCTTTCGGCTTCACGGCCGGGCACGCACGCACTGCGCTCTCGGAGTGGACAGGCGATCTTCTGGGACCAGTTGCGTGTCCCAGGAGATCGCCTAGAGGGAGGGGCCGTCTAGGTGGAGAGGAGGAGACGCCTAGGTAGCCTGTAGAAGGAAGTGGCACAGGCAGTCTCGCTCCTAACGAAGCCCCCACCCTCCCTAAAAAAAAATGACATGCCAGATGTGGCATGTAAGGGGGAGAGGAGTGCTTAAAGCGGAGTTCCATCCATAAATGGAACTTCTGCTTTTCGTCACCCTCCCCCCCTCCGATATCACATTTGGCACCTTTTGGGGGGAGTGCGGTGCAGATGCCGGTCCAAGACCGGTATTTGCACCCACTTCTGGGCATAGACTCCCTTGGCAGTTGCGCCACTCCCCCCCCCCCCCCCCTATTGTCTCCCTCGCTGTTTTCTGGGAAACACACTGTTCCCAGGAGAGAGCAGGGACCAGTGAGGATGGGCCGTGCTGCTCGCGGAGTGGGAAACCGGGCAGTGAAGCTGCAACGCCTCACTTTCTAATTCCCTCACCGAGGATGGCAGCGGGGGCAGCCGAGAAAACATGGAAGAAAACTTGGACGGCCGCACTCCAAAAAACGTTTCTTTTATTAAAATAGGTCACAAAAAATACATGCCACAGCACAAAAATAGAACAGGCTGATGCGTTTCACACTGTAGCTTGGTCATAGTAAATGCTCGTCCTCGGCTGCCAACATCACGGGTGGGCTGGACAGGTAAGTGTCCATTTTTTGCAGTATTTGTAACTGCTGGCTTTTATAAAAAAAATAAAAGATTTAGGTGGACCTCCGCTTTAAAGCGGAAATTCCACTTTTGGGTAGAACTCTGCTTAGAGTAATTTTCTAGCAAAGATTTTAATTTCGTAAGTAACAAATGTCAGGCATGAAAGGGTTAATGCCAAACGCACACAAAAAAAGTGCATAAACGCTTGTGAAAAAGATGCAGCTTTTTTACCTCTTGTTTTTTTTTTTTTAATCTGCTTTTCTTCTGTAAGTGGAAAAGGCATCCAAAAGAGCACAGTGTGCACGAAGCCTTATGCCACGTAAACACGATCTGTAAATCGGACGACAGATCAGAAGTGATGTCACGTGTTGTAATGTATTTGTGTTGTATTTTCGGACGACAACTGTACTGACTAAACGAAAAGCGCACAATCTGGTATCATACGAGGAAAATTTTCGTGCATGTCTGATAAAATAATATCAGACGAACTGTCATGATCGGCTCACGGAAGCCCTGTACTAACGATCCGATTATCGTAGATTCTTCCTCAGATGAAATTTTTCGTACAATATTCGGATTGTGTGTACGGGCCATTTAGGCTCCATTCACACTAATGCGTTTTTTGATGCATTTTTCAGAAATGCAGGGACATTTTTTAACATGGTTTCCTATGGAACATGTTCACATCAATGCTTTTTTGTGCCTCTGCGTTTTTGGAAAAGGTCGGGGGCTTTTTTTCTCGCAAAAAGCAGCGTTTTGCATGTAATAAAATTCAATGGACCCTCATTCAAAATGCAATATAAGATGCTATATATGCTATAAGATGTTGTTAAAGGAAATGTAAAAAAAAAATAATTGCCGGATAATCGCAAATCGCCGTAAAAGCGTTGTAAAGACATGTGTCGAAAAATGCAGCAAACACTGCAAAAACGCTCAAAAGCAACATGCGTAGGTGTGAAACAAGCCATAGGCCCCTTTCACACTGGGGCGTTTTTCAGGCACTTTAGTGTTAAAAAAAGCGTCTGTAAAGCGACTGAAATAAGCTGTATCTGCAATCCCAATGTGAAAGCCAGAGTGCTTTCACACTAAAGCGCCTGAAAAAGGTACCAGTGTGAAAGGGGTCTTGGCGTTTAAAAAAGCGCCTGAAAGAAGCTGCTTTTGCAATCCCAATGTGAAAGCCAAGTGCTTTCACACTGAGGCGTTGCGCTGGCAGGGCGTCAAAAAAAGTCCTGCAAGCAGCTTCTTTGCAGTGCTTTAGGAGTGTTGAATACGCCACTCTTAAAGCCCCCTTCCCATTGAGGGAGCTTTTTTTTAACGCCAAAGCGCCTGAAAAACATCCCCAGTTCGAAAGGGGACTTGGCGGCGCTTTACCAGCAGTTTTCGGGCGCTGGCAGTGTGGAAGGGCTCTGAAAGCACTCAGGCTTTCATAGTGGGATTGCAGATGAGGCTTCTTTCAGACGCTTTACAGGCTTTTTAATGCCAAAGCGCCTGAAAAATGCCCCAGTGTGAAAGGGGTCTTAGGCCGCGTACACGCGACCGGTTTCCTCGGCAGAATTCAGCAAGAAACTCGATGGGAGACGTATTCTGCCAAGGAAACTGGTCGTGTGAACACTTTTCGCCGAGAAAACTGTCGAGGAACTCGTCGAGCCAAAAAGAGAGCATGTTCTCTATTTCCTCGACGGGCAATGGGAAAATTTGGCTCGACGAGATTTTTGACAGCCGAACAAGGAACTCGACGGGGAAAACGATGTGTTTCGCCCGTCGAGTTTCTCGGTCGTGTGTACGCCGCCTCAGGCTTGATTCACACCTATGCATGTTGCTTTTGAGCATTTTTGCAGTGCTTGCTGCGTTTTTCGACACACGTTTTTTTTACTGCGATTTGTGTTTTATTTTATAATTTACCCGGCAATTTTTTTTTTTTTTACATTTCCTTTAACAACCAGCAAATCGTGGTAAAAACTTGGTACTTGCCTTTTGGATGCGGGTCCGTTGAATTCTATTAAATGCAAAATGCTGCTTTTTGCGGGGGAAAAAAAAGTCCCCGACCCTTCCCAAAAACGCAGCGGCACAAAAAAGCATTGATGTGAACATGTTCCCTAGGAAACCATGTTAAAAAATGTCCCTGCATTTCTGCAAAATGCATCGAAAAATGAATTAGTGTGAACGGAGCCACCAATCACAGAGGCAGAATCCCAACCTACACCAACCCCTTCCATTACTACATGAAATGTATTCGGTGATGTGATTTGGAACTCCTGTAGAATAAAACACGGCTTTTGGATTTGTTTCAGAGCAAGCCTTTGCAGCCTGTGTCTCTCAGCAGCATCTGATGTGCTGTGTGTGGTTGGAGTGTTGCAGCAGCAGCAGCAGGGCTAGTCCCTTATGGGGAGGCAGTGAGCATGTGCAGTGCAGCCCAAGGTATGTGCATGTCGAGCTAACAGAAAGGCTTGTCTTTGCAATGCCATGTTTGTGTATGTGTACCATCTACCGGACAGGATTCCGTCTGCCTGGGAGCCCCGCTCTGTAATCTCATGTTTTCTTGTTTCTGTTTTAGCCTTCAGGACAATTCGTTCGGCAGCACAGCTGTAACCGAGTAAGTGCAATCTTTAAATCCGCTGTAATGTTATTAGAGTAAACAACAATGTATCCAGGGCTGTGTGATTCTAGTGCACTCCCTGCTGTCATTTCCAGATGCCTGAGACAGTTTCTTCTTAGATCACCCAGACTGGAAGAAATCTCTCTGTATAACCTAGATCTAGGTGCCAATCACTTCTAATTAGAATGGCAGTGTGACCCCCTTATACATTCTGTGTGATCCCCTTATACATTCTGTGTGATCCCCTTATACATTCTGTGTGATCCCCCTTATACATTCTGTGTGATCCCCTTATACATTCTGTGTGATCCCCTTATACATTCTGTGTGATCCCCCTTATACATTCTGTGTGATCCCCTTATACATTCTGTGTGATCCCCCTTATACATTCTGTGTGATCCCCTTATACATTCTGTGTGATCCCCCTTATACATTCTGTGTGATCCCCTTATACATTCTGTGTGATCCCCCTTATACATTCTGTGTGATCCCCTTATACATTCTGTGTGATCCCCCTTATACATTCTGTGTGATCCCCTTATACATTCTGTGTGACCCCCTTATACATTCTGTGTGATCCCCCTTATACATTCTGTGTGATCCCTATGTATTCTGTGTGATCCCTATGTATTCTGTGTGATCCCTATGTATTCGGTGTGATCCCTATGTATTCTGTGTGATCCCTATGTATTCTGTGTGATCCCTATGTATTCTATGTGATCCCTATGTATGCTGTGTGATCCCTATGTATGCTGTGTGATCCCTATGTATTCTATGTGATTGTGGAGCTTGCTGCTAGAGGAAACAAGAAAACAGGTCGATTTTCCCTGAGTGGGCTGCGATCACAGTCTTAAATATTTGATTGCCACTAAACTGTATACATATGGGAGATGTATTGATGTGCAGGGCAGCATGGGGCAGAAAAATGCTCATTTAATGCCCATCTATGTATGTCACGGGAGACCGATTTTTAATAATAATAATAAAAAAAAAAGAGTGGTTTAAATAAAGAAGGGGAAGCAAAGTTTAATTTTATTTCCCCCACCCACACACACTGGGTGTAGAGACATGAAAGGTACAAGGCAGAGCTGCCAACCTTCCAGCTGGAACCCTTCTGCATCTTGCATGGCTTTGATCTATGGGTGGCACGTTTGCACCTGAAATGTACCACTATGAAGACAACAAAAATTATTTGTAACGGCATAAATTTACACCGCTTTGCATATTATGAATATTTGAGCCATTTAGATTGTAATGCAGACAACAGCCATTTTTTTTTTTTCACAATGGAAATAAATCTTGATATTCAGATGATGTTTGAGCAATCGGCACATCCTATAGACATCCCCTTTTCTTCTTCTTTTTTTTTTTTTTTTAGCAAATAATTTTTTGGAGCAAATAATTTTTTGGAGCAATCAGCTTTAAATTTTAAACATATCGACAATTGCATTGTGAATGAATGGCTTTGATAAATCATTAAAAAAATAACATGTTTGTGGAATTGGGCCTTTGAACAGTTCTATGCAGGGCTCGTAAATTGTATAGATCAAATCTAGTATTTTTTTTTTTTTCGAAGAAGATACTATCTTTACATAAAGATGAAACAAGTAATTCTAATGTGAGGGAAAGCTATACTGAGTGAAACACGTTGAGCTGTCATAGGTGATTACTCCTTATGGTGATTCTGGTTGCCTGGCAGTGACAATGAGCCTTTGACTTTAATCATTTGAGTCACTGTGGGGGTGATTTACTAAAGGCAAATAGACTGTGCACCTTGCAAAGTTCAGTTGCACCTTGTAAGAGAAATTGCTACAGAGCTTAGTAAATGAGATGACAGTTCACTTTGCAAAGAATACCCAATCACGTGCAAGGAAAAAAAAACAGCATTTTTGCTTGCACATGATTGGATGATTAAAGCCAGCAGAGCTTCTGCTCATTTACTAAGCTCTGGAGCAACTGCACTTGTAGAGTGCAACTGCGCTTCGCAAAAGGCAAAGGGGGTTATTTACTAAAGGCAAATCCACTTTGCACTTGAAATTGCAGTCGCTTTAGATCTGAGGGGGGCATGCAAAGAAAATAAAAACCTGCATTTTAGCTTGCACATGATTGGATGATAAAATCAGCAGAGCTTCCCCTCATTTCAGATCGTCACCTGAGATAGTCAGCGACTGCACTTCCAAATGCAATTTCAAGTGCACTTTGCACTTGTAGTGGAAAGGGGATTTGCTTTTAGTGAATCAACCCCTTAGTTTACCTTTACAGAAAAAATGAAAAGTTGCGCTAACACCGTACACCCTCCCCATGTCCCCCCTTCCCGGGCTCCGCTGTACCTACCTGCTGTGCTGAGCAGCAGTCTGTGCCCAGGAATTTGACATGTCCATTTTTCTCCCTTTTCTTGGCGAAGAGCTTCCGGAACAGATCAGAGTGACCGTGTCGGCGCTGACCAATCAGAATTGCTTGGATCTGTCTCGGAAGAGCTGCATAAAGAAGAGGGAGAAAAGTGGGTATTTCAAGTCCACTGCATGGGCACTGACGGCTCAGCACCCATGCAGGCAAGTACAGCAGATACCAGGGGGTGGGGAGAATGTAAGGTGTCTTTTTTTTGAAAAAGTGAACTACCACTGAACTGAAGGAATCAGAAAATCGGGGGTCTTTACTTCGTCTGATTTTGTAATTTGCATGCTATTTCCTAGTCAATGGCTTGATGTTTGGAAGCCAGAGACGGCCAATAAACTAGCATTTTCAGGAGGTGGTCAGCATTGGCAGCCAACATATTTTTTTCCCTGTCCCGTCTGCTGTTGTGTGGCAGATGGGATTTGTAGTTCATTCATTCACAGATCTCTGTGAATGAATGACGTGGCTGTGCAGGTGTAGCCCCCCCCCCCCCCACACAGTTACACCAATTTTATAAAGGGGTGCAGTGAAGAGGAAACCCCCACCCAACTTTAAGGGGGGGGGGGCTCAGGGGGTGAGGATTGGGGTGCTTAGCAACATGTTGCAACCTAAATTTGTGTATAGCAAACATGAAGGTAGAGGTGGCAATAGCCTTGAATACTTGTTTTCTGTACTGAGACTAGACTGGAAAAAATGGCTGAAGCTGGATTTTAACTACTTGCTTACTGGGCACATACACCCCACTCCTGCCCAGGTGAAATTTCAGCTTCCGGCACTGCATCGCTTTAACTGACAATTGCGCGGTCGTGCGACGTGGCTCCCAAACAAAATTGACGTCCTTTTTTCCCCACAAGTAGAGCTTTCTTTTGGTGCTATTTGATCGCCTCTGCGGTTTTAATTTTTTGCGCTATAAACAAAAAGAGCGACAATTTTGAATAAAAATACAATATTTTTTACTTGTTGCTATAATAAATATCCCAATTTAAAAAAAAAAAAAAAATTTTTTTCTTAGTTTAGGGTGATACGTATTCTTCTACATATTTTTGGTAAAAAAAAAAAAAAAAAAAAATCGCAATAAGCGACTGGTTTGCGCAAAAGTTATAGCACTTACAAAATAGGGGACAGAATTATTATTTTTTATTATTTTTTTTTTTTACTAGAAATGGCGGCGATCTGCGATTTTTATTGGTACTGCGACGTTATGGCGGACACATCGGACACTTTTGACACATTTTTGGCGCCATTAACATTTATACTGCGATCAGTGCTATAAATATGCACTAATTACTGTATAAATGTGACTGGCATTGAAGGGGTTAACACTAGGGGGTGAGGAAGGGGTTAAATGTGTATCCTGCATTGTGTTCTAACTGTGGGGGGAGGGGGGGGTGACTGGGGGGGTGACCGATCTGTGTCCCTATGTACAAGGAACACAGATCGGTCTCCTCCTCTCCAGAGACAGGACACTGTCTCTGTGTAAAACGGCAATGAGAGATGATCTATGAGATCATCTCTCATTCGCCGCACAGATCGCATCGCAAACGGCCACTCTGACTGGCCGTTCGCCACGATCTGTGATTGGCCGTGTCCAAGGGACACGGACAACACAGGGCTTCCCCGCAGCGCGCTCTACATTGCGCGCTGGGAATGCCCAAAGGGGCGGCCGTCAAAAGACGGCAGGTTGGATATTCAGACCTGCGCTGTTGCCGTCATTAGACGATAGCGCGGGTCTGAAGTAGTTAAAGAAACAGAACATAAGCCACATAGGATTAAACTTTCCTTCTACTGACTAGAGTAAACTGAAGTCTGTGCCTGTGGTTTACTGTTCTTTCCTGTACATCCTCCCTGACCTTTTTAGTGGTCAAACCCAATTTTTCCTTTGCAGGTTGAACTTGATTGCCTTTTTTTTTGCCTTTTTTAACAGAAAGAAGCCTTTTTTCTACCTTGCATGAATAGACATACTTTCCTAAAACATTCTCTGTATAAAACTTCATACTGCTCTAGGCCTTTCCGACTCCTAAAGCAGACCTGGCGTAATTTTTTAATCTTTCCATCTATTAAATCCTCTGCCCTTGTTGTTTTAATTTTAGATAGTAAAACATTTTTTTTTTTTTATGACAGTAAATACCTTCTACAGCCACTTCCTCTTTCTTGTCTGATAAAGCCTAGGCTTATGACATCATGTACAGCTCTCTCTCTAACTCTGGTGAGAGTTTGCCAGGAAGGGAGAGGGGATAAGTCATAAGAGGGCCAATGAAAGCTGTGGGGCTGGAGGTGTGCCTTTGTGTAAATCCAGGAAGTGAACAGGCAGCAGCTTCTGCTGCCCACAGTTAAAATTGATGCAGCCAGCCTCAGTGGAGAGAGATTTCTGCATAATATTTGGCAAGTACAGAATCACAGTGTGTATATATAAAATATGCATAGTGGTTGGAGGGAAGCCTCAGAATGGCAAAGATGTTTTTATTACAAATTATGTGAGAAGACTGCAGTTCTTTCCTGTTATGTTCTTTTTATGCTGTGTTGCCTGTTACCAAGAAGCGGTGGAGATGGTGGCACAGCATTTCTTAGGGTTTCCATTCTTGGCCTGTATTCAGGGGCGGACTGACAACTCATGGGGACCCCGGACAAGAGGAGAATATGGGGCCGATGGGCAAGAGGAGAATATGGGGCCGATGGACAAGAGGAGAATATGGGGCTCCCTGGCAAGGGGAGAATATGGGGCCCCCTGGCAAGGGCAGAATATGGGGCCCCCTGGCAAGGGGAGAATATGGGGCCCCCTGGCAAGGGGAGAATATGGGGCCCCCTGGCAAGGGGAAAATATGGGGCCCCCTGGCAAGGGGAGAATATGGGGCCCCCTGGCAATGGGAGAATATGGGGCCCCCGGGCAATGGGAGAATATGGGGCCCCCGGGCAATGGGAGAATATGGGGCCCCCGGGCAATGGGAGAATATGGGGCCCCCAGGCAATGGGAGAATGTGGGGCCCCCGGGCAATGGGAGAATGTGGGGCCCCCGGACAATGGGAGAATATGGGGCCCACGGACAATGGGAGAATGTGGGGCCCCCGGGCAATGGGAGAATGTGGGGCCCCCGGGCAATGGGAGAATGTGGGGCCCCCGGACAATGGGAGAATGTGGGGCCCCCGGGCAATGGGAAAATATGGGGCCCCCGGACAATGGGAGAATATGGGGCCCCCGGACAATGGGAGAATATGGGGCCCCCGGACAATGGGAGAATATGGGGCCCCCGGACAATGGGAGAATATGGGGCCCCCGGACAATGGGAGAATATGGGGCCCCCGGACAATGGGAGAATATGGGGCCCCCGGACAATGGGAGAATATGGGGCCCCCAGACAATGGGAGAATATGGGGCCCCCAGACAATAGGAGAATATGGGGCCCCCGGGCAATAGATTATGGGGCCACACAGTAAACACATACAGTATACATACACAGTATATACACACAGAATACACATACTGAAAAGGGTACTGGAGAGGCAGGGCAGCTATAATCTTGGGATTTAAAAAAAAACTGATTTTTACTACTGTCCCTGGTTTTACTGAGGCTGCCAACCCTGATGGGGCCCCCTAGTGGCATGGAGCCCTCGGGTGCCCGAGAGCTCCAAATGGTCAGTCCACCCCTGCCTGTATTATAGGGTGTACTAACACTGGGACTGGTTTAACTAAACTGTGACTGAGTTTGATTCTACCCCCTCCCTACTCCTGGGCTGTAAGTGTTTCAGGGCACACTTTTCTAGCCAGCTCACAGTGATCCCTGCTTCATTACATAGTCACCCAATGGAGAGTTCTGTTACCCCATTTTCACACTGTGGTTTTCTAACACACTGAGGGTGCATTTACACTGACACCTTAAATTTATCCTTGGCACGGTTCAGTCCCTTGTGCCAGTTAGGCTAGTGTGAGTGCCCCAAACTGTGCCTGGGATCGATTAACCACTTCAGCCCCGGACCATATTGCTGTCCAAAGACCAGAGCACTTTTTGAGATTCGGCACTGCGTCGCTTTAACTGACAATTGCGCGGTCGTGCGACGTGGCTCCCAAACAAAATTGGCGTCCTTTTTTTCCCACAAATAGAGCTTTCTTTTGGGTATTTGATCATCTCTGCGGTTTTTATTTTTTGCGCTATAAACAAAAACAGAGCGACTATTTTGAAAAAAATGCAATATTTTTTACTTTTTTCTATAATAAATATCCCCAAAAATATATTAAAAAAAAATATTTTTTCCTCAGTTTAGGCCGATACGTATTCTTCTACATATTTTTCGTAAAAAAAATCGCAATTAGCGTTTATTGATTGGTTTGCGCAAAAGTTATAGCGTTTACAAAATAGGGGGTAGTTTTATGGCATTTTTATTATTATTTTTTTTTTACTAGTAATGGCGGCGATCAGCGTTTTTTTTTTCGGTACTGCGATATTATGGCGGACACTTCGGACACTTTTGACACATTTTTGGGACCATTGGCATTTTAGCGATCAATGCTATAAAAATGCATTGTATTACTATAAAAATGCCATTGGCAGTGAAGGGGTTAACACTAGGGGGCGGGGAAGGGGTTAAGTGTGTTCCTATTTGTGTTCTAACTGTATGGGGGGGTGGACTCACTAGGGGGAATCACTGATCTTCTGTTCATACATTGTATGAACAGAAAATCAGCGTTTCCCCCGCTGACAGGAACGAGCGCTGTGTGTTTTCACACACAGCTCCCGTTCCCCGCTCTGTAACGAGCGATCGCGTGTGCCCGGCGGCGATCGCGCCCGCCGGGCACACGCACGGGATTCGGGGGCGAGCGGGGGGCACGCGCGCGGGCCGCCGGCGGCGCGCACGCGCCCCCTAGTGGCCGCGAAAGGCGCGACGTAGAGCTACGGGCTCTCGCGCACCCGTGCCGACCTGCCGCCGTATAACTGCGGCGGCTGGTCGGCAAGTGGTTAAGCGTGCCGCTCATGGGAGCACTTGAAAGAGGTGGTCCTTGGCGTGGTTAACTTGTGGTCAGGTACGATGTTTGCTTCTGAGTGAGTGCAAACCATGCCAGAGCACAGAACTTTCTATAGAGGACAATGTAGGGAAGCATGGATCCCTGGTCTCCTTAGCAGAGGAGTGTGCCCAGGAACACGTTGGGTACGATTTACTAAAGGGAAATCCACGCTGCACTACAAGTGCACTTGTAAGTGCAGTCGCTGATCTGAGGGGAAGCTCTGAATTTAGGGGAAGCTCTACTGATTTTATCAATCAATCATGTGCAAACAAAAATTCATTTTTTTTTTCCTTGCATGTCCCCCTCAGATCTACAGTGACTGCACTTCCAAGTGCACTTGCAGTGCAAAGTGGATTTGCATTTCGTAAGTAACCCCCCTTTTGTGGTGAAATGAGGGAAAGTAATCTCAGGAGCAGTTCAGTTTAACCTTGCCAGATAGAAAATCGTATCGGCAACAAATGAACTGCGCTCTAAAACCTCCCCCCAAGTGATCCTGGATACGGTGTGCTTAAAGGGTCACTAAGGCCCTTTCACATTAAGGCGTGGAGCCGCGGTGACGGTATAGCCGCGCTATTTGTAGCGCCGCTATACCGTCGTGTTTACCGCGATATTCGGGCGTTAGCGGTGAGGTTTTAACCCCCGCTAGCGGCCGAAAAAGGTTTAATACCGCCCGCGTTGCGGGCGGTATTACTGCGCTATTACCGCGGTTTCCCATTGATTCCAATGGGAAGGCGCGCTATAGGAGCGGTGAACACACCGCTCCTATACCGCGGTAAAGATGCAGATTTTTGGAGCGTTCCTGCCAGCGCACCGCTTCAGTGTGAAAGCCTTCGGGCTTTCACATTGAACACTACAGGGCATGATTTTTCATGTGGTATAGCAGCGCTATTTTTAGCGCTGTACCGCATGAAAAATGCCTCAATGTGAAAGGGGCCTAAAGGAATTTTTTTTTTTTTGCTGAAATGACTGTTTACAGGGTATAGAGACATACAAGTTAACTGATTCCTTTTAAAAAAAGATAAAAATCAATCATATAATATGCCTACAGTTTTAGTTTCACTTTTAAACTGTTTTCTGTGAAGTAAAGAGACACACAGGAAAAAAAATAAATACAGGGCAATGTTTGTTTTTAAAATGAATCTGGTTCTGAGGAGTTTTAGACACATAGGGCCAGATTCTCATACATTTGCGGCGGCGTAGAGTAAGGCATTTACACTACGCCGCCGCAACTTACTAGAGCAAGTGCTTGATTCACAAAGCACTTACCTGTAAAGTTGCGGCGGCGTAGCGAAAATCCCCCGGCGCAAGCCCGCGTAATTCAAATGAGCCAGGTAGGGGGCGTAGAGCATTTAAATTAGGCGCGTTCCCGCGCCGAACGTACTGCGCATCCGCCATCCCAAAAACTTCCCGACGTGCATTGCGCAAAATGACGTCGCAAGGACGTCATTGTTTTCGACGTGTACGTAAATCCAGCCCCATTCACGGACGACTTACGCAAACGACGTTAAATTTTCAAATGGCGACGCGAGAACGACGGCCATACTTAACATAGGATACGCCACCTAGGGGGAATGTTTTTCTTTACGCCGCGTATCTCTTACGAAAACGTCGTAAAGTCACTGCGTCGGGCCCGCGTACGATCGTGAATTGGCGTATATCGCTGATTTACATATTCTCGGTGTAAATCAGCGGGAACACCCCTAGCGGCCATTTTAAAATTGCAGTTCCGATACGACGGCGAAATACAATTACGCCGCTCGTATAAGAACTCAATCCCGGCGTATCTTGTTTTCTGAATACAGAAAACAGATACGACGGCATAGGTTAGAAGTTACGCGGCTTATCTACAGATAAGCCGCGTAACTTCTACCTGAATCTGGCCCATAGTAATCACACCTCTTTGATCATGGACCACAGTGAAAAGCTAGCATGAGTTCTTTCATAAGGAGCCAGACAAGCAGAAAGTGTGGAGATCAGAGAAGTATTACAGCTACTTCCAGGCAAAAACAAACGAGGACATGAAACCAGGACTGCAGTAAGGTAAAGGAAGCTATTTAACTAAAAAGAAAAAAAAAATCCTTTAGTGATCCTTTAACTTATCTCGGCTGAGATTTGGAGCACTCGCGATACAAAAACAAACAAACCAGCCCAAGGGGGTTAACTGCCGGGACCAGTTAAAAGTGTCAGTGTACTCACACCAAGTTTCTCTCAGTTGCATGTAAAGTAGAGGTATAAGTGTTAATTAGTTTCATTTCATTTCAAACTGTGTTTCTGTTATTCTACAAGTAAAAATATATCTTGTTGAAGGTAATGAGGCACATCAATGTTTTTTACCTGCTAAAAAGCTGAAGCAGTTGTGATGATGACCTTTCAAGTAATCCGTCGTCTCTCGGCTTCCTGCCAATCTCGGCTTGTTTGCCTCCTAAGCTTTAAAATAGTTGCTGTCAGCATCCCACACTTCCCACACTTTTGGCCCCTATTATCACTCATGCATCCCTATCCCTTTGAGTCTAGATCAGCTAGTTTTTCATCTTAATTGTCTCACTTAGTTTTGCTTCTGAGTGTCTGTGAATCCCTGACCGAGAGTACCTATCCTATTCACATTTTGTCACATTGACTGCGGCTACATTCACACAAATGCTTTTTTTTTATGCATTTTGCAGAAATGCAGGGACATTTTTTAACATGGTTTCCTATGGAACATGTTCACATCAATGCTTTTTTGTGCCTCTGTGTTTTTGGAAAGGGTCAGGGACTTCTTTTCCTGCAAAAAGCAGCATTTTGGATGTAACAGAATTCAATGGACCCACATCCAAAAGGAAGTACCACGTTTTTACCGCAATTTGCATTTTTTTTTACCTGTTTATAGCTGGTTGTTAACCACTTAAGACCCAGACCAAAATGCAGGTAAAGGACCAGGCCCCTTTTTGCGATTCGGCACTGCATCGCTTTAAATGACAATTGCGCAGTCGTGCGACGTGGCTCCCAAACAAAATTTGCGTCCTTTTCTTCCCATAAATAGAGCTTTCTTTGGGTGGTATTTGATCGCCTCTGCGATTTTTTTTAATTTTTTTGCTCTATATACAAAAATAGAGCGACATTTTTGAAAAAAAAAAACAATATTTTTTTACTTTTTGTTATAAGAAGAATCAAATAAACTAAATTTTAGTCAAACATTTAGGCCAAAATTTATTTGGCCACATGCCTTTAGTAAAAAAAAATCGCAATAAAAAAAAAATAGCTACCTAGCGGGAACAGCGACACTAATACAGCGAGCAGAAAAATGATCGCTTAGTGACGCTGGCAATAGGGAGTAAAAGGGTTAACTAGGGCGGTGATCAAGGGGTTAAAACGTTATTAGGGGGGGTACGGGGGCCACCCTGAACCTAACACTAACTGACTGTCACACTGACACTAAATACAGTAATCATACATATATGATTACTGCATTCAGTGACACTGTGACAGGGGGAGGGGGTGATCGCAAGGGGTTAAGTGTGCCTGCGTGTCCTGGTGTCAGTGTAGTGTTGTGCAGACTTACTGTGTGAGGGTTGAAAATACCGCCGAGAGCAGAGATCACATCACTTCCCTCTTCCTGTGTTTACACAGGAGGAGGAAGTGACACGGCGGGGAGTGCACGGATTGGCTGGGAGCGATTCGGAGGGGGCGGACAAAAACTAATAGCCACCCCCTCATCCCGGATCGCTCACACAGCAAACCGGACCGCCGCATGTACCGGGGGGGTCCCGATCAGGACCCCCGACCCGCGTCAAGGCAGCAACGTATATACACATTGATGTGCCCGCCTGTGCCATTCTGCCGACGTAAATGTACATGCGATGGTCCTTAAGGGGTTAAAGGAAATGTAAAAAAAGAAAAATTGCCGGCAAAAAAAAAGAAAATTATAAAAAAAAAAAGCACCGCAAAAAGCACTGCAGAAATGCTCAAAAGCAACATGCATAAGTGTGAATGGAGCCTAATGCCCTGCACACAGGATCGGTTCATCTGATGAAAACGGACCGATGGACCGTTTTCATCGGACAAACCGATCGTGTGTGGGCCCCATCAGTTTTTTTTCCCATCGGTGAAAAAAAATAGAACCTGTGTTAAACTTTTCGTATGGTTAAAAAACCGATAGAAAAAAAAGGTCGTCTGTGAAATCCATCGGTCAAAAATCCACGCATGCTCAAAATCAAGTCGATGCATGCTCGGAAGCATTGAACTTCATTTTTCTCTGCACTTCTTTGTTTAACGTCACCGCGTTGGACACAATCGGATTTTTAACCGATGGTGTGTAGGCAAGACTGATGAAAGTCGGCTTCAGCGGATATCTGATGAAAAAATTCATCGGTTCGTTTTCATCAGACAAACCGATTGTGTGTACAGGGCATTAGTGCCTAATGTAATTATGTAATACTTCAATTCATGGCATTCATTATAAAATCAAACCATCTGTAAAAATTCTAATAAATAAACACACATTGATATTAACCCCTGCTTGACGAAAAGTAAAACAAATCCTAATGCCTAAACTCCGTTTTGCAACTTTAGTATATGTTAGTAAAACTGTACACTTCTTTGCAAATACTAGCTATTCAGGCGAGTTATACCTTCTGTTTTCCAGCAGAAATTGGGTCTTCATTAATGATTTTCAAAGGTCAACTGCCCCCCCCCCCCCCCCCAAAAAAAAATGTAGCTGTATATTTTTTGCCATTTCTATGAACCTTAAAAAAACAATTACAAAATAAATTCTACTGATACCATAGGTGTGTATATTATTTGTTGTTTGTACCTGTAGTAGAGCTAAGAAACAACAGGGTGGATTTGGCTTTTTTCAACCTAAACACACTAGCATTAAATAAATGTAAAAAAATATGTATAATCCTACCCTAAAACACACTGACCTCCAACTGTGACCCTTGACCTTGATGCTGACCCTGACACTAACCTAGACCAAAACCTTAACTGCTTCCCACCCAGCCATGTTCATAAATGGCCAGGTGTGAACTCAGAAGGCGTGTGTTCAACCGATCTTCAGACACAGCCCATCACAGATCACGGCATGGGCGCTGTAATTTGCCCTCCCCATCACGTAATGGCGTTGTCCAATCACAGCCTTCACACAATATTAACAGAGACTTGTGTCTCTGTGTTTGCACACCCCGCTGAGCTTGGGGGGGGGGGGGGGGTGCTGCAGCCTCTGTGACAGCTCTCTGTGTAACTGATTGATTTTTGTGTTCAAGTTACACAGAGATCACACATACTACAGCCATCTCCACACAGTACACCAAGCACCATCTGTCCCTGTACAAGTGTCCCTGCGCACAAAACATCAGTCACACTGTTTCACTGTTCCATCAACATCTGTAACAGTGCACAAAACATCTGCAATAGTGTTCCATTGCTACATCAATATCTGTCATAGTGTGCAAAAACATCTGTCAGTGTGCCAGTGTCCCACCAATAAATAATGAAAATTTTTTTTTAAAGCACCCCCAACCCCCCCGTGCTTGCGTGAAAAGATGAACACACACGTTGGTGCTGTACCCATACGTAAACAGCGATCGCAACACACGTGGGGTATCGCTGCAAATGTGAGAGCAATAATTCTAGGGCTACAGACCTCCTGTGTTACTCCAAACTGATATTAAAAAAAAGGGCCTCTGCTACAAAAAATATAATGTTTGGGGGTTGCATACAACTTCTATAACAGAAATCAATGCAAGTCATGATAAAGTTGCCCCAAAGTAGTTTATGAACTTTTTTCTAAGTTGGAGCGACTTGAATCGCACAGATTAAACCGCTTCCATTGCCGTTAAAGTAGCATGACAAGTTGCGCAGTGTGAACCGACCCTTAACAAAAAGTATCTTAAGAAGACCTGGCCTGAAGCACTACTTGAATGTTGCGTTTCTTTATGTGACTAAGTTGTGAAAAGGTCTCACGTGTGGTATTGCTATACTCAGGACGAGTAGTAGACTGTGTTTTGGGGTGTAGTTGCAAGTATGCATGTGCCGTGTGTTAGAAATAACTTTTTAATATGACGTTTTTGTGCCTCTTATTAAATACCTTGGACGGTCTACTTTCCATAAAGGGGTCATTTGGGGGGTATGTGTACTGTTCTGGCATGTTTGTCTTGGTTCACAGTGGGAAGGCTTCAGAGTCGCTTAACTCTGAAGCTGCCCCGCACATCACGACTTCAGTGTGGCTTGCAAATGACTTCTGTAATAGAAGTCAATTCAAGCCGCTCCGAAGTGGCCCCCAAGTAGTACAGGAACCTTTTTTCTAAGTCGGAAATATTGCAACAATTGGCATTTTATACTTTAGATTCTCTGCTAAAAAATATATGTATAATGTTTGGGGGTTCCAAGTAGGGTTGTCCGGATGCCTCTTTTTTTGGACCGAGTACAAGTACCGATACTTTTTTTCATGTACTCGCCGATACCGAATACCGATACTTTTTTTACATGCGTCCCCAAATGCAGCCATGTCCCCCACATATTCAGCCATGTCCCCCCAGCCATGTCCCCCACATATTCAGCCATGTCCCTCACATATGCAGCCATGTCTCTTCAGCCATGTCCCTAACATATGCAGCAATGTCCCTCTAGCCATGTCCCTCACATATGTAGCCATGTCCCTCACATATGCAGCCATGTCCCCCCAGCCATATCCCCCACATATTCAGCCATGTCCCTCTAGCCATGTCCCTCACATATGCAGCCATGTCCCTTCAGCCATGTCCCTCACATATGCAGCCATGTCCCTCACATATGCAGCCATGTCCCTTCAGCCATGTCCCTCTAGCCATGTCCCTCACATATGCAGCCAGCCATGTCCCATGTCCCTCTAGCCATGTCACTCACATATGCAGCCAGCCATGTCCCATGTCCCTCTAGCCATGTCACTCACATATGCAGCCAGCCATGTCCCATGTCCCTCTAGCCATGTCCCTCACATATGCAGCCAGCCATGTCCCATGTCCCTCTAGCCATGTCACTCACATATGCAGCCAGCCATGTCCCATGTCCCTCTAGCCATGTCACTCACATATGCAGCCAGCCATGTCCCATGTCCCTCTAGCCATGTCACTCACATATGCAGCCAGCCATGTCCCATGTCACTCACATTTGCAGCCAGCCATGTCCCATGTCCCTCTAACCATGTTTCTCACATATGCAGCCAGCCATGTCCCATGTCCCGCTAGCCATGTCACTCACATATGCAGGCATAATGCAGCAATGTCGGTTCAGCCATTTCCCTTACCTTTGCCGCCGAAAGCCGCACGGAGAAAACCACAGGATTCATTTGAATAGCTCCCCCTTGCTCGCGATTGGACAGATCACGATCACCCATCCAATCACGGGCAAAGGGGAGTGTCTATACGGGCGGGAACATTACAGCTATTCAAATGAATGCTGTGATGTTCCCGCACGGCGTTTAACCCCTTGCAGCGGCGGCGCAATGCGACGGCTTTCGATTCGGCGGCAGCGGCGGGGGGGGGGGGTGAAGCGGCGCGGGGGGGGGGAGTATTCTATTAAGGCATCGGGAGTATTTGCGCGAGTACAAGTACTAGCGCAAATACTCGGCATCGGTCCCGATACCGATACTAGTATCGGTATCGGGACAACCCTAGTTCTAAGTAATTTTCTAGCAAAAAATATGGATTTTAACTTGTAAACACCAAATGTCCGAAATAGGCTTAGTCATGAAAGGGTTAAAGATGAGAATATGCGTTGCATTTCAACATTTCATCAATTTCCGCATCACGAATGTTACCGTATTTTCCGGCGTATAAGACGACTTTCTAGCCCCTTTAAAATCTTCTTAAAAGTCGGGGGTCGTCTTATACGCCGGTAACCTAACAGCTTACCTTACCAGAATCGCGGCCGTACGATTTTTCAAAAGCCGCGCCTCCGACGTCTTCTGTTCCGTGATAGGCGGAAACAATCAGCTTCCCAGGAGGCACTGTGTTCAGTGTCCGCCTATCACGGAGGCCCTCTCGTCCTGTGTTTGGTGTCCGCCTATCACGGAGGCCCTCTCGTCCTCGGACGAGAGGGCCTCCGTGATAGGCGAACACTGAACACAGTGCCTCATGGGAAGCTAAATGCCTATCACGGAACAGAAGAAGGCGGCTTTTGAAAAAACGTACGGCCGCGATTCTGGTAAGGTAAGCTGTTAGGTTACACGGCCGCGATTCGCATGGGATAAGGTAAGGGCACAGTCTGGTCATGTAATGGGGCACGGTCTGGTCATGTAATGGGGCACGGTCTGGTCATGTAATGGGGCACGGTCTGGCATGTAATGGGGCAGGTCTGGCATGTAATGGGGCAGTGTCTGGTCATGTAATGGGGCACGGTCTGGTCATGTAATGGGGCACGGTCTGGTCATGTAATGGGGCACAGTCTGGTCATGTAATAGGGCAGGTCTGGCATGTAATGAGGCACAGTCTGGTCATGTAATGGGGCAGGTCTGGTCATGTAATGAGGCAGGTCTGGTCATGTAATGAGGCAGGTCTGGTCATGTAATGGGGCACGGTCTGGGCATGTAACGGGGCACAGTCTGGCATGTAACGGGGCACAGTCTGGCATGTAACGGGGCACAGCCTGGCATGTAATGGGGCACAGCCTGGCATGTAATGGGGCACGGTCTGGCATGTAATGGTGGCACCGTGAGGCGAGGCATGACTAGTAGGAAGGGGGTAGTCTTATACGGTGAGTATATCACAAAACCAACATTTTGGCTGGAAAATTAGGGGGTCGTCTTATACGCCGAGTCGTCTTATACGCCGGGAAAATACGGTAATTCTAAATTACGAACAGTAGTTTACAAGACCAAACTCTTCGCAGTCGTTCCTTGATTCTGAGCATGCGTGTTTGTACTTTCGAGTTTTGTGTTACAATTTCTGTACTGACCATCCGAAAATCAGACGTTGAGTTCACATCCGACAAAATTTATAGCCTGCACATCAAGCTTTTGTGTGACAAAAAAAGTCAAATCGGCTGACGAAAGCACCGTACTAACAACTTGAAAATCGGCAGACAGGTCGTCTTACGAATTTTCCCTTCTGATTTTCATATCGTGTGTACGAGACCTAACAGGTTTTCTTCTAAGATTGGCCTGTATTTGGCTCCATCCATCTTCCCATCTGACCAGCTTTCCTGTCCCCGCTGAATAAAAGCATCCTCACACATAATGCCACCACCATGGTTCAGGATGGTGTGTTAATAGTGATGTGTAGTGTTGGTTTTCCACCACACATAGCGTTTTTATTTTAGGCAAAAAAGTTCAATTTTGGTCTCATCTGACCAAAGCACCTTCTTCCACATGTTTACTGTGTCCCCCATATGGCTTCTCGCAAACGGTACTTTTTTTTTTTTTTTTACAATGGCTTTCTTCTTGCCACTCTTCCATAAAGGAAGAGTGGCAAGAAAGTGATGAGGTAGGACAGAAAGAGCCGTGGTGACACCACTTCCAGGTTTACGGCCAAACCCGGAAGTAAACCTTATACAAGACTTTTGTTTATATGCTGTAACTACTCCACTTAAATGTAAGTTTATTTTTTTACCCTTTTTTTTAATGGAATTGCTACTCTATGGAGTGCCTATTTATCCCTTTATGTGCCTGTCTGAGATTGTAAAACCAGGAGGGCCATAAGAGTTGAGGGATCTTTCAAAGGAACACAACAGGCTAATTTTTAAGCCTATTAAGGTGAGAGGCTGGGGGAAATGGTTGGCACTTGCACTGGAGAATCAGCATTTGCACTTTTTGTATGACACTGCAAATGAAATTGGATTGCCTGTGACTCGCATTGTTTTGGACCTTTATGCACATTGCTGTGGATCACTTATAGAAATTTTCCAGCACAAGGAACTGCATCTGGACATGTTGCTGTTTTTTTGGATTTGCCTACTTTGCTCATAATATTGTTGTTGGATGCACTTACTATACTATATATCACTGAATATTTACATTAGTTTTTATCAGTCTTATCAGTGTTTTTCTTTTTTTCTCTTTCTTATTGGTTTACACGGATATTTTACACAGGATTCGTTTTTTTCACATTTGGATTGCTGCACTTGGTATTTATTTGCACTGTAGAGGAAGTCATATTTATCTATTTAGCATTGAAGAACATATAGGATATTTAAATGTAATAGTAATTGATAAATAATATTCTCCCATTGTACAGATACACCTATAGGAATAGGGGTTGCCCTAGTAAGTACGATAAAGTCCGGGCAAAGTGATTGGACAAATCGTACACATCATCTTATATAGATGGGGTAATGAATCATAGTCTGGGGTTTCCTTATAGGGGATACCTGGGGCTATTGGTGAAAGAAAAGTTCAATGTGAGCTTTTGGTTGGAAATTCCAACCGTGTGTAGGCCCCATCTGACTTTTTCTGTCGGAATTTTCCGACAGCAAAAATTTGAGAGCTGGTTCTCAAATTTTCCGTCTGGAAAAGTTCTTGTCGGTAATTCTGATCGTCTGTATGCAAAGCAGACATGAAAAAAACACGCATGCTCAGAATCAATTTGGCGCATGCTCGGAATCATTGAACTAAATTTTTCTCGGCTCATTGTAGTGTTGTACGCCACCGCATTCTTGATGGTCGGGATTTTGTGTGACTATGTGTATGCAACTCAAGTTCAAGCCAAAATTCCGTTGGAAAAAAATCCACGGTTTTCTTGTCGAAATTTCTGATCGTGTGTATGCGGCATTACACTTGTGGTCATTGGGAAGAGTTGCCCCCTTACAGAAAGCTAAAAATATCAATGGTGTCAGTGGGAGCGTATCTGAGAGGAAGAAATTGCTCATTGCTCAAGGAACCCTAGAAACCTTTGGAGGAACCCAAGGGTTCCATAGAACCCTGGTTGAGAAACCCTGCTCTAAACAGTTTGGAAGGCCCAGGGGCTCAGGAAGGTTCATATGACCACCATCACAGTAGTCACATGTTTGGAAGCCAATCCTACCAGATACCAATCTTTAGCCTGGACTGGGTCTTTGTGCTGAGAGCATGCAGTGAGTGCTCTCTCAGCACATAAACATCAGCAGCCCATCAATGCATATGTGTGGCGTTTAGACATTTAAGCCCACCCTTTCGCCCCTGCACATGTGTTGGGTGGTCATAGAAGGGTTAGGCAATAGACTATATCGGCCTATAAAACCGTGTGATGGAGTGGTGTCAGGAGAGAACAATTTGGGAATATTTATAAAGTGTTGTCACCCTAGCAGGAAGTTTCTGAACAAGGACCTTAATGGCAAGATCACTGCCATTGCTTCAATGTAAGTTGCAGATTTACAATATTTTTAATGATTTTTACATTTACATTCCTATGTAAATGCTTATGACATGTTAATGATTGAGTTTGTATATACTGTCCTGAAAACATTGTAACATCTAGTGTTGTGCAGCTGTCATTTTTGTACCGTGACTAGAAAAATTATTCTAAATCAATAATATAAAAATACAGCAGAATTTTGTGGATGGAAGTAAAACTCGAAGTAAAATAATAAATTTGTGATGTACATTAATTGGATAAAAGAGGGTTGAGACATCTATCAGGCTCTGCTCACATCAATGAGACCCACTTTCTGCAGGTAGGGCTGTCTATTCAATTCATACTCGCAGAAACGTGGGTAAAGAAGCCTCAGCCCTTTTTAAAAGTCACTTTACACTGAATCGCCCCTGCACGTCTGCTAAAGAGCAGCACGTTTTGCCTGCGGCTCGGGAACGTGCATGATTTTGCAAAGGTTCCCGACATGCAAAAGTGTGAACCTCAAGACAGCATCTGAGATAAGAGATGTGACAGTTGGTAGAATCTAAATAGTGAAGTGAGAAAGTAAAAACTAAGTAGGAAAAAAATAAATTTTATAAACTGTAGCCATTGCATCAGGTTCACTTTTTAATAGCGAGTTGCATAACCTGCACTAGATTGTGAATGCCTTGTATGTTACATCTGTACTGTGGAATCTGTGTACAGAAAAAGCAGTTGAAGGACAAAGAACTACTCATCAATATTGCCTACAGGCTTCCTGCTTCTGATTTTTCTTTTCGTTTTCACTATGACTTGTTCCACACTGTGTCTTACTAAGTAGGAGACCATTTTGATTAGGGTGACCAGACATTTGTGGGGGCAGTCCCTGGATTGAAGACACTGTCCCAGACCAAGTCTGTCCCCGGTTTTGTCCCTGGATTGGATTTGAACAGGGGCTGGAGCAATTTCAAAGACAGTCGGTGCAGAATAATTAAAAAAAAAATCTGAATTGCACCCCCGTCCCCCCCCCCGCCTTGCCGCTCCTACTAGCTTAGGGGGGTGCATTTTTTCCATTATCTGTGCCCCTTTCTGATGATCATGTACTGGTCGGAACGGAGTAAATATTTCTTCAGTTTTGGGCGCATGCCCATTTAGCTCCGCTCGCATGTTCTTCTGCCTTGGCTCAAGTCCCAGCCAGCCGCCTACCTGCTTATCTCCTTGCCTTCCCTGGCGGAGTGATTTTCCTCTGCTCCCCACCCAGTGGTAGCCGGGGCACTGAGAGTAAGACTTGACAGGCTATGAAATTGGTAGTGGCGACAGGCAGAGAGTCGCTGATTGCCACCATTACTTGTCGGACTTTCCTTGCTCGATCAGTGCTGCCGGCTATAGTGTCTGATCAGGGAAGTCTTCCTGCTGCCAGAATACATTAGCTCAGTGGGGAGTATTCCTCTCCTCAACCTCAAATGTGTGGATGAGGGATCTGGGTCAGTTTTTCATTCAACCAGCTGGTTGGAAAGAAAAACAAAAAACAAAAATAGATCCATCTATGGGCTGCCTACAGCTGGCTATGCACTAGTACATGGGTCCTCAAACTACGGCCCTCCAGCTGTTCAGGAACTACAATTCCCATCATGCTTAGTCATGTCTGTGAATGTCAGAGTTTTGCAATGCCTCATGGGATGTGTAGTTCCACAACAGCTGGAGGGCCGTAGTTTGAGGATCCCTGCACTAGTAGAATTTTGTTTGACATTTTTAGTTTTAAGAATGTTTGTTTCATTCTGGAGTTGTTAGTGGGGTCAAGTCGGCGTTCGTTTTTTAAAGCAGCGATGAGAAAAAAAGAAGCCAGATGGAAACATTTTCTGAACAAATTTTTAACAATGCAGGCAGCTTTCTTTTGAGATATTTCATTCATTGGACTTCATTCATTCAAATTCAGATGTTGAAATTAAACAAAATGTTTAGGTACTATTAAATAACATTCATTAAAGCAGGGCTTGACAAATTTGCTTGGAATCTAGGAGCCAGCTAAAAAAGTTAGGAGCCAGAAACTCGCCCCGTCCCGCCGAGCTCGCATGCAAAAGCGAACGCATACTTGAGTAGAGCCTGCATATGAAAGCGGTGTTAAAACCACACATGTAAGGTATCGTCGCGATTGGTAGAGCGAGAGCAACAATTCTAGCCCTAGAACTCCTCTGTAACTCAAAATATGCAACCTGTAGAATTTTTTTAAACGTCGCCTATGGAGATTTTAAAGGGTAAAAGTTTGTTGCCATTCCACAAGCGCACGCAATTTTGAAGTGTGACATGTCGGGTATCAATTTACGCGATCCAGATGTGATCGTGGGTGGGGGGTGCGCACGGAGACAGGGTACCCTAGCTGTGCCACTCCAGGCGCCAGGTCGCTAATTCTAGTCGCAATTGCAACCTGGCGCCCGGGGTTTGTCGATCCCTGCATTAAAGTGATATAAAGCGCCCAGTTTTTTTTTTTTTTTATTAAAATAGCAAACATGTCATACTCACCTGCTCTGTGCAGTGGTTTTGCACAGAGCAGCCCCAATTCTCCTCTTCTTGGACCCCCCCCCCCCCACAGCGCTTCCTATGGGGGCACTTGTCCGGGCTTGCTCCCAAGCCGGGCTGTTTGTGTCTATTCTGACAAACAGATATGAAGAGGACAAAGAACAGTTTGGGACTTTATATGAGGCAATAACCTGATGGGGACATCTGCCTCGATCCCCATCTATGAGTAAAAAGAAAAGGTGTGACTTTATATGAAGCATGCAGGTGAATAAAAAGTCAAGCTTAAAAATTGTATTTTGACTGATGATGATCATGGGCTGTACATTAACAAGATACACACATACACACATACACACACACACACACACACACAATTGGGTACATTGTCATATGACTGCAAACAGTACATATAGATAAACAGATAAACACATGATTCACATAATGAGGAATAGATACAACTCTAAGGCCTTGTACACACGAGTGAATAAATCCGCTGAACATGGTCCGACGGACCATTTCAGCCGAAAAATCCGCTCGTGTGTAGGGGCAAACGGACCAAGCATGCTTTGGAATTTTTCCTCAGGAGAGCTGTCCGTCAGATATGTCCGCTGGTTAGTACGGCAAACCAGCGGACATATCTGCCCGCACATGCGTCGTATCCTGTGAATGGATCCGACGCATGCGCGCGGAAGTGTTTACTTCCTGGTGCGGTGACGTGGCGGCGTCAACGTCACCGCCGCGTCACCGCGCTGTCCGCCGGTGGGGAATTTGATCCGATGGTGTGTACAGCCATCGGATCAAAGCAATCCGGCGGACAGATCCGATGGGAACGGTCCGTCGGACCGTTCCCATCGGATCTATTCCCTCGTGTGTACAAGGCCTTATGCAACCCATGATGGATTGAAACACGACATATGACCGCTCTACACGTTTCATGAAGGTTATATCCACTCTTCAGGAGCAGGCACGTGACTTGTATCTATACTAGTAAGGATATAGCTATGTGGTCTATGACCATATTGGAAAAAAAGGGTCCCCCTCTGTGTCCTTTGTGCTCCTCCGGTCCCCCTCCATGCTTTCCCCCCACGTGTTCTCTGTGCCTCTTCCGGTCCCCTTCCATGCCCCCCCCGTCCCTGATGTGTCAGGGTGGAAAGCAGAGGAAGGAGCATGTAAACCTGGCTCTTTCCTTTTCTTAATGCAGAGTCAGTGATAACTGTCCATTCATAATCGGAGCATCGTAAACTGTGGTACAATTTCTCAGTTTTATTAATGGAGAGAAGCCGCTGTCTCCTGTCCATTCATTTTCAGTGCAGCTCAGGCTGCAGAGAAAGGGACTTTCAGTCCCTTTCTCTGCCTCAAATGGCAGATGTCAGGGGTCTGTTTACTTCAGCCCATTGAATATCATTAAAGTCAGATCATTGTCTTAACTGATCCGACTTTGGCAGAGGATCTTGAAGGGGAACCCCACGCCAAGTAAAAAAAAAAGAAATGGCATAGAGTCCCCCCTCCAAGACCATACCAGACCCTTAGGTCTGGTATGGATTTTAAGGAGAATCCCCCACAGCAAAAAAACAGCATGGTGTGTGCCCCACCCAAAATCCATATTAGTGGATGTGGACAAGGGCCTCTTCCCGACAACCCTAGCCGGTGGTTGTCGGGTCTGTGGGGGGCTTATTGGAATCTGGAAGCCCTCTTTAACAAGGGGGCCCCAAGATCCTGCCCTCCCACCCTATGTGAATGGGCTACGTTGTATCCCTTCCTACCTATTCACCTAAAAAAAGTGTCAAAAATAAAAACCGCACACAGGTATTTGACAGTAATTTAATTTATTAAAGCAGCTCCGGCGTCTTCTTCTACCTCCGGCAATGTCTTCATCCACCGGTTCTTATCCCTCCACTGATGACACCTTTCTCTGGTCCTCTTCCCTGAGCCGATGTCTTCTCCCTCCGCCGGTTCTCCACCCTCCGCTATCTTCCCCCTCTGCCGGGTCTCCTCTCTCCCCTATCTTCCCCCTCTGCTGGGTCTCCTCTCTCCGCTATCTTCCCCCTCTGCCAGGTCTCCTCTCTCCACTATCTTCCCCCTCTGCCAGGTCTCCTCTCTCCACTATCTTCCCCCTCTGCCAGGTCTCCTCTCTCCACTATCTTCCCCCTCTGCCAGGTCTCCTCTCTCCACTATCTTCCCCCTCTGCCAGGTCTCCTCTCTCCGCTATCTTCCCCCTCTGCCGGGTCTCCTCTCTCCGCTGTCTTCTCCCTCTGTTCTTCCTCCGATTTGTTCTCTCGACGCTCTCTCCCGATGTAGTTCTGGGTTCCGCCATGTGCCAATACTTATATAGCCATGGGGCATAGGCAACCCAGTGATGTCATCCAGAGGACCCACCCCTTGTGACATCACCACCCCACCATGCCCTGGGGTGGAACATGTTACAAAACGTATACTTCTCCTTTAAGCTTTTACAAAAAATTGTTTTAGTAAACCAGCCCCAGTATCTCAATAATAACAGATGCGTTTTCATACCAGCCAATTGGCCAACTCTTTGATGGTTCTGCTAAAAAGTCATTTATTATCTTGTTTAAACCCATTTAGTTTTTTTGTTGAGGAATATCTCTAAGCTGGGTCTTAAAGTGGCAAGCAAGCCAATCCAGGTAGAAGGAAATGTTGTTGAGTAAAGCATAATTACATTATCCTGTCTAGCACGTTGATAATACAGTACTTTTGCAAAGAAAATTTCCTGCAGATACACTGATCCTGAATTGTTACTCAAAACACCCTAATGCAAAACATTGTTTTTTTTTTTTTTTTATGAAAAACGCATATCTTCGGTGTCTGGCTCATTTCTGCCTTCCCTTCTTTGTTATATCACAACTAACATAGACAGTTTCTATAGCAACTAGAGTCAGAATTCTAACTGTAGCAGAGAATCTATTGCACATTTTGGACTATATGCAGCTACCTCCATTGTAGAATCTGTGTTATTGCAAAAGAGAGTTGATGTATGGAAACTGTTTAATTATGAGGAAAACCATTTCAAACTCTTATATTTACAGTCTGGACTTTAAAACTTTTGGTTGCTATGGGCAGCAGTTTTTCTTTTGACTTTGCTGCCTACCACTCATTTGTATTGCTTGAGTATGTTCCATGGCCTGAATACCAGCCATGTGCCCTGTACTGTACGAGTGGGAGATTTTTTTTTTCACTTGCCTTTAAATAGTATAGAGCAGGACACAGGTCCCTGGATCAACACCTTATTGCCGGCTAAAAACTGATGCATCACAGAGTGAGCGGGGTTATATAGGTACGCTCTAGGGGCGGCTCTAGCAAAAGTTTTTTGTCAATGTTCAATCCCCTAAAGTTAGCCACAGGTGAAGAATCCAATAACAGGTAACAAGTCAGGTACTCAAACGCTGTTTACAAACCAGCAACCAGAGGACTGTGGGAAGCTGATTTAAATAAGCCGCTCAGGCTTCTGATTGGCCAGGGGCGGAACGAGATTGTGTGCGCCCGCGTGCGCTCCCGCGCGCCGTCACGCGCGCGTGCAAACGGCGCGCCGCCACGCCGCGCATGCGCGCAGCCCAGGCGAGCGCACCCGAGCTGACCTGTCACGGAGCTGGGGCTGGATGGAGCTGGTCCCTTGACAGGTGGGTTCTAACCCCTCACCACTATTCATAACTAAAATTCAAAATGGCTTTAGGGAAATTTTATAGTCACTGGCTTATTTTATAGCATATCTGAAACATTCTACTTTTCTTTTTCAAGGAACGAATGTGAATCCCCCTCCTTGCATGAGGACCAAACTGTCTGTTCCAGGCTCAGGTGAGATGTTATTTTTTAATATAATACTGGCACTTATTTCCCCATCCTCCACAACCGTCAAGCAAGAGATTGCTTCTCCCTCCTGAATAGGACAGGAAACACCCAGGGAAGATTAAAAGGATTAATCTCACAGTTTTCCTGTTTCTGTCAGGATATGATGTTGGAAGATTATTCTTGTCAGCCTATGTTTTTTTTATTTTTGGCTTCCCTGGTAAAGTTGCAGGGTTTCCTTTGTAAAGATTTTCAGACTTACCTAGCAGGTATGCTTTTTAGGTGGTTTAAAAAAAAAGGCAGCCTTTACAGCCTTACACAATTCCTATGCTTAAGTTTTAAGGCAAGGCAAGGCAAGGATGAAGGTTTTGGGGCACTTTGCTCATAAAGGATCCGCTGTCTCCATCTTGCCAGGCCTGGCCCCAGCACCACTGCCAGACCATGTACCCAGGTGTAGGGGTCGTGGGTTTGGGTGGCTGAACACATGCAACTTCCAGTGCTGGGAATGCACCAAGATTACATCATTTTCTTCACTTTGCTCCACTTAATACTAGGGTTAGCAGAAGTGATATCACAGATAAAACACTTTGATTCTAAATCTGAAACCAGAACATGCAAAGACGTTGGGCACATTTTTTTTTCTCTTGGTTAGTGCTACAAAACACAAGAGGCTAAAGGTCTGCACTCTGCAGGAGTGGTTTGTATGTATGTCACTTTTCTACAGGTGGGAGTAAAATGTGTTGGCTTTATTCCCTCTACTATTTTCCTTTTCGCAACCACTTTTTATGCCTAGCTAAAGCTAGGAATACATGCAGAGGCGTAACTAGAAACTTCAGGGCCCCGGTGCAAGAAATCATAAAGGCCCCCCCCCCCCCCGAAAAGCATGATTTTGCTACTATATTTTTTTCCATTGTACAACAAAGTAAAACATTACTGTTTCAGATTTCAACTTTAAAGGGGGTGGTGGTGGAGGCACTGGAGGGGGGGTGGTAGCGGTGGAACTTGAGGGGGGGTGGTAGCGGTGGTACTGGAGGGGGCTGATAGCAGTGGTACTGGAGGGGGCTGATAGCAGTGGTACTGGAGGGGGCTGATAGCAGTGGTACTGGAGGGGGCTGATAGCAGTGGTACTGGAGGGGGCTGATAGCAGTGGTACTGGAGGGGGCTGATAGCAGTGGTACTGGAGGGGGCTGATAGCAGTGGTACTGGAGGGGGCTGATAGCAGTGGTACTGGAGGGGGTGATGGTGGTTGTACTGGAGGGGGGGAAGTAGCTGTGGTACCAGAGGGGGGCTGATAGCAGTGGTACTGGAGGGGGGGGGTGATTGTGGTGGTACTGGAGGGGGGCTGATAGCAGTGGTACTGGAAGGGGGGTGATGGTGGTTGCACTGGAGGGGGGGAAGTAGCAGTGGTACCAGAGGGGGGCTGATAGCAGTGGTACTGGAGGGGGGGGGGGTGATGGTGGTGGTACTGGAGGGGGGCTGATAGCAGTGGTACTGGAGGGGGGAGATGGTGGTGGTACTGGAGGGGGGCTGATAGCAGTGGTACTGGAGGGGGGTGATGGTGGTGGTACTGGAGGGGGTAGTAGCAGTGGTACTGGAGGGGGGCTGATAGCAGTGGTACTGGAGGGGGGTGATGGTGGTGGTACTGGAGGGGGGTAGTAGCAGTGGTACTGGAGGGGGGTAGTAGCAGTGGTATTGGAGGGGGGAGGTGGTGGTGGTACTGGAGGGGGGTGATGGTGGTGGTACTGGAGGGGGGGGGTGATGGTGGTGGTACTGGAGGGGGTGGTGGTGGCAGTGGTACTGGAGGGGGGTGGTGGCGGTGGTACTGGAGGGGTGGGTGATGGTATACTATACTATAGTGACCACTACACTGACCACTATACTAACCAGGCCCGGACTGAGACAAAAAATAGGCCCGGGAATTTTAAGACTGAGCAGCCAAATTTTCCAGGGGCAGGGTGTGTTGCCATTCGTGGGGGTAGCTGGTGTCGGTCCTCTACACTGTAGTGGGCAGGGACACTGTGATATAGAGGGGACTGCACTGTAAATGGGCACTGCAATGATTACAGTGCTCCTCTACAGTGAAATCGGCTTTTTATCAGTGTCCCAGTCCTATTGTGGCCATATAATGCTAGTACTCTCTCTCTCCTATTGTGCCCACACTGCCCAGTGACACTTACCTGCTCTCTCTCTCTGGTGCTAGACAGCATTAGGCACTCTCTCTCTCTGGTGGTGCGGGTACAGCGTGGCTCTCTGGTGGTGCGGGTACAGCGTGGGTCTCTCTCTGGTGGTGCGGGTACAGCGTGGGTCTCTCTCTGGTGGTGCGGGTACAGCGTGGGTCTCTCTCTGGTGGTGCGGGTACAGCGTGGGTCTCTCTCTGGTGGTGCGGGTACAGCGTGGGTCTCTCTCTGGTGGTGCGGGTACAGTGTGGGTCTCTCTCTGGTGGTGCGGGTACAGCGTGGGTCTCTCTCTGGTGGTGCGGGTACAGCGTGGGTCTCTCTCTGGTGGTGCGGGTACAGCGTGGGTCTCTCTCTGGTGGTGCGGGTACAGCGTGGGTCTCTCTCTGGTGGTGCGGGTACAGCGTGGGTCTCTCTCTGGTGGTGCGGGTACAGCTTGTGTCTCTCTCTGGTGGTGCAGGTACAGCGTGGGTCTCTCTCTGGTGGTGCGGGTACAGCGTGGGTCTCTCTCTGGTGGTGCGGGTACAGAGTGGCTCTCTCTAGTGGTGCGGGTACATCGTGGCTCTCTCTGGTGGTGCGGGTACATCGTGGCTCTCTCTGGTGGTGCGGGTACATCGTGGCTCTCTCTGGTGGTGCGGGTACAGTGTGGGTCTCTCTCTGGTGGTGTGGGTACAGCGTGGGTCTCTCTCTGGTGGTGCGGGTACAGCGTGGGTCTCTCTCTGGTGGTGCGGGTACAGCGTGGGTCTCTCTCTGGTGGTGCGGGTACAGCGTGGGTCTCTCTCTGGTGGTGCGGGTACAGCGTGGGTCTCTCTCTGGTGGTGCGGGTACAGCTTGTGTCTCTCTCTGGTGGTGCGGGTACAGCGTGGGTCTCTCTGGTGGTGCGGGTACATCGTGGCTCTCTCTGGTGGTGCGGGTACATCGTGGCTCTCTCTGGTGGTGCGGGTACATCGTGGCTCTCTCTGGTGGTGCGGGTACAGCGTGGCTCTCTCTGGTGGTGTGGGTACATGGTGGCTCTCTCTGGTGGTGCGGGTACATCGTGGCTCTCTCTGGTGGTGCGGGTACAGCGTGGCTCTCTCTGGTGGTGTGGGTACATGGTGGCTCTCTCTGGTGGTGCGGGTACAGCGTGGCTCTCTCTGGTGGTGTGGGTACATGGTGGCTCTCTCTGGTGGTGCGGGTACATCGTGGCTCTCTCTGGTGGTGCGGGTACAGCGTGGCTCTCTCTGGTGGTGCGGGTACAGCGTGGGTCTCTCTCTGGTGGTGCGGGTACAGCGTGGCTCTCTGGTGGTGCGGGTACAGCGTGGGTCTCTCTCTGGTGGTGCGGGTACATCGTGGCTCTGTCTGGTGGTGAGGGTACAGCGTGGCTCTGTCTGGTGATGCTGGGGCTATTAGTTCCCCCAGCACAGTCTTCTTTCATGTCTCCTGTAGCTGTTACAGTGTACCACTGACTCATCACCTTGTTTCTGTGTTTTCTCTTTTTCCCCAGCAAAGTGCATGCTGGGGACTGTAGTCTGCTCTCTACTGAGAAAAACTGGGCCAATGGGGAGGGAAGAAAAACGGGCAGGAAAAGACTTCTCTTCCCCATGCTGCTGACATGAAAAGGAGAGGGGGGGCGGCGGGGGAAACCTCCAGACAGCTGCCTGCAGCTCTCCCCACCTTATCCCACCTGTGCGGACACACAATGGACGAGTGGAGAGCGGAACTATCAGAGGGGGCCATCTCACCATCACAAGGGAGAATGTTCTTTCTGTGGAGGAGGAGAAGACGGCGGCATCTCAAAATACATTTCTGTCTTCCCCGCGGTTCGCTGTGATTGGGCGGCTGGGCTGACCTGTTAACAATCGCGGTTGCTCCTGATGTCCCGCCTTCGCCCAATCACAGTGTGCAGGAGACTGAACATGGGCGGAGGCGGGACATCAGGATCTACCTCGATCGTGGATAGGCTAGCCCTGACGCTGCACATGACCCCATACGGCCAATCACGGGGACTGAACATGGGGGCAATGCACGGAGAGTCGGAGACACAGGAAAGTAAATTTAGGAGGAAGCAGCTATGTCAGTGCCCCCCCCCCCCCCCGCACGTCCGCACCCTCCGCAAGTAGCAAAACCGCACACCCACTAAATTTTCCGCCCTGTCAAGTGCACAACTAGCTAGCGCCAGCCCTGGTCACACAAACGAACGGGCGGTCGGCGGGCCCCCTGAAAGCGGCGGAGAACTACAGGGCCCAGTCGCAAGTGCGACTGCTGCAACAGTGATAATTCCGCCACTGAATACATGGCTTGATTTGAAAATCAAATTTCTCCATTAATGCTAAGTAGTATGGATGAAGGAATCTTCACTGACTGCTATTGTATTCAGGCAGCTGCACCACCCAAACTGCTAGCTGATTTGATGCATTCACTATTACCGTCCTTTCACACTAGCGGACGAACGGTCCGCTAATTACAAGTCCGTTAACGGACTTGTAATTAACCCCTATGGGAGCGGATCCGTTAGCGGATGATGCATCCGTTAACGTCCGCCAGATCCGCATCCGTTTTTGCGGACGGAAGAATGTCCTATTTTTCTTCCATCCGGCCAAACGGATCGGATGCAAACGGACAGACGGTCCGTTTCCATCAGACTCCCCATAGGAAGGAGAGCGGAGGAGAGACAGGGCGGTCCCTGCATAGTGTGCGGGGACCGCCCTGTCCGCCGACAGCTGAGCGGAGACCCCCCGCTGAGCTGACGGACACACGGAGCGGACCGAAAAACGGTCCGCTCCGTGTGAAAGGACCCTTAGGTTGACAATTTTCACCTGGTTCCTTCAGTTTTTTCATTTGCATTTTGGTGAGCCAGAATGTGCCAACAGGGCCACCCACAACTAGAATTTTGAAGCCGTGTGGGGCAAGATGAAAATTTGAAAGGGGAAATGAGCACCACATTCTGGAGTCTATCAAAACAATAACATTTGTGAGGAATATGGTACCGTCATGGATTGGATATCACATGCAACATGTTAACCACTTACCAGGCCAATTTTCATCTTTCAGCACTGTCACACTTTGAATGACAATTGCGCAGTCATGCAACACTGTATTTATATGAAATTGTTTTTTGTTTGTTTTTTTGAGACAGAGCTTTCTTTTGGTGATATTTAATCACCACTGGGTTTTAATTTTCTTTTGCTAAAAAAATTTTTTTTGTTTCTGTAAAATTTTGCAAATCAGTACATCTTCTCCTTCATTGATGTGCCCTGATGAGGCTGCACTGATAATCCGTACCCCGGCTCTCCTCACGCTAACAGCGCATGAGGAAAGTACTGCCGATAACCAGCTGTTTACAGTGTCTGTTCCAGGGGTCTCAAACTGGCGACCGTCCAGCTGTTGCAAAACTACAGGTCCCATGAGACATTGCAAGGTTGTCAGTTACAAGCATGACTCCCACAGGCGGAAGCATGATGGGACTTGTAGTTTTGCAATTGCAACAGATGGAGGGCCGCCAGTTTGAGACCCCGGGTTTACAGGGTGAACAGCTGATTATGTGGTAAACTGATCGGGTGGGGCACTGTGATGCAAAAAAAAAAAAAAAAGCCGCAAATTCTCCCAGGGATGCAAGAAAACAAAAATCATAAAAAAATGTCAGTATAAAAAATGTTATTTTAGAAAAGTCAAAATTAACAAAGGTTTAAAATATAAGCTCTGGTTGCATAACATCCTTTTGTGGCCTAACAGCCGGACAACACTAAATAAAGCATGTATAATCTTTATACAAGAATTTCCTTTCATGTTGATCCTGTTAAAAAAATTGCCCAATGCATTTCAATCAAACAAAGCATAGTCTTTATCAGGGGGATTGTGTTATCTAAATTAGGAAGTATATGATTTAAGATATTATGACTCACAGGTACTTTGTTTCAAAAGGACTTTCATGACATGTATTCACACATTCACACAAAATAGAATTACCTTTAGTCAATAGGAAACAGGATTTTGAAGCCAGACAGATTAAAAACAACATCCAAGACTTCTCTCAGATCATTCTGACCGCCTGTGCAGCAGAGTCCAACATTGCTTGCTTGCAAGGAACCACATCGGGTAGCTGAGGAAGAGGAAGGGAGGCACATCTGCAGTGATGATCCCCAATAACGGGCTTTTTTCAGCAGGAACGTGGGGGAACGCAGTTCCGGCACCTCCAGCTCTGAATGTATGTAATGGTGCTCGGAGGTGGTCAGGGGGTGGAACCAAGGAACGGTGCTCGGAGGTGGGTAGGGAGGTGAACCAAGGAATGGTGCTCGAAGGTGGGTAGGGGTGGAGAAAAGGAATGGTGCTCAGAGGTGGGTAGGGGTGGGGAAAATGGTGCTCGGAGGTGGGTAGGGGGTGGAACCAAGGAATGGTGCTCAGATGTGGGTCGGGGGTGGCACAAGGAATGGTGCTCAGAGGTGGGTGGGGGTGAAACCAATGAATGGTGCTTGGAGGTGGATAGGGGGTGGAACCAAGGAATAGTGCTCAGAGGTGGGTAGGGGGTGTAGCCAAGGAATGGTGCTCGGAGGTAGGTATGGGTTAGAGAAAAGGAATGTATTAATCAAGTTATACACTGGGTGCAAAAAAGGGGGGGTCTATAAACAGAATTTTTTACTGAGTATACCTGACTACTCGTATGTTCTTATTGGATAGTCCCACAAAACGAGTTGCTCCTGCCTCCATGAAGCGATGGCTGATGCCCCTATTTGGGGGGCTGTCATTCACAATCCATAACAATTATTAGTTGTTCTCTATGTGTTAGTGGGTATATAACTAAAACCATTCCCAGCTGTATTGTCAAAGAATATATATTGGGAATCGGGGACCCTAAGGTTAATATATAGGGTATTCTTGGCATTTACAACTTAACTCAAAAACCAATGAGGTAATACTGTATGTCAGCCCTTAAAATTTCCACTCGCCTACTAGCATTTGGTGAGTGGATTTAAGCTGGGGGCGAGTGATGACAGGGCTGCATGACCAATCTCCCTGCAATCTGTGCCTACACTTAGAGTCCCGATGAGATTGGCGGCCGAAGAGGAACGGTGCATGCTCGGGAAAAGTAGTCTGGTAAACCGTGCACAGGCAGAGCAGTACACAGGTGCTCTTCTTACAATTCTCATTAAGCTATGGGACCTAACAGTATTACCTGAGCCTGCCCCCTCCCCCCGGGCCCCCGACCAATGTAGCTGGAGAGCAGAAAGTAATGAGTAAGGTGGAGGATTGCGAAAAGTACCTCTCCGGTGCAATGCTCACTGAAAGTTGCCCTGACATTAGAGCTATTTTTTTTCTCCTTGTGCTCTATGTAAGTGTCCAACAGTTCAGCGTTAGCACTGTGAACAGACTGGTCTCAATGTGCGCTGTGCTATTGTGTCAATGGCTGTGCAGTTTTGTGGATCTCAGCGCTGGATTGTACTCCCTCCCACTGTGCTGCAGCTCCTCTCTGCCAGCCTGAATAAAAGGGGGAAGTGAGGACATGCTAGCGTGAAGGCGCACACACAGGCTCCTGATGAGAGAGAGAGAGGGACAGAGAGGGACAGAGAGGGACAGAGAGGGAGAGAATGGATGGAGTTGCAGAGGAGACAGCAAGAGAATGGGGAAGAGACCCAGTTCTAGTGCCCTGTCCCTCTGGTCTGCCCCCAGTGCCCTGTCCCTCTGGTCTTCCCCTAGTGTCCTGTCCCATTTTGTTAAAGTTGTTGTTGGTAATATTTAATTTTGTAACTTGATTCTGCATAAAACATTGTCATTCCATGAGATAATCTACGAGGGCGTGTTTACAGGTGCAATTAGGCGCAGGGCAGTGTATGAATTAGGTAGGGCAACTGGTGGCGAGTAACTCTTGAGGCCTGGCTAGTAGCTCAGGACTTGAAATTTTGAGCCCTGCTGTATGTAAAGAAAAAATACCTTCGGGAAATGAGTCGCTTCTCTCCCAAAAATATCCCAAAAAGTCAATAAAAAAGGATGCAAACAAAGAAATATCTGTAATACTAAAATAGACCACAGATTTGCAGCTAATTCACGTGTATACCTGCCAGTGAGGCGTGACTTGATGCCCATATAGATAGAGATAGTATAGACCCTCCCTGATTCCAATTGGAGGGCCTATGGTGGGAGAACAGCTCCTGGTGAGCTGTATACAGAACAATGTCAAAGATCATAAAGGCCAATAGGGAGAAAACCAAGGGGCTTGAATCTATTTGGGGTCATGAGAAAACAACCTTATTTTGATGGGTTTTGCCTGACAAGAATCCTTAATGAATCCATCTCTTGCAGTCCTCTTCCTAAAGACCAGGGGACATTGTGGATCATAGTCTAAAAATGAATCGCTGCTCTTGCTGGAGGAGGATTTTGTTCCAACCCCCCTCCCACCCTGATCAGAAATGTGCACCTGGTCGAGAGCAGTGAACATAACTCTGGGTACTCTAATTGTGTGTTAGAACAGCATGTCTCCCTATAGAGGGGTAGCAGTTCCCTATCTGCATACTATAAACGGGTTTGTAAATGCGTCGCCAAAGATCCTGTTTGGTCTTTCCAAAATAAAATGCTCCGCATTCACAAGATATTAGGCAGACCACACCTTTGGTTAGTTGACAAAGGGTATAGGTGTTAAAGTTCCCCATTGGGAAGGGGAAAGGTTTTCCTTTTGTCAATCAAGGGCAGTAGGAACAGTCTCGGCTGTGATTGGCCCTTTACCACGATCTGTGATTGGCTGTATCTGAAGGAAACAGTAATCAATGAGCATGCCAGATCCACGCCCCACAGAGCGCGCAAGGGGTGCCCTCCTGGAGCAACAGAGCCGTGATGTAGCCGTCTAATACAAACAATGAAGAAAAAAAAATCTAACACATGAAATATTGTAAATATGAATGCTCATACAATAGCATAGCTCCCAACAGACTGAAGCACAGTTCCTTTATTTCATCATACTCCAAAGTTGCAAATATATCACAAGATTACTTTAATATTTAACTTTTGAGGAACATGCGGACAGTCAACATTCCGTAACATGTTTTACGGTCTTCACTACTACTTCGTGAGTTTAGGAAGCCGAACACATCTACAAAAAAATACAAAGCACACACCGTATATATCTCACAAACAACATATATGAACAAACCATAAATATATATTCAGGACTGCCAAGATGGAGGGCCCCAGATATTAACCAGGGGTGCCAGACAAGCTGACCAAGCCAGGAGCGCATAGACAGGGGACCACAACCCTCAACCGGCAGACATAGGAGACCACAAAAGCCTTGGCATTGTGCAAGCTGATTCTCATTGTGCAAGCTGATTGTCACAAGTGGGAAGGTTTTACTTCCACTTTCACATTGAAAGATCCCAAACCACCTTCTGCAGCAGGAATCTTCAAACTACGGCCCTCCAGTTGTTCAGGAACTACAATTCCCATCATGCCTAGTCATGTCTGCGAATGTCAGATTTTTACAATGCCTCATGGGAAATGTAGTTCCAACACAGCTGGAGGGCCGTAGTTTGAGGACCCATGTTCTACAGGAACCCCTAGCTCCCCAAAACACCTTGGCCTTGGCTCATTAAGCCTTTCCTAGAGCCCTCTTCACAATGAAGGGTTGCCTCACTCCCAGTGGTATATTTAGGTTTTGTGCTGCCCTAGGCCTGACTAAACTCGTACACCCCTTAATTTGAATATGACCCACTTCCTGTCAAGGGCACACCCCTTTCTGTTTAAGACCTACCCCTTCCTCTTTGGGCTCCACCTTTTCCTCTTAAAACTCCACCTCTTGCTCTCTGTACATTAAAAGTGGGTACCAAGTGCCTACTTGTAAGCTCCTTGAGAGCAGGGACCAATGTGAATGTACAATGCAGGCCTCAAAATTTTAAGTCCTGAGCCACTAGCCAAGCCTTAAGAGTTACTCACCGCAAGTTGCCCCACCGAACTCCTACCCTGCCCCGCCTCTAAACACGCTCTCGTAAATTATTTCATGAGATGACACTGTAAGGCCCCTTTCACATGGGGTTGATCCGTTTTGACAGCCTCTGCTAGCTCAGCAGGGATTGCTCAGTTGATCCCTGCTAAACAGGCGGATGACAGGTCCACCTCTTTGCACACTCTGCTGAGATGGACCTGTCCGATATCCGCTCTCCTCTGTGGGGAGATCAGACATCGCCTGGTGTGGTAAAACATGGTGTTGCCCCCCCCACACCCCTCAGTCCCTAGGATCAGTAATGCGTGGCCGACAGGCCCTCCTTACCAGACCCAGCGAAAGAGCAGCACCCCCTGGCTGAATATTCACTCACCCTGTATTGTGTAGCACTCTCTCTGGAGGCGCTGGGCAGTGTGGCGCTCTCACACCAGTCCCCCCCATCACCTTGCCAAGTATGCTCCATACTGCTCAGCAAGCCGCCGGGGACTGTATATGTGCAGGAGGCGGCTGTGCGAGGCGGAACTCGAGAGGACGGTTCGGCGGGAATTTTTTAGTGCAGGGATTGCTATTTTGCCACCACCCCGCAAAGTGCCGCCCTAGGCCTGGGCCTTGTCAGCCCTTTTGCCAAGAGACAGCACTGCTCATTTCTAACAGTGGGGGGGGGGGGGGCGTGGGTGGTATGTTTGTTACAGTTTTCCTCTACCTGGGTCACAGACATCTCAGGTCTGTGGGTTCAATTGCTGGTTTCAAAAGGGTACAAAATTCTACAACCTCCACGCTTACAAAATTCTACAACCTCCACGCTTTCTTTCAAATTATCCAAAAACTTCCCAAGGACAGTTAGATTTTCAAAAATGCTCTAAACCACCTTAAGTCACAGGAAGTCATTTTGCATGGTACCACAACAGGGCTGGTTCAAATAATTTTACTCAAACCTGTTCACTATGCCAAAGCCAGACAGGGGGGGAGTCCTAGTCTGGATTTAAAATCCTCAACAAATTCCTTCAAATTCCAAAATGTTACATAGAATCTGCAAAGTAATTAATTGCCTCTCTGACAATATCTCCCATCTGCCTACCTGCATATTTTTATTTATGTATTTATTTTATTTAGCTTATCAGTATAAGACCATCATTTCCAGTTTGTTGCACTTCCTTTTGGCCTATCCTCTGTTCAGAGGTCCTAGCACCTCGTCTTGCCCTTCTAGAAGTATCCTCGGTCACAGGTTATCTAGACAACCTTTTCTCACTTCCAACTTTCTGCAAACGTCCACAGGACAATTCAGATGCTCTAGGCTTTTGGTTGGATGATCAACTTCTGAAAATCTGCTGTCCCTTCACCTGGAATACTTGGGTCAGATTTTGGACACATCCAAAGCAAAGGTTTTCATTCCAGAGAAGAAATTGCTCATGTTCTGCAATTGAGGTCAAAGAGGCATCCCTCAAGAAGATCCTCCACAAGAGTGCTAGGCCTCATTGTAGCCTACTTCATCCATTTTAATTTAAGACCTCTCCAGCTCAACATCTTGTTGACCTGGAACAAATGTTTTTTTTCTCGACCTACCCATACGTCTGTTAAGCCAATCAAGGAATTACCTAGCTTTATGAATTGCCAACCAAGCCTTAACAATGATGATGCTGATATAGGATTTATACTGCACCCAATACGCCCCCTTAGGAGCACATCTAGGTGCACACTGACCCTAGAGTCAACTAATATGACCAATAAACTGGTAGAGGGCCCTGGGTTGAAAGTACAGAGCTATTGGGGGGGGGGGGTAGAACAAAGAAAAGCCAAATAGATTGGGGGGGGGGAGCGAGCATGGGGAGAAATTATGAATATAGCAGGATTAGCGTCAGGTTTTTATCCGTAGGCTTGTATAAATAGGTCTTTAAACCCTTCCTGAAGCTCAGAAGGGAGGGTAATGACCTTAGGGTCGATGGTAGCGAGTTCCATAGCTCATTGGTCTTTGTGACCAGGCGTCTATTGCCAGTTGATTGTACTCTGCTAGTTGTTGGTTCTGTTAGATGTAGATTGGCTGATCAAAGTGTTCTCGATGGCCCATAGTGAAAGGCCCGTTCAGACTAATAGATTGGGCCTGGCTTCCGGTGTGCCCTATACATATAGCACATTGCCTTTAAATCGTACCCTCTTTGCAATGGGGAGCCAGTGCAATTTTGCGAGCACAGGAGTTACGTGGTCTCTTCTTGCACATCCGGAGACCAGGCGAGCAGCTTGGTTCTGGGTCGCTTGCAATTTTTTTGTCACTTTAGTGGAAGTCCAAGACATTTATTTTTTTTTTTCTTTGGAACTGTCCAATCGGGAATGCACAAGGCCCTGCACTAGAGTTAGCCAGTTTTCATGTGAGAACAGTTCTTTAATTTTTCTGAGTCTCTGTATATAAAAATAAATGAGTCTTTAATACAGTGTTTTGCGTGAGGAATAAATGACAGGCATGGATCGAAGATGATGCCTAGGTTCCTGACCTGTTTTGCCGGCGTTGGAATAGGGCAGAAAGAAGTGGTCCAGGCTGAGAAGAAATTGGTGGAAGATTGAGGGCCCACCAGCATCACCTCTGTCTTTACTTCATTAAGGCCCAGTTTATCCGTCATCCATTTTTGTATATGGAGAAGTCATTTCTCAGATGTAAGTGCATGTTGGTCCCGTTGGCGGAATTAGCCAATATCTGCGTAGATCTGGCAAGCTAGTTTGTGTGTAGCAATGATCTCAGCTAGAGGACGCATATAGCAGCTGAATAGCCGGGGCGACAATGCCAAACCCTGCGGGACTCTATAGCCGGTTCAATTGGAGTGTCTCTACATCCAAAAAGTTGTTTCATACGATCTCCCATCTCTGATGGTCGATGGTATCAAAGGCTGCGGAGAGGTCAAGCAGCACCAAGGCTGCCGACCCCCCCCGCTTCCTTTACCTTCAACAACCGTTCACACATATCTAGTGCTGAAAGTTCAGTGCCACGTGGGGAGGTCTTTGCTTCATTATCGCTGGTAAGTGATAGGGACAGATGGAGGCTTTTTCCAGTCCCTCATGGTTGAGGGAACTTAGTCATTGGTGAAAGCGAAGCTCCTCACCACCATACTCTGGAGTGGGGCTCTAGTGTTGCAATTAGACAAAGTTCCCAGATTCAACCACCAAAGGGGCACCTGGAGGCTGGCAACTTTGATGCACTATTCAGCAATTTTTGCTGTCTACATCCCTGTATTGGACAATTGGAATGCGGATCACCTCAGCCGGTACTACCTAGATCAGTGATGCTGAACCTTGGCACTCCAGATGTTTTGGAACTACATTTCCCATGATGCTCAACTACACTGCAGAGTGCATGAGCATCATGGGAAATGTAGTTCCAAAACATCTGGGGTGCCAAGGTTCGCCATCACTGACCTAAATCAAGGGAAATGGGTCTTTTTCCACGACAGCCTCTATCTGATATGTCAGAAATTGGTGAAATGGGAATAGAAATATCCTGGCCTCCAGATTCAACAACAAGCTACCTTTTTTTATGGATAGGAAACAATAATCCTCTTCACTGGCATTGATTGGATGCCTTGATAATCTCCTGGCCTCATGTGAGGCTAATATATGCTTACCTCCAGTGGGCATTCTACCTTGCCTGCTGTACAAATTAGAGCAAGAGGAGAAGCCGGTAATTCCTATTACACCAAACTGGTCCAGAAAAACCTGGTAAACAGATTTACTCAGACTAATTAGTTGGTATTAGTCTTCCACCCCAACCTAGTCTTTCCATTTTTGTGCTCTGCTCCAAAACTCCCAAAAGGAATTGCACTTCACTTCATCTTCAAGACCTCTCAAGGGATATTCTGCTTTCAAGTCAACCATTGCTAGATGGATGAGGCAGCTGATTGCTAGAGATTACTCTCTAAAGGAAAAGACTCCCCCTGTGCATTTGCACATCCTCTACACCAGGTCTGTAAGTCTTCATTTGCATTCAGCCAACAAGCCCCTGGGTTCCAGCTTTGTAAGAAGGCAACTTGGTCCTCCAGGGATACATTTTCAGGTTCTACCTGGTGGGCTTCCAATTTTTTTGTGGATGCAGCTTTTGTCCACCAGATTCTTGCAGTGGAACTCTGATGTTGCATCTGCCTATCCTTGTATTTGGGCCTGTTGTTCTTTTTGTGGAGTTGCTACCTACCTTTCTCATTCACTCCCTCTCAGACATCTCAGGTGTAATGTACAGTGCAGGCCATAAGCTACCTTCTCCTCTATTCCTTGGTTACGCTACATTGCTTGCTAGAAAACTGAGGACTCAGAGTGGGGTAGGGTTGTAGGGAGAAGCCGAGGGGGGATGTCCTCAAAAGCTTTGCCAGTGTCCAATCACTTAAAGATAGGAGCCTAAGTCTATGAATACTCAGCATGTGTCCTGTACTTTACTCCAAGACATGAAACTTATAGGCAGCCAAAATGTTTTTCTTTGTATATTTGTTAAATGTATAGCCCAGTGCTCCTAGTGTTCTCAAACTCAATAGATGCTAACTATGCACATAAAGTGTCTAAACCATCAAACTATCAATATTGTACACCCACAATGTATAGTGCTATTGTAATATTATACACCAAAAATGTGTGCTCACATTTCTATTTTCTATACTAAACTGTAAACAAATGCCTTACTGGATTCTTCAAAATGTTTTGAAAGGTTTATATATTGTAATGTAAGGTGCACACACACTACCTATTGCATGCAACTGTGTAGTGCTCAGTGCCTAGGTAACCTATTGGCAAGCTTTGAGAGTTGTCATGAGGGTTATATAGTGTGGTAATGTGCCTTACCTTATGCAAATAGTGACTTTCAATGTTGCTCTCCAAACATGCCTGACAGTATAATGCTGGTGACACAACATAAAATAAGTCATGTCTATTTCTGTTAAAACTATTTTAAACTTTCAAAACTTCAGCTCCTCAAGTGTGCGATTGGCTTTGGTCCAAAGAAATTATTACTTTGAAGTCATAGGGATCATCCCCTTGCAGTGGGTTTGTGACAGCACCAGTTTTCCATGTAATGTAATAATGGCAGTAATAAGCGGACATTAGCAGTATTTATAGACTTATAAATGGCTTTAATTTGGTTAGTTGGGTATGCTTGAAATTCCACTGTATGGTTGCTTTAGTAGTCTGACAGGAATTGTGTGTATTTTTTCTTTGACAGGAGCATCAGTATTTATTTATTTATTTATTTATTTATTCTTCTTTTAAATCAGTTCTATCATTTAGATTATTGGATGTTCTTCTTGTTCAAATATTTTATTGATGATGAAAATTAAGGATACAAAAAGTCACTTTTGAGTCATAAGGCATATACAGTGGGTACGGTAAGTATTCAGACCCCCTTAAATTGTTTCACACTTTGTTATATTGCAGCCATTTGCTAAAACCTTTTAAAGGGGAGTTCCAGGCTTTTTTATGTTTATTAAAAGTCAGCAGTTTTATAAAAAGTGTAGCTTCTGGCTTTTAATAAACAGACACTCACCTGCCCTCTACGGTCCAGCTCCGCGCCACCCGGCTGTGACAGCTTTCAGCTTCACGGCCAGGCACTTACTGCGCATGTGCGAGTGGCGCTGCGCTCTGTGAGTGGTCAGACGATCGCCTGGGACCTCTCACGTGTCCCAGGCGATTACCTACAGGGAGGGGCCACCGTAGGCGATATGACGTATCACCTAAGCGGTCCCTGGGCGGAAGGAGGAAGTGGGACAAGAAGTCCCACTCGTACTGAACCCCGCACCCCCTCCCCTCCAAAAAAAGATGACATGCCAAATGTGACATGTAAGGGGGCAAGGAGTGGTTTAAGCGGAAGTTCCACTTTTGGGTGGAACTCCGCTTCAAGTTAATTTTTTTCCTCATAAATGTACACACAGCACCCCATATTGACAAAAAAAAACAGAATTGTTGACAAAAAAAAAAACAGAATTGTTTACATTTTTGCAGATTTATTAAATAAGAAAAACTAAAATATATCACATGGTCCTAATTATTCAGACCCTTTGCTGTGACACTCATATATTTAAAGCGGAGGTTAACCCTAAAACATTTATATACCATTACATTCAGCATACTTCCGACATGTACAGTATACTTTTTTTTTTTTTTGGCTGCCCATACCGTTTTCTTTTCCACCCCGCTTCCGGGTTCTCACTCCCGCGGGAGTAGGCGTTCCTATGAAGAGGCGTAGTCTCATGTTGGACTTGGCCCAGATGATTGACGTGCTTGATAATAACGTCCCCCCGGCGAATAAGACGCATTACGAGTTCCGAAAAGTAGACAAACTGGGAGTCGGCTCTATACGGGGCCTGCGCAGTCAGCTCTACACAGCTCCTAGTCTGTGCGCAGGCATCGTGACGCGCCTTATCCGCTGTGGGGGACGTTTTTTATCAAGCACGTCAATCATCTGGGCCAAGTCCCACATGACACTACGCCTCTTCATAGGAACACCTACTCCCAAGGGAGTGAGAACCCAGAAGCCGGGTGGAAAAGAACAATAATACGGTATGTGCAGCCAAAAAAAAAACAAAAAAACAGCATACTGTACATGTCGGAAGTATGCTGAATGTAATGGTATATACATGTTTTTTAGTGTGAACCTCCGCATTAACTCAGGTGCTGTCCATTTCTTCTGACTATCCTTGAGATGGTTCTACACCTTCATTTGAGTGCAGCTGTGTTTGATTATACTGATTGGACTTGATTAGGAAAGCCACACACCTGTCTATATAAGACCTTACAGCTCACAGTGCATGTCAAATTAGAATCATGAGGTCAAAGGAACTGCCTGAAAAGCTCAGAATTGTGGCAAGGCACAGATCTGGTCAAGGTTACAAAAAAATTCTGCTGCATTTAGGATTCCTAAGAGCACAGTGGCCTCCATAATCCTTAAAAGAAAAAGCCGTTTGGGATGACCAGAGAAGAGTCTTGGTGAGAGAGGTAAAGAAGAACCCAAAGGTCACTGTGGCTGAGCTCCAGAGATGCAGTCGGGAGATAAGATAAAGTTGTAGAAAGCCAACCATCACTGCAGCTCTCCACCAGTCAGGGCTTTATGGCAGAGTGGCCCGACTCAACACCTAAATGACTCCAAGATGGTGAGAAATAAGATTTATCTGGTCTGACGAGGCCAAGATAGAACTTTTTTTTGGCCTTAATTGTAAGCGGTATGTGTGGAGAAAACCAGGCACTGCTTATCACCTGTCCAATACAGTCCCACCAGTGAAGCTTGGTGGTGGCAGCATCATCCTGTGGGGGTGTTTTTCAGCTGCAGGGACAGGACGACTGGTTGCAATCGAGGGAAAGAGGAAATGTGGCCAAGTACAGAGATATCCTGGGCAAAAACCTTCTCCAGAGTGCTCTGGACCTCAGACTGGGCCGAAGGTCTACCTTCCAACAAGACAATGATCCTAAGCATAAAGCTAAAATAACGAAGGAGTGGCTTCACAACAACTCTGTGACTGTTCTTGAATGGCCCAGACAGAGCCCTGACTTAAACCCAATTGAGCATCTCTGGAGAGACCTAAAAATGTCTGTCCACCAACGTATACCATCCAACCTGACAGAACTGGAGAGGATCTGCAAGGAGGAATGGCAGAGGATCCCCAGATCCAGGTGTGAAAAACTTATTGCATCTTCCCCAAAAAGACTCATGGCTGTATTAGATCAACAGGGTGCTTCTACGAAATACGAAGCAAAGGGTCTAAATACTTAGGACCATGTGATATTTCTGTTTCTCTTTTTTAATAAATCTGCAAAAATGTCAACAATTCTGTGTTTTTCTGTCAATATGGGGTGCTGTGTGTACATTAACCACTTAAGGACCGCCTACTGCACATTTACGTCGGCAGAATGGCACGGCTGGGCAATCAACGAGGGTTTTAGAAGCCGTGGGTCGCGGGCGCGCGCCCGCGGGCGCGCGCCCGCGACCCGGTCCGAAAAGGGTCCGCGGGATTCGCGGACTTAGTGCGGCGATCCGTCCCTGGAGCGGAAGAACGGGGAGAGCCGTGATTCCCCGTTTCTCTGTGGCCGGAGCAAGTCATCCCTGGGGGGACGCGATGATGACAATACAGCCACACCCCCTAAGTTGTAAACAAACATTAGGGCACACATTCCCTACAGCGCCACCTGTGGTTAACTCCCAAATGCAACTATTTCCAGTAAACAATGCAATTTAAATGCATTTTTTGGTGAAAATGACTGTCCCAAAAATGTGTCAAAATTGTCCGAAGTGTCCGCCATTTCCGTACGAAAAAAATCCACGCCGCTATTAGTATAAAAAAAAAAAAATAATAAAAATGATAAAAATATCCCTTATTTTGTAAACCAATTTTGCAAAACCAACCGATAAACGCTTATTGCGATTTTTTTTTACCAAAAATATGTAGAAGAATACATCGGCCTAAACTAGGAAAAAAAAATGTTTTTTTATATATTTTTGGGGGATATTTATTATAGCAAAAAGTAAAAAATATTGCATTTTTTTTTAAATTGTCGCTCTATTTTTGTTTAAGCGCAAAAAATAAAAACCGAGAGGTGATCAAATACACCAAAAGAAAGCTATTTGTGGGAAAAAAAGGACCATTTTGTTTGGGAGCCACGTCGCAACCGCGCAATTGTCTGTTAGGACGCAGTGCCGAATGCAAAAACCCCTTGGGTCATTTGCAAATTGGTCCGAGGGTTATGAGGGGAAAAAAAGAACTTAAATGATTTTAGCAAGTGGCTGCAATATAACAAAGAGTGAAAAATGTAAGGGGGTCTGGATACTTTCCGTACCCACTGTATAATAAGATACAGCCAATCAATAAAAAGTAGACAATAGTCGTAATAACAAAGAATGACCAGTATCCATGGCGAAAACAGGTTGGACAAAAGGATTCCCTATCATAGACTAGTTATCAGAAATAACAGTAGGCCAATTATATTCTTTTTTTTATATACAAGCATACAGAGATAATGAAGCCTGTAAATAGGATGGGGGAGATCACTCCCATGAGAATAATTAATTAAACTGGGTAGAACTATAAACATAGGCATTTGCGGTGTAGAAGCCTACTAGGATGAAGAGTTAGGTAAGCAATATGTGGCGACTATGGTTGTCAGAAGAACTAAAAAGTACATGTGTTTGGTAATGGGAAACATAGACTGAGAGTATGAACACAAAAGAGAGAGAAGCAAGAAAAAGGGGAAGAGTCCCTCGGTGAAGGGGGCGAGAAACAAATGTCCCGGGGGGGGGGGGGGGTGTGGATAGGAGACTGGGTCCGCTAGGAGGTGTTAATGAGTGTATGCTATGTGTATCTATCACTAATTTAGGGAAGCAACAACGTAGCATCAAAGTTGAGGGGTGAAGTTTAACATCCATGGATCCCAGAGTTCCTCATATTTGGTTACCCTATCTAAGAATACAGCTTCAGTTTTAGCTTGGATCATTGCTTGTGTGATCCTATTTTGAGCTGAAAGGACAAAGCGAGAGGCTGTTTTCCAGGCTCTCACTATGATTTGGTTGCAGTGGTGACCGGAAGCAGTAATTTAAACTGTCGGTAAGTTATGTCATGTGGTTTCCAATTCAGGAGCGCCAAAGAAGCATCTGGCATAATGGGAGAATCAAAAAGTTTAGTAAGAATGATAAACATATCTGACCAAAAGGCCTGTACAACTGGGCTTTCACACCAAATATGAAGGTGGGTGCCTATAGTGTTGCAATCGGGAAAGCATTAAGGGGGTATTGTGGCAAGAATTTGGAGATCCTGGTGGGGACCAAATACCACTTAGTTAAGACTTTGTTCTGGGAGAAATCCTTAGTGGCTTACCATATGTGGGTCCAATCTACAGGATCCAATGTAATTCAGAGGTCTCTCTCACATTTGAGGGGGGTAGAGCTAAACGATTCTGGTAGTTTGCGATATAGAATAGAGATAAGGCCTCTCCTGTGGGTGTCACTTTTACAAGCATGTTTGAAGGAAGACAGTTGAGAGGAAGAGGGGTCAGACAGGATCAAAGGAGTCAGAATTTTTTTTGTCTGAAGATGGCAAAAGAGTTCATAAGGAATACTGTGAGACTTGCATACAGATGGAAACAGCAAGATTGTGGTAAAGGTAAAACGAACCATGCTGAGGGCCATGCCAAGAAGGAAGGTGATGTCCAAGCCGGGTAAAATGCTGGATTATGGAAAACGGAAAGTAGGGGTTTGTGTGGTGATTGTAACCCGTAACAAGTTTTAGGTCTGTCCCAGATAGTGAGGAAATGTTGGGTCATTGGATTAGTAAGAGAGCGACAGTGGGACGGATCAAGCCATAAGAGGTTAGCTACCGATAGAGGTTCAAAGTCCACTGATTCCAGTGCCACCTATAAGGAAATTTCCTTAGAAGCATGGTATTTGGGTGAATTAAGGAGGCCATACACGGTCGAAATTTTTTTTTTCAAAATCAGAACGATTTTTTTTTTCAAAATCCGATTATGCCACCATTGATTTTCGAAATTCGGCCGACAAAACCTTCATGTTGCCCGGAATATTAGTTTCTCTCCGGGAATATTCTTTTCTTGCACATGCGTATTTTTTTTCTATTACATTTCTCGTACGATTCTCCCATCATTTATCCGAAAATCGTTCGATTTTCAAAAAATATCCAACATCTCGGATTTCTCAAATTTGCTTGCCGCACGAAAATCGTCTGTTACTGCAGCCCACTAACGGTGCGAAATTCGTACGAAAATTCTTTGATACGATTTTCGAAAGAAAATTCTTTCAAAATTCGAACAGTGTATGGCCTGCATTAGTTTTAATATTTTTTAGTTTAATGGAATAAAGTAAAGGTTTATATGTTTAAGCATTGTCGTTTTATGATTTTATGGAGGAACTATTCAAAAGAATTGTGATTCACCGAACCTATTATCTAAAATATTTGTCAAATTGTTTAGCCCAAATGTCTCCTCCAGCCTCCCACGCAGCTGATCAGACACAGATCGGTCTGATCAGCTTCTTTCCTGGCTACTGGCGGCCAGGTAAACAAAGAGGCGGAATCGGAAGTGACTAACTACTCGTCAATTCCCGGTTTCCAGCGTTACACAGAAAGGGGAACAATGTTGGTTCCTTTCTCTCTGTTCAGGGTAGCCATTGCCATCAGTCGCATTGCTCACAGGCTCCATGATGGGACGGTAGAGCCCAGGAAAGGTGACCGCTGGAGGGAGGTAAGACCCCCTTCCGCCACTTGCAGAAGTGATCAATTGGCTAATTAGCCACTCATATCACTTCTATCTGAAAGGAAATCGCCAGCTGAAAATATACATACTGTATATGCAGTAATAATCCCCAGCCTTGGGGTCAGTGGGTGCAGCAATAACCCCCAGCCTTGGGTCAGTGGGTGCAGTAATAACCCCCAGCTTTTATTTTACCACAGTAACACTCCTCCACTGCTGTTCAAGAGCCTCGTTCTGTAAAACCCATCCACCTTTTGCACCTCTTCTTCCCCCCCCCCCCCCCCTAGGAGACAAAGCTAATGTCTGCATGCCTCACTGACATCTTGCTTTTACACCCCTCATCCACCATTTGCCTCTACACAACTATTGCTAACCCTCCTTCATAGCTTGCCCCCCGTCCTCAATTCTAGGCTCTCCCCTGCATCCCGTTATCCACTGCACCTGTCATTTACAGTTCACCTATGCACCCTTCCTCCCCACTTGACCTGTAACTTTGAAAAACAGATTATTTGCAACACCTTTTCCTGTCCTCCACAGCTCACCTGTGACCTCTTTCAAGTTAATTATAACTATAATAAGCTATGACATCACCTTTTTCAGTGGAGCTTTTTTTTATTGTATATAAAGAACAAGCGGCTTTTTTAGGTGTAGATATACAGAGCACAGCATCATGTTTTCATACTGTATATAGTAAAGCTAGTTTGGAACCCTGTGTTTATACAACAGAACATTTTATAAAGACAAGTTTATTATTTTCAAGGAATAGCAATGTAATTACATTCAGCCTTTGTTCTCTATTTTATGCTTGGGGAATTGCTGTAGTATTGCTTCAATCTTGAGCGAAGAACAAAGAATTTACAAATGGGAAACCTTACCATCAATATTGATATTAGTTGTATAGTTTTAACATTGCCAGTTGGCATCTGGCAAACTTTAAGGCCTCATGCACATGGACAGTGAGATGTTGAGAATATGCTAGCATACAATTCCCTACCCTTTCCTGCACTCAGGGGAGCCACAGGTGCTGCATGCAGCCAGTCAAAAAAGTGAATGTCTATAGCAGCCATACTCTGTAAGTCAATGCTTCTGTGCATTGACATTTACCTGCGCATGCACATAGAATTTATTAATCAATGCACAAGTTTTGCGTTTAGACGAATCATTGTTGCACAGAAGGATCCGTGTTTACATGAGTAAAGCCACATACAGCCATTCACTGCTATGGCCGGTGGTTTATGGCACCTGCAGCTACTTGATTACAGAAGAAAGCTCTTGTACATTGCCAGGGTGGAAGATTTGCAATTACTGGTCTTGTTCCTCCTCCAGCCTGTGACTGGATTGTAAGACCCCTTTCACACTAAGCGTCTGTGCCGTTAGCGATAAAGCGCCACTTGTTTTAGCGGCGCTCTAGCACTGTTTAGGCAGTGCTATTGCAACTCTTCTCGGCCACTAGCGGGGCGCTTTTAAAAAAGGGTTAAAAACTCCAGCTTTGCAGCGCTTTCAAAGTACTTTTCAGGCGCTTTTTTGAAAGTGCTGCCCATTCATTCCAATGCACAGGGCGTTTTGTGAGCACTAAATACAGCGCTCCCAACCCGCTTCAAAGATGCTGCTTGCAGAATTTTCATAACGTCCCGCTTCATGTACATTGCCTTTAAGAGCCCAGCCGTGGGTCGCGCACGCGTGCGACCCATTTCGAAGCTCCGTGGCTGCGGGACCCGCGGACCCGATCGCTGCCGGTGTCCCACGATTGGTCACAGGAGCTAAGAAACGGGGAGAGCTGTGTGCGTAAACACACATTCCCCGTTCTTCACAGTGGCAGTGCCGTTGATCGTCTGTTCCCTGATATAGGGAAAGATGATCAATGACGTCACACGTCCAGCCCCACCCCCTACAGTTAGAAACGCATATGAGGTCACACTTAACCCCTACAGTGCCCCTCTAGTGGTTAACTCCTAAACTGCAATTGTCATTTTCACAGTAATCCAATGCATTTTTATAGCACTTTTTGCTGTGAAAATGACAATGGACCCAAAAATGTGTCAAAATTGTCCGATGTGTCCGCCATAATGTCGCAGTCACGAAAAAAAAATTCTGATCGCCGCCATTAGTAGTAAAAAATAAAATAATAATAAAAATGCCATAAAATTATTCTCCATTTTGTAAATGCTATAAATTTTGCTCAAAGCAATCGTTACACGCTTATTGCGATTTTGCGTTTTTTTTTGTTTGTTTTTTTTTTACCAAAAATAGGTAGAAGAATACATATCGGCCTAAACTGAGGAAAAAACTTTTTTTTACATCTTTTTTGGGGATATTTTTCTTTCTCGTACATCACGGGACACAGAGCGGCATATTCATTACTATATGGGTTATATGGAGTACCTTCAGGTGTGGACACTGGCAATCTCAAACAAACAGGAAGTCCCTCCCTATATAACCCCCTCCCCTAGAGGGAGTCCCTCAGTTTTTTTGCCAGTGTCTTAGGTGTTGGTCACGGAATAACTTTGCTCCACATCCTTGGGATTAAGGGCGGGCTAACCGGATCTGTCCAAGGAGCCGCAGTGCCAAAGTGGACAGTACCCGGGCCCCAAACCGTGGGGTTTTGCCTATAATGCTCCTCTTTGGAGGGCTGGACCCTGGGCCCAGGACTTGGAGTTTGTAAAGACCATAAGTTCCTGTTTGCCAGGGTGCTATATAGGTCCAGGACAGTGGGTACCTTCATAGGACCCCAGGGCCTGAAGGTCTACTACGCTACCCACGGAGATGGGAGAAGATTGGACCGTTTTGCAAAACGTCCTGCGGCATGGAGCAGGTAAGAGGGGAGCCTGCGGGACTTGGTTCGACAGCAGGCTCTCCAGGGGAGATCTTAAGGGGGGTAGCCTGAGTATGCTCTGCATTGGCACCATGGTCACTATGTCTGATAGACAGGATGCCCTGAAATGTTTCCCCCCATAACTTGATCCCCCTACCTATCTATGTATGTTTGCTAGCTACCTGCTGCTCGCTGGTTGAGATCTTTTAAAAAAAAAAAAAAGATCTGTCTCTAGGCTAAAGGGACTCCTTAGGGCCCTGTGTTAGCCTTACCTTGCCGGGATTCAAATCTGCCGCCTGATGCGTCCTCCAACCTGCATTCCTGGGCTCCAGAGTGCGTCTCCTCCTGGGCTCTCCTCCCCCGACAGTCGCGCGCGCGTGCACGCGCGCATGCATATAGAACATTTTTCGCGCTGTTCGGGAGGGGGGGGGGGGGGCGGGGAGTGTGACTGCAGTGTAGAGTGGGCGTGCCTTTAATTGCTGTTATACACAGCAGGCGCGTTCTTAGCTCAGTTCAGAGCTGAGCTAAAGAGAGAGGACGTAGAGCTGGCAGCACAGTGACTCCCGGTGGCGAGAAGGGGTACTACATGCTGGAGTCAGCTCCAATACTTTTTGTTAAGCCAAAATCCCCTTGGCAAGGTTGAATGCTGGCAAACATGTTGGGGGTGGGGCTGTATGTGGTGAATAATATATAAAAGAAAACATACTGAGCCCCACCGGTTTTGGGGCATTAGTGATCCTATTGTCCCCTAAACCTTATTTTTTTGTACTCCTGGCTATAACAGTCTGTTGTTGTAAGCGGAGTCCTTCGGTTTTGTATTATGGCTTCCAAGGGTTCAGGATCAAAACACAAAAAATAAATAAAATAAAAATAAAAATAAAGAGAAAAGGCAAAGACAAAGGGGTTCCTCCTCTGGTTCTGATAATATGCCAATACTTTCCCCACAGGTTATTCCTATAGGGGTCACCCTGGATAAGCCATTAAGGGGGTCTGGTGCTGAGGCTGGCCCAGGTCGGCCCAACCCTGTGTTATCACAGAGGAGATGCTAGCCGTCACCCTAGGGGGGCTAGAGAAAAGAGGTTAACAGCTATGATCGCTGGCTCTTTTTCTGGCAAGAAGTGGACTAGATCCCCATCGCCAAAAGGGACAGAACCTAGAGGATCTACCACTGTAGAATCGTTTTCAGCCTCCCAGGCGGAGAGTCTGTGGGTCCAGTCTTTAACAGACATGGTCCGCTTGGCATTCAATTTGCCATTTCCAGAGCCTCAAGTTCCTGCGGTATCCTCTTTGGGTTCTTTTTTAAAAGCGCCTTTAAGCAACGCAGCTTTTCTGGCCCATCCTCTGTTAGAGGAATTGGTTTTTCCAGGATTGGGGCGACCGGACAGAATTTTTTCTGCCGCCTAAAGCTGACGAGAGGGTAGTCTTTATGCACGTCTGCCAGGAAATATTTGTGCTGGCAGGCACTCTTTCCCCTGACCAAGTGCTCTTTAAAAGGGGCCCGGATGGCTCAGTTGGTAGAGCATCGGACTTTTGATCTGAGGGTCCAGGGTGCCGGTCCCGGTTCGGGCACTGCTTTTCAACTACCCGTGAGGTCCTTGAGGCCGCATCTCCCGGAAAGCGCCCGATCTCGTCTGATCTCGGAGGCTAAGCAGGGTAGGGCCTGGTTAGTGCCTGGATGGGAGATCACCTGGAAGGTTTTCTGTTACCCTATGGAAAAGACATTTTTCTACAGAAAGGGGGCGCTCCCAACGGTGGACGCAGCCATCTCATGGGTGAATAAATCATTAACTGGCCTAAGGGGAAACATACAAATGTTTAAGGTCCCGGTCGATAAACGTTTAGAGACACTTTTTTCCAGCATCCCTGGCTACAGCCAGCAGTGGCTACAATTGGAGTTTTTTTCAGGCATTAAGGAACCTGACAAAACAGATGCTTAGACATCCCTGCCCGATAGGCAGTGGAGTTATTGGATATTCCCAGAGCTCTGTGCTTTGCGGTAGAGGTTATAAAAAGACTCCATCCAGCAGGCGTCTCGTTGTCACTATTTTTTAGTGCATATGAGAAGGCTCTTTTGGTTGAAGAACTGGGCGGCCGAGCCCCATGTAAAAGACTGCTGGCAGGTTTGCCCTTCCATGGAAAGATCGGGATAAATACATTCAGACTGTTTCAAGTGGCAAAAGTACCCTTTTACCAGTCAAAGGAAGTTCCGGGGTCCTGCGTTTAAAAGGGCTGCTCCCCCCGGTTCCAGGGCCCTCAAATTTCAGGCAGTACGGTCCTCCTGCGCGATCAAACTTTTAACAATGGATCGCAAGGACAGGCCTCTGGGGATCGGTCCCCGACAGAGGGGGTCCGATTATCTGTGGCCGCAGGCTACAGATTAGAATTTCTAAAATTTCCTCCACAAGGAAGGCCTCAATGCGGGCAGCATTGGATCACCTGCTTTACCAGGGCATAATGGTAGAGGTACCAGCCCAAGAACAGGGGCTAGGTTTCTATTCCAATCTGTTTGTCATACCAAGGCTCATCGGCAATGTCAGACCAATTTTGGACCTAAAAGGTTTAAATGCTTACCTAAGGGTTCGCTCTTTCCGGATAGAATCCGTTTGGCCAGCAGCCGCCACACTCCAGAAGGATCGGGCTTCTATAGACATAAAGGAGGGTTACCTTCATGTACCAGGTCTTTCAGCCACATCAAATATTTTTGTTTTTACGCTTCGCAGTGATACAGCGTCACTTCCATTTTGTGGCGCCCCCCTTCGGGCTGGCTACGGCCCCCGGGTATTCACGAAGGTCCTAGCTCCTATTCTAGTCAGTCCAAAGGATCCAAGGGATCTCGGTCCTAGCATACCTGGACGACCTCTTAATCATAAGATCACTCGCTTCCTTGGTGGAATGCGTAGTAGCCCTCATGGTTCAGTACCTCGAGAGGTTCGGCTGAGTCCTAAACCGGGGAAAGATCAGCATTTCAACCTACAAAGCAGTTGGAATATCTCGGCACGAGATTAGACACAGAACAGAAGATGGATGTTCCTGCCCCTGGTAAAGGTCGAGGCTATCAAGAGATTGATTCAGTTGGTTCTAAGCAAAAAAGGAGCCAACTATTCGCCTATGTATGCGATGGCCATGTTCGAGGCAATACCACACGCTTCCACGCTCGTGTCCTACAGGCAGCAATTCTAGCAGCTTGGTTCTGCCCAGTGGTCTGGAAGGCTGGAGAGCGGTCTTGAACAAGTTCACTCGCCAAGGAACTTGGGCAGAGGCGGAGAGGCAGCTGCCCATCAAGGTCTGGGAGTTCTGAGCGGCTCAGCTAGCCCTCCTGGCATAGACATCCAGATTACAGGGGTCCTCGGTGAGAAGTCATTCAGACAAGGCCACAGCGGTGGCATATAGGTGAACCACCAAGGGGGAACCAAGAGTCAAGCCACTCAGAGTGAGAGGAGCTTGGTTTTTTCGGTAGGCAGAGGTTTATGTACCCTGCATATCGGCGACATTCATTCCCGAGGTGGACAACCTGCAGGCGTACTTCCTAAGTCGCCAAACCCTGTCGCCGGGGGAGTGGTCTCTGCATCCAAAAGTTTTTTTCAGACAATCTGCCAGAAGTGGGGAGTGCCAGAAGTGGAGGTCATGGCATCAGGATTCAACAAGAAGCTAGACAGGTTCAGGTCTCGAACGAGGGACCCTATGGCCTGCGGAACCGATGTGTTGGTTTGCCCTTGGCATCAATCATAACTTCTATATGCATTTCCCCCACTGCAGTTACTACCCCGCCTGCGGCGCAGGATCATACCACAGGCTGGTTATCCTGGTAGCCCCAGCTTGGTACCGGAGGGCATGGTACTCACTAGTCCTGAAATTGGCAGCGGGAGGCCCTTGGACTCTTCCTCTAGGGCCAGACCTACTCTCACAAGGCCCGATCCTCCACCCTGCATTACGGCGTCTAAATTTGACGGCCTGGCGGCTGAATCCCTGATTCTCAGGGGTAGAGGTCTGTCTAGGCAGGTAATCCCTACCCTCATTGAGGCTAGAAAGCCGGCCTCCAGGGTAATTTTGTTACAGGGTTTGGAGGGCCTACGTAGGCTGGTGTGAGGCTAAGAGATGGGTTTCCCGCAAGTATACCATTGATAGAGTATTACGTTTCCTCCAGCTAGGAGTGGATAAAGGCCTGGCATTAAGCACGATCTAGGGACAGATTTCAGCCTTATTAGTGTGATTTCAGAGGCCGCTGGCCGCCCACTCGCTGGTTAAGATCTTCGTACAGGGAGTCTTACGTGTTAATCCTCCGGTCAAATCACCACTTTGTCCATGGGACTTAAATCTTGTTCTGTCAACTCTACAGAAACAACCCCTTGAGCCATTGGCTGAGGTACCTTGGTTTTACTGACTAGAAAGTCGGTATTTCTGATCACCATAGTTTCGGCCAGGAGAGTATCGGAATTGGCAGCCTTATCTTGTAAGGAACCATATCTCATTTTACATAAGGATAGGGCGGGGTTCCGTCCTCATTCTTCCTTTCTACCAAAGGTTATATCCAGTTTCCACCTGAACCAGGATGTGGTACCTCCATCCTTCTTCCAAAACCCACCTCTAGAAAGGAGGGGTTGCTGCATACGTTGGATATTGTCAGGGCCATAAAGGCCTATCTTAAAGCTACAGAGAAGGTTCGGAAAACAGATGTGGTGTTCGTTTTACCGGAAGGGCCCAAGATGGGTCAGGCAGCTGCTTGATCCACCATCGCAAGATGGATTAAACAATTAATCGTTCAGGCCTGCGGTTTGAAGAGGTTGCCTCCTCCTTTGTCGGCAAAGGCCCATTCTACCAGGGCCATGGGCACCTCCTGGGCAGCACATCATCATCAGATCTCTATGGCTCGAATATGCAAGGCAGCAACGTGGTCGTCAGTCCACATGTTTACAAAATTTTATCAAATGGATGTAAGAAGGAATGCGGATACAGCCTTTGGGCAGTCAGTACTACAGGCCGCGATTCAAGCTCCTCAGGATCTGAGGGGGCTCCCTTGATTTGATTTGAGATTTACATTTCTCGTTTAGGTTGGATTTACTAGTATTTGAGTATACCTCTAAATTAAGTCCTTCTTTGGAAGATGTCTCCCTCCCCTCATTAAAGCATTGCTTTTGGACATCCCATATAGTAATGAATATGCCGCTCTGTGTCCCGTGATGTACGAGAAAGAAAAAGGGATTTTTAAATACAGCTTACCTGTAAAATCCTTTTCTTGGAGTACATCACGGGACACAGAGCTCCCACCCCTCTTTTTGGGAACATTTTGGGAGGCATACTGCTTGCTACAAAACTGAGGGACTCCCTCTAGGGGAGGGGGTTATATAGGGAGGGACTTCCTGTTTGTTTGAGATTGCCAGTGTCCACACCTGAAGGTACTCCATATAACCCATATAGTAATGAATATGCCGCTCTGTGTCCCGTGATGTACTCCAAGAAAAGGATTTTACAGGTAAGCTGTATTTAAAAATCCCTTTATTATAGCAAAAAGTAAAAAATATTTGTGGGAAAAAAAGGAAGCCAATTTTGTTTGGGAGCCATGTCGCACGACCACGCAATTGTCAGTTAAAACAACGCAGTGCCGAATCGCAAAAAGGGGCAAGGTCCTTAACCTGCATATTGGTCTGGGTCTTAAGTGGTTAAAGAGCCTGAGAACTGCCCCAGTGTGAAAGGGGTCTAAAAGTAGTGGTAGTCTGATGAGCTCATTGCTCTGTCACTCTGCTCTTTTCCTGTTGGCACCTTGTGCTGTTTCTCTAATCCTAATCAGCCCCTCCACCTCTCAAATTTTGAGCTATCCTACACAGGGGATTGCAAGGGGTTAATACAAAGTAAAATTTGGTTACTTATTACTGTATTAGATGGTGCATCAATGAATACACTCCAGCCGATGGCTGTGAGAGGAAACCATTGAAAGACTTTGTTTAAAAGTGTGATTGGTCACACCAATCACATGGTACAGGGCCAATTTCATTGTGTGCATGAACAGCAGATGTGAGAGGATGTACGGGTGAGGCTCCCTTCTGGCCATTTATATACATAATACATAATATACGTGATAGACTCGTTACATGCAAAGCAAGATAGTTCAAGCCATGATTTGTCATAATTGTGATGATTATAACTTACAGCTCATGAAAACTCCAAATCCACAATCTCAAAAAATGTGAATATTGTGCAAAAGTTCAATATTCTAGGCTCAAAGTGTCCCACTCTAATCAGATAATTAAGCCATAACACCTGAAAAGGGTTCCTGAGCCTTTAAATTGTCTATCAGTCTGGTCCAGTAGGAATCACAATCATGGGAAAGACTGCTGATAGTTGTGCAAAAAAACATCATTGACACCCTCCATAAGGAGGGAAAGCCTCAAAAGGTAATTGCAAAAGAATTTTAATGATCCCAAAGTGCTGTATCAAAGCACTTTCACAAAGAGTGGACTGAGGCTGGAGTCAGTGCATTAAGAGCCACCACTCACAGACGGATCCTGGACATCGGCTTCAAATGTCATATTCCTTTTGTCCAGCCTCCTGAACAACAAACAACTTCAGAAGCGTCTTACCTGGGCTAAAGAAAAACACACCTGGTCTGTTGCTCAGTGGTCCAAAGTCCTCTTTTCTGATGAGAGAAAGTTTTGCATCTCATTTGGAAACCAAGGAAGAATGGAGAGGCACCCACTGCAAGATGCTTGAAGTCCAGTGTGAAGTTTCCACAGTCTGTTGATTTGGGGAGCCATGTCATCTGCTGGTGTTGGTCCACTGTGCTTCATTAAGTCCAGGGTCACTGCAGACATCTACCAGGAGATTTTGGAGCACTTTGTGCTTCCTTCCACAGACAAGTATATGGGGATGCTAACTTCATTTTCCAGCAGAACTTGGCACCTGCCCACACTGCCAAAAGCACCAAAACCTGGTTCAATGTCCGTTGAATTACTGTGCTTAATTGGCCAGCAAACTCACCTGACCTGAACCCTATTGAGAATCTATGGGCATTGCCAAGAGAAAGATGAGGCAGACCGAACGATGCAGAAAAGCTGAAGGCTGCTATTGAAGCATCCTGGTCTTCCATAACACCTCAGCAGTGCCACAGGCTGATAGCTTCCATGTCACACTGCACTGAGGCAGTGATTGCTGCAAAAAGGGCCCAAACCAAGTACTGAGTACATATGGATGCTTCTTCTTTTCAGAGGTCCGATATTGTTCTAAGTACAATCCTTGTTTTATTGATTGCATGTAATATTCTAATTTTCTGAGATTGTGGATTTGGGGTTTTCATGAGCTGTAAGCAATAATTCTCACAATTATGACAAATCACGGCTTGAACTATGTTGCTTTGTATGTAATGAGTATATCTCATATGTTGGTTTCACCTTTAAGGCCGCGTACACACGAGGGGATATGTCCGCTGAAAACGGTCCGATGGACCGTTTCAGCAGACATCTCCGCTCGTGTGTATGGGCTAGCGGACAGATTTCTCCACCCGACAGATTTCAAAGCATGCTTTGAAATCTATCCGGTGGGAATCTGTCCGCCCGACATGTCTGCTGGTTAGTACACTTACCAGCAGACATGTCGGCTCCCACCACCGCCGCGCCGCTGCCGAATGGATTCGGCGCATGCGCGGAAGTGTTTTACTTCCTGGTGCGGTGACGTGGCGGTGGCGCGGCGGCGTCAACGTCACCGCCGCGTCACCACTACGTCACCGCGCCGTCCGGCGGCGGGGAATTTGATCCGATGGTGTGTACACGCCATCGGATCAAACTCCCGATCGGACATATCCGATGGAAATGGTCCGCGGACCGTTTTCATCGGATATATCCGATCGTGTGTACGCCGCCTAAGTTGCATTAATGAAATAAATGAACTTTTGCACGATATTCAAATTTTTTGAGTATCACCTGTACATTGACCGGACAGAAAATGATTAAATCAGCTAAGTTTTGTATATTCCAGTTACAAACCCAAAACGGTGGGGAAAGTCTTTGTTTTCTTTTGGAGAGCAGCTGCAGCCTGAGTAGAAAAGCCTGTCTCCTGCCAGTTTACTGTAGAGAAGGACCCTTTGTCTCTGTGAGGAAGCAGCATCCACTGTGCAAAGGTCTGACACACCATGCACTAAGAATCAGTCAGTTTATGACGGCTACTTTAAGAACAAATCCGTAATCACAGCTCTCATATTCCTATCTGGAAAGTTCCTTTTAGGAAATATTCCCCTTTTAGCCAAGTGTCATTCTGTTTTCAGTCTTTCTTGCATTAACTTTATTGCACATTTTGTCATAATTTTAAAAAGGGAACAAAAACAAAGAACTGAAAACTAAATGTTAACATTCATGTGGACAAAACGGAAACTGAAAGGCTTGCATTGTTCTGTAGTATCCTTCCTGTTTTTCGATAGAGGGATTAAACATGGGTTTAGATAAAAGCAACAATGTTTAAAAGTTGCACTAATTAACTTTCAGGGTTAAACAAGAAGCATAGTTAAAGCTTGTTTGTCTGTACTTTGCCGTTTGTTCTGCACCCCTGTAACCCATTTTCAGTAGACAGCTGGGGATGTCACAGAGCCGGTTCAGGCTTCAGCAGGATCGCAACAATGAAGTCAGGATCCGCTCACATGCCTGGACCGGCACTCGACTCAGCCTCTTAGCAGGCCGCTGAGAACCTGAGCCGACTGCTCCCACCCCCTCCACAGCCCAGCACTCCAGTGAGCACCATAAGAAGTCCAGTTTGCAAGAAGCCATGTGGGGGACACAGCAGACATGTGGAAGAAGGTGCTCTGGTCAGATGAGACCAAAGATTTACTTTTGACCTAAAAGAAAACTGCTATGTGTGGGGAAAATTAACACTGCACATTACCCTGAACACAGCATCCCCACCGTGAAACATGTTGGTGGCAGCATAATGTTGTGGGGATGGTTTTCTTCAGCAGGCATAGGGAAACTGGTCAGATTTGATGGGAAGATGGATGGAGGCAAATACAGGACAATCTTAGAAGAAAACCTGTAATGCTGCATACACGCAAACAGAATTTCCGACAACTGTGGAATTTTTTTTCCGACGAAATGTTGGCTCAAAATTGTGTTGCATAAACACAGTCACACAAATGTTGTTGGAAATTCCGAACGTCAAGAACGCGGTGACATACAACACTACGATGAGCTGAGAAAAATTAAGTTCAATGATTCCAAGCATGCAGAGGATTTTTGTGCGTCGGAATTGCATACAGATGATGGGAATTTCCGACAAGAACTTTTCCTGTCTGAAAATTTGAGAACCAGCTCTCAAATTTTTGCTGTCGGAAATTCTGACAGAAAATGTCCGATGGGACCTACACAAGGTTGTGACGGAAATTCTGATCATGTGTACGCAGCATTAGTCTGCAAAAGACTTGAGACGGAGGGGCGGAGGTTCACCTTGCAGTCAAAGTCTAGCCCTAAATTCAATTGAGAATTTGTAACAAGACTTGAAAATTTGTTGTTCACAGATACTCTCCATTCAATGTGACAGCGCTTGAGCTATTTTACATAGAAGAATGGGCAAAAGTATTGACTTGGGGGGCTCCAAAAAAATACACGCCACACTTTATAGATATTTGTAAAAAATGTAAAAAAAAATAACATTTATAATTTTCCTTCCTTTTACCTTTCCTCAACCACATGTGTGAATGAACCCTTATGCCTCGTACACACCATCGGTTTTCCCGTTGGGAAAACTGCCATGTTTTTTTCTTTTGGCCTGGAACACCGGAAAACAGGAAAACTGCAGTATATTAGACCTTGTTTTATTTAACCGATGGTGTGTACGAGGCATCAGACTGGAGTGCCTTGAGGCCGAAAATAAATTTAAAGGGCGCAGCGACTGAAAAGAAGCTTGAGAAACACTTTTTTTTAACCACTTCCATACTGGGCATGTAAACCCCCTTCCTGACCAGGTGAAATTTCAGCTTGCGGCACTGCGTCGCTTTAACTGACAATTGCGCGGTTGTGCGATATGGCTCCCAAACAAAATTGGCGTCCTTTTTTTCCCACAAATAGAGCTTTCTTTTGGTGGTATTTGGTCACCTCTGCGGTTTTTATTTTTTGCGCTAAAAAAAAAAAAACGACGACAATTTTGAAAAAAAATACAATATTTTTTACTTGTTGCTATAAAAAAATAGCCCAATTTAAAAAAAAATATTCAGTTTAGGGCGATACGTATTCTTCTACATATTTTTGGTAAAAAAAAAAAAAAAATCGCAGTAAGCGACTGGTTTGCGCAAAAGTTATAGCGACTACAAAATAAGGGACAGAATTATTATTTTTTATTATTTATTTTTTTACTAGTAATGGCGGCGATCTGCGATTTTTATTGCGACTGCGACATCATGGCGGACACATCGGACACTTTTGACACATTTTTGGCACCATTCACATTTATACTGCAATCAGTGCTATAAATATGCACTAATTACTGTATAAATGTGACTGGCAGGGAAGGGGTTAACACTAGGGGGTGAGTAAGGGGTTAATGTGTATCCTGCATTGTGTTCTAACTGTGGGGGGTGACTGGGGGGGTGACCGATCTGTGTCCCTATGTATAAGGAGCACAGATCGGTCTGCTCTCTCCAGTGACATGACGCTGTCATTGTGAGAGCCGGCAATGAGAAATGATCTCATATGTTTACATATGAGATCATCTCTCATTGGCCCATCAGATCGCATCGCAAACGGCCACTCTGATTGGCCGTTCGCGGCGATCTGTGATTGGCTGTGTCCAAGGGACACGGCCAGTACACAAGTTCCCCGCTGCGCGCTCTGGAGCGCGCGCTGGGAACGAGGAAAGGGGCTGCCGTGAAAACACGGCAGCCCGGAGATTTAGAACCACCCTGCGGCCGTATATAGTCGTACGGCCGTAGGGAAGTGGTTAATGTGATGAACCTCTTCTGTCTTTCAAAGAAAATACTATTGGCTTTAACTAGTTTATTATTTTCCATGAACCTTAAATCAACTCTTCCCAGCCTTCTAATACAACCATAGAAGCACCTGGATCAATGCAACTTCAGCTAAGCCTTGAGAATCGTACCTGGACCCCAGACTGTGGGGCAGGCCTGAAAATTTGCTTCAGGCCCTAGATCCTGTGTGAGCACTCACCTTGGCACTTCATACAGCTCCAGGACCATGGTTCATCCATATGGAATCCACACCCTTAAGACCCCTTCGGGTGAATCTTGTAGCTCAATGCCTGGTTAGCTAAGGCTACCTATAAAGATGGCTCACATGTTTGCCCTAAAGGGGATGTCTCTTTGGTGAAGCACTTGACATATTTATCTAAGATGTCACAGGAGGAAATGAAAGGTTCTAGTTTTCCAGTGGACAGTTCCAAAATCCCCTTCCTCAGGAGCCTCTACCTCCTCCCTCAAAATACAGAGCACCTCAACCCTGGTTTCAACACCTAACCCTAAGTTTGGCCCTTCCTTTTGGTGCAAGACTTGACCTAAAAATCCCACCAAGCCCTCACCAAAGCCCTCTTCCCAATGAAGGGGTGCCCTCACTCCTAAGAGTCTGTTAGGCCGCCTACACACGACCGGTTTTCTCGGCAGAATTCAGCAAGAAACTCGATGGGAGTATTCTGCCGAGGAAACCGGTCGTGTGTACACTTTTCGCCGAGAAACCCGTCGAGGAACTCGTCGAGCCAAAAAGAGAGCATGTTCTCTATTTCCTCGATGGGCAATGGGAAAATTTGGCTTGACTACTTTTTTGACTGCCGAACAAGGAACTCGACGGGGAAAACAATGAGTTTCTCGGTCGTGTATACGCCACCTTAGAGTTTTGCCTGTTTCTGGGTTACAGATAACACAGACATGTGGATTCAATCGCAGGTTTCAAATAAATATGAAATCGGTTTCAAAACTCTTCCCCTGACTGGTTTCTGCTCTGAAATCAACCAAAACTTTCCCAAGGACAGTCAGATTTACAGAATTCCCTTAACCATCTCTTGTCCCAGATAAGTTATGCCAGTACCTCCAAAGGACCTCTACTGTATGCCAAGATATAGCATTTTAGAGACAAGTCAACATTCTTTCCCCACTTCCCCAGTAAAAGCTCATACAACAATAAAAACATAATACTAAAGCTTACCTACATATTAGTCTGGATAGTATAATCTTCTTAGGGGCTTGTTTACATGTGTTTGTGGTGCATTTGCATTGTTTTTTTGTATTATCGCGTTGCATGTACATGCATTCACTTTTGAAAAACTGCAGAATGCTGTATTTCTTTGTAATTGTACATGAAGGCACGACAAAGATGCAAGCTAGCCTCATTGAATATTGAGGCTCATTGAATATTATGGGCCAGATTCAGGTAGATGGGAGCATCTTTGCTCCAGAGTAACGCTTCTCATTTACGTTACTCTGCCGAAATTTTAGCAGCAAGTGCTGTCATTCACGAAGCACTTGCTCCTAAAGTTGCGGCAGCGTAACGAAAATGAGCCGGCGGAATTCAAATTGGGCGGGTACGGGGTGTGTAGTATTTAAACTAAGCGCGATCCCGCCGCGAACGTACTGCGCATGCGTCGAGTGTCAAAGCATCCCCGTGCGCATGCTCCAAATTCTGTGAATGAACGTCAATGACGTCACATTCCCATTCATGATCTTTTTACGCAAGCAACGTTTTTTTTTTTTTTTCCCGACGCGATGACGACGCCTATACCTAACATAGGATACTCCAACCCCATGTAGGTATATCTGCCGATTTCCGCTCATTAACATATTTTTTGAGCGGAAATCGGCGGGAACGCCCCCGGCGCCATTTTTAAGTTGAAGTAACGATGCGATGGCGAAACTCAGTTACGCTGATCGCATCGGAGCTTCAACCCGGCGTTTCTTGTTTTCTGGTTACAGAAAACAAAAACGCCGGCTCAAAGTGACAGTTAGGCTGGCGGATCACTGGATCCGCCAGCCTAACTGTTCCTGAATCTGGCCCTATGTTTTGTATTGCATTTCAAGAGGAGTTTGACTACATTTGGTGTAAGTTTTTTTACAAGCCGAAAAACGATCGTGTGTACGCGGCATCAGGTATTAGTTGCTTATGTTGGCTATCAACCTATCAAATAGATGTGCAGCCCCATTGAAACTGCATATCACACAGAGGCAAAGATGGCAACTTCCTGGCCGTGAATGCTAGGAAGATGTAGATCTGCTTTAAACATGTTATATTCTCCTAATAATTGTTCCTTCGTGTCATGAAGGATAGTATCCAACAGTTAAATCTGACTGATCTCTGATCATGATCTAGTTGTGTGGCTTCCTGAAGGTTAATGCAATTGTAGAAATTGAATAATGGGTATCTGTTAACAATTTGTTCAGACATAATCATTCTTATTATATATACCAGTCCTCAGAGAACAATATTGTGATAAATTACTTGGTCACTCGGTTAATGCAACAGTAATGAATTTAATCATGCTTACTGGTTCTGGATTCAGGGGTTCTGTCTGTCATTTTTACAAAAGAGAATGTAATTTTAGTGTGGTGACCCATATCATGTGAGTTTTGGCGGTCATAAATTTTGTGTTCTGTGGTCAGCTGAGCCACTTCGTATGGTTCATGTAGTTTGGTTTCTGTATGAAGTGCAAAAAGGGAAGTTACTGTGCACCATCTATTATATACTGTATTTATTGCTTTGCAAGGATAAAATACTAAGATTTGAGCAGGACTATTCTACTATATACTGTTCTACTTTTCTTAGATAAAACCTTTTAATTTATCAATAAATTTTTTTTAGGGAGGGGAGTTTACAAGCCTATAAACAGATCAATATAAACAAAAATTAAAGGAACACTTTGAAAACATATCAGATCTCAACGGGCAAAAGTCTCATGCTGGATATCTATACTAATATGGACTGGGTAATGTGTTAGGAATGAAAGGATGGCACATCATCTAATGGAAATGAAAATTAGCCACCTATAGAGAGCTGAATTCAAAGACACTCCCGAAAATCAAAGTGAAAAAATTATGCAGCAAGCTAGTCCATTTTGCTGAAATTTCATTGCAACAATTTAAAATGGTTTGTATGGCCCCCAAGTGCTTGTATGCATGCCTGACAACATCAGGGCATGCTCCTAATGAGCTGACAGATAGTGTCCTGGGGTATTTCCTCCCAAATCTGGACCAGAGCATCACTGAGCTCCTGAACAGACCAAGGTGCAACCTGGCACAACGGATGGACCGAAACATAATGTCCCAGAGGTGTTCTTTTGGACTTGGGTCAGGTGAGTGTGGGGGCCATTCAATGGTATCAAGTTCTTCATTCTCCAGGAACTGGCTGAATGCTCTCGCCACATGAGGCCGGGCATTGTCGTGCACCAGGAGGAACCCAGGACCCACTGCACCAGCATATGGTCTGACAATGGGTCCAAGGATTTCATCCCGATTCCTAATGGTAGTCAGGGTGTCATTGTGTAGCCTGTAGAGGTCTGTGCCTCCCTCCATGGATCTGCTTCCCAGACCATCACTGACCTACCACCAAACCGGCCATGCTGAACGATGTTACAAGCAGCATAAAGTTCTCAGTGGCTTCTCCAGACCCTTTCACGTCTGTCACATATGCTCAGGGTGAACCTGCTCTCATTTGTGAAAAGCATGGGGCAACAGTGGCGGCCCTGCCAATTCTGGTGTTCAATGGAATGCCAATCGAGCTCCACAGTGACCAGCAGTGAGCGCAGAGCACACTAGAGGACGTTGTGCCCTCGGGCCACGCCCAAAAAGTCAGTTTCTGATTGTTTAGTCAGAGACATTCACACCAGTGGCCTGCTGGAGGTCATTTTGTAGGGCTCTGGCAGTGCTCATCCTGTTCCTCCTTGCACAGAGGAGCAGATACCGGTCCTGCTGATGGGTTAAGGACCTTCTACGGCTATGTCCAGTAACTGTCTGTCTCCTGGAATCTCCTCCATGCTCTTGAGACTGTGCTGGGAGACACAGCAAACCTTCTGGCAATGACACGTATTGATGTGCCATCCTGGAGGAGTTGAACTGCCTGTGCAACCTTTATAGGGTCCAAGTATTGCCTTGTGCTACCAGTAGTGAAAAAAACTAGTGAAACAGTCAGAAAAGATGAGTAGGGAAACAAATGTCAGACACCTCCACCTGAAAAACCATTCCTGTTTTGGAGGTTGTCTTATTGTTGCCCATCTAGTGCACCTGTTGTTAATTTCAATTAACATCAAAGCAGCTGAAACTGATTAACAACCCCCTCTGTATACACCCCTCCCCCTCTGCTACTTAACTGACTAGATCAATATCCCAGGAGTTCTGATTCAAAAGTGTTCCTTTAGAAAGGATGAGAGTGGGTTTACATCCACTTTAAACTACTGCCATAGTGCTGATCTATAAGGATATAGATGCCTCCTGCATGTATCCTTACCTGTCAAATGTTTCCCCTCGGTCTGTTATAAGAACCAAAAAACTGCAGATTCTGCGGGTGGATCTGTTGTCTGGAGCTCAGTGGGTGGAGTTGTGATGTCAGTAGACTCCCTGCCCACCTTTACACTCCCCTTGTCAACATGCATTTCGTCCTGTGTATTTCTTACACTGAATTCTGCTATGATCACTAACATCCAGTCAAAATCCAGAAAAGTAACCACATGACTTCGGAAAACGAGTGGGGGTGGGAATTAAAAAAGAATGCCCATCTCCAGGCTAGTGGATGAGATATGTAAAAAACCTGTCACTCACAGCAAGGGGGAGAAACGGACAAAGGTTTTCTCTTGTTTGTCCGTTTTTTTTTTTACTGAAAAAAGAAAAGAGGATTGCTCAGAGCTGGATTAACTCTTTGTGGCAAGACTGGGCACAGATGATAGGAAATCTTTTACTCTACACTGAGTCAGCAATAAAAAGAAATTTGCGTTAGGAGTCACGGATCGGATCATTTTCAGATCAGCAAAAAAAAAAAAAGACAAATCTTGTTACACCCACCAGAGTTTTAGATTTCACAGTTATTCTCAACACAAACTGTGCTTAAATACAGTGTTTGTAAATCCGACGGACTGTTTATTGCTAATGTGACAGAACACCTCTGATTTTTACGTTAAATTTGACATTTAAACAGTCCGTCGGATTTACAAATACTGGATTTAAGCGTATAAGCTGCGTTTTGTGATAAAAATAACTGAATCTAAAACTCTGTTGAGTGTAATAAAAGATGTCCACTTTCCCCCTAATCACTATCATTACTCCGGTGTCACCCCCCCTCCACTCTGGTGTCACCCCCTCTTCTGGTGTACAGACAGCCATGCTCCCCGGGTGATGGTGTCTCTCCTACCTGCAGGTGCAGAGCTCACAGATGCTGTCTGCAGTCATGAGGCGGGGAGGCGTGTCACAATGTGCACTGGGCTCTGGCAAGCACACAAGGGTGGAGCAAGATGGCTGCCGCTCCGGAGCTAGGCTGAAGCCGGGGACTTTCCTACGACCGAGGCTCCGTTAAATTTAGAATGCGTTCATAAAGCCCTCTGTGAATGCTTATTGGGCATTCTGTGGGAGCAAATTAATCAAGTTGATCTCATCTCTGCTAAAAGGAGGGTGTCCTTTTTTGCTCTTTATGGTATACAATCTTTTGCTAATTGGATCTTTTTTACAACATACTGTAGCTGTGAAGCAATCCCAAACAAGAAATGGGGCAAACGTTTCTTTATCTGCTCTTCTTGAGTGTTCTTGAGGATATTACAGGGAGTACTGTGTATAACTGATAGTGTAGTGTTTACTGGTATCCTGTTAGCAACAAATACTGAGTGATGAACCTTGGTGCAGACCTCTTACAATGCATGAAATCCACCTATTTTACTTTGCTACACTCAAGGTAGACTATTTATAAATATGATGTTTTGGCTCTTTTAACAGCAACTCACTTGCTAGGATAACTCTCTAGTTATTAAACTATGTTGACAGTTGTCTCGTGAGAATCCTATTGATTTTAGCGAGCTGCAAAGGAGGACTTCCAACAAGTAGGTGAATCTCTCAGTAGCACAGAGATTTAATTGCCAGTGTAACCCTAGCCTAGAGTACTGTACAGACGTGTTCAGATGCTCTCTCCTGTGTTATTAGATTAAAGCGGATCTCCACCCTAACGTGAAGATCCGCTGATCGGAACCCTCCCCCCTCGGGTGTCACATTTGACACCTTTCAGGGGGGAGGGGGGTGCAGATACCTGTCTAAAGACAGGTATCCGCACCCACTTCCGGCCCGCAGTCTCAGGCAAAAGATGGGTTTTTCGCGTTGTGTGCTGGGAACACTCGGCTCCCAGCACACAGCGGGAGCCAATCGGCGGGCGCAGCACGACTCGCGCATGCGCCGTGGGGAACCGGGCAGTGAAGCCGGAGCGCTTCACTTCCTGGTTCCCTCACCGTGGATGGAGGGGGGAGCAGCAGAGAGACGAGCGATCGCTCGTCCTCTGCTGCAGACGCCGCTGGACTCCAGGACAGGTAAGTGTCCTAATATTAAAAGTCAGCAGCTGCAGTATCTGTAGCTGCTGGCTTTTAATATACCTTTTTTAATGGGCCATCCGCTTTAAGTACATCTACTCCCTTTACAGTGCCTTGAAAAAGTATTCATACCCCTTGAAATTTTCCACATTTTGTCATGTTACAGCCAACAACGTAAATGTTTTTTATTGGGATTTTATGTGATAGACCAACACAAAGTGACACAAAATTGTGGAGTGGAAGGAAAATGTTTTTTTTTTTACAAATATCTGAATTTGTATGCATCCCCCTGAGTCAATACTTTGTAGAGGCCCCCCGAATCAATACTTTGTGGAGGTAGGTCTTAGATCCAAAAGCAAAGTAGAAGCAAAGTTCTGTGTATACATTGAATCAGGAGAAGACCGCTCCCAGTACTCGAGTGTGCTTTTTTTTGTGCCCGTTCGTCTGTTTTACCTAGCATGTCTTGCAACAAGATATACATTACTGTGAACAACATTTAGACAGGTGTGAAAAAATGCTTTCAGAAACAAAAGTGTTAATAGTTTATTTTGATCAATTAACAAAATGGAAAGTAAATGTACAGAAGAGAAATCCTAATCAAATTTATATTTGGGGTGACCCCCCCCCCCCCATCCCTCGTTGCCTTCAAAACAGCATCAATTCTTACATAGTTGTACATAGTTTGTGAAGGAACTCAGTAGGTAGGTTGTTCCAAACATCTTGGAGAACCAACCACAGGGCCAAACCGTCACTTCCAGGACTGTGTTCTCCTTTACACTAAAGATAGTTTTTAATGATATTGGTTGCATGTTTGGGGTAGTTCTGCTGCAGAATAAATGTGAGGCCAATCGCACTCCTCTCTGATGGTATGGCATGATGGATAAGTATCTGCCTGTATTTCTCAGCATTAACCACTTGACCACTGGGCACTTAAACCCCCTTCCTAACCAGACCAATTTTCATCTTTCGGTGCTCTCACAATTTGAATGACAATTACTCAGTCATACAACATTGTACCCATTTGAAATTTTTGTCCTTTTTTTCACACAAATAGAGCTTTCTTTTGGTGGTATTTGATCACCTCTGGGTTTTTTTTTTTTTTGCGCTATAAAAGAAAAACGACTGAAAATTCTGTAAAAAAAAAAATACTTGTTTCTGTCATATTAGCGGGTTATTTCTCACACACAGCATATGCATACCACAAATTACACCCCAAAACACATTCTGCTATTCCTCCCGAGTATGGCGATACCCCATGTGTGAGACTTTTACACAGCGTGGCCACATACAGAGGCCCAACATGCAGGGAACGCCATCAGGCGTTCTGGAACACCCAGACCAATTCTGACATTTCTCTCCTACATGTAAAAATCATCATTTATTTGCTAGAAAATTACATAGAACCCCAAAACATTGTATATGCTTTTTTAGCAAAGACCCTAGAGAATACAATGGCGGCCATTACAACTTTTTATCTCGCACAGTATTTTCGCAGACATTTATTGAACGCGTGTTTTTAAAAAAAATAACTGTTTTGTGCTTAAAACAAAACAAAACAGTAAAGTTAGCCCAATTTTTTTTCATAATGTGAAAGATGAAGTTACGCCGAGTAAATAGATACCCAACATGTCACACTTCAAAATTGCGCACACTCGTGGAATGGCGCCAAACTTCGCTACTTAAAAATCCCCATAGGCGGTATTGCAGAGTATTGGGGTATTGCAAAGTATCATGCAGGGTATTGGGGTATTGCAGAGTATCGCCCGGGGTATTGCCAAGTATTGGGGTATTGCCGAGTATTGGGGTATTGTTGGGTACTGGGGTATTGCTGGGTACTGGGGTATTGCTGGGTACTGGGGTATTGCTGGGTACTGGGGTATTGCAGGGTACTGGGGTATTGCAGAGCTGGGATGGATTGAGGGATGGCTGGATCTGTGACTGCATTTGTCACAGATCCAGCCACAGCGCTGCTGCTGACACCCCACTCCCCCCCCCTCTCTCCTCGCACACTGTACCGAACGTACAGAGAGGAGAGGGAGGAGAGGGAGGAACCGGCGTCATCAAATGACGCCGGTTTGTTTACAAGTGATCGCGCCGTCGACGGCGCGATCACGTGGTAAACGGCCGCTATCAGCGGCAATTTACCGTGATGCGCCGGGTCTTCTAGACCCGGCGAGCACGGACACTTCCGCGAGCGTGTCCCAGGGGACGCGCAATCGCGGAAGTGAAGGAGGACGTCCCAGGGACGTCGTGTCACAGTAGCTCGACCGCACTGTAGCAGTATTTTTGCTATAGCGCGGTCGGCAAGTGGTTAAGGACATCATTGGTCCTTACCAAATCTCCTGTTCCATTTGCAGAAATGCAGCTCTGAATTTGTAAGGAACCTCCCCATGCTTCTGTTGCCTACAGACACTTATTATTGTAACGCTCTCCAGCCCTTTGCGAGCAAAACTGCCTTTTGCTACAGCTAAATATTTCTGATTTTGACTTCTCAGTCCAGAGCACCTACCTCAGGATTACTAGTGTCAATGCTGAGAAATACAGGCAGATGGATATCCATGATGCCATAACCTCAGGGAGGCATGTGATTGACCCCAAATTTATTCTGCACCAGGACAACAACCCCAAACATGCAGCCAATGTCCTTGATGCCTAACTTCAATTTAAAGAACAAGGAGTCCTGGAAGTGATAGTTTGGCCCCCACAGAGCCCTGATTTGATGCAGCCTACATCCACAGAAGGTTGGTTCGCCAAGATCTTTGGAACAACCTACCTGCCAAGTTCCTTAAAAAATTAAGTGTAAGTGTGCCTAGAACAAAATTGATGCCGTGTTGAAGACAAAGGGTGGTTGCACCAAATATTGATTTGCTGTGGATTATTCTTCTGTTCATTTACTTTCCATTTTGTTTATCAGGCTGGGTTCACACCTATGCGAATTGAGTGCGGCTTAAACCGCATCTAATACGCAGAACATTTCTAAATACATTGTTTTCAATGAGGCTGGTTCACATATGTGCGATGCATTCGCACTGCGCATTGCAGAAAAAATGTGTGCGGATTTTATGTCTTGCAGTGCGGCTCAGGTGCGAATTCAGTCCCATTATCTTCTATGGGTACGCAGCTGATGTGTTCAGTTCTCTTCAGGAATTTCTGTCATTCAGCTCAATACACTTCTCCCCCACTCTCCTCTCACCCGGAACTTCTCCCAGGTCTCCAAATTCGCAGCTAAAAACAAAGCTAATCTGCTGAACACTTCCCTTATCTATCTGCAGAGATTACAGAGCTGAAATCCACACGCACTCGTGTGAACCCAGCCTTAATAAAAAAACTATTAATACTTATTTTTCTGAAAGCATTTTTTTCACACTTGCCTACGACTTTTGCACAATATTATATATTTAAACTTGTCATAGATTTCCCCTAAAATTCCCCTATCCTGCAGATGTACAGCAGGCTAGAGACTTGATAGAACAAGCATGAAATTGCTTTTTTGCTTATGCTATGGTAAGCAAATAAACATTGTGAATACCTGCCACTGACCAGCTCTCTGCCACTAAAAGATGTGAAAAGCTACTGGGGACTTTGTCTTGCAAAGGATAATGACAGTATTCTTCTTGTATTTTTTATTTAGCAGAGATGACAATAATAAAGAAAACTACCCTCACAGAGCTACAGAACTGGAGGAAAATGCTGCTTCTTCCCGAGATCTCCAGCATCACATGGACAAGAAGATGTTCGATGGCTCAACCAGACATGGAATTGGCATCTTGCAATCAAAGCAGCCCAAGTCAAGTCTCCGGACAGATAATGGGAAGATCCACGAAGGCAATCAGGTAAAAAAAAAATATTTTAGGTACCTATAGTCAATGACAATGTGCATTAGTGATCTGCCATAGTCCTCCACCCCCCCGTGATCTTCCTGTGCTGTGGAGTTAGTATCGGTCGCAGGACCTGACATCGGCACTCGGTTTGCCCTTTCCACCTTTTTACCTTCAATCATAGAAGCTGTACTATAGCTTTCTTGAATGAAGCGATCTATGCATGGTGCAGACCTGTTATTCATCCATCCGTCCTCCATCCATAGATCTCTTTTCATTGATCGAAGCTTCTGTGAATGGGAGGAGGGTGCAGAAAGGCAGGCATAGTCGGTACTCGTGACGAGTACCTATGAGAGGTCCCTCAACTTGTATTAGCACTGCAAGTGCTGTCCTTTGTGCTGATGTAAGATCATTTTCACTAAACTTGGACTCCAAAGTTCCTTTATCCAGTTTCCCCTTTTCACCTACCTTCAAATGCCAGATTTGGGGGAACAAGTAATAGTTTTATGAACCTAGTTAGATTTAGGGAAACTAGTCATGACATAGGAGATGAATATAGCCTCCTTTATGTGAGACTATAAGAAAAACAAAATGTAGAATAATTGCTAGACCAAATCTTGTTGGGTTTGTAAGTGTGACAGGAGCGTATGATATTTGGAAACTTAGAGCTGACATACATACATACATACGCTTTTTTTTTTCTGCTATTGAACTAGTATTTTGGGATTGATGATAAAATTCATCTTTTGAAAACTTTTCTAAAACATGCTCCAATTTCAATACTAAGGGTTGTGTTGCTTTCTCGAGTTTAAAGATCTCTCTCCTCCTATTTACAATAATGTTGTAGTTCACTTGACTAAACTCCAAATGTAAAAAACTTGCAGAAAATCCAGGAGCCAAAGTGCATTTAAAGTATAACCGAGAGCAAACTTTTTATTTATTGTAAATACAGTGTGTAAAATTTTTTGTAAAAATGTTATTGTTGTCTGTGTTCCTGTTAAAGTGGATGTAAACCCAAAATGTTTTTATTTAATTTTTGAAGTCACAATGTACAGTATAAGATTTCCTATCATCTGTGCCCAGTCTTGCCACACAGAGTTAATCCAGCTCTGAGCAATCCTCTTTTATTGTTCAGTAAAATAAAACGGACTTGCAGAGAAAAACCTTAGTCCGTTCCGCCCCCTTGCTGTGAGTGACAGGTTATTTACATATCTCATACACTAGATTCAGACAGACATTGTTTAATTCCCACTCCTTTTCTGAAGTCATGTGGTTACTTTTCTGGATTTTAACTGGATGTTAGTGATCATAGTAGAATTCAGTGTAAGAAATACATGAAAAAATGCATGTTGACAAGGGGAGTGTAGAGGTGGGCGGAGAGTCTACAGACCACAGATCCACCCACAGAATCTACAGTTTTTCAGGTCGCATAACAGACAGAGGAGAGACATTTGTCAGGTAAGGACACATGCAGGAGGCACGTATATCCTTATAGATCAGCACTATGGCAGTATAGTTTAGAAAGGATGATAGTGGGTTTACATCCACTTTAAGGAGATTTACCCTCTGTGTTTGTCCAGGAGATTATTATCACTGAAAATGAAAGAGAAAATCCCACATGAACTGGGATAGAGGGGAAATCTTCCACTAGTTCTGGTGACTACCAGGGATTCTCCTCATTTCCGAAGGACTTCCTCTCAATTTTTGTTTTGGATATGGGATAAAGTGCTGTGAAATCTCCCGAATATGACACAGATGGCAAACAAAATGGGCCCAAACTCTTCTTTAAATGACAAAGTGTTTAGCCTTCATTTCTACTTTAAGGGCTTCCTGCCCGTGTTTATTTGTCATTGTTGTATCAAACACAAGGCAAAGTAATTTCCCGAACATAGGTCTGTGTCAGCACAGTCCAGCACACAACAAAACATTTAGCTTCCTGGCTAATTATGAAACATTTTGGGTCAGCTTAGAACTGCTAGCTATTCTAGCACAATCTGCATGCAGTATCTCTCTAAAGGTCACTATGCACTAGAAAGCTGAATATCTAAAGGAGATCATACAAATCGGATTGTGATGTGTGTGGTGAGCTTTAGGCCTCATACACACAATAGGATAGCCAGAGGACAACGGTCTGATGGACCATTTTCATTGGTCAAAACCGATCGTGTGTGGGCCCCATAGGTTATTTAACATTCGGTTAAAAAAAAGGCAACTTGGAAGCATTGAACTTCATTTTTTTCAGCACGTCGTTGTATTTGACGTCACCGCGTTCTGGTGTGTAGGCACATCAGACCATCAGTCAGCTTCATCGGTTAACCGATGACAAGGGTCCATCAGACTGTTCTCATCGGATTGACTGATCGTGTGTACAAGGCTTAACACTACCACCTACTCATCCCATGGAAGACTTTAGTTTATATCCCAGGCAGGGGAAAGGGGATGATCAGTGCTTAACTTATGCATGCTGCTACACAGACTCACCATTGGCTTCTCTGCCTAGACTCCATAGTCTAGACTGCAGGTAAGCCCATTTCATGACTCTGTCTCGGTCCCATCACATTAGGTACAGTGGATATAAAAAACGTACACGCCCCTGTTAAAATGTCAAGTTTTATGTGATGTAAAAAAAATGAGACAAAGATGAATCATTTCAGAACTTTTTCCACCTTCAACCACTTCCATAACGGGCCAATTCTGGCACTCCTCTCCTACATGTAAAAATCATTAATTTTTTGCTAAAAAATTACTCAGAACTCCCAAACATTATATATGTTTTTTTTTAGCAGACACCCTAGGGAATAAAATAGCTGTCGTTTTTTTTACAGGTTACCACATGTGTGGTTTGCACGGCGTTTACATATGTGGGCGGGACTTGCATGTGTGTTCGCTTCTGAGCGCGAGCTACACTTTTTTTAAAAATATATATTTTTCGATCGCTTTTATCCTTTTACAACGAATGTAAACATCCCTTGTAATGGGAATCATTTGTGACATGTCCTTTATGGAGAGATGCAGGGTCAAGAAGACCCCACAACTCTCTTCCAGACTGAAAAGCATGAGATAAAAAAAAAATCACAATCTCATGCCCACAAGCCATGATCACAGCTTTGCTTACGACCACGGACCGACATAACGTTGCATCCGGGCCTCCGATGGTCATAGAGATGACTGGTGACCCTCTGGAACCTGAGAATTTAACAGGGGTGTGTATACTTTTTATACCCACGGTATATATTTTTAGATTGTATCTCTATAGCAAGGGCTCATACTTATTGTAAAACAATTTCTCCTGCCTAAAACAGGATCCAGCTGAAATAAGAGTTGATTTTTGTATGTAGGATTTTTGAGCTATTTTATTTTTATTTTTTTATTTTAAAGTGATTACCTCCTCTGTGCAGTTGGTTTTGCATAGAGCAGCCCAGTTCCTCCTCTTCTTGGGTCCCTCTTTGCTGCTCCTGGCCCCTTCCTTCTTTTGAGTGCTTGCTACAGGTTGTCACCCAAGCCGAGTTAGAGCTCCATGTATCCATTCAGACACAGAGCCCTTGACTTTGATTGACAGCCGTAGGAGCCAATAGCGGCGCTGTTCTGTTTGATGCTCTGGAAGGCCAGGTCAGCAAGTCCAGACTGCGATCTACCAGTCACCTGGACACTATCATGTAAAGAGTGCTTTTTACTGGTACCCTAAAAATGAGCGTGTAACCCTTGTAGTACTGGGGGAGCCATTTTTTTTTTAGGTCGCTGGAGTTTTGCTTTTAAAAGAATTTAATAAAATCTTGATATGGTAGTAAAGGCTAATTATTCTTTAAAACACTGCCTCCCTCCCCTCCCACCTATGCTTCATAGACTGTATAAAAAAAAATCTGGTCCAGTCATATGATCCACCAGCTGTGAATCGCCCTGTATAAGGGAACGCTTAACAATGGATGTTAAATCCTGGAACTGTGGTGTCACCCCCTGGCACTCCCCAGATAGCAAGCAATTGTGCTGCATGTTTGAAAATGACTTGCTAAGTTGTTGCTAGACTTGCCAGACTTCACAAGTTTGTTGCACAATTGTATCAAATCCACATTGCATGACTCCAGATCAACATGCTTTGCAAACATTCTGCAAGTCTGCTGCAAGGTCTGGTTCAGTGATGTTGCGTAATAGTCAACTAGAACTTGTGCTTCAAGTGCTCTGCAAGTGTACAACTTGCAAGTGAAAATGTGCAGCAATAATAAGACGTTCAATTCAACACTGCCACAAATTTGTGGCAAGTTGGCTTATCCTGGGCCATTGCTCCTCCATTGTTGGCGCTCTCTCCTCTCCCCTGCAGCAGCTGCTCTCTGACATAGAGAAGCCAGGGCTTCTGGATCATGTGACCTGGTAGGATTAAGAAAGGTATTTACACTGATCTTTTTTTATACATGCTAAGCAGCATACTGTAGGTAGGAGGGGGGAGGCCACATTTCTAGGTATAATTGTATTTAGCCCCGTCATCCACTTTAATATGCGATGTCACGTAACAGCACACACTTTCATTGTATAAGATTAGCATTCTAATGCCAATAAAACAATGTTTTTGTTTTGTTTACAATCCAATATATTATAAGCTTACTATCATGCTGTGAGTGCTGCTAGTCATCTTTATACAATTTTCTGGATTCCCTGCATGCTTTTCTGCTTCTCTTCTGCTCATTCCTTTGGTTTACTTTACATTTCTATGGACTGCATATCCCATAGTAACTTGCTGCCTGCAAGCAGATGTGTGTTGTTTTTCTTGTACTGACTGTGCCTCCTGAAACTGCTCCTCTTCAGCACCCCCTGTAGGTGAGACAGCCGACTCTGTGACAGGTGTAACACAAGGAGAGCATAATAATAATGCATAGTGAATACATTACTGTCACTGAATTCCAGACAGTAAATGTGTTGGATGCCTAAAAAAAAAAGTAGTTCTTTACCGCTTAACCACTTAAGACCCGGACCAATACGCTGGTAAATGACCCAAGGTGTTTTTGCGATTCGGCACTGCGTCGCTTTAACAGACAATTGCGCGGTCGTGCGACGTGGCTCCCAAACAAAATTTGCGTCCTTTTCTTCCCACAAATAGAGCTTTCTTTTGGTGGTATTTGATCACCTCTGCGATTTTTATTTTTTGCGCTATATACAAAAATAGAGCGACATTTTTGAAAAAAAAACACTATTTTTTACTTTTTGTTAAAAAAAAATCAAATAAACTAAATTTTAGTCAAACATTTAGGCCAAAATTTATTTAGCCACATGTCTTTAGTAAAAAAAAAAAAATCGCAATAAAAAAAAATAGCTACCTAGCGGGAACAGCGACACTAATACAGCGATCAGAAAAATGATCGCTTAGTGACGCTGGCAATAGGGAGTGAAAGGGTTAACTAGGGCGGTGATCAGGGGGTTAAAACTTTATTAGGGGGGGTGGGGGGGCTATTCTGAACCTAACACTAACTGTTTTTTACAGTGCCTGTCACACTGACACTAAATGCAGTGATTAAATCACTGCATTCAGTAACACTGTGACAGGGGGGTGGGGGGGGCGATCACAAGGGGTTAATATGCCTATGTGAGTGTGTGTCAGTGTTGTGTTGGTGCACACTTACTTGGCATGTCTTCTCTCATCAGCAGCGCTGGGAAACAGCGCTGCGATGAGAGAATACATCATTTCCTCCTTCCTGTGTAAACACAGGAGGAGGAAGTGACAGGCTGGGAGCGCGCTCCCATTGGCTGGGAGCGATCGCGGGGGGGGCGGAAAACACGGACATCCGCCCGCAGATCCCGGATCGCTCCCAGAGGTAGGGAGACCCCCGCACGCCGCGGAGGGGGTCCCGATGGGACCCCCGAACCGCACTCAGGCGGGGACGTAAATTTACGCCCTTGTGCCTGTACGAGCCATGTTGTGGCCGTATATGTGCGTGCGGGGGTCTTTAAGTGGTTAAGGACCCCTTCACGCCGATATACGTTGGCAGAAAGGCATGGCTGGGCACAGGCACGTACCGTTGCCCTGCTATCGGGTCACAGAGCTGAAGAACGGGGAGAGGTAAGTGTAAACATTTCCCTACTCTTCCTAGTGTTACTGCCACTGATCGTCTGTTCCCTGTCATAGGGAACGACTATCAGTGACGTCACATGCAAAACCACACCCCCAGACTCTAGTAAACACTCCCTAGGAAACACTTAACCCCTTAGCGCCCCTACAGGTTAACCCCTTCACTACCAGTGTCATTTTCACAGTAATCGGTGCATTTTTATAGCACTTTTCGCTGTGAAAATGACAATGGTCCAAAAAAATTTGTCAAATGTGTCCGATGTGTATGCCATAATGTCGTAGTCACTAAAAAAAATCACTGGTCGCGGCAATTAGTAGTAAAAAAAAATATTATTAATAATAATGGCATATAACTGTCCCCTATTTTGTAAATGCTCTAACTTTTGCGCAAACCAATCAAACGCTTAGTGCTATTTTTTTTACCAAAAATATTAAAGAGGAGTTCCACCCAAATTTGGAACTTCTGCTTGTTCCACTCCTCACCCCCTTACATGCCACATTTGGCATGTCATTTTTTTGGGGGGGGAGTGGGGGCTTCAGGAGGAGTGGGACTTCCTGTCCCACTTCCTGCTTCCGCCGAGGGGCTGGTAAGGCGAGAGGCGTAATCGCCTTATTTCAGCCCCTCCCTATAGGCGCTGGCCTAGGACACTGACGGGTCCTAGGCAATCGCCTGTTCAATCAGCGGCGAGCCGCGCGGCTCACGCATGCGCAGTGGGTGCCCGGCCGTGAAGCCGAAGGCTGTCACGGCTGGGTGCCCACAGTCGGGATGGAGACGCCGGCTGGGGAGGGTGGGAGAGGAGCGGAGCCCCGATCGGCGCGTCGCTGGAACGCAGGAGCAGGTAAGTGAGCGTTTAATAAAAGCCAGCAGCTACACTTTTTGTAGCTGCTGACTTTTAATAAACACATTTTTTGGCTGGAACACCCCTTTAAGAACAATACGTATCAGCCTAAACTGAGGAAAACAAAACATTTTATATTTTTTTTGGGGATATTTATTATAGCAAAAAAGTAAAAAATATTTTTTTTTCAAAATTGTCGCTCTATATTTTTGTTTATAGCGCAAAAAATTAAAACTGCAGAGGTGATCAAATACCACGTCGCATGACCGTGCAATTGTCAGTTAAAGCGACGCAGTGCTGAATCACAAAAAGGGGCCTGGTCCTTTAGCTGCATATTGGTCCGGGGCTTAAGTGGTTAACTGCAGCATTGGAGTGTTAGGTCAACTACCATACCAGGTAGGATTCTACTGTGTGGCAGAGCTTTGTAAATCTTAGAACTGGACAAACAAATACAAATCACTTGGCAGGTAAATCAGCTTGCTTATATGTATTATATCTGTGTATTTAAGGGTTTGCCTGGCGTTCATATTTAAATGGGAACCCTTCTGTAAAACCTAAATCCCTTTTATTTATTCTCCTTTTATATTGAATGATTAAAAAGGGTCATTCTGCATTCAGCAGCTGCACATTTCAGGAGGATATAAATAGGATGTGGAAGTGCTATCACAGCTGTGGCCTATTTCATTTTCTAAAATGCAGACAACTTCCGGTGTGACTCACCAAAAAATAAAAAAAGGTATTTTATAACGAGGATGCAAATAAACAAGGATAAATGATCGACAATTTTGCCTGATTTTTGTCTTTTAGAAAGCACAGTTCCCGCTGTTCATTCACTAGTACATTATCCTTGCTGTGCTTATCTCCTTGCTGAATGAGTGCTTTGTCATAGACATTTGTGACTTGTATACCGCAAAACAGAGAACTACTTGTGTGTGCCCTTTGTCTGTCTTCATTTCCTAAGCTTGAGTTTTAAAGCATACCCGTCAGCCAGACCTGTTCAATCATCTTTAGAAATCAAATGACATGAATGTAAAAATAATAAAATAAAAATCTTGACATACTTGTTAAAGCATTGTTATGTATTTATGAAGGCTTGTTATTAGGGCTGTTACTGATCAAAATTTTTGTGTTCGATTAATCGTTTTTTATTTTAATCGATTAATCGACTAATTTCGATTAATTATAACGCACATACAGATCCAACTACTTTTAGTTGATCTCCTTGCAGGCTGATTTCCAGTGCAGCTGCCAACAGCAGGATACAAAATCACACAAAGGCAGCGCTTGATAGGAATAGCATTAAAACTTTTATAGTCTTCAAGTAGGTAACAAAATAAATATTGCACTGGAGATAAAATCGATGTAGCTACATAAACTGTAAAAATGGTGCGAGTAATACCAAATGGTACCAAAAGCAGTCATAAAAATATGTATCCAAGTATGATACTGGTATAAAAATGTGTACAACGATACCACTGCTGAATCCAGATGAGGTTACCATCAGTCCGTCGGCATGTAGCTGTCCCATGAAGGGAACTATCACAACTCCCAGTGGATGGTTGTAAAATCCCAGGTTAATAAAAGGAAGTGATAGAGGGAAGTGTAACAGCTACTATGTGGCAGATAGTAAGGTCTCCCACCATGCAGATATGAAGGCACAGCTAAGGAGCCCTTCAGATGGATACGGCAAGCTCTGCCGGTTGTCCGTGACGTTACTGGATCTCCGACGGAACTCCCTGAAGGCCCAGAAGCCGGCGGAGAGGTGAGTACCAATCAAAATAATTTTAATCGATCAAAAATATTAAAGATTAATCGATTAATTAAAAGTTAATTTGCACAGCCCTACTTGTTATGTATTTAAGATGTATTTTACTATGCCCTTTAAAATGGCTATAGATAGACAAATATGTCAGTGAGGGTGATGAGTTAGAGATCAACATGTCCTTAACCACTTAAGACCCGGACCAAAATGCAGGCAAAGGACCTTGCCCCTTTTTGCGATTCGGCACTGCGTCGCTTTAACTGACAATTGCGCGGTCGTGCGACGTGGCTCCCAAACAAAATTGGCGTCCTTTTTTCCCCACAAATAGAGCTTTCTTTTGGTGGTATTTGATCACCTCTACGGTTTTTATTTTTTGCGCTATAAACAAAAATAGAGCGACAATTTTAAAAAAAAATCAATATTTTTTACTTTTTGCTATAATAAAAATCCCCCAAAAATATATAAAAAACATTTTTTTTCCTCAGTTTAGGCCGATACGTATTCTTCTACCTATTTTTGGTAAAAAAAATCACAATAAGCGTTTATCGGTTGGTTTTCGCAAAATTTATAGCGTTTACAAAATAAGGAATAGTTTTATTGCATTTTTATTATTATTTTTTTTTTTTACTACTAATAGCGGCGATCAGCGATTTTTTTCGTGACTGCGACATTATGGCGGACACTTCGGACAATTTTGACACATTTTTGGGACAATTGTCATTTTCACAGAAAAAAATGCATTTAAATTTGCATTGTTTACTGTGGAAATGACAGTTGCAGTTTGGGAGTTAACCACAGGTGGCGCTGTAGGGGATGTGTGCCTATGTGTGTTGTTTACTACTGTAGGGGGGTGTGGCTGTAGGTGTGACGTCATCGATCGCGTCCCCCTATCACAGGGATGACGCGATCGATGCTGCAGCCACAGAGAAGCACGGGGAAGCCGTGTGTACACACGGCTCTCCCCGTTCTTCCGATCCAGGGACGGATCGCCGCACTGCAGCGGCGATCGGGTCCGCGAATCCCGCGGTCCCGGTCCTGGAGCTTCGGACCGGGTCGCGGGAGCGCGCCCGCGGGCGCGCGCGCCCGCGACCCACGGCTGGGTACTAAAATCAACGTATATATACGTTGATGTGCCCAGCCGTGCCATTCTGCCGACGTAAATGTGCAGTAGGCGGTCCTTAAGTGGTTAAAGTGGAGCTCCACCCTCTTTTTCAACTTTATAGCATTTGTTTTCATACTGCCCCCTTAAATTGAATTGGCATGTCTTTTTTATTTATTTGAAAAACTCACTGTGCTGTGCAGATGAGTTTATTTTCCTCCGCCGCGGCCGCAGCGGCATCGCCCCGTCAATCAGTGCTGCTTTGCCTCCTGGGAGATGTTTGTCATCAACCCCAGGAGGCCCTGGCCGCGTAGCATCGCGTGATTCCCCCCCCTCCCGCGAATGAAAAAAAAACACCGGCGCCGCGGGTTAAACATTGTGCAGTGACAGTGACTGACACAGACAGACTACAGTCCCCGAGCGGAGCAGGTAGTGGCTTGGCGGGGGTGGGGGAGAGTGCAAGCTGCTCCCCTGTCAGTCGGCACATCTGGAACCGGCGCGGCGCAATGATCCCCTTCTCTCATGTCACGTCTCTGATAAGTGTAGGGCAGCGGCCGTCGGCCGAGCAGAGAAGCCGCCTCCCCCTTCTCCTACATGCACAGCACTGTATAGACATAAAGGAGAAAGGGGGGAGGCGGCTTCTCTGCTCGGCTGACGGCCGCTGCCCTACACTTATCAGAGACGTGACATGAGAGAAGGGGATCATTGCGCCGCGCCGGTCCAAGATGTGCCGACTGACAGGGGAGCAGCTTGCACTCTCCCCCACCCCCGCCAAGCCACTAATTCCCCCCACCCCCGCCAAGCCACTACCTCGCGCTCTCTGACTGTCAGCCAGATACATTGTGGGTCTAAATGGGGGGGTCTGTATTGTAGCAAGGGGGGGGGGGTTGTATTGTAAGAAGGGGGGGGTTTCACTGTAGCGGGGGTCTGTATTGTAGTAAGGGGGGTCTGTATTGTAGGAAGGGAGGTCTTCACTGTAGCGGGGGTCTGTATTGTAGGAAGGGGGTCTGTATTGTAAGAAGGGGGTCTTCACTGTAGTGGGGGTCTGTACTGTAGGAAGGGGGGGGTCTGTACTGTAGGAAGGGGGGTCTTTACTGTAGCGGGGGTCTGTATTGTAGGAAGGGGGGTCTGTATTGTAGGAAGGGGGGTCTTTACTGTAGTGGGGGTCTGTATTGTAGGAAGGGGGGTCTGTATTGTAGGAAGGGGGGTCTGTATTGTAGGAAGGGGGGTCTTTACTGTAGCGGGGGTCTGAATTGTAGGAAGGGGGGTCTTCACTGTAGTGGGGGTCTGTATTGTAGAAGAAGGGGGTCTGTATTGTAGGAAGGGGGGTCTGTATTGTAGGAAGGGGGGTCTTTACTGTAGCGGGGGTCTGAATTGTAGGAAGGGGGGTCTTCACTGTAGTGGAGGTCTGTATTGTAGGAAGGGGGGTCTGTATTGTAAGGGGGGGTCTTCACTGTAGAGGGGGTCTGTATTGTAACGGGGTCTTCACTGCAGGTGGGCCTGCACTGTAGGGAGGGGGTCTGCACTGTAGAGGGGTCTGAGTAACAATTAGGGGGCCCAGAACTGTTAAGGGGGGTGCCTGTGTAACATACAGGCGTCTAGAGGTGCAGGGTCTGTGTAATGTAAAGGGGTCTGTGTAATGTGCCTGTGTAGGGGTCCAGAGATGGTGGGGTGCTGTGTAATGTAAAGGGGTCTGTGTAATGTAAAGGGATCCAGAGGTGCAGAGTGCTGTGTAATGTAAAAGGGTCCAAAAAAACAAGGGCTGTGTAATGTAAAGGGGTCCAAAGGTGCAGGGTGCTGTGTAATGTAAAGGGGTCCAAAGGTGCAGGGTGCTGTGTAATGTAAAGGGGTCCATAGGTGCAGGGTGCTGTGTAATGTAAAGAAGTCCAGAGGTACAAGAGCTGTGTAATGTAAAGGGGTCCAAAGGTGCAGGGACACTTTTGACACATTTTTGGGACCATTTGCATTTTTATAGCGATCAATGCTATAAAAATGCATTGGATTACTATAAAAATGCCATTGGCAGTGAAGGGGTTAACACTAGGGGGCAGGGAAGGGGTTAAGTGTGTTCCTATTTGTGTTCTTACTGTGTGGGGGGGGGTGGACTCACTAGGGGGAATCACTGATCTTCTGTTCATACATTGTGTGAACGGAAGATTAGCATTTCCCCCGCTGACAGGAACGAGAGCTGTGTGTTTACACGCACAGCTCTCGTTCCCCGCTCTGTAACGAACGAGCGCGCGCGTGCCCGGCGGCGATCGCGCCCGCCGGGCACGCACGCGGGACTCGGGGGCGAACGGGGGGCGCGCGCGTGGGCCGCCGGCGGCGCGCACGTGCCCCCTAGTGGCCCGCGAAAGTCCCGACGTAGCATGACGGGCTCTCGCGCAGGAGAGCCGACCTGCCGCCATATAACTGCGGCGGCTGGTCGGCTAGAGGTTAAATGGGCAGACCTCAAGAACTCACTATGGTCTTCACTTGGAATGGCTAAAGCCATGATTGGTTTACAAGTAGGCTTCATGCACTTTGTTCAGCTTGTTGACTATGGATGAGATTCAGGACCGTGTCAGATGTGGGTTCAAGGCGAACAATGTCTGCTCATGGACCCTCCAGACTGGTGTGGCTATTTGCCCACCCATATTTCCGGCAGGCAAGGATGAAGCCATTGACCGAATGGTAAGGTGACCAGACACCCCCGATTTCTGGGGACAGTCCCCAGATTGAGGACACTGTCCCCTGGACCAAGTCTGTCTCCGGTTTTGTCCCCAGATTGGATTTGAACAGGGGCTGGGGGAAATTCAAAGAGTCAGTGCAGAATTTTTCCATTATCTGCGCCCTTTTCTGATGATCATGTGCTGGAGGGAATGTTTCTTCAGTTTTGGGTGCATGCCTATTCAGCTCTGCTCACATGTTGTTCTGCCTTGGCTCAAGTCCCGTCCAGCCGCATGCGTATCTTCTTTCCTTGCCTTCCATTGGCGTCCGCTCATAGGGTTAAGGGGGGGGGGGGCAAGTGACCCCCCCCTGAAATCGGCAAGGGTCTGTCATGCTCACATCTGTGGCTGTGCTGACTCTCTCTCTGTGTTTGTGCAGTGGGCTCCACAGCTGTTGCAAGATCAGTGTCACAGAGCTTACGGAGCTCTTTACTGCCACCTCTGGCCGCTTCTTGTATGTGCACCCTCGTGTTTGCTTTGATGCCTGTAATGTATTTTCAAATGGACATGTGGAAACAGGACTTGGGAGAAGGAAAACCACCGTGACCTTACAAGTGGGGGCTGTGAGTACAAGTGAAGGGAGGAGGCTGTTTGTGTACAGGGGGGGGGGGGCGCTGACATATATACAGATGAGGGGGGCAGCTGAGTGCATACAGGAATGATCAGTGAAGGGGGGGGTGCCAGATATAGGAAAGATCATATCATCTGTCCTGTCCTGTATACAGCTATATACACCCATCTTCCTTCCTGTATTCCTCCATCATCACTGATCATCTGTCCTGTATATAGAGCTGTATATACCCACCTTCCTTCCTCTATATACCAATACCATCCACCCCTTCTATATACATATACTGTACACCCACTGTATTGTACATTTGATCGGCACATGCCTGCTCTTTATGGGATAATGTCTAAGCCCCTTCCCTCCCCTTCATGACATTGTCAAAGAAGCTGAGCATAGGTGACCGTAAAATTATGCCCCCCCCTGGAAAAAGTTCAGCGGACGCCCATGTTGCCTTCCCGGAGAATGAGACTTGGCATGCTGTGAGGCAGGCGGTGACGGGCAGAGACACGCATATTGCCACCATTAATAGTAAAAAATATGTCCCCGGTTTTTATTTAAAAAATCTGGTCACCTTACCAAACGGGCATGGATCCCGGTGATGTCATTGACCAAACTTGGTCATTGGGGTCACCTAGAATCCCCCTCATTGTGTTTACTTCATTATGACATTGAGAGTTTGAAATTTAGGGAAGGGGGTGCAACATGTCAAGTCATGTCAGGCTTTTATTGCTGGGTGCCGTGATGGACGAAGAATTTACATTAGGGTCATTAGTTGCATTACAATAAAATACAAATATTAAAAGGACCTTTTCATGGGATCCATGGATACGATATCTATCAGTACCTTAACCACTTCAGCCCTGGACCATTTTGCTGGCCAGAGACCAGAGCATTTTTTGCGATTCAGCACTGCGTCGCTTTAACTGACAATTACGCAGTCGTGTGACGTGGCTCCCAAAACAAATTGACGTCCTTTTTTTACCACAAATAGAGCTTTCTTTTGGTGGTATTTGATCACATCTGTGGTTTTCATTTTTTTGCACTATAAACAAAAATAGAGTGACAATTTAAAAAAAAAAAAAATAATATTTTTTTTTAACTTGTTGCTATAATATCCCCAAAAAATCGATAAAAATAAAAATGTTCTACAGTTTAGTCCGATACGTATTCTTCTACATATCTTTGAAAACAAAATCTCAATAAGTGTATATTGATTAGTTTGGCAAAAGTTATAGCATCTACAAAATAGGGGATAGTTTTTTCTTTTTTTACATTTTTATTATTATTTTTTACTAGTAATGGCGGTGATTTTTTTTTTTTTTTTATCGTGACTGCGACTTTATGGTGGACACTTTTTTCCCAAAAATGCTATAAATATGCACTGATTACTGTGAAAACGACACTGGCAGTGAAGGGTTAACCACTAGGTGGGTTAAGTGTGACCTAGGGAGTAATTCGAACTGGGGGCGTGGCTGCGAGTGACACATTATTGATCGCTGTTCCCGATGAGAGGGAACGGATGATCAGTGAGCGTGTCACTATGCAGAATGGGGAGATGCATGTTTACACTTCCCTCTCCCCGTTCTGCAACTCTGTGACCTGATCACGGGACACCGGCGGACATCGAGTCGGCAGAGGAGCGCATGCCCCTGTATGTTGGGAATTTCAGTGGACGGATCAAAGTGACGGATAATGAGTCCTTGTCTTTCTTTCTTTCTTTCTTTCTTTCTTTCTTTCTTTCTTTCTTTCTTTCTTTCTTTCTTTCTTTCTTTCGTTCTATTTAAGGAAACCCATGTGGTCTTATATTTGATTGTATTCTTGGGCATGCAAACAGTGGTTCCCTTCTACCTCATTCCTACCCCTGTCGTTTCCCCACTATGAAACAGATTTTTCATGTGTTGCCTACCATATATTTGCTAATTGAGTTTGCTATGCAGCTGACCCCTAGTGCAGGGATATGCAATTAGCGGACCTCCAGCTGTTGCAAAACTACAAGTCCCATCATGCCTCTGCCTCTTAGTGTCATGCTTGTGGCGTTCAGAGTCTTGCTATGCCTCATAGGACTTGTAGTTCTGCAACAGCTGGCGGTCCGCTAATTGCATATCCCCACCCTAGTGGATCGAGAGTGTGGTTTTTAACCACTTCCCGACCGTGCTATAGCCAAGTGACAGCTACAGTGTGGTCGTCCAGTCTTGGGAGGGCATCCTATATCCTTTGACCACAGCTGGGGCATAGGGCCTATTACAGTTGCCCTTTACCATATTATCAGCTATGTCCAATCACAGCTGATCACAATGTAAACACAAACGATTATCAGCATTCCTTTCCTCATGCTTCCCTGCAATGTAAAGGCATAATGTGCTAGTGACACTTACCTGCAAACGAAGCCTGTGACGTCCCCGCTGCAGGCTGCATTCATCTTTGCCTGTCTTCCTTCCGGGGCCGAGGACTCCGGCTGTGTGACTGTCCAGAGTCCCATGACGTCACTCTCGCGCACATGTGCGAGAGCTGCCGGCCACGGCACGGACTTTTGAAGAATTGGCATGGGTGGCCTTCCATTTAGAGCGCATGAGCCAATGATCTGATTGGCACAGTAAATATCTCCTAAACGGTGCATGTTTAGAAGATATTTAGAGCAGTGTTTTTCAACTCCAGTCCTCAAGGCACACCAACAGGTCATGTTTTCAGGCTTTCCATTATTTTTTTGTTTCACTGCCTTAGTAATCACCACAGCCATTTCATCTGAGGGAAATCCTTTTTTTTTAGCTAAATAGCTTAATTTACCTTACTGCAGTCCTGGTTTAATGTCCTCATTGTTCGTTTTTGCTCTGACTTTGCTGTAATTCTCCTCTGTTCTGGGCACTTCCTGGTTGTCTGTTTCCTGATGACCACAGTACTGGGAGCTTCTAGTTTCGTTTTCCAAACCATCACTGCTCTATGGTTCTGTATAGCACAGATACAGGATAACATGCAAAAACGAAACTAGATGCTAAAATGAAACTAAAAAACTGCAGGCACATTATATGATTGATTTGTATCTATTTTTAATCGTTTTTAAAAGGAATCAGTTAACTATTATGTCTCTATACCCTGTAAACAGTCATTTCAGAAAGAAAATGTTTTTCCTTTACAACTCCTTTAATGTTATATTGGTCACTTGGTTGCCTGTAAAACCCATTTTTTTTATTATCTCATATTGTATGCAGATTTGTTTCATGTGTGGTTTAAACAGATGCACATAATTTGAAAGTTGAATTTGTATATGAAAATTACGGTAGGTTAAAAGGCAAATGTTGTTATAATAACAATACTTCTATTTTGGTGTAGTGTCCAGGATGAATAATGTATGTATGCTATTTGGTTGAAGGTTGTCCTCGCCATTGAGATATATATATATATATATATATATATATTATATATTATATTATACACGTTTCCTTGATACTGTAACCTGAAGAAAAATACCTTTTGTTTGAAGCCTAGGCACTGCTATTCTGGAATTCTCAGTCTGTATCGGAGGCAGAGTTCTAGGGCAATGATTACTGAATAGTTTGTTTCACTTTAGTCCAGGAGTCGGGTGATAGCTCCTACAGTGCCTTGCGAAAGTATTCGGCCCCCTTGAACTTTGCGACCTTTTGCCACATTTTAGGCTTCAAACATAAAGAGATAAAACTGTAATTTTTTGTGAAGAATCAACAACAAGTGGGACACAATCATGAAGTGGAACGAAATTTATTGGATATTTCAAACTTTTTTAACAAATAAAAAACTGAAAAATTGGGCTTGCAAAATTATTCAGCCGCTTTACTTTCAGTGCAGCAAACTCTCTCCAGAAGTTCAGTGAGGATCTCTGAATGATCCAATGTTGACCTAAATGATTAATGATGATAAATAGAATCCACCTGTGTGTAATCAAGTATCCATATAAATGCACCTGCACTGTGATAGCCTCAGAGGTCCGTTAAAGTTAAAGCGCAGAGAGCATCATAAAGAACAAGGAACACACCAGGCAGGTCCGAGATACTGTTGTGGAGAAGTTTAAAGCCGGATTTGGATATAAAAAGATTTCCCAAGCTTTAAACATCCCAAGGAGCACTGTGCAAGCGATAATATTGAAATGGAAGGAGTATCAGACCACTGCAAATCTACGAAGACCTGGGCGTCCCTCTAAACTTTCAGCTAATACAAGGAGAAAACTGATCAGAGATGCAGCCAAGAGACCCATGATCACTCTGGATGAACTGCAGAGATCTACAGCTGAGGTGGGAGACTCTGTCCATAGGACAACAATCCGTCGTATACTGCACAAATCTGGCCTTTATGGAAAATGGCAAGAAGAAAGCCATTTCTTAAAGATATCCATAAAAAGGGTAGTTTAAAGTTTTCCACAAGCCACCTGGGAGACACACCAAACATGTGGAAGAGGGTGCTTTGGTCAGATGAAACCAAAATCGAACTTTTTGGCAACAATGCAAAACGTCATGTTTGGCGTAAAAGCAACACAGCTCATCACCCTGAACACGCCATCTCCACTGTCAAACATGGTGTTGGCAGCATCATGGTTTGGGCCTGCTTTTCTTCAGCAGGGACAGGGAAGATGGTTAAAATTGATGGGAAGATGGATGGAGCCAAATACAGGACCATTCTGGAAGAAAACCTGATGGAGTCTGCAAAAGACCTGAGACTGGGATGGAGATTTGTCTTCCAACAAGACAATGATCCAAAACATAAAGCAAAATCTACAATGGAATGGTTCACAAATAAACATATCCAGGTGTTAGAATGGCCAAGTCAAAGTCCAGACCTGAATCCAATCGAGAATCTGTGGAAAGAACTGAAAACTGCTGTTCACAAACGCTCTCCATCCAACCTCACTGAGCTCGAGCTGTTTTGCAAGGAGGAATGGGCAAAAATTTCAGTCTCTCGATGTGCAAAACTGATAGAGACATACCCCAAGCGACTTACAGCTGTAATCGCAGCAAAAGTTGGCTATACAAAGTATTAACTTAAGGGGGCTGAATAATTTTGCACGCCCAATTTTTCAGTTTATTTGTTAAAAAAGCTTGAAATATCCAATAAATTTCGTTCCACTTCATGATTGTGTCCCACTTGTTGATTCTTCACCAAAAATTACAGTTTTATATATTTATGTTTGAAGCCTGAAATGTGGCAAAAGGTCGCAAAGTTCAAGGGGGCCAAATACTTTCGCAAGGCACTGTATCTCAGGCTTTGTGACTTGTATGTTCCGGTTGGTTTTGGGATGCTAAACCAGCTCTACTCCCATGTATTTGAATACATTTTCATCATCTTTGCATAGCATTTCAGTAGGCCTGGACCTAAGCAGAGCTTGATTGGGCACTGTGCGACTCTACCCCTTGCTGCAGCACGTGGCTTCCTATTGGCGAGTAATAGGTGGTATCATGGACCAATAGTAAGTCGCAAGTGTCACTAAAGGGCTATCCAGTCTGGCTGACTCTTGCATCAATATTACTGATCTGCAACAAGGCTGCTGATCTGTATATGTCCTATATATCTGGCAGAAGGTCACTGTAATGTACTTGATATTAATAGAATCAGACAAAAACGTGAGCTATGCACATAAATATAGTGATAAAGGAAAAAAGTTGCGCTAAAACAATCAGCAATACAAATATGACATGATATAAATATCAGTTGTGATTGATAGTGATCAATCATAGTCCAAATATTGCAAAACAAGAGTGAGTGTGAATTTTTGATGAAAAAAAACACCAACAAAGGGATGTGCACCTCCACCACATTGTGCTCTTACCAGGAGGCAAGCTTAAATAAGCCTGCAATTAATACATCCAAATAGGGTCTTAATCCAGAAGCAGTGAAAACAATAGCTCTCTAAGTTTGAATGAATGGGCATAAACCATAGGCAGGCAACCAGAAGACGAAAAGGAAAAAGTTTAAAAGCATCAAATAGTATGCCGGCCTGCTTGAAATCACCCATCCACTAGGAAAACAATGCGATGACGTCAGCACGTCAACCTCAAAGCGAGGCATATATCCTACTATAAGGCTGCATTCACACCTGAGCATAGCGCTTTGCCGCGATTTTGCGGTGTTTTTTACGGCGTCTTGCCGCGATTTGTCGCAGCCTTTTTTACCGCGATTTTGGACAGGTCTAGGGTCACCAATGTAAAAACAGAAAAAGGCCCAAATACGCTCAATTCGAGAGACAAAAAAGGGTCCAGAACTTTTTTGAGCTTCAGGTGTTCGGCTTCGGGCGTTTTGGAGTGGAGATGTGAACCATCTCCATTGAGAATAATGTTTTTTTTCCCTCTAGCGTTTTGGAGCTTCAGGCGACAAAACGCTCAGGTGTGAATGCAGCCTAATCACTTGCGGGCCACGCACCCGCCGGCCATGCACAGCGGTCGTGAGCACCTGCTACGGGTCTTAAAGGGGACAACATACCCATACAGGGTTTCGTGGAAACATGCCACTTTTCTGAGGTATATCGGTGCAAAACGGTCGGCAAGTGGTTAAAATTATGGCACTCCAAGGCATCCCCATTTCAATATGTAAAAAACTAAACTACTGTAATAGTTTTACGTAACGCAGCATTTTTCACACATACAATATAGGACACCCAACTTCAGAGGTGATTTATTCTTCCAAATTAAATATGCCTTTGTACACTGGTACTTACTAGTATTTCAATCTTTATCTGCCTCAAATGTAACCTCAGTGCTGATGGAGAGGGGAAAGGGAGGAACAAACAAGGATGCTGTGCAAGAACCTGACATCCTCCTTATCAATCAATGATGTCATTGTGGCAGCAGGAAGGTTTAATGATTCAAGCCCTGTACACATGGCCGGGAATCCCGCCAGGAAAAAACCTTGGTTTTCCTGACGGGATTCCTGGCAAGCTTTTCTTGCAAAGTTGTGCACATACAGACGGCCATTCAAAAGAACTGCCGTTCTTTTGAATGGCAAGAACGTGGTGACGTCATAGTATACGACGAGCCGGCGCTCATCACATTCGATGCCGTCGCCGCCATTTTGCTAAGCCCCACACTATGCCTTGTATGCTACCACGAATGCGTCGAAGGCTTATCGAGCATGCGCAGGTTTACCTTCGGACAGGTAAGCATACAGACGACCGGTTTTCTCAGCACTCTGCCGAGAAACCCGACGAGAAAATAGAGAGCAGGGTTCTCTATTTTCCCTTCGGGATTCCCAGCTGTTTTCCTGATGGGGAAAACTGCTAGGGAGCATACACACGGCCGGGATTCACGGCAAAATGCTCTCCTCAGTTTTCCTGCCGGGAAAACCGGCCATGTGTACAAGGCTTCACAATGAAACCCTGTGACTTTGTGTAACTAAAAGGCAGGCTTGATTCAGCTGCTGGCTTGTATACAATTTTTGGGCACTTTATATTTATATATTATACACAATTTTGGGCGATTGTTAGGCATTTTACCAAGGCACCCTGGTTGAAAAAAGGCTGGCTTAAAGTGGATGTAAACCCACCCTTATCCTTTCTAAACTACTGCCATAGTGCTGTTATAAGAACTAAAAAACTGCAGATTCCGTGGGTGGGTCTGTTGTCTGGAGCTCTGTGGGTGGAGTCGTGATGCCAGTAGACTCCCCGCCCTCCTCTACACTCCTCTTGTCAACATGCATTTTTTTCTGTATATTTATTACACTAAATTCTGCTATGATCACCAACATCCAGTCAAAATCCAGGAAAGTAAGCACATGACTTCAGAAAATGCCTGTCTCCAGGCTAGTGCATGAGATATGTAAATAACCTGCCATTCACATCATGGGGGCGGAACGGATTAAGTTTTTTTTTTTCTGTAAGTTCGTTTTATTTCACTGAACAATAAAAGAGGGTTGCTCAGAGCTGGTGTAACAAGCTGTGTGGCAAGACTGTGCACAGATGATAGGAAATCTTATACTCTAGTCTACATTGTGACATAAAAAAATAAATAAAAAAAATTGGGGTTTACATCCACTTCCATTTAGCCTCTTAAGAAAGCGCATTGTTCCCATAATATACCCAGCTGTTTTACAGTTTGAAAATATACTAATGCCAGTGGTGCCCAGCAGTATAAAACCCACATCATAAGTAGTTTTACACTTTAGCATTTAACCCAGTGTACCTATGAGCGTGTTTGTTTTTCTTTCTGAGCACTTATACCACAGGGATGAGTTTACGTTTTGTATGAGGAAGTGCGAAAAAAGCTGCAAAAATAGCACAATGTCCTATTCTAGGTTTGGAGAAAAAAAAAAAAGTACAGCCATTGGGATATTGGTCCTTACATCTAACTGATGCAATGGAAATCTCTGGATGTCATGGGCATCCTGGAAACATCAGCATATTGAGCACATTGCTGTTCTTGGGTCTCAAGACATGACTTGCTTCTTGTTGGACCTTGATTAGTAAGATTCTGATTTCAAGATCACAGAGAAAAACAATGGCTCAATGTGATCCCATATGAATAGACCTTTGCGTCTTCAAACATTTATAAACGATCAGTCTTCTAATGCAAAAGGGATTTACTTCTTTTAGTTCCTTATTTATAAATAGGATGATTTTCACATTGATACTCTCAGGGACTATGACATCACAGCCTACATGTTCCCTCTAGCTATGACTCATCAGCAGCTGCTGTGAATTGTATTGTAAAGAGCAGCATTGAGGGTGACACCTACTGCAAGTTTCTTATGCATCTAGAAGATGAAAGCTATTTTTAATTAAAGCTGTGGGAAACATTAGATATTGTGAGCTTTATTTTAATTTGTACCAACAAAGCACCCTGCTCCAGTGATGTCCTTGAGCACATTAAACACCTAAACAATTTTGTCCTTCTCTTTTTAAATATTTAAGTTAGGTGCAGACCGGTGGGACACTAGCACTGTGAATATCTGAACTTAAATCAGTAGTGTATTTAGGTTTTGTCCTGCCCTAGGCCTAATTAACCACTTAAGGACCTTGGGTGTTTTTCAGATTTGATGTTTACAAGACTAAAACATTTTTTTTTTTGCTAGAAAATTACTTAAAACCCTAGAGAATAAAATGGTGGTCATTGCAATACTTTTTGTCACACTGTATTTGTGCAGCGGTCTTACAAGCGCACTTTTTTTGGAAACAATTCACTTTTTTTAATAAAAAAATAAGACAACAATAAATTTGGCCCAATTTTTTTATACATTGTGAAAGATAATGTTACGCCGAGTAAAATGATACCCGACATGTCACGCTTAAAAATTGCGCCCGCTCGTGGCATGGCTTCAAACTTTTACCCTTAAAAATCTTGATAGGCGTCGTTTAAAAAATTCTATAGGTTGCATTTTTTGAGCTACAGAGGAGGTCTAGGGCTAGAATTATTGCTCTCGCTCTAACGATCGCTGTGATACCTCAATTGTGTGGTTTAAACACCGTTTTCATATGCGGGCGCTACTCGCGTATGCGCGCGAGTGCGTCGGGACAGGGCACTTTTAAAAACAATTATTTCGTTTTTTTATTTATTTTTATTTTAACATTTTTTACACTAAAAAAAAAAAAAATGTATCACTTTTATTCCTATTACAAGGAATGTAATCATCCCTTGTAATAAAAAAAAGCATGACAGGTCCTCTCAAATATGAGATCTGGGGTCAAAAAGACCCCAGATCTCATATTTAGACTTAAATGAAAAAAAATAAAAAAATGGAAATGTTGTCATTTGAAAAAATGACAAAAAAAAAAAAAAGTTCCTTTAAGACGCATGGGTGGGACCAGAGCTTTTTTTCTCAGAAAATAGGTACAGGAACTCAACCACGACCCGTTCAGATTTCACAAAGAGTAGAAGGGTCTTAAAGGGGCATTAAATACCAGAATTGCATTACATACAGAGTGCAGAGTTCAGGGGGTTACAAAGCTGTCACTTGTAAACACAAAGACCAGACTTCTGTGTTTACACGTGATTGTGGTGAGCAGGCACCAAAGGGTCTGAGCCAAAGGTGGTGGAACTGAGTTCCCCCAAGTTCCCCCAGAAAAAAAGCCCTGGGTGGGACTGACATTTTGACGTCACTTCCGACCAGCATAGCTATGGGTGCCATGTTGCCCTCACTCGCATCCCCACACAGCAGGCAGCAGGACCCGATCGCCTCCGCCGCTACCAACGGCTCCGGTAAGCGGCAGAGGGCGCGGGAGAGCAGCGGGAGGGGGGCCCCTCCCGCCGTCAATAACAGTGATCTTGCGGTGAATCCGCCGCGGAGACCACCGTTATCGAAAACAGGAGCACTCATGCTAAAGATGGATACCTCTGTTGTGGCAGGAGCATCTTTAAAATACCAACGTATATGTACATGAGCGGGTCCTTAAGTGGTTAAACTTGTGCACCCCCTAATTTAAATATCCCACCCTTTCTGTCAAGGCCACACCCCTTGTTGTTTAAGACCTGCCCTGAAATTTTCGAGTTGGGATGCTAGTTCTGAGGGCCTGGAGGGGGGGGGGGGGGCAATAGAGTCCCTTAATTTGTATAGATTTCTTCTTACTTCCTGTTTCGCTATGGGGCAGGAAGTGAATGGGAAATAGTATCTGCAATGGGAAAGGGATCATACAAAAGAAACTGACAGGGGCTATAACCCTCCCTTACTATATTCCCTTACTATATTCAAAATGAAAAAAAAAAAGCCCATGGTGCAGCAGAAAGCATATAGCACAAAGAGGAAGGTTTGTGGTCCAGGATGATGGGACAGTCAAAATCGGAAGCAGTGTGGTCGCTTTATAGGGGCACTAGACTAATTTGCCTCTCAGCCCAGTCTGCCTAATGGCCCATACACACGATCCGAATATCGGCCGATGGATCGTACGACTTTTTTCGCTTAATAATCGCAAGTAAAATAAAATAGGTTATTAAGCTCACGAAAATTCTCGTACGACAGAAAAAAAAGATCGGAAGTGATGTCAGGTGTTGTAATGTATTTGTATTGTCGGACGACGGCTGTACTGACTAAACGAAAATCGTACGATCTGACATCGTACGAGGAAAATTTTCGCGCATGTCCGATTGAAAAATATCGGATGAACGGTCGTGATCGGCTCTCGAAAGTAGTGTACACACGATCCGAAAATCGTACGATCCATCATCGGACGATCGTTTTCGTCCGATATTCGGATCGTGTGTATGGGCCATTACAGTGTAGCGCAAGCCGGCGGAGACTCTTTCCGTGCTGCCCCCTGAAAAGTGCTGGCCTAGGCCAGGATACAGCGTTGACTTAAATGCACACATTTTGGTGTAATAATGGCTGTAAACAACTGTATTTATCGGTGTATAACACGCACCCTAACTTTAAGAGTGAAGTTTTAGGGGAAAAAAAATTCCACAGCCCCCCTGCGAATAACACGCAGGCACAGTTTACCCTCTATTTTCAGGGTAAAAAGGTGAGTGTTATACGCCAATAAATACAGTATATCAACTGAAAATAATTGCATCCAAAAGCATTCGGTTTATATGATTTATAAATATGTATAGAAATAATAATGTCTGATTACCGATTTGCCTAATAATTGTGCATGCTGTATATAAACCAGAGGCTGTACTCTGATGAAAAGAAAATGGGCTGGTTTACAAAAAGTGGGCCAACATATCGTAAGCATATATCCCCACATATTCAAATGCATTACTCCTCCTCAGTGTATACAGTATTGGTGGCCTTAACAAGTGGTTGGGTCTGTCAGGCCTGCTATGGAATGTAAGGCATACAGAGCAGCATACACAGGTGTACAGCTGAAATAACACAGTGCCCATCCACATTGTGTTGAATAAGTCACTGGGGCTGCTGGCAAATATACTGTATGCGCAAATATTGTCCTTCTAACAGCTGTTTTAAGTCTGGCTGAGATGTATTACTAGAGCAATAAAAGTGCAGAAATGTTGTGTCTTTCTAAGACCCCTTTCACACTGGGCCGCTTTGCGGTGGTTTTAACCCTTTCTCGGCCGCCAGTGGGGGTTAAAAGCGCCCCGCTAGCGGCCAAATAGCGACGCGAAATTGACAGTAAAGTGCCGTTAAAAATAGCGGCGCTTTAGTGCAGAGCCCACCCCAATGTGAAAGGGGCCTTAGAGCTTGTTTTACACTTGCTTCAAAATATGGCTTTGGACATGCTTTTTAAAGCTCTCAATACCAGTCAAAGCTCCTGTCACTATGAGACTCTTTCACACTGGGATGTTTTTCATGCGCTTTAGCGTTAAAAAAAGCGCCTCAAAGAAGCCTCATCTACAATCCCAATGTGAAAGCCTGAGTGCTTTCACACTGAGACCCCTTTTACACTGGAGTGTTTTTCAGGCGCTTTAGCATTATAAAAAAAGCACCTGTAAAGCACCTGAAAGAAGCCTCATCTGCAATCCCAATGTGAAAGCCCGAGTGCTTTTCACACTGAGGCGCTGCACTGGCAGGGTGCCAAAAAAAGTCCTGCAAGCAGCTTCTTTGCAGGGCTTTAAGAGCAGTGAATACACCGCTCCTAAAGCCCCCTTCCCATTGAAATCAATTAGAAGGGCCTGCAAAGCGCCTTGGCAGTGGCGCTTTGTGGGCACTTTTAACCCTTTATTCGGCCACTAGCGAGGGTTAAAAGCACCCCACTAGCATTTAAAAATCGTCGGTAAAGCACCACTAGTTTTAGCGGCACTTTACCAGTGTTTTTGGGCGCTGGCAGTGTGAAAGGGCTCTTAAAGCACTCAGGCTTTCACATTGGGATTACAGATGAGGCTTCTTTCAGGCGCTTTTTTTAACACTAAAGCACCTTAAAATGTCCCGTGTGAAAGGGGTCAAAATGAAATAGTTGGCTTACAGTCTTGTTTACACCTTGATTTTACTTTGCTTTGCTTCGGCTTTGCTTCAAAAATGATACTTCATCTTCTATATTATAAAGTCACTTTAGTGGTGCTTCAAAGCATCTTCAAAGCCTCCATAGAAGTCAAAAGCTTGCTTGAAGCACCTGCAGCTTTTGAGAGGCTTTAATTCAGCTTTAGCTTTGCTTTGTTTTGGAGGTATTGGAGGTATGGGATATCAACACACACACACAGGGCATCTGCCAAGCTTCAATAAATCTTTAAAAAGCACCACCGAAGCACCGCAGAAGCATAAAAAAAGCATGTTGAAGCGGTAATGTGTGTTGAAGTCAAAGCAAGTGTAAATGAGCCCTTATTAGAAAAAATTCTGCTTTAGACTCCCTGAATTGTGGGCCATATGTGTGAAACGCTATATATTTGGTCCCATAAATGGCATTGAATGTGTTTATTGTTCAGGTTAATTGATACTCCCCTGCAGCAGTGATCCGTTTTTGTAATCTTTTTATCTTCTGAGCAATTTTTTCATTTTTATGCACACGTGGTAAAATAGGCATTTTTGGCTAATATCATTTAAAACCCTCAGAACAGTATATGATTTCTGAAAGCAGAGGTGTTGTGGAACAAAAAGACTGCAATTTGTTATGTCACACAACTTGCACTGTTGTTTATAAAATCTATATTTTCAGAAAAATACAAAAAATAAGATTGCAACAGACACTATTTAATACCCCTTTTCACAATAAAAGATGACAGTGTAGACTAAATACAGTGCCTTGAAAAAGTATTCATACCCCTATGAAATTTTCCACATTTTGTTATGTTACAACCAAAAACATAAATGTATTTTACCAGTGGGTTGTGGAGATGAGGCCCTTGTCCTTCTCAACATGGGGGGCAAGGTGCTCTGCAATTCTCCCCCCCCCCCACCCCATGTTGAGGGCACATGGTCTGGTATGGCTCAGAAAGAGGGACGCGTGCGCTTCCCCACCCTTTCCTGGCCTGCATACCATTACCAATAAAAAAAAATAGTTTGATGTCTTTATTTACATTCTGCTGCTCCAGCCAGGAATCTTTTGGCTTACAACAGGGATGATGCCGGATCCTAATAGCCAACACAAAACACTGGCAAAAAATGCTTGCACATGCATTTCTTTTTTTTTGTGCATTACCATGAAAAATCTATGGGGCCAACTCATACAGTAACTGCAACAAAGTTGCACCAGACCCAAAAACATAACCGTGCTGCATTCATTTGAACCATAGAGAATAATGTAATTTCCATTGCCATGCAATCTGTGTAAGGGTAGGTTCACACCACGATTTTCTATACAGTTTTTGGATACATTAAAAAAAAAAAAAAACGTATGCAACCGTACAGAAAACCGTGGCCATAGACTTTACATTAAAAACCGTATTTGCCATAAATCATACGGTTGTATCTGGTTTTCAAACCATAAGGTTTTTAACTTTTTTTTTCCTCGAAAAAAAACGTGGTCTACCACGGTTTTTGGTCCGGTTCAAAAAACGTTTTTTAACCGTATACGGTTACTTTAACATAGGACTCTATGAGAACTGTATGTCGTTGCGGTTCTGACCGTTTTTTTCTATACGGTTGTTAACCTTGCACATGCGCAGGAGGTCAAAACTGGAAGGGGCCATCCGCAGATAATCATGGAACTTTTCCGGATACATACACGTAACTGGACAAAAAGTGAATCAAAAGCACCGAGCCTAGGCCGAATGGCATTCACCGGGTGCACCCAAAACCTACGTGAAAATCTCCTCCACATAAGCTCCCTCTGACGCTCCCGCAGCTGTACCAGCTTTGGGTGCAAAATGGGCACAATAGGCATGGTTAAATGACTGAAAATACACACCAAATCACTAGCTGTAAAAATAACCTGCGCTCTCTCTCTCTCTCCAACCTAGCAAGGCAAGGCTAGTTGGCAAACCCCTCCTACTTTACTTGAAATTTCAATAGAACAAATGAAACTTTATTGAAAAAAAAAAAAAATTCTGTTTAAAAAACGGATGCAACCGTATGTAACCGTACTACTTATTTGTAACCGTTTACGGTTTTAAACCATATACGGTTGCTTTTTGAAGCATACGGTTGAGTACGGTTGGGTCCGTTTTTTAGAATATGTTTTTTTTTTTTTAAAACGTATCCAAAAACTGTATAGAAAATCGTGGTGTGAACCTACCCTAACACAACTGGCCTTTAGAAAGCACAGTAGGGAACCAGGCCTAAGCGCCAATGAGACCTGGTATCTGGGCAGTGTTCAGTGAGTGACGGGAGCTTGGTGGATGCCTTCTCTTGATGACCGTATGCTGTCCATTTTTTATTTAAAGCTATCTCTAGAGTTATAAATATAAATTTGTCAGATTGCCAAAACTGATTGTTGCTACAACCAAACTGACTTTATATATTGGGGGTAAACAAAAATTGTGCAAAAATGAAAAAACACACAAACAGTAACGTAAATATGATTAATATGGGGGAAAAACAAAGTGGACATGAGGTCATCTAGTCTGCTGTTTTTTAGAATCCAATTTTATGTTGACGTATTTAATCTTTATTTACACAGACAATATAAAGAGACATACATAAAATTATAATAATTGAAACTTGGCTAAGCATTTAAAAAAAAAATCTAATTAGGACTAAATCTAAATAGAACTGTATAATTTTCTGAATCTAGTTATTTGTGGGAAAGCTTAGGCAGACTTGTTTAGAGAGAGGTCTGGAACAACACCTGACTCAAGACTGATTGTTAGAGCCCTGCACACTGGTTTAGCACACATTGTTCTGCTGGTTATGAATGACCATGGTCTGGTGTCATATTCTGTCACTATAAATGTGTTTTGTATTTTTTGTTTTGTTTTTGTTAGAGATGGCAAAGCTTTCTTTTCTTTTTGTTAGCCATTGATAGCTCATGTGGTGTTCTTTTATTTTCCAGATTGTCATTTGATCCTTTTTCTAGAGAGGACGTTTTAACTTTTTTTAGAATTTTTTTTTTTTTTATCATCTTTCATTTTAAAAGTCGCTACTGTGACATTTTATCTCTCTCCACTAACCCCACTGTGTACCTGTCCTTGTCTTAACTGGAGTATTTTCATCTTGCAGGAAATTGAAACCATAAGTCAATGCCTTCCTGAAATCTGGACTACAAAAGGAATGATGTCACATGAGTACAGTCCTCATATATCTTTGAGAACAGCTGCTGATTTCCAGCCAAGGTAAGTTGTTTTTATTATAAGTATTATATAACAGTCATAGCAACCTAACAATGCAGCTCAAGGACTGGCGATGATAAAGTGGGATGATAAATCTGTTTGTCCATACACATGACAAATGATTAAATAAAGTACCTGCAAGCAATCATGTACTTACAGCAAAGTGTTCTCCACTACAGGACTTTATTTACACAGGAACTGTACTCTGGTGTTTTATTAGTCCTATCCAATTTATTTTGCACTTTATCTCTATTTTTAGGCTGTAAAAATAATGTTATACTAGATTGCACGTGTAAACAGAGTTCTGAAGGACCATTGACATTTCTAGATAATTTGTATGCTTTTTCTAACATAATAATATAATAAAAATAACCGTACAGTTCTACAGATTTTTTTTTATTTTTTAAATATTGATTTTAACCACTTGCTTACAGGGCACATAAACCCCCTTCGTTCCCAGGCGAAATTTCAGCTTCCGGCACTGCGTCGCTTTAACTGACATTTGCGTGATCGTGCGACGTGGCTCCCAAACAAAATTGACGTCCTTTTTTCCCCACAAATAGAGCTTTAGTTTGGTGGTTTTTGATCACCTCTGGGGTTTTTATTTTTTGTGCTATAAACAAAAAAAGAGCAACAATTTAAAAAAATATATATATATTTTTTTACGTTGTTGCTATAATAAATATCCCAATTTTTTTTTTTAAATAAATATATTTTTTTCACAGTTAAGGCCGATACGTATTTTTCGACGTATTTTTGTAAAAAAAAAAAAAAAAAAAACGCAATAAGCGACTGGTTTGCGCAAAAGTTATAGCGCCTACAAAATGGGGAACAGAATTATGATTTTTTTTATTATTATTTTTTTTACTGGCGGCGATCTGCGATTTTTATTGCGACTGCGATATTGCGGCGGACATATCGGACACTTTTAACACAAATTTGGGACCATTCACATTTATACAGCTATAAAAATGCACTAATTACTGTATAAATGTGACTGGCAGGGAAGGGGTTAACACTAGGGGTGAGGAAGGGGTTAAATGTGTATCCTGGGTGTGTTCTAACTGTGTGGGGGGAGGGGGGTGACTGGGGGAGGTGACCGATGCTGTGTCCCTATGTACAAGAGAGACAGATCGGTCTCCTCTCCTCTGACAGCACGTGGAGCTCTGTGTTTACACACAGAGCTCCACGTCCCTGCTGTCATCTGCTCGTTTTCCCGCCGATCGCATGTACCCAACGGACATCGCGGCCGCCAGGTACATGCATCGGATCCCCAGCGATGCGGCGGGACAGTGTTTACCCGCCGCACGCCACCCAGTGGCGCGCGCGGGATAATGCACTAGAAATCACGTCCAAAGACGTCTAGTTGGCGCCTCAGGTCCGCGCTGTTGACGTATTTTGTCAATAGCGCGTGTCTGAAGTGGTTAAATATTGTTCTGCATTATATTTTAAATATGCATTAGGCTGCTTTTACACTGAGGCGCTTTGCAGGTGCTTTCACACTGGAACGTTGTGCTGGCGGGACGCTAAAAAAAGTCCTGCCAGCTGCATCTTTGAGCTGCGGTAAGAGCGGTAAAAATACCGCTCCTATAGCGCCCCTGCCCATTAATAAACAATGTGGTAGCACTTCCAACCCGCCCGCAAAACACAGCAAAGAGGCATTATTTGCAGGCGGTTTTAACCCTTTCTTGGCCACTCGTGGGGGTTTAAAACAGCGACGCTAGCGGCTGAAAATCAGGGCAAACAAAACAGTAAAACGCCACTAAAAATAAATCGAGCGATCTTTTTTTCTGCAACACTTGGTTGCAGGAAAGAAATTTACATGATCTATGGACAGATTACGTGGGGTTGCCCTTATATTGGAAAGGTATCCTCTCACTTCCTGTTAAGTCCACAGGACAGAAAATGAAGGTAAATATCTCGAATAAGTGTCAGGGAAGCTGGTAGACCAGACCATGTGATTTGCAAAAGAGGAATCCAAAACAGATATAGGTAAGAATAGTGATTTATTTAAGAAGGGGTAACACCCCACCACCTTCAACAAGCTCAGTGCAATCAATCAATAAACAGCGACAAAAAACAACACTAAAGACGATATGTATAGTAACAGGGGAATACCAGAATCATAAACAGGCCAGGCCGAGGTCATACACAGGGGGATCATGAAATGGCTGCGGACGGGGAATGAGCAGGAAGGGAAAGTCCAGGAGAGGTGTCAGGTCAGATGAGGAGTCCAGGATGGGGACAACAGGTCCGGATATCAGGTTAGTAGAAAGATACCAGGGCGAGGTATGATTACACACGCCGGGTATATATAGGAGGTGTGCTGATTACGTTCAGGTCACACCTGAGTGCAGCAAGGGCCATCCGCTCCACACTGCCAGGGTCCATCCGCTGGTGAAGACTAGTACTGCGTCCCAAAGGTGGTATAACACCAGCAGGGGGAAGTTCTCCTGACGGCTCCAAACTGCCAGGAGACCCCTGCTGGTGGAACACAGCACTGCAAACCAGATTATAAATAGCAACAGTGGATGGAACCTTTCCTGACAGACAATAAGACGAAATGTAAATGCCATCTACTCTATCAAAAAAAAAAAAGTTTGGTTAGATATACTTCAGTATAATCAATTTTTATTGTATAACAACCAAGGACATGACACGTCAAATAAAACATAAAGCGTAGAGCCATGGACCACGCAGGGTCATAGGCAGTGAATAGCAATAATGCCAAACACAGACATACATATCCTGAGACCACATATTGACAAAAAAAAAAAAACAGAACTGGGTGTTTGCAGAAGTCAAATGAAATATAGGTTAGATATACTTTAAACGACATTATGAGTAATATGAGATGTAATACAATTAGGTGGCTGAAAATAAAGATCCTTATGTAAAGCTTCATGCATTGAGCCTAGTTTTATTCTGGCATAAAATACTTTTAATAATTTTAATGCATAGACAGTGGATTACATGTCTGCATTTAGTGTTAATGGATAGACTGGTCCTTTATTTCTACCTATACTCATGGAGATTTCAGCTCCATTTCCATTTGTTAGTTGTAATACTGCAGCTACTGTTATCTAATAAACATCCATTACACAGGCTTTCTAAAAACCCTATTGAATCTGTTTAGCCCTGTAATTTTGAAGAGCTGAAGCAAAGTACAATGTACCAAATGTATTTGTATGCCATGTTCTGTACTCTGTGATCTGCGCTCCCACTCAGAGCCTTGTTCCCAAACATTTCTACAGATAAGCAAATGTATAACAGTGAAGCTACTAATTGGTCACAAACAGTTTATAATATATTGTTAAAATGAAACAAGGGGCTTTTGTTCAGACTGGCTACTATTGTTGTCGAAATTTGATTATTCTTGGTGTCTGTTTCTGGAATTGTGAGCACCCCTGAGAAGGGGGAAATATGTAGCATGCCCCATCAGTTGCTTGTCAACTGGGCTGACATTGCTGGAAGAATTTGGAATTTGCTGCCAAAAATATATATCCCACATGCAGTTCCTAATTTACTACTAAACTTTGCAGCAGTGGCTCTGGGAATCAATACTGGTTGTTTTTTTTTTGTTGTTGTTGTTTTTTTAGACAAACCCAACCACACAAAATGGATTAAAGGGGTTGTAAAGACAAAAATATTTTCCTCTTAAATTAAAGTCTGACAGTAGCTGATAAAGTAAAAAGTAATGTTTTGCATTATAACTAGTTTGATACCTGTTGAAATCGAGCTGTTTTATTCACCTCTGTCACTCCTGATTTGTTATTCTCACGACTTCCTGGTTTGCGGTGCGCATTCATTCTTGCTGCATCACTGCCTAATGGGAACTATTAGGCTTAGCCTCCATGCCTGTGAGGGATAAGAGAGCATCTTCACGCAGGGCTGTAGTCATAGGGAGGGTGTGAGCACATTGTGCTTTCCACCATGCCAAACAGCTCAGGTGCTGGTGGAAAGCAACCAGAGGAGAGACAGGAAATGGCATTTTCAAACCTGCATTACTGTATTTTGGAGGCTGTAACACCCCTTTAATGTTCCCCAGCATGATGTTGAGGGAACTTTTTACATTCCAAGTTCTGAGACTGTGACGGTTTCACACAGATTGAGAACCCGTCTTTACAGCCTTAAAGGGGTTGTAAAGGTAAATATTTTTTTTCCTAAATAGCTTCCTTTACCTTAGTGCAGTCCTCCTTCACTTACCTCACCCTTCGATTTTTCTTTTAAATGTCAGTTTTTCTTCTGAGAAATCCTCACTTCCTGTTCTTCTGTCTGTAACTCCACACGGTAATGCAAGGCTTTCTCCCTGGTGTGGAGTGTCATGCTCGCCCCCTCCCTTGGACTGCAGGAGAGTCAGGACGCCCACTAACACACAGCTCCTTTCTCTATCTGCAACGTAGAGAGCGTCCTGACTCACCTGTAGTCCAAGGGAGGGGGTGAGCACGACACTCCACACCAGGGAGAAAGCCTCGCATTACTGTGTGTAGTTACAGACAGAAGAACAGGAAGTGAGGATTTCTCAGAAGAAATAAGGACATTTAAAAGCAAAATGGAAGGATGAGGTAAGTAAAGGAGGACTGCACTAAGGTAAAGGAAGCTATTTAGGAAAAAAAACATTTTTTACCATTACAGCCCCTTTAATGCTGTTCCAATCACTCTCTCTATTTTTTTTCAAGATATGGGGCACAGCAAGTGTGGGTTACAGTTTAAATGTTTCTGTGGTGATTAACTATAGTTTGGTTTCTAGATTAATTTTTAAATGTTAGAATGCAAATGATTTACAGACGGTGTTTAATGTAAAATCATTTTATGTCTTATTTACAAAACCTTTTACTGAAATTGTTTATACTGTTCATAGGTCGCTAAACAAGCCTTAGTCCTGTCCTTTTGCACCAACTCATGATTTTGCAGAAGGGGCCATTTATCTTGGTACATCCTGATAAGTGTCAAGGTTTTTTTTAAAGTCACACCCGGATAGCATAAAACTAATATTTAACTGCTTGTACAGAGAAGCACATCCATTGCTAACATTGTAAACGCATCTAGTGAATATCCATAAGACAGTAAAAGCTGTTAAAGCTGGTCAAACCCTCTTTGGCAGCAATTACTTAAAGCGGATGGTTCACCATAAATAAATATTAAAAGCCAGCAGCAACAAATACTGCAGCTGCTGACTTTTAATATTAGGACACTTACCTGTCCTGGAGTCCAGCGGCGTCCGCAGCAGAGGACGAGCGATCGCTCGTCACCCTGCTGCTCCCCCCTCCATCCACGGCGAGGGAACCAGGAAGTGAAGCGCTCCGGCTTCACTGCCCGGTTCCCTACGGCGCATGCGCGAGTCGCACTGCGCCCGCGATTGGCTCCCGCTGTGTGCTGGAATCCGAGAGTTCCCAGCACACAACGGGAAAAGCCCGTCTTTTGCCCGAGACTGCGGGCCGGAAGTGGGTGCGGATCCCTGTCTTTAGACAGGGATCTGCACCCCCTCCCCCCTGAAAGGTGTCAAATGTGACACCGGAGGGGGGGAGGGTTCCGATCAGCGGATCTTCACTTTAGGGTGGAGATCCGCTTTAAAGCAAGTGCTTTCCGTAGCTCAGGATCAGACCTGCACAACATTTAGCAGGAAAGCCCTGCAAAGTCCTAATCGAACAGCGCTCCTGTATTAACAAGTAACGGCAACTTCCTGAGTGCTGTCAAAACCTGACAGACAGCACTCTTCTCCAAATTGCATTGCTGGGTTTTTAAGGATAGCAAAGCCATTCAGGTGACTGTAAGAAGCTGAAGTGAGAACCATGGTGACTAGCCACTATACTCACTTTGGAGATCAGTACTTTGAATAGATTTGTTTCCTAATACAAATCCATTCATAGGTTTTGAGAAAAATATATATATATATATCACTAGGGCTGTGCAAATTAACTTTTAATTAATCGATTAATCTTTAAATTTTTTGATCAATCAAAATTTTTTTGATCGATTTAAAATTCTTTTGATTGGTACTCATCTCTCCGCCATCTTCTGGGCCTTCAGGGAGTTCCGTCTGAGGTCCGGTAACGTCACGGACACCGGCGTGGCTTGCCGTGTCCATCTGAAGGGCTCCTTTGCTGTGCCTTCATATCTGCATGCCGGCAGGACCTTACTATCTGCCACACGCAAGGGCTGTTACACTTCCTTCTATCACTTCCCTTTATCAACTTGGGATTCTACAACCATCCACTGGGAGTTGTGATAGTTCCCTTCATGGGACATCTACATGCCGACGGACTGATGTTAACCTCTCCTCATCTGGATTCAGCAGTGGTATCGTGGTACACATTTTTATACCAGTATCATACTTAGCTACATGTTTTTATGACTGCTTTTGGTACCGTTTGGTAATACTCACACCATTTTTACAGATTATGTAGCTACATTGATTTTATCTCCAGTGCAATATTTATTTGGTTACCTACTTGAAGACTATAAACGTTTTAATGCTATTCCCATCGAGAGCTGCGTTTGTGTGTTTTTTGTATCCTGCTATCCATTTTTCCAGTGGTTGGTAGCTGCACTGGGAATCGGCCTGCAAGGAGATCAGCTAAAAGTAGTTGGATCTGTATGGACGTTATAATTAATCGAAAATTAGTCGATTAACCACTTAAGGACCCCCGCACGCACATATACGGCCACAGAATGGCACGTACAGGCATAAGGGCGTAAATTTACGTCCCCGCCTAAGTGCGGTTCGGGGGTCCCATCGGGACCCCCTCCGCGGCGTGCGGGGGTCCCCCTGGCTCCGGGAGCGATCCGGGATCAGTGGGCGGATGTCGGCGAATACCCGCCCCCCCGCGATCGCTCCCAGCCAATGGGAGCGCGCTCCCATCCTGTCAGTTCCTCCTCCTGTGTTTACACAGGAAGGAGGAAATGATGTAATCTCTCATCGCAGCGCTGTTTCCCAGCGCTGCTGATGAGAGAAGACATCACAAGTAAGTGTGCACCAACACAACACTGACACACACTCACATAGGCATATTAACCCCTTGTGATCGCCCCCCCCCCACCCCCCTGTCACAGTGTCACTGAATGCAGTGATCTAATCACTGCATTTAGTGTCAGTGTGACAGGCAGTGTAAAAAACAGTTAGTGTTAGGTTCAGGATAGCCCCCCCACCCCCCCTAATAAAGTTTTAACCCCCTGATCACCGCCCTAGTTAACCCTTTCACTCCCTATTGCCAGCGTCACTAAGCGATCATTTTTCTGATCGCTGTATTAGTGTCGCTGTTCCCGCTAGGTAGCTATTTTTTTTTTTTTTTTTTATTGCGATTTTTTTTTTTTACTAAAGACATGTGGCTAAATAAATTTTGGCCTAAATGTTTGACTAAAATTTAGTTTATTTGATTTTTTTTTAACAAAAAGTAAAAAATAGTGTTTTTTTTTCAAAAATGTCGCTCTATTTTTGTATATAGCGCAAAAAATAAAAATCGCAGAGGTGATCAAATACCACCAAAAGAAAGCTCTATTTGTGGGAAGAAAAGGACGCAAATTTTGTTTTGGGAGCCACGTCGCACGACCGCGCAATTGTCTGTTAAAGCGACGCAGTGCCGAATCGCAAAAACACCTTGGGTCATTTACCAGCGTATTGGTCCGGGTCTTAAGTGGTTAATCAATTAAAAAAAAAAAACGATTAATCGAACACAAAAATTTTGATCAGTAACGGCCCTAATATTCACACAAAAATATTAAATAAACGGGATGTATTTTCCATTTTTATGCATATTTTTTTGTTGTAACTTCTTATTTCTACTACTTTAGACAAAATAAAAAAAAATAAACGTTTAAATAGCAAGTTTCACAATTAAGACACCAACACAATCACATGCCCAGTGTTAAAACTGCAAAAGAGGCTATTTTTACCCTTTGTATTTTATTTTTTCCTTGCGTGTTAACTACTTACTACTTCAAGTGACTCTAAAGCTTACATTTTTTTCTAAAATAACAAACTTCTACTTACCTACCCTGTGCAGTGGTATAGCATGGAGCATCCCTAAACCTTCTCTCCTGTGGTACCCCATCAGCGCTCTATGTGTGCCACCATAGGAAGCTGCTTCGTATAGGGGCGCACCTGTGAGCGCTCTTCTGAGCCAGGCTGTGTGTATCGATAGGCACACAGAGTGTAGTTCCCCCCCCCCTGTGCCCTCCCTGAAGCATCTGATTGACATCATAAAGAGCCAATGGCTCCTGTGAGGACAGAGAGAGAGCAGCGCTGCTGTACTTGGGCACAGTGCTGGATGAGTAAGGGAACAATATAAAGATGGGGGCATTTTTTTTACCTCAATGCAGGAATTGCATTACCGTAATTCAAAACAAGATGGTCATGCCCACACGCCAAAAGACCTAGAAATTATTAGGACTTTGTTAGATTGATTTGTTGGGTGTGTGTGTTTTTCACTTCATAGGGAAGGGTATATTTAAAACATTCCTCTGTCTGATTACCTCTATCTGCAATTAGAAGGTGTATATTCAGGAGGTCTCACAATTACCTGCCACTAAATTGACCTCCCTATTTAAAGGCACCCCTGGAAAAGTGTCCTTAAAGGAAATGACTAAAAATGATTAAAAATAGATAAAAATCAATCATATAATCAACCTACAGTTCTAGTTTTGTTTTTGCTGTTATTTCCTGTCTCTCTGATGTACAGAGCCAGAGAGCCAATAAAGGGCAGTGATGGTTTCTCTAAAACCCCTCAGCCCAATGTAGTTTCAGTTTACACACAGTAATCACACCTCCTTGATTAGTGACCACAGTGAGAAAGCTCCCAGCACTGTGGTTATAAGGAAACAGACAACCAGGAAGTGTGGAGATCAGAGCAGAATTACAGCAACATCAAAGCAAAAACGAACAATGAGGACATGAAAAAAGCACTGCAGTAAGGTAAAGGAAGCTATTTAGCTAAAACAAAAAAAAAAAATTATTTTCGTGACCCTTTAATCTTTCTATTCTAACTGTACCCAAAAACGGTCCTATACTTCAGTATACTAATACTACCCTTGATCTATGAGATTAGCCAGCCTGACCTTTTGTGGGGCAGTAGTATCTTTATAGCATCCGCAAATCTAAAAATATATTTATAATATTGATTTGGGACTGAGCTGAGTTTAGCACAAAATGGTGATTCTTGCAGGAAAATTATATTTGTGGGCAGGCTGAATGTACGAATCGATCCACTTTGGTACAACCAGCCTGCCAGATTCACTTGTGATTATCGCTAGCGGCTGGTATATCTGCTGGCAATAATCACTGTCTTCTCCCGGTGGGGACGGCCCCCCCCCCTCGCTGGGAGAAGACAATTGCTTGGCAGAAGGAAGTCCCCTGTCAGCACTGTCTGTGTTGATGGGGAAATCGTGAAAATGTCTTTCCTGCAACCCATGGCAAGAAAGAAATTCTCACCATCTATGGCTTACCTTCATATGCCCCTAGAACAGAAAATTGAAGTGGTGATTCAGGGTCATACGATGGTTGACACTGAAAACACCACCTGACCATATGGTTCCCTGTCAAACTGTACAGGAAACATTGAAGTCTGAACTTGGATTTTGTCATTTTATATTACCATAAACACTGTCAATCGCCACTATCAACAAAAGTGTTGGCACAAAACAACATGTGATTGCTCTACAAAATAAGTGGCGTAGCTGTGGAGATCACTGGACTCGGATGTGATGAGATCTGCGTTCACACAGCTTTTGTGCTCTCTTAACCCTGGTGAAGACATCTTACTAATGATCCCCAACTACAATTACCTGGAGGTGATTAAGTACAAATATCTGTAAAGTTGCAGTGGACATGTTTCCCATTTGTGCGTTGTGCTTCAAGGTGTTCTATTTTTTTTTCATAGGAAACATGTATTTTATTATTGTCTCATTGAAGTAGGTTATTTCCTTAGTTCATGTGATGTTTTAGAAGTTGTAGTATATTTTAGGCGCGTACACACGATCAAATCTGTCTGCTGGAAACGGTCTGCTAGACCGTCCCAGCAGACAGATTCGATCGTGTGTACGGGCGAGCCGACGGATTTGGCCACCCGACAGTTTTTAAAGCATGCTTTGAAATCTATCGGGTGAGAACCCGTCCGCCCGACATGTCTGCTGGTTAGTACACTTACCAGCAGACATGTCGTCTCGCACCGGCGCCGAATGGATTCGGCGCATGCGCGGAAGTGTTTTACTTCCTGGTGCGGTGACGTGGCGGCGTCAACGTCACCGCCACGTCACCGACACGTCAGCGCGCCGTCTGCTGGCGGGGATTTTGGTTTGCTCGTGTGTACACGCGAGCAAACCAAAATCCAAACAGACAGATTTGTTCAAATCGTTCGGACAGACCGTTTTGAACAAATCTATTGCCTCGTGTGTACGAGGCCTTAGGCCCCATACACCCGATCGGACATATCCGATGAAAACGGTCCGCGGACCATTTCCATCGGATATGTCCGATCGGGAGTTTGATCCGATGGCGTGTACACACCATCGGATCAAATTCCCCGCCGCCGGACGGCGCGGTGACGTCACCGCCACGTCACCGCACCAGGAAGTAAAACACTTCCGCGCATGCGCCGAATCCATTCGGCAGCGGCGCGGCGGCGGTGGGGGACGACATGTCTGCTGGTAAGTGTACTAACCAGCAGACATGTCGGGCGGACAGATCCCCACCGGATAGATTTCAAAGCTTGCTTTGAAATCTGTCGGGTGGAGAAATCTGTCCGCTAGCCCATACACACGAGCGGAGATGTCTGCTGAAACGGTCCATCGGACCGTTTTCAGCGGACATATCCCCTCGTGTGTACGCGGCCTTAGAGTTAAAGGTACACTTTAAATTTTCACTGTCAGATGTAGTGCAGATATTTAAAAGCAATTACAGGCTCACCAAAATAATGTTTATTAATGTTTTATGTAGTTATATGAACTGCCAATTTAACTATATAAAAATATCTATACCTGAAATTTATCTTTAACCACTTGCCTACAGGGCACCCCCTTCCTGCCCAAGCCATTTTTCAGTGCTGTCACACTTTGAATGACAATTCTGCAGTCATGCAACACTGTACCCAAATGATATTTTTCCCCACAAATAGAGCTTTCTATTGGTGGTATTTGATCACATCTACGGTTTTTATTTCTTGCGCTATAAACAAAAGAAGAGGGACAAGTTTGAAAAAAAACACAATATTTTTTACTTTTTGCTAAATTTTTTCCCCAGTTTAGGCCGATACGTGTTCTTCTACATATTTTTGGTAAAAATAAATCACAATAAGCGTATATTGATTGGTTTGCGCAAAAGTTTTAGCAGCTACAAAATAGGGGGTAGATTTATAGCATTTCTATAATTTATTTATTTTTTTACTAGTAATGGCAGCGATGAGAGATTATTTTTTTTTTTATTGTGACTCTGACATTGCAGCGGACACATTGGACACTTTTGACACATTTTTGGGACCATTCACATTTATACAGTGATCCCTGCTATAAAAATGCATTGGTTACTGTATAAATATGACTGGCAGGAAAGGGGTTAACACTAGGGGGCAATCAAGGAGTTAATGTGTTCCCTAGGGAGTTATTCTTACTGTGGGGGAGGGGACTGACTGGGGGAGGTGACCGATGGTTGTCCCTATGTACAAGGACCTTGTCCCTGACAGGACGTGGATCTGTGTGTTTACACACACATCGGGTCCCCAGTGATGCGGTGGGCGCACACGCCCCCTAGTGGCTTGCGAAGGTCTGACGTCATATAGCATCCACCCAGAACAAGAGAGTCTTCCTTTCGCCGTTATTTGACGGCGGGCGGTGGAAAGGAGGTTAAAGTATAACTAAAGTCAAAACTTTTTTTCTTTTGGTTTTTGATCAAGTGGAGATGGATTAGAACTGTCAATTGTTATTGCTGTTTGTGCCCCCCGTTAAGGAGATTCACCCTCTCTCTTTCTCCTGTTTACTGTTATCAATGAAAGTGAACCCCTATATTACTTTTTGGGTTGTCCTCAAAAAGTAATGTAGGGAAAACCTTCAAATTAAAACTAGTTCTGGTGATCTGGGAGGCCCCAATGAATTCCCTTAATTTGCAGAGATTTCCTCCCACTTCCTGTTTGGCTATGGGACAGGAAGTGAAGGGAAAGCTCTGATATGGGACATGACAAAATAAATCTGATGGGGGTTGTGACCATTCATTCATTCATTCATTCATTTTAGACCCCACTTTATCTAAAATGAATATAGTTCTACTTTAACTCTATTTTGGGATGTGATATCCGAATACAATTTACAGCAAAAAAAAAACCTTAAGCTGGCCATAGATGGAACTTAATTAAACCAGTTCAGCCGGGACTGGCCGAATTTTTCGATTCCATCCATTACCGTTCCCATTTAAGAGGAGTTGATCTAATGATAAATGAGAATGTTGGTAAATTTTTATTTGATCAGCTCTGCAGAAAATCGGCTGTAATGCTGAGCAGTATATTCTGATAGCAGAGGAGTGCCCCTCAAAGGCCCACAGGTTATTGTTAAACAGTTGCGTTTAATAACGGGCAAATATATACTACTCCAATTGAGTCATAAACCAATAATCAATAAATCATATAACAAATAAAAGAAGTATGTGAAAAAAGTGCTCAGTCCCAAAGTAATATGTGATTCCTCCATCCACCCTGCTTGTGCAGATGAGGGAATTCATCCAGTTTTAGTCTAAGGTCAGCGTTATTTTATGATATTCTCTTAACATCTGTCTCAAAGCACGAATATATATGCTTGCTTTCTTTGTGTAAATCATCAAATGTGATTCAGTTAGAGGGCATCTAATAAAGATATAGCATACTAGCAAGACTATGGGCCAGATTCAGGTAGAGTTGCGCTGGAGTAATTCGATATGCGCCGCGGAACTGTGAAGATGCGCCGTCGTTTCTATGTGGCCGTACCCACCAAACTAGATGCGCCCGAAAACGGGCCATTTCCGATCGGCTTAACTTTCCGGCGCCAGAGTCCCGTCAGCGCATAATTTCGTTTGGCGCATCAGTCGCGCCTATTGATTTCCCCTGCAAATATGCAAATGAGGGAGATTTCCCGATTCGTGAACGGATTAGCACCATACGCTGGCTACATGCGCCGCGCGTATCTCGTCTGTCCGGCGCAAAGTTATTTCTACAAAAGGCTGCTTTATCTTTACTCCAGACGGTCACAGGTCAGCAGGAGAGCAGCTACAGCAGCGTTACCGACGATAAGAGCTAGCTGAACAACCACACTTGCAAGGACAACACCTCTGTGTGCCAACATGCCAGGGGCAATCGTGGTCCTAGCACTACTGATGGGTCCCCCGGAACGAAGGAGGCGGGCACGTGAGAGGATATATCGCACGCGCATGAACCTCTTTGGCATGGGGGATGAGGAGGTGTATCGCCTCTTCAGATTCAGCCCAGATGCAATACTTGAACTAACCACAACCCTGCAGGATGACATCACCAGCAAGACACACCGCTCACAAGCAGTGCAGCCACTGGTGAAGGTACTGGCAACACTCCATTTCCTTGCCAGTGGATCATTCCAGCGTACAAGTGGAGTGGTGGCTGGGATGTCACAATCCTCCGTGAGCAGATGTGTGCACCAGGTTGTCCCTGCAATCCTCAGACGCATGTCCAACCAGTTTATCAGACCCACCACTGAGGAGCTGCGGCTGAAGGCAATGACAGATTTCTACAGCATTGCCAGATTCCCACGCACTGTGGGGGCCATTGATTGCACACATGTGGCACTCCAGCCCCCCCCCAGGAGACAGAGCACATATACCGCAATCGGAAGCATTGGCACTCCATCAACGTACAGGTGATAGCCGATGCCCAACGCCTCATATGGCACGTCCGTGCCAAACACCCCGGGTCCAGCCATGACAGCTTCATATACAATCAGAGCCCCATCCCAGCAGAATTCGAACAGAACATGTATGTGGACAGCTGGCTGGTTGATGAGTGACATGGGTGGCAGGCATGACTATCCCCTCCCGTGATGCACATCAAAAGTGGTACATGCATGACTAACATCCTCCTGTCTTTTACCTTACAGGTGACTCTGCATATGCACTGGGACCCCATCTCATGACTCCTTTCCGGAACCCCCAAACCAGAGGAGAGAGAAAATACAATGAAGCACACATCAAAACCCGTGCAGTGGTGGAGCAAACATTCGGGCTCCTGAAGTCCCGTTTCCGCTGCCTGGATAAGTCTGGGGGGACCCTATTGTATTCCCCTACCTTCGTGTGTCAGATCATCGGTGCATGTTGCATTCTGCACAACTTTGCTATGAGAAAAGGCCTGCAGATTGACATACGTGATGACCTGACCCCCGACCCACACAGTCCCCACCTGCCAGAGGACACCCAGTCTGCTGATGGAAGAGCAGTCAGGAGGGGCCTCGCCGTAGGCATCTTTGGACACTAAACCAAAACATTAATCACACAGACAATGCACGCGTGTACACCACTGATGTCCCTAGATCACACACACCACATCCACATCACATTGGATTAGCCCAAGTCCAGCATGTAGGACTTGGGAGCAGCAACGCCAGCATCAAGGCCCCAATGATGTCACTGTCCATTCATACACCTTTCACACGTCATTCATACAGCCGTGGGGTTAACTTCACCACCACGGCCGAGGGTGACACCCCTTACTGTCAGGAGTGCCACCCTCTCACATTCACACACCATTCACACTGCAACGTGTGCAGTATCAATAAAATAAAAAGCTCATATCCTGAGTAAAAATCCAAATAAAATAAAAAGCTCATATCCTGAGTAAAAATCCAAATAAAATAAAAAGCTCATATCCTGAGTAAAAATCAGACAAAAAAAAATAACAAAGTCATCGGGGATGCCGGGGGCTCCTTTTTGCCGAACCTCTCTGGCTCCTCAGCTGCCTGGATGGAGTGGGTGGGGGTGGGGGGGCATCTGGAGGTGGCTGATCCCCGGGTGGGCCACTCCTGGCAGGTGTGGCCTGCATGCCCTCCAAGGCCATGGCTATCCAGCCGAGGTAATTGTTTGTCTGGCCCTGCATCCTGAGCTGCCGGGTCACTTGGTAGTGTTGGGCCCGCCGACTCAGCCTCCCCTGGTCCCGGATGGCAGCAGTGTTGGCCTGGACGGCTGCAGTGAGGTGCCTAATATCCCCCTGCACCTCCCCCAAACTGGTCACCACTGCAGCGCAGTTGCAACTCACATCCTGCACTGCGTTGCTTATTTGGCCAACTGAGCACAGGCTGTCAGCCACTTTCTCCAAGTGCCCAACTATGTCCCCCATTTGTTGGGTCTGTCTGGCGTGACCCCTCGCCAACTGGCCCTGGACAAGATCCGACACCCCCCTGGTCTTCTGGGTCGCCTTCCTGGGGCCAGAAGATGGTTGTCCCCGGGGGGATGGAGTCGCCCTTGAGGGGCTTCCAAGGATGGGGGAGGGGATGACAGACGGCCCAGGAGAAGGGGAGGAGACCTCCAACACTAAGGAAAAGTCCTGCTCTGCCACAGCAGGATCCTCCACAACCACCTCGGCAGGTGTGGTGTGGGCACTCTCCTCCTCCACCTCTTCACCACCCAGGGGCTCGTGCACAGGATGGCGTGGGGGGGATGGGGTGGACTGGCCGCCGACAGATGATGGCCCAGCTCCGTCATCTGTGGATGACACAAAGCAAACACATGTTGGTGGTCCCACACACTTGGCACATGAACCCTCCCCCCCCCAAATGCAACACATCAAATAGGGGATAAAAAACACTTACCTGTCCTGGAGCCTTCCTCCACGGAGTCATAGCCAGGGACCCCCTCCACCTGCTCCCTCTCCAGGCAGCGAGAGACCACCTCCTCCTCCGCGGTCAGGGTGATCAGACATGGGGGACCACCACCTGTGCCCCTCTCATGCCTCCTGATGGTGGCCACCTTGCCACGGACCTTGCGCCGCAGATCATTGATTTTTTTTTGGATGTCAGCAGCAGTCCGGGTGGAGTACCCCAAAATATTGACCCGGCCAGCAATGGTGTCCAGGATGCCCTGCTTCCTCTCCCGGCTGGTCTTACGGCTTTTTTTGCCATGGAGGAAATGATTAAATGTCTCCATAGCGGAGATGATCACTGAGACCTCCTGGGCGTTAAAGTTTAGGTTCCTCCTCTCTCTGGGGGTAGCGGGAGCAGCCATCACAGCACAAAAGTATCTTCCCTGGGGTGGGGGGAAACGGAAATACTTTTGCGCCGGAATGGCGTTTCCGCCTGCGCTTTTAAGCGCCCAACGGAAGGCATTGCGCTGACGTTTCCCGTGAAGTGGTGCCGACGGAAGTTGTGAGCATGCGCACAAGGGGGCGAGTGGAGCCGCACTCACTGCGCATGCTCCGTGGATGATGCGCTGAACGTAAGCCTCTGCGCTGGGCTCCGCCCATCATTTACATGTGATCACACCCACTTCCACTTGCGTCGGGTTACGCCAGCGCATTATCGTTACTCTGGCGCAAATTTACGCGCAACTGCTATGTGAATAACAGTACTTGCGCTGAAAGGGTCGTCAGAGTAACGTAAATGAGAAGCGTTACTCCAGAGCAAAGATGCTCTGATCTACCTGAATCTGGCCCTATCTGTTTCAGTGTGCAGTGCAACAAGGTTTAAATCCCCCCCCCCCCCTTTTCCAATCCACATTGTATGCTTGCTCTGCAGTGGTCCTAGTGCATTACAAGTATTTTTTTAAGTTGAGTACATGCAATCTAAGTAATGTGTCGCACATACAGGTATTTATCTCATCTCTCATGTAGCTCACAGTACTTTTCCCCGAGAATGCCTTTTATTTGCTTTTTTCGTCAAAGGATTGCAGCCATCTTTCTTGAGGCATTATCCCATCTCAGAGTTTACTTCTTGGACTGAGATGCTGACTAAAATGATAGTCCTGTAAATACTGGTGCCTGTCACCAATTCTGGCATCAAACAGGCTATTTAAACAGGGCTGCAGCACTGGCTCATTGCTGTTTGCTCTACAGGCTCTGTGTTCCTCATTGCCTTTTCCTATGCCCGACTTCTGATTCTGACTTGACTTGCCTCTGACCATGCTTGTACTCTACCTCAGCTTGTTTCTGGAATCTGCTCTTGCCTCCTGATCCAATTCACCATTGCTGACCTTGGCCTGTGACTACTCTTCTGCCTACCATTTATGCCTGATCTGACTGCCTGTTACCAACCTGGTGTGCTTGACTGTTTCAGGGCTGTAAAAGAGGCCTTCCTCTTCAGGTCAGGCTCAATGACCAGGTATGTGACAATGCCAAACAGCCAAGTCTTAGCCTGTGAAGGACCCTTTCCATTGGATGGGATCTGCCAGCATCTGGCTGCCCTCACACAAACAGCCAAGAACCTGCAGGAGGGGGATGTTCATCTAGAGCAGGGGTCTCCAAACTGCGGCCCAAGGGCCGGATGTGGCCCTTTGTTAGCCTTCATCTGGCCCTTGGGGCAGTATTGCTTCCAATGATATGAGGCAGTATTCCTCTTAATGGCACCAACAATGGGACACTATCTCTTAGACTAATAGCAATGATGGAGCCCTATTCCTCCTCCTACTGCCCACCAACACTGGGGCCATGTTTATTCTCACTGATGCTCGGCCCTGGGGCATTTTCTACCCGATCCGGCCCCCCTGAAGTCTGAAAGACCGTAAACTGGCCCTTTGCTTGAAAAGTATGGAAACCCCTGATCTAGAGTAATGTGTGCAGTCCTTGGCTACATCTGCAACCTTTTCTGCCTCTGCTAATTCCTCCTATGCTGCTGCTTAGAGAGACTTTTGCCATCCCTGCAGTAATAATGTTACCCCCTGAGCCTCGAGTACCTACTCCTGAGAGGTTTTCCCGGCGACCGGAATAAGTTCAGAGTGTTAGGTAAGGCATGTCAGCTCTTCTTTACTCTACAGCCAATAACTTTTTCCTTGGAATCTACTTGGGTGGAGTTTATCTCCCTTCTCCAAGGTGAACCTCAGACCTGGGCTCATTGATTATTAGACAAGAACAATGCACAGTTACATACTATGTCCTCTTTCTTTCGATGCCATGGTCCAGCTATACGATGATCCCCAATCAACCGCCACTGCAGAAGCTGCTCTCCATGCGCTATAACTAGGCCGCAGTTTGGTTGAAGACTATTTCACTGACTTTTGACGCTGGAGCTCAGACATCAGTTGGAATGATGTAGCTCAACGACATAATTTGTATTTCGTCTTGGTCTCTCAGAAGCCCTAATGGATTAATTAGCGTGGGTCAGTGTGCCATGTTTGCTGGAAGCTCTAATTACTCTGTGGATCCAGATCAGTCGTCTCCTCCATGAACACAGACTAGAGAGGTCAACTCAACAGTCCCGTCCTGTACGAATGATGCCTAAAGTTCCTGTTCATCCTAATTCTGAACCTGGTGATCCAGCTCCTTCTGCATCTGAGGTGCCGGAGCCCATGCAAATGCAACTTGGTTTGATGCATCCTTCACTATACTTCCATAAAGTGTGATATAGTCCACCATAATAGAGGAGATTCCACCACCTTGACACGGTTAAAAGCGCCTCGTACCAGATCAGATTGACCATCATGTTATGAATGGTCTTAAAGAATAATTAAATTTTGATCCTCACAGAGTGGAACTGTGGATCAAATAAGGTATATGTATGCCACGTCCCGAAATTAATTTTAGATAGTTGGATATACACCATGTAACCATACACGAGTGTATAGTAAAATACGGACTTTCTAGGCGTAGTATATTTAAAAAATTGATTATTTATTACATACAAAAAAAGAAAAAACAAAGTATATGTTAATTAAAACATAAACTGTCACAAAAAGTGGCAGTTGATTAGCATATATCAGAGTGAGACAGACCACAAGAAAGTATTTGTACATATATATACACAAGGTAACCAAAACGTAGATGTTTCACATCTACTATAGTTATGTAGAATTTTGGGAACCGGTACAGTTTCTATAGGTGGGGTGTCGCACGATGGTTAGCCCAACAATGTTTCGCGTTTTTGATGCTTCTTCTGGAGCTTTTTAACACAAATCTATAAAATAGAATAATACAAAAAATAATAATAATAATAAATATCAATATAAACAATTAAAAACAAAAATTAATAAACAAATCTTGAAACATGTTTTGTTCAGTTAGTCTCCACAATGTCTACAGGTATACCCCAAACCACATAGCCAATTATATTTATATTTATAATACTTGGAGGTTCTACTTACATTGGGTGAGTAGGAGTGTATATATATAAAAATATAGCCAAAGAGGATTTTTTCCCCAGGGGCAGAGGTCAGGAAAAGGATGTAAGTACTCTTTCACAGCAAGTTCAGGACAGAATGGTTATAGTAAGCTTCTTAGTCCATACTGCATTGTCGCATTGGCGGTCCAGAGTGACTGTTAAAGGCAGCCTAAAGTTTGCTTTACAGGGTAGATCCAACCGAACGGATCACAGATAAACAGGGATCAGCCAAATCTCCCAGGGAAATTCACCACTATAGGAGAATAATCTGAAAACAAACCACATAATATACTGTAATCAGCGTGTAGTATAGGGGAGCATAAACAGCCAATAATTCAAAGAAAAAAAGGACCAATATTTAATATAGACAAAAAAGAAAGAAAAAGGAAAAGAAAAAAGGGGGCCAATCAATGAATGGTCTTAAGTTCAGCACATCATATCCAAGGACAGCTCTACCATAGCAAACTGATGCTCTAAAAAGCCTTTAAAGGTTACCACTTTAGATTTACAGAGGAGGTCCTAGTGCAAAATACTGCAAACGTAGAATTACTGCCCGTGATTGGACATTCGTGGTAATACCTTTGCGTACGTTTGCCTTTGCACAGGGGGATGGGGGCACTTTACATTTTTTTTTTTACACTGTCACTTTAAAAATAATTCTATCACTTTTATTGCTTGTCACAAGGAATGTAAACATCCTTTGTGGCAGAAATAGGCACGTGACTGGCAGTGTTCATTTTTACATCCTATTTCAATTTTGTTTAAGTTAGTCTTTTGAATAAAATGCCATTTTAGTTTGTCATATTTTAGTCATCTCCGTTTTTAGTTTTAGTTGTATTTTAGTCGACTAAAATCTAATTGGTTTAGTTACATTGTAAAGCATTATTTAGGCATTTCTCTAGAATTACCAAACTCCATTATATACACCTGGAGTAAAAATCTATTAACATGTTTTTTTTGTTTATGGTATGAACATGCACTATAGACACAGATTTAGCCAGTGTGATATATAACATCTTTAGAAATAAAACTATGTTTCATAAACAAACAAAAATATTGCTTTTTGACAAACAGAAGTGCAACTTTAAAATATATAACAAAAAAATGTAGGCCCAGATTCACGTACATCTGCGCATTATTGGACCGGCGTAGCGCACCGCCTTTACGTTAGACTTGCGCAATTTTGCCGCGTAATCACCCTATTCTCGTAGCTTATGCGCAGGAAATTGCGCATACGTAACGTTTTTCCAGAGGCGTAAGGAGGAGTAATACAAATTGGGAGGGACGTGGGCGTGTTACATTGAAATGAGCCGTGACCCCATGCAAATGAAGGGCCGGCCGGCTCGCGCATGCGCGCTTGAAGGAGACCATGGTCAGCTCCGCTGTGCGCATGCTCACAACTCGGGAGCGGCGCAATCCGTGAAATTGGAAATGGACTAGGGCAACTTTGTGAACTACGCAGACAGCATAAATAGACAGACACAAATGCACTTCCTTTGCAAAAGTACATCCCTTTGTATCCCTCCCTCTACAGCAACGTGCTTTTGTTTGTTTGTGACGTGTCTTTGAGATATTTGGGGACTGTTTTGCAGAGTGATTTTTGTCTTTTATGTGTTTTCTTTGTTGTTATTTTGTTTAAATTATATTTTTGCTGGGCATTTTTTTTTTTTTTTTTTTTGCTCGTCATTTATTTAATTTTTTTGGTTCTGTTTGTGTATGATTTTGGAATGTGGGGGTGATATTCCTGCGGGAAAAGGGGTGTCACTCTCATTTGTGGTGGAGAAGTGATCCCCAGATCTGTGTGAATGGTGTATGAATGTACAGTGACATAATTGGAGCCGTGGCATGGCGTTGCAGCTCACAAGTCCTACATGGTGGACTGGTGCCAATCCAATGTGATGACGATGTGGGGTGTGTGTGCTAGGGACCACAGTGGTGTGCATGCATGCATTCTCATTGTGCCATGATTAATGTGTGTGTTTAACGTGCAAAGATGCATAATGTGAGCTGGCATGAGATGGGGTCATGAGATGGGGTACCAGTGCATATGCAGAGTCACCTTGAAGGGAAAAGACAGGAGGATGTTAGTCATGCATGTGCCACTTTTGAGGTGTGCATCACGGGAGGGGATAGTCATGCCTGCCACCCATGTCACTCACCAACCAGCCAGCTGTCCCCATACATGTTCTGTTCGAAATCTGTGGGGATGGGGCTCTGATTGTATATGTAGCTGTCATGGGTGTCATGGGTAGTGTCATGTGTTGGGCTGCTGATGTCCTCCTGCAAGGTTGTGGTAATTCCAGGATGGCATGAGGGGTGAATCTGAAGATGCGAGACACCTCAGAATCACTCATGCCAAAGATGTCTATGCATGTGTGATATATCAAGTGAAGAGTGAGGGGCTTGTATCAGATAAGAATATTGTATTAGATTAGATTAAATTGTAAATTTTATATAAGCAAATAAAAAAAAAAAAAAAAAACATCTCGCGTGCCCTCCTTAGTGCCATCCTCCGTGCCCTCCTCCTTCTTTGTTCATCTAAAGTCAGTAGTATAGCTATGTGCGACGATGCCCCTGGCATGTTGGCATACAGATTGTTGAGCAACACGTGTGACTGCTGAACTCCTCACTAACAGTGTTGCTTTATCTGACAAGTAGACTTTTTTTCTTTTTTTAGACCAGCTTTTATCAGCTCTAATTTTAGACAGGACATTTTGCTGTTGCGCACACTGCGTCGCCTGCGCTGCCCCAACGTTGTTTTGTAGATCCCCGTAAGTCCCTCATTAGCATATTTGACTAGCAAATCAATGGTGTGTCTATCGCACTTTTGCGCGGACGGATGCGCCAGTCTAACGAAATTACGCGGGACAAAAAAAAAAGATTTTTGCGTATCTCGTTCTGGGGATGCCGCGCAACGAAACGCACGCGCACATTTAGACTTACGCACGCGCATCTCCTGTTGCGCAGGCGTAATCGCTCTGTGAATCTGGGCCGTAAACTCTATTGGCTGTTATGCAATTGCACATGTCACCTGAATTTGCAGTGGATATAAAATGCCAGGTTTCTGTAATGTAAAAAAATGAGACAAAGATAAATAATTTTAGAACTTTTTCCACCTTTATGTGACCTATAAACGGAACAATTCCATTAAAAAGCAAACTAAAATCTTTAAGGGAGGGGAAGTAAAAAAAATAAAAAATAATAATGTGGTTGCATAAGTGTGCATACCCTTATGTATGGGGATGTGTTCAGGATTTAACAATCGCATTCAAAATCATGTTAAAGAGAAGTCGGTACACACCTGCCATAATTTAAAGTGCTTCTGATTCTGTGTTGTCCTCTTCTCTATTGATGGAAGTCCTCTGGGCAGATGCCCAGAGGGCACTGATATCTAAAGTATACTCAGAATTGATGTCCTCTATCCAGGATCATGCTTCCTTAAAATGTAGAACCCGTGGGTGGATGACATTGGTGATTATAGATGAGGATCAATGGGACATGGCATTAGAATCGATACCCGCAGTATCTGTCTCTGCCTCCCATAAGCTCTCGCAATTGTTTATTCTGCACAGGGCAAGGAGAGCATTAATCAGAGAGGCAGCCAAGAGGCCCATGGTAACTCTGAAGGAGCTGCAGAGATCCACAGCTCAGGTGGAAGAATCTGTCCACAGGACAACTATTAGTCGTGCACTCCACAAATCTGGTGGCAAGAAGAAAGTAATAACTAGTCCATCCAATCTGACAGAGCTTGAGCTATTGTGCAAATAAGAATGGGCAAAAATGTAACTCTCTAGATGTGCAAAGCTGGTAGAGACATACCCAAAAAGGCTTGCAGCTATAATTGCAGAGAGAGGTGGTTCTACAAAGTATTGACTGAATACAAATGCACACCACAAGTTTCAAATATTCATAAAAAAAATAAACTGAAAAGAATTTATCATATTTCTGTCACTTTACAATTATGTGCCACTTTGTGTTGGTCTATCAGATAAAATCCCAATAAAATACATTTAAGTTTTTTAGTGCCAAAATGGAAAAATGTGGAAAATTGCAAGAGGTATGAATACTTTTACAAGGCACTGTATGTTAGCAGCAGTGCTGTATTATGGCCTAGGCCGACAAGGCCCAGGCCTAGGGCGGCACTTTGTGGGGGGCGGCAAAAAAGCCTGTCTACCTGTCCTCATCCCACCCTGTCCCCCTGTCCTCATCCCACCCTGTCCCCCTGTCCTCATCCCACTGCGTCCCTCTGTCCTCATCCCACCCTGTCCCCCTGTCCTCATCCCACCCTGTCCTCATCCCACCCTGTTCCCCTCCCACCACGTCCCTCTGTCCTCCTCCCATGAAAATCACAGGGCGGGTCTTAAAAAGGAAAGGGTGTAGTCTTGACAGGAAGGGGGTGCGTCATATATAAAGTAGTGGGTGTGCGGGTTTCGTCAGGCCTAGGGCAGCACAAAACCTAAATACACCCCTGGTTAGCAGGTGCTTCAGATTGTTGGCACTGATTGTCTACAAGTTTTTCCAAGTTGTTGGACAGTTTCTTCAATTTGTAGCTTATTATTCTCTGCACCTGTGTACCATTCATCTGTCAGTCAAATCAGAGAGAAGCTTGTGATGGGAACTTGTGGAACATAAGTTGTTCAGAGTTTAACAGAAGACTTGCCTCCTGTCATTCTTCATAAGAGGCAGCTCTATGTTTAGAATGGTTAGAAGGAGATGTGGGTGCTGAATGGCTGTTTTGAATAGTTTAAATAAGAGCTGGAGAATGCATTTTTTTTTAGCAGTTCTCCAAGGAGTGGCGGCCATACAACAGGCCATATCTCACTTAGACACATATACATAAAGTCCAGAAATTCCATTTTATTGTATCTGCTCTGTAGCCAAGTACTGTGTACATTGTGCCACGTTCTGCATAGGGCTAAATCAAGTTTAGTTACCTACCCTGCAATTGGAAAATACTACTCTAATGTAAAGTTATGTAGTATGCTTATGGATTTTGTATTAATCTGATCCTTATGCTGCGTACACACAACCGTTTTTAATGGCATGGAAAAAAGCTATGTTTTTCTCGATGTGATTCTTGTCAAGCCTGCCCTGCATACACAGAATCGTGAAAAAAACAAAAATGCTCGAGCAAAGCGTGTGACATACAACGGCACTATAAAGGAGAAGTTCCATTCAGATGGCACCACCCTTTAGGCTGCTTTTGCCGATTTAGTGTTAGTAAAAGTGTGGTGAGAGACAATTCGCGCTTTTCAGTCTTCGTGCTTTTTTAAGTCTGTTACAGCGTGAGGAGTGTGCTATCTCCATTACAAATGCTAATTTTACCAGAACGAGTGCTCCCGTCTCATAACTTGCTTCTGAGCATGCGTGTTTTTTTCCTGTCGTTAAAGCCTTAATGCGACCATTTTTCACGAAAATGCTCTGGAGCCTACACACGATTGTTTCTGATGACCAATTAAAAAATTTGCATTTTTCACATCATAAAAAGTGGTTGTGTATGCGGCATGAGAGATATGCTAAAGTTGTACAAAACTTTCCAGACTGAAATACTTACTATTTTTTATGTGATCATCAGTGATGAGTTTATCTCAGCAAGTCTGGTTAAGTGAAGTGACATTTGTTGATTGGGTGAATATGTGCAGTCTGCCCTACTATTATGGTATCATTCTGGGCGCTGACTTGAACTTTAGGTATGAATATTTTTGCATTGGTACAGGTTTGACCAATGTAAGTATGCATTTGCCATACCTGGGTGATCCCAGTGAAAGCTGGATGTCACTGTAGAAGGGTTCGGGTCTGAGCGGATTCCCTTTTGCTTAGTGGACATTGTAAGTTGCTTGCTTGGCACAGGCCCCATTCAGAGAACACTTTGCATTTTCTCAATAAATTGGATGAGGGGGGGCAGTGATGTCAAAATCTTCACCTCCACTCATAGAAACTAGAGTGCAATGAGATACTACAGCTGATCTAACAACCCTCCTAAATCTGAAGTCCTATAAAGTATATAAACTGTTGCCTTGGGTGACTGTTTTTGCAAAAAGGTTTGGGAGCAAACTTCAGTGTCATGTTGTAGGGGACAGCAATAGAGACTGGATAAAGTTTTTTCTACACCATTGATTGCTGTCAGACTCCCTCCTCCATCATCAAGAAGCCTTGGCCACCAGTGTCTAAGGGTAGACACCATTGGACTTGAGATTATTGCTCAGTCTAGCCAAAAATAATTCTAGTAGTCTTCCTATGTTTAGCAAAAGACATCTTGGGACTTTAAATATTCCCCAGTGTGCACACTTACCATGCAAAAAGGAAAAAAAATCTATATCATACAGTTTGTCTTAAAAAAAAAAAAGTATTTCATACAGTATAAAAACATGTATTGTTGTCTGTGAAATACAATACAAAGATAAGAGCATAACATTTTCTGAGAATGACAACGCATTTCGCGGATCATCCGCTTCATCAGGACCAACGGAACTGGGTGTATTGAAAACAAGTAAATCACAGACAGTTGAAAACAAATCCAGAATGGATGTAATATAGTGTGCTCAATGTTTTATGGAAGGAGTAATTGAAGGTCTCAGACACAGCCTGCAGGCTCATGGGAAGACAATCCTCAAGCACATAAACATAGACCAGAGCAAGCCAAAATCTAGTCTGATGTAGATGAAATGTTGTCTTTGGTTAGTAGATTGAAGTGAGTAGCTGCTGCCCTGGAAGGAGGGGTGAGACATAATACCTCCTGATCTTTGTACAAGGTATTGTCTGGCTCGCCAATAATTTGATGTCACTGGCTCCAACTGACCCGTGATTCATACCTACTTGCTTTGATCAGAGGGTTCCCACTAGGATACTGATTCATTTGTCATATTTTCCTCTCTTATATTTGAGGCCTGACAAGCTCTTAAATTTTGAAATACTCACTTCAATCTACTTGGACTCCACCCCTAACCAGAGATTACAATTTTATCTACATCAAACTAGATTTTGGCTTGCTCTGGTCTGTGTTTATGTGCTTGAGGGTTGTCTTCCCTTGAGCCGGCAGGCTGTGTCTGAGACATTCAATTTCTCCTTCCATAAAGCACTGAGCACACTATATTGCATCCATTTTGGATTTTTTTTTTAAACTGTCTGTGATTTACTTGTCTTCAATACACCCAATTCTGTTGGTCCTGAGGAAGCGGATGGTCCACAAAACACGTTGACCTTCTCAGAAGATTTAATGTGCTTATCTTTGAAATGTATTTCACAGACAACAAATGTGTTTTAATATTGTATGAAATAAAAATAGTTTTTATACAAACTGTATGATATAGGAAAAATTTTGTTTTTTTGCGTGGTAAGTGTGCACACTGGGATATATTTAAAGTCCCAAAATACTCTGTCCTTTTTGCTACTATATCGGGATGATAACCTTGTGTTCACACATTTTAGCTTTACTGCACTCTTTCCCACAAACATAAAACCGAAGCATCTTCCTATGTATAGGGCTTGGGACATAATTGTCAAACAATGGACTAAGTAATCTTTTTTTCCTACAGAAACAGCCCTATTATGAGGATCCAGACAATAGAAATTGCTGAGCAATTGCAGCATGCTGGTGAGGTAAGCACTTATTTTATATTGGGAGCCTTATTACCGAGTGACAATACTAATTATGTAAGCAAATATAGACTGCCTTGGTTCAGCCCTTCCAATGCAAGAGTTAAACAGTAGCTTTTTCACATAAAGCAGCTTGCATTCTATTTTTACTGGCTTAAGTCATTTTATGCAAAATAATAGCTCAACTTTTGGTGAGCCTGCATAATAAGGTTTGGCACCACAGATTGCCTGTTATTAACTGTATTACCCCCACAAGATGAGTGTGCCTCTCTGATTTAGTTTTGCTCTACCACAGGACTGACATCTGGACTTAACCCACACCTGATTGATAATTATATTTTAAAAAGGCTAACCTGTACAGAGAGCAGAGCTGTAGGAGGAAACCAACAGGTCCACCCACTACAGGCTGTTAGCAGAAAACTACAGGGAGGCGGATACAAGACCAGTCACCCTGCACAAGGAAAGAGCAGTAGTGACTAGTCTTTATGCACAGAGCTACAAAGCACTCCTGTACAAAGGTATATTGGATTTGCAGCACAGATCTGGAAGAAATACATGAAGCTCACCAGGATTCAAGTAAGAATATAAATGCTTCTAGTATTTAGACAATATTTGCTTTTCTTGTAGTATAGCTTTGGGGCTGCGATACTAGGCACGTTGATCCACCTTGTTATGCATTTGCATTCCCGCATCATGCGTTTGTTAGAGGGTGCACCTATTCAGATCTAATGGATCCACACATCAAACGCGCATGACACTCAGCGCATAGAACCCATAGGAAAGGAATGAGAACATATACTACATATGCGTAAATGGATACATCAAGCAATGCAAGTGCATAGATGTGACTGGGCCTTTAAAGCAGAACTCCAGTATTTCAACCACTTTGAAAAATGTGCTGAATTATTATGGGTTAAGTTCAACAAGGTGCATGCCACCTCATGGACATATATCTTTAATTTACAGTCAACATTTTTACTGAGCTCAGGGAGCATAGCTGTTTTTATACTTCCAGTACTCTGACACAAAATCTTCTGGTCTTAGCTCCAGCAGCTGCAGAGTCACATGCAGCTGGGGGGCCTGTCCCTCTTCTCTGCCTGCCCAATCACAGAGCACTTTGTATTTTGTGAATAGGTTCACATAATACAAAGTCTTCTGTGAAGGGAAAGTGGAGAGGAGGGGTGGCAGAGAGGTTTCTGTATAAAAAAGATTTGTCTCTCCTGTCAGAAGTGTCAGGAGTATAGTGATAGCAGTTCTCCCGGCACTCAATAAAGCTGTCAGTTGTAAACTACAGAGATTAGTGCACTTTGTTGGACTTAACTCATAGTGCTATACATACCGTATTTATTGGCATATAACACGCACCTTCATTTTGAGAGGGAAGTTTCAGGAAAATTTAAAAAAAAATTCAAATAAAGAACTTTGAAGCAAAATAAGGGTCAGTGCCCATCAATGCAGCCTGATCAATGCCCATCTGCAGCTTCACAATTGCCCATCAATGCAGCTTGATCAATGCCTATCCATAGCCTCACAATTGCCCATCAATGCAGCTTGATTAATTCCTATCTGCAGCCTCCCCATTGCCATGAATGCAGCCTAATCAATGCCCATCTCAGGGAGGGGGGCGGGATGAGCGCCGTCAGATTACATACAGCAAGAATCTCCTGTTTACTTGGCGGCCTCTTTAATACAAAGTCCTGCCTCCTGGACCGGCCTCTATAATAGACAGAACACTGGTCCAATGCCGGTGTGTTGCCATATTCTGCTCCCTATCGTACAATGCTCCGGAAGTCAAGTGGCGGCCAACTGCGCATTCGCGATGCGTTCCAAACGCAATTGCGATGCGTTCCAATGGATTTACGACAGTACACACCAGCGAACCTAGCATTCAGGGCGATGTGGACTTAGAGGAACGTGGCCAGTCGGCCTCACGTCCTCGCTTCGCTCAGACGGCTCGCTCCGCTCGCTCGGCCTCCTGGCTTTTAACATCCTCCAATCCACTGGGATGTTAAGGAATGAGCCTGGATGCCGACCGAGGTTTCACTGGTGTGTACTGTCGTAAATCCATTGGAACGCATCGCAATTGCATTTGGAACGCATCGCGCATGCGCAGTTGGCCGCCACGTGACATCTGGAGCATTGTACGATAGGGAGCTGAATATGAAAATTCACCGGCCCAGGAGACGGGACTTCCTATTACAGAGGCGCTGAGTAAACAGGAGATTCTCCCTGTATGTAATCTGACGTCCTGCCCCCCTCCCCATTCTCTCCGAGGCAGCCCAAATTGCAGTATCCACATATAACACGCACACACCATTTGGAACCGATTTGCAGGGTAAAAAAGTGAGTGTTTTACGCCAATAAATACAGTATGTACTTATATATTTACTATCTTTTTAAATGTTAAACATCTATGCACTGCTATCACTTTACATGCGACAATAGTGCAAAAATACCACAATCAGTGCCCTGACATATAAAAATTAGAACATAAAATTATTAATAAAAAAAGTCCACTTTACTTCTGTATCAGCAAATTATAATTCCATCAACACCATGTCAGTTGCAGTTTGAGGACAATCCATTACCGCCACCATAAAAATTGTGCCTCTACCAAATAACAAGACACATTATATGGCGGTCAGATGCGCTCATCCCACATTCAAGTGTATCAGAGTAGCCGGCATCGGATTACCCACACCAAGGGTTCTCTCCTCCAATATTCCAAAGTATCCAGTATGTCATGTATTCAAAAAAAGAAGTAAACCACACTAGTGTAATATTGTAAAGTAACTCAGATTTATTCACCAGTAAATGTACTCGCAAAGCGGCAACCAGCAGACACATGTATATCAGAATATATATATATATATATATATATTGTATATCAGAATTGGCTGTACAGCATGCATGCGCAATGAGTGAGGACATCAGACAATGTGCCCCGCCCTACTATTTTGATAAAAAAAATGCCCATTAGGGCTTTTAGAAAGCATAAAGTGGTGTGTAGGGTGGGACACATTGTCATCTCGCATTGCAGCACATTTCAATACACATGTTTCTGGCTACCACTTTGTGAGTACAGTTACTGGTAAATAAATCCGAGTTATTTTAAAATATTACACTATGTGCAGTTTGTCTTTTTTGAATACCACTTGGAAAATTTGGAGAGCAGAACCCTTGGTTTGGGTAATCCGACCCTGGCTACTCTGATACCCATGCATGTGGGGTGAGAGCACCTACCCTCCTTCTAATAAGGGGTTTTGCTATTTGGTAAGACGCAATTTTTATGGTGACGATGATGGTTTTTCCTCAGACTGCAACTCACATGGCGTTGAGGAATTTATAATTTGCTGACACGTCACTAACGTGTCCTTTGGACTTGTATTTTTTGCAAGTGCTCGCGGTGGACTTTGGGACTCTTAATTTTGTGTTCTTATTTTTATATGTGACAGCATTAATTGGCGTATTTGCAATATGTTCACATTTGAAGTGCATGCATGCATACATGTTTGTTATTTGGTTTGAATTATTTCAGTGAAGTTTATTTGATTTATTACTAGGATACCATATTTTCTTTACAAGAGGTTTTTATCATTAGTCAGTCAAATAGACAGAGCCAACAATCCAGTTACAGTCAACAATGAATAATTGTGTGCATAATACGCTTGCATAACCATTGTACTGAACCATACAGAATAAAATATAAAACATTTTTTAATTAGCATATAATAGTTAACGATCCAATATATCCAATGATACAAATACATAGACTTTTTGAAGTGCAATGTTTAAGGCTCATTTCAGTACCAAAAATAAACCCTGTACTTATCGTAATCATCTGAGCCGGGTCTATGCCTGGTGACCAGATATTCTTAGTAAATGATCAAAAGATTAAAAAAAAAAAGGAAATGAAGGAGAAATAAAACAAGAGCTCTAAACAGAGGAGAGGGAGTCCCAGAGAAAGAAAGAATAGCACAATCAAACCGAGACAGCTGTTCATTGGCAATCCAGGGTTGCCACACCCAGAGAAATTTCCAATGAGTTTGACAGTATGGCTGTTAATTGTTTGACCATAATGTTGTTCATTCAGTTTTTGACAGCTTCAAAGCGAAGAACTGGGTTTTCCAAGCCCTTGCTATGGTCAATTTAGTTGCAGTAAAAAGGTGTAATGCCAATTTTCATTCTTGGCAAAGTAATTCTTCAGTTGGTTTGTAGAGAAGGGCCTTGTATGGGTTCAGTTTGAGGTCGATATGAAGCAAAGTAGGGCATAAACCCTGATGCAAAAGTCTGTACACCTTCGGACAAGACCGCCAGATATGTGTCATCGTTCCCATCTGTGAGCATCCTCGGAAATAATTTGACAGGGATAGAAAGGGCAATCCTAGCCAGTGTGTAATGCTGCCTATTCAAAATCTTGTAGGCATTTTCCAACATGAGCACATTCTTGGAGCACTTGGATAATGTCCAGATCTGCCAGTCCTCCGGGTAGAATCGCATCCCTAGTTCACTTTCCTCTCGAAGATGATAGTGTTGCAGTGGGGGTTTTCTGCAAATTACTAGTAGATCCGTGAGATGAGACCAGAGGCTTTTGGTTGGGCCCTAACGTATAGGGGGTGGGTTGAGAGCTAAGGCTCTGGTAAATAAAGTGACAGAGCTGGAAATATCTATAATGCTTCCTGTAAAGGGATGTGGTGTTAAGACCTGAGAGCTTCAAATGTCAACATCTGAATGGGGGTGAGAAGAGAATGGATATCAAAGTCCACCAAGAAAATTGTCTCGGGTTGTCCAGTCCCGCAGGGAACAATGGGCACCTGAGAAAAATAAATAAATGGGAGATGAGGTGGCATGAGACCTGCAGAATATTTGACAGTCCCACATTTGGAAGGTGTGGGATAGAATCAGGCTAAGTGTCGCTGGGCGAAGGTCAGTGGGAAGCCAAGGAAGAGAGACTAAAGGAATGGGGTGGCAGTCTATAAGATTCATAATGGCCCACAGCAGAAGGTGATGGGTCTCATGGAGGTGTGAGGAGCAATGTTATCTGCTAAGTAAAAAGCCTGAAGGTTTGGAACTGAAAGGCCACCATTGATCCTACAGGTAAATTGGTCTAGACTCTAGAAGATCCCCCAGATATATTTCAAAAGTTTGCGTTGGTGTATATAGATATGTGCAGGAATCTGAACTGGTGAGGCCCCGTACAGACGAGTAAATCTGTCTGTTCAAATCAGTCGGACAGACCGATTTGAACAGATCTGTCTGCTGGGGACGTATTGGTTTGATCGTGTACACACGATCAAACCAAAATCCCCGCCGGCAGACAGCGCGCTGACGTGGCGGTGACTTTGACGCCGCCACGTCACCGCACCAGGAAGTAAAACACTTCCGCGCATGCGTCGAAACCATTCGACACCTGTGCGAGAAGATATGTCTGCTGGTTAGCATACTAACCAGCAGACATGTCGGGCGGACGGGTTCCCAGCCGATAGATTTGAAAGCATGCTTTCAAATCTGTCGGGTGGCCAAATCCGTCTGTTTGCCCGTACACACGATCGAATCTGTCTGCTGGGACGGTCTGGCAGACCGTTTCCAGCAGACAGATTTGATCGTGTGTACGCGGTCTAAGACATAGAAGGCATATAACAATTTTGAAAGGTAGGTCATGCGGACTGCGGCAATCCTGCCAAACCAGGACAACGGAAACTATAACCAGGAGGACAACAGCTCTGCCAAGTGTCTAAACAGAGGAGGTAAATTGGCTTTATAGAGTCCCTCATATTATGAAGAGGACAAAATTCCCAGGTATGACAAAGTAGTAGGCCACTGAAAGGGAAAGGTGTTTCTCAGGTCTGTCAATTCAGAGGATAAAAGATTTATAGATAGTGCTTTGGATTTGGCAGGATTGACACAGAGACAAGAAAGAGAGGCGAAGGTGTCAAAGAGGGAAAATAAATTAATGTTTAAGAAAATAAAAGTTCATCGGAAAAGCCTGCTTCCTCAATACCTGTGATGTCCGAGTGTGTGCGAATAGCTTCCACCAGGGGTTCTAGGACCAAAGCGAATAAAAGTGGAGAGAGCAGGCAGCCTTGTCGTGTACCCTTACAGATTGGGAAAACAGGGGACTCAAAACCATAATCTTTAAGTTTAGCCTGGGGAGAATCATATAGAGCCTTTATCCTGCTCAAAAATGAGGGACCGAACCCATGACGACGTAGAACAGTCATAAGATAAGGCCAACCATGTCAAATGCTTTATTTATATCTAGGGATAAGAGCATTGAGTGCACTGAGGCACTATATCTATAACCCAAAGGCTGCAAATGTAGAACTCGGCAAATGGTATTCCTTGCCTGTCGTGGCAGATCAAAGCCAACTCGGTCCTTTTTGATTAACCACTTGCGGACCGCCCGCCGTCATTATACAGCAGCCATTTGACATTCAATACCGGGGTTATGGCAGCAGATAGCTGCCATAATCCCAGTTTCTTTTGAAACAGTGGGAGGTCCGCTTTCAGATAAAAGTGGTCTCTGTGGTGGATTCACCGCAAGATCACTTTTATCGGGGTGTGAGAGGACCCCCTCCTGGACGATCGGGTCCTTTTCTCTGAGAGACATGGAGTCGAGTGAGGGAAAAATGGCCCCTACTCACCCCCTAACCATTGGATGAAGGAAACAATGTCACGTCCGCCCAATGGTTTTAACCACTTCGTTACCGGGCCTATTTTGGCACTTTTCTCCTTTATGTAAAAATCACAATTTTTTTGCTAGAAAATTAATCAGAACCCTCAAACATTATATATTTTTTTTTTAGCAGACACCCTAGGGAATAAAATGGTGGTCATTGCAACTTTTTTTTCTCGCACAGTATTTGCGCAATAATTTTTCAAATGCCTTTTTTTAGGGAAAAAATAAATGAATGAATTAAAAAATAACAAACCAGTAAAGTTAGCCCAATTTTTTTATATAATGTGAAAGACGATGTTACGCCGAGTAAATAGATACCTAACATGTCACGCTTTAAAATTGCACACACTCATGGAATGGCGACAAACTTCGGTACTTACAGGTTACAATTTTTAAGATACAGAGGAGGTCTAGTGCTAGAATTGTTGCACACGCTCTAGCACACGCGATGATACCTCACATGTGGGGTTTGAACACTGTTTACATATGTGGGCGGGACTTGCATGCGCGTTCGCTTCTGCACGCAAGCGACCGGGACAGGGGCGTTTTAATTTTTATTTTTTTGATCACTTTTATTTCTATTACAAGGAATGTAAACATCCCTTGTAATAGGAATCACTGTGACAGGTCCTCTTTATGGAGAGATGCAGGGTCAATAAGACCCCACATCTCTCCTACATGCTTACAAGCATGAAATCGGTGAAAAAAAAAATTACCGATTACATGCCGACAGCAGCGATAGCAGCTTTGTTTACTTCCGGGTACCAGGCGTGACGTCGTGCCCGGTCCTCCGACAGTCATAGAGATGACTGTGACCGTCTGGTCTCCAGTCATCTCTATGCTTCACCTACGAGTGCCGGCCGATTCGCTCTCCGGGCCCCTGATGGCACAGGAGAGCCCGGAGAAGCACCGGATGGCGGCGGGAGGGGGGACGTCCCCTCCCGCTGCCTAGAAGAACGAGCGGCGGAACCACAGCTTTGATTGTTCTTCTGGTGCACAGAATCGCCGGCTGCAGCTGCAGGCATCACTCAGATATCCCCGCACAAAGCCGAGGACGTCCAAGGACGTGATTGGGACTCAAGTGGTTAAAGGGGAAATTGTTATTGTTTTTTTTTTTTATTGCTTTTAAGTGTAAATGTGAGATCTGAGGTCTTTTTGACCCCCAGATCTCACATTAAAGAGGTCCTGTCATGCTTTTTTGTCTATTACAAGGTATGTTTACATTCCTTGTAATAGGAATAAAAGTGGCCCAATTTCTTTTTAAATGGACAGTGTAAAAAAAAGTGAACGCATACATATGTAGCACCTGCATATGAAAACAGTGTTTAAACCACACATGTGAGGTATCACCGTGATCATTCGAGCAAAAGCAATAATTCAAGCAAAAGACCTCGGGCCAGATTCTCAGCGGCGCTACGACGGAGTATCTCAGATACCCCGTCGTATCGCCGTTTTTTTGCCTCGTATCTATGCGAGTGATGCTTAGCATCACTTTGGCATAGATACGCTTCAACATCCGACAAGTGTAATACCATTACACATGCGGATCGTAGTTGTAATGACAACTCCGGCCACTAGGTGGCCTTTACGTTGTTTTCTCATTTGCATATGCAAATGAGGCTAGTACGCCGATTCCCGATCGCTTTTACGCCGCCCCGTCGTCGCGTACGTCGTTTTCGTCCGCGTAAGGTTACCCCTGCTTCTATGAGGAGTAACCTTACGAAGTACCGTCGGATGCCGTCGGGTGCCGTCGGATGCCATGTTAAGTATGGCGTCGGGTCAGCGTCGGCTTTTTCTGTCGCTTACGTCGTTTTACTAACTCGTTTGCGAATAGGGGCATTGCGTAGTGACGATCACGTAGTTTTGACGTCGGTTTCAACGACTCTTTCCGACGTGAGCTGGAGCATGCGCACTGGGCTTTTTCCCCGGCCGGACCATGCGCAGTTCGTTCGCAGGGGCGCGCTTAATTTAAATACAAGCCGCCCCATTTGAATTACGCCAACGCAAACTACGGAGCAAATGGTTAGAGAATACGGCACTTGCTCTAGTACGATGCGGCGGCGTAGTACGATGCGGCGGCGTAGTGTAAATTGCTTACGCTACGCCGGCGATTTTCTTAGAGAATCTGGCCCCTCCTCTGCAACTCAAAACTGGTAACCTGTAGAAAATTTTAAACGTCGCCTATGGAGATTTTTACGGGTCAAAGTTTATCGCGATTCCAGAAGGGGGCGCAACTTTGAAGCATGAAATGTTGGGTATGAATAACATTATTTTTCACAATATAAAAAAGATTGGGCTAACTTTACTGTCTTATTTTTTAATTCAAAAAGTGTATTTTTTCCGAAAAAAATGCGCTTGTAAGACTGCTGCGCAAATACGGTGTGACATAAATTAATGCAACAACCGACCATTTTATTCTCTAGGGTGTCTGAAAAAAATATATATAATGTTTGGGGGTTCTAAGTAATTTTCGATAAAAAAAAAAAAAAAGATTTTAACTTGTAAATAGTTGAGCGGACACCTGGATGTTCGGCCGAACTTCGGAAAAAAGTCCCGGTTCGGGACCCGAACTTGACCCCGAACCCCATTAAAGTCAATAGGGACCCGGACTTTTGACTACTAAAATTTCTCTAAAAAACAAAGGGAAAGGGCTAGAGGGCTGCATTTGGCAGCAAAATGTCGGTAAGAGCATGGCAAATACTCTGAAAATAAATGTGGATAGGGAAATAACGTAAAATAACATAAAAAAAATAAAAATAAAAAATACAATAATTTTGACCTAGGAGGACGAGGTCCATATGGAGTAGGAGGTTGAGGTGGCGGTGAATGTGGCGGTGTAGGTTGAAGCGGCAGTGGAGGAGGACGAGGTAGCCAACACAGGTTTTTGTTTTTAATTTATTTATTTTTTAAATTCGGGTACACCCCAAAAGAGTGAGAAAGATCTAGGGTTGCCACCTCATCCCTTTAAACCCGAACACATAGTAATTACACAGTTCTGGGGCTAATTTAATGTCGATAAGGAACCAAGTGAGTTTAATTAGCACCTTAATCAGCCAGAGAACCTGTGTAATTAATATGTTTTCGCTTTTAAAGGGATGAGGTGGCAACTCTAGAAAGATCAGAAATACAAGAATGGCTGGGTAAGGCCGGTATACATGTCTATTCTGCACAGGGTACAGACAAGTCCTGTGGGATCCATGCCTGGTTCATTTTAATGAACATGAGCTTGTCCACATTGGCTCTGAACAGGTGGCTGTGCCTGTCTGTGATCACGCCACCTGCCGTGCTAAATACACGTTCAGGTAATACACTGGCTGCAGGGCAGGCCAGCACCTCCAAGGCATAAAGGGCAAGCTCAGGCCATGTGTCCAATTTGGAGACCCAGAAGTTTAAGGGGGCAGACCTGTCATTCAGTATGTGTAGGCGTGTACACACATACTGCTCCACCATGTTGCTGAAATGCTGCCTCCTGCTAAAACATTCCATATCAGCTGGTGGTGCTGTTTGTTGTGGTGTGCTGACAAAGCTTTTCCACATTTCGGCCATGCTAACCCTGCCTTCTGAGGTGCTAGAGGTGCCCCCGGCTGCGTTGGCGTCCTCTTCCTCCTCCTCTGCCTTCGCCTTGTGCTTCCACTGTGGGAATTCCACCAGCAACGCGTCTACCAGCGTGTGCTTGTACTCCACTGAGGGAATTAAGGACAGTACATTGTCCTTGTAACAGGGATCCAGCAGCGTGGCCACCCAGTAATCGGCACCTGTTAAAATGTGCAAAACACGGCGGTCGTTGCGGAGACACTGCAGCATGTAATCTCTCATGTTTGCCAAGCTGGCCAGAGGCAACGAAAAGCTTTCCTCTGTGGGAGCAGTGATGGCCATGAGCTGGTCTGGGTGCCACCCTGCTGTGAACATGTTTCCTCCCCCTCCTCCATCTCCTCCTCCTCATCCTCCACCTTGTCATCCTCCAGAACTGTGCCCTTGCTGGACAATTGTGTACCTGGCCTTTGTTGGTGCAGGAAAACACCTTTGGAGCCACTTGTGAATGACTGCCCTGACTCCTCCTGTGCCACATCCTCTTCCATTATCGCCCGAAGCGCTTTTCAAGGACGCATAGAACTGGGATAGTCACGCTGAGAACTACGTCATTGGCACTGGCCATGTTGGTGGAGTACTCGAAACACCGCAACAAGGCACACAGGTCTCGCATGGAGGCCCAGTTATTGGTGGTGAAGTGGTTCTGTTCCGCAGAGCGACTCGCGTGCGCGCTGCAGCTGAAACTCCACTATCGCCTGCTCCTGCTCGCACAGTCTGGCCAGCATGTGCAAGGTGGAGTTCCACCTTGTGGGGACGTCACATATGAGGCGGTGAGCGGGAAGGCCGAAGCTACGCTGCAGCGCTGCCAGGTGAGCAGCAGCAGGGTAAGAATGGCGAAAGTGTGCACAGACAGCCCGCACTTTTTGCAGCAGCTGTGGCATATCGGGGTAAGTTTTAAGGAACCTCTGCACCACCAAATTCAGCACATGCGCCAGGCAAGACATGTGCGTCAAACCGGCTAGGCCCAGAGCTGCTTTGAGATTTCACCCGTTATCGCACACCACCAGGCCCGGCTTGAGGCTCACTGACGCCAACCACTCATCAGTCTGTTCCATGTCCCTCCACAACTCCTGCGCGGTGTGGGTTTTTTCCCCCCAAACAGGAAAGTTTTAAAACTGCCTGCTGGCGTTTACCCATGGCTGTGCTGAAGTTGGTGGTGAATGTGTTACTCTGACCGGATGAGGAGGCGGTAGAGGATGAGGAAGCGGAGTAGGAGGAGTTAGCAACAGGAGGCAAACTGAAGTGCCCTGCAATCCTCGGTGGTGGAAGGACATGCGCCAAACTGCTATCCGCCTCAGGCCCAGCTGCCACTGCATTTACCCAGTGCGCTGTTAGGGAGATATAACGTCCCTGACCGAGCTTACTGGTCTACGTATCCGTAGTTAGATGGACCTTGGCACAGATGGCATTGCACAGTGCACACTTGATTTTGTCCCCCACTTGGTTGTGCAGGGAAGGGGTGGCTCGCCTGGAAAAGTAGTGGCGGCTGGGCACGACGTACTGTGGGATAGCCAATGCCATCAGGCTTTTAAAACTCTGCGTCTCCACCAGACGGAATGACAGCATTTCAAAGGCCAGGAAATTGGAAATGCTGGCATTCAGGGCCAGGGATCGCGGGTGGGTAGGGGGGTACTTCCTCTTCCGCTCCAGTGTTTGGGAGATAGAGAGCTGAATGCTTCCATGGGACATTGTGGAGACGTTTGGTGACCCAGGTGGTAGTGTTGCTTGCCGGTCCTCTAATTGTGGGGTGGCAGGTGGCACTGTCACTACAGAGGTGGATGAAGAGGCCGAGAGGCCCGAGACTGAAGCAGAAGAGGAAGCAGGAGGAGCCAGAGACCTTTCTTGGTTTTTGAGGGGTCTACTCCACTGCAGCTCGTGCTTTGCACTAAGTTGCCTGGTCATGCAGGTTGTGCTCAGGTTGAGAAACGTTTAAGCCTCGCTTCAGCCTCTGATTGCACAGCGTGCAAACCACTTGTGTCTTGTCATCAGCACATTGTGTGAAGAACTGCCACGCTAGGGAACTCCTTGAACCTGGCTTTGGTGTGCTCGGTCCCTTGCTGCGTTGGGCAGTAGCAGGCGTACTGTCTAGGGGACGGACGCTCCGCTTTGGCACCATGCTCCCTCTTCTGCTGTGCTGGTGGCTCTGTGCGACCACCGCCTCTTCCTTCGAACTACATGGGTCACCTGCATGAGGAGGATCTCGTCGTCCACCACATCATCTTCCAGCCAGTCTTCACCACTGCCCTCCTTGTCGGTCTGCACAATTGCAAAAGCACCAGCAGTTGGCAACTGTGTTTCATCATCACCATCCGAGACGTGCTGTGATGGTCCCCCATGTACTCATCTTGAAACATAAGTGGTTGGGCATCGGTGCACTCAATCTCTTCCACTTCTGGGGCAGGGCTAGGTGGATGGCCCTGGGAAACACTGCTAACAGAGCTTTTAAAAAGCAGACGAGACTGCTGCATGATTTGGGGCTCAGACTGTTTGGCTGATTTGCAAGGGGGTGAGGTGAAAGACTGATGGACATTGGCTGCAGGTGCCAACTCTGATCTTTCAACACAAGACTGGTTGGGAGACAATGTGAAGGAACTGGAGGCACTGTCAGCAACCCAATCTACTATCGCCTGTTCTGCTCCTGGCCTCAACATTCGTAGAGCTGGATTAGGCCCCACAAAATACCGCTGCAGGCTCTGTCGCCTACTCGCACCTGAGAAAGGAGTTTCACTTGTGTGTGTGGCTGGCACAGATCGACCACGTCCTCTCCCTGTAACAGGAGCTCCACCAGCACCACCACGACCACGGCCACGTCCCTTATTTGACGTTCTCATATTTCTAAAATGTAGGATCTTGCCCTAAATGGGTGTTTTTTTAATACAATAATAGAAGAACACTAGCTAAGGTGATTATCTCACACCTACAGATATGCAGGAAACGCACCAAAAAATAAATTATTTGCCCAAAATTGTTTTTTTGAATAGCACAATAGAAAACAGTATGTAAAGTGTGTATCTCACACGTACAAATATATGCAGGCAAGACTGCAAACACTGGAGGAAAAACTGTAAACGATATTTTTTTGAATACAGCAATAGAACAACACTGGCTTATCTCACACCTACAGATATGGAGGAAACACTGCAAATATTTTTTTTTTCCCTAAATGGTTGTTTTTTGAATAGCACAATAGAAGAAAGGTATATACAGGGTGTATCTCACAGTAACATATGCAGTGCTGCTGCAATTAGATTTGTGAAGTTGGACTGACTCCTATATATTTCTCTCCCTATAAGCACAATCAGGAACCTTTCCCTAAACTATCTATTGCAGAGTATGTCACAGGAACCTATGCAATGCTGGTGCAATATGCAGAGTATCTGACAGGAACATATGCAGTGCTGGAGTAATATGCAGAGTATGTCACAGGAACATATGCAATGCTGGTGCAATATGCAGAGTATCTGAACGTTACGATCCATAAGAGATTTGTAAGCCAACGACATCTTTGGTAAGAAACGGTGATCCCAAAAATAAGTGATGCCTTAGGTATCCATGTGTGGGAGCTGCGTATAATGTAGAAAAACGATACTGGAATTCGTCCAATACCTTTACCAGTTTACTGGTGAGAACATTATGATGGGTCAATAGGGAGATTGGGTTAAATTTAGGAGCACAAGTGCATAACCGGTTGGCTGGCAGTGTGTCTGGTTTATTTGCTTTAGTGTACCATTTCTGACCAGACCAGCGCAAAGATAAAGATCGTTTGGCCACATCACTGAAGCAAAGGTCTAGCTCGGTGTGTACCTGCTCCAACAGTTTGCGGTTGAAAGGAGTAGGAGACTGTTTAAATTATGCCATAAGCAAATTCAATTGGGCTTCAAGCTGATGGTATTTAAGCTGTTGTGTACATTTTGAGGTCAGCTGAATGATATGGCCTTGGAGCACTGCATTATAGGTCACCCAAAGAGTTATGGGAGAAGAGACCCACCCCCAAATTGAGCCAAAAATATTCCGTAGATCAAAAATTGCAAGGCTCATGCTCCATAAGGTGTACACACAACAATAAAAATTGCAAGGCCCATGCTCCCATACAGTGTACACACAACATCAAAAATTGCAAGGCCCATGCTCCATACAGTGTACACACTACATCAAAAATTGCAAGGCCCATGCTCCATACAGTGTACACACAACATCAAAAATTGCAAGGCCCATGCTCCATACAGTGTACACACAACATCAAAAATTGCAAGGCCCATGCTCCATACAGTGTACGCACAACATCAAAAATTGCAAGGCCCATGCTCCATACAGTGTACACACATCTTCAAATATAGCAAGGCACATGCTCCATACAGTGTACACACATCAAAAATTGCAAGATCCATGCTCCATACAGTGAACACACATCATCAAATATAGCAAGGCCCATGCTCCATACAGTGTACACACAACAACAAAAATTGCAAGGCCCATGCTCCATACAGTGTACACACATCATCAAATATAGCAAGGTCCATGCTCCATACAGTGTACACACATCATCAAATATAGCAAGGCCCATGCTCCATATAGTGTACACACAACAACAAAAATTGCAAGGCCCATGCTCCATACAGTGTACGCACAGCATCAAATATTGCAAGGCCTATGCTCCATACAGTGTACACACATCTTCAAAAATTGCAAGGCCCATGCTCCATATAGTGTACACACATCATCAAATATTGCAAGGCCCATGCACCATACAGTGTACACACATCATCAAATATAGCAAGGCCCATGCTCCATACAGTGTACACACATCATCAAATATAGCAAGGCCCATGCTCCATACAGTGTACACACATCATCAAATATAGCAAGGCCCATGCTCCATACAGTGTACACACATCATCAAATATAGCAAGGCCCATGCTCCATACAGTGTACTGTGACAGCGTTCCCTGCCCTGGAAGGGGTTAAGCCTGGCCAACAGGTAAAACCTCCTCTCTTCCCCTATTAATTAACACTCACCTGGTTTATTTGCTTTAGTGTACCATTTCTGACCAGACCAGCGCAAAGATAAAGATCGTTTGGCCACATCACTGAAGCAAAGGTCTAGCTCGGTGCGTACCTGCTCCAACAGTTTGCGGTTGAAAGGGGTAGGAGACTGTTTAAATTATGCCATAAGCAAATTCAATTGGGCTTCAAGCTGATGGTATTTAAGCTGTTGTGTACATTTTGAGGTCAGCTGAATGATATGGCCTTGGAGCACTGCATTATAGGTCACCCAAAGAGTTATGGGAGAAGAGACCCACCCCCAAATTGAGCCAAAAATATTCCGTAGATCAAAAATTGCAAGGCTCATGCTCCATAAGGTGTACACACAACAATAAAAATTGCAAGGCCCATGCTCCCATACAGTGTACACACAACATCAAAAATTGCAAGGCCCATGCTCCATACAGTGTACACACTACATCAAAAATTGCAAGGCCCATGCTCCATACAGTGTACACACAACATCTAAAATTGCAAGGCCCATGCTCCATACAGTGTACACACAACATCAAAAATTGCAAGGCCCATGCTCCATACAGTGTACGCACAACATCAAAAATTGCAACATCTATAAATATAGGCCCATGCTCCATACAGTGTACAAATATAGAAAGGCACATCATCAAATATAGCAAGGCCCATGCTCCATACACACAACAACAAAAATTGTGTACACACATCATCAAATATAGCAAGGCCCATGCTCCATACAGTGTACACACATCATCAAATATAGCAAGGCCCATGCTCCATACAGTGTACACACATCATCAAATATAGCAAGGCCCATGCTCCATACAGTGTACACACAACAAAAATTGCAAGGCCCATGCTCCATATAGTGTACACACATCATCAAATATTGCAAGGCCCATGCACCATACAGTGTACACACATCATCAAATATAGCAAGGCCCATGCTCCATACAGTGTACACACATCATCAAATATAGAAAGGCCCATGCTCCATACAGTGTACACACATCATCAAATATAGCAAGGCCCATGCTCCATACAGTGTACACACATCATCAAATATAGCAAGGCCCATGCTCCATACAGTGTACTGTGACAGCGTTCCCTGCCCTGGAAGGGGTTAAGCCTGGCCAACAGGTAAAACCTCCTCTCTTCCCCTATTAATTAACACTCACCTGGTAAGGAAGTGGGAAGTGAGAGCTCAGTGTGAGAGGTATGCTGAGCTGGACGGACAGGTTGGAAACTGTCTGCATTGAAGGAACAAGGTCTGTCATAGATTTGTTTATTTTGGACTGTTCTGTTTGTTTCATACTGGAGGCCGGAATAGCCCCTCCAGTACAGTGTAGTGAGGGACACTACTGTCAGTTAGCCTCCTAAATTGGAGTAGGCCATTTTGTTTTGTATTATTTATTTTGAGTGCAATAAAGCCGTATTTATTGCTTAAGATCAGCGACTTTGCTGCATAACATTATCGCTATTTCTACGACTTTGTCACAAGTGGTGTCAGAAGTTGGATGTTTGCTGTTGTACCGGTCAATGTACAGTTACAGTGGCCTTAAAGGTACAGGACCCAGAAAATGGAAGATATTGTGAAAGCCCTGTTACAAGCTGTCTCTGTGCAGCAAGAGACTAATAGACAGATAGCGGCCTCAGCTGCAGCACAACAAGAAACTAATAGACAGCTAGCTGAAGCACAAAAGTCAGACCATGCTGTTCTCAAGGCAACCCTGGATCACATGACTACCCAAGGGTCTTCTAACCCACCAGCAAGGGGGGTAAGCCAAATACGTGCCAGCAGCTGTCTGCAGAAAATGACCCTGGATGATGATGTGGAGACATATCTACTGGCGTTCGAACGGACCGCTACCCGAGAAGGCTGGGCCCTGGAACAGTGGGCTGGAATCATTGCACCCTTCCTCTTGGGAGAAGCACAGAAAGCCTATTTTGATTTGGATGAGGTGGCTGCTGCAGACTATCCCAAACTGAAAGGAGAGATCCTGGCTCGCTTAGGGGTGACTTCCACAGTGAGGGCCCAGCGTTTCTACAACTGGAGGTTTAAAGATGGAAAAGCGCCAAGATCCCAGATGTTCGATTTAATTCATCTGGCGCGGAAGTGGCTCAAACCAGAGACTCAAACACCTGCACAGATTATAGAAGTGCTTGTACTGGACCGTTACGTGAGAGAGCTTCCAAATGGCCTCCGGGAGTGGGTCACTCAGGGAAATCCCCTGGACTGTGATAGTATGGTCGCACAAGTGGAGCGGTACCTATCTACCAAAAGTTTGGACCGATCTCTCTCTAGGACGATCGGGAAAATACAGAGACCAGGAGACCGGAGGAGTGGAGTGGAAGCAGACTTCGGATCCGGAGCCCGTTTCTCCAAAACAGACTTTAGAAGTCAAAACCCTGGGAAAGAGGACCACCCTAGGAGAAACTCCATAACTTGTTTTGAGTGTGGCGCCAAAGGACATGTCAGGGCGAGATGCCCCAATCTTCCTGAGCCAATGCAGTGTGGACTAGGGGAAGATTCCTCTGACTTTTGTGGGCTCATTTGTTTAGCAGGCCTGGTAGAAGGGGGACATACCTTCCGAGTACCTGTCCTGCTGGACAAACAAGAGACAGTGGCCCTGGTGGACTCTGGCAGTGCCCTGACTTTGGTAGCCAGTAAATTGGTAAAACCTTGTTGGATTCAGAAGCATAGAACCATGGGGGTGTTGTGTATTCATGGGTGTACTGTGCGGTATCCTACTGCCAACATAGAAGTGTCAGTACAGGGCAGTTTGGTAAGGATCGTAGCTGTGGTAGTTCCTCGTCTACCATATCCTTTGATAATAGGAAGGAATTTCCCTAATTTCCACGCTCTGTTACAGCCCCCTGTGATGGGAGAACAAGCGGAACCTGAAGTGGAGCAGAGAAATACAGGGGTCCATGAAGTATTTCCCTTTGCTTATCCTGACTTGTATATCTCTAATCCAAAAAGAGGTAAAACAAGACGGGAACGCAGGGAGAGCAAGCTAAGATTTAATAGGGCTGTCTAGGAAGTCCTGTTGAATCAGCGTGGGGAGCAGTCCAGGAGAGGCGGGGCCCCACGACAGACAGAAGATGAGGCAGAGGTTGGTCAACCGGAACCCGCCCCAGAGGCTACCAGTGAAGACGATGAGGGGGATACAGATATCCTGGATATCTTGGGTAGTGGCTTTGGCCGTGACCAGGCAGATGTTCCCCTGCTGCAGGAAGCCAGGAGTAATGTTGTAGAGGTTAATGGGGTACCAGTAGAAGGGGTAACAGGAAAGGCCTATCCCTATTTTATTCTTAAAAACGATCTTCTTTACAGAGTAACCTCCGATGAGGGACAAGAGCTTGAACAACTGGTTGTGCCTTCATCATACACCCGAAAAATCCTGGATTACTCTCACTCTCATTTGCTGGGGGGACACTTAGGGGTGGAGAAAACACAAGAACGGGTGCTCAGGAGGTTCTTCTGGCCTGGGGTATATGAGGGGATTAAAAGGTATTGTGCTTCTTGCCCAGAATGCCAGCTGGCATCTCCCAGACCGAAGTTAAGAGCCCCACTCATACCTCTCCCCATAGTTGACATTCCGTTTGAGAGGATTGGCATGGACCTAGTGGGTCCCTTAGAGAAAACAGCTCGAGGGCACCAGTACATCCTTGTCATCGTCGATTATGCCACCAGCTACCCGGAGGCCATTCCACTACGCAAGGCGAATGCTAAAAGTATTGCAAAAGAGTTGGTTCAGATGTTTACACGGGTGGGGATACCCAGGACATTGCTCACGGATCAGGGGACTCCGTTTGTCTCCCGTAATATGAAAGAGCTATGTCAGCTATTTAATGTACAGACTCTGAGAACGTCAGTGTATCACCCCCAGACAGATGGGTTGGTAGAAAGGTTTAACCGGACCCTAAAGGGGATGTTGAGGAAAGTCGTTAGCAGGGATGGGAAAGATTGGGACTTGTTACTTCCTTACCTGTTGTTTGCAGTTCGAGACATTCCCCAAAGTTCTACGGGCTTCTCCCCGTTTGAGATTTTATATGGTAGGCATCCCAGGGGTATTCTGGATATCCTAAAGGAAACCTGGGAAGAACAGGGGGTAACTGGGACCAATGTCCTCCAGTATGTTGAAGATATGCGGGGGCGTATGGCTCAAATTGCCCCTCTTGTTCGCCAGCATATGGAGCAGGCGCAGAGTAGGCAGAAGTCCTACTATGACCAGAGGGCCCTAGTGAGACAGTTTGAAAGAGGGGACAGAGTAATGGTTCTAGTACCCACCGCAGAAAGCAAACTTCTAGCACAGTGGCAGGGACCCTATGAGGTGTTGGAAAAAGTGAGCCCAGTAAATTATAAAGTTAGTCAGCCGGGACGCCGGAAGAAGGAGGCCGTGTTCCACATAAACCTTCTTAAGCCATGGAGGACTAGAGAGGACTGCATGGCCGCAGTGGGGGACACCACACCTGGTCCACAGGCACCTAGTCCTTCGGTGACAATCTCTCCAGAGCTGACACCTGAGCAAATAAAAGAAGCTAGAGGCTTGGTTGAGAGGAATAACGATGTTTTCTCCCCCAACCCTGGACAAACCCGAGAGATTACCCATGACATTATTACAGAGCAAGGGGTTGTCGTAAGAGTGAAGTCTTACCGCATTCCGGAGGCCAAGAGGGAAGCTGTAAGGGCTGAAATCAGGAAAATGCTTGAGCTTGGAGTGATAGAGGAGTCTCATAGCCAGTGGTGCAGCCCCATTGTTCTAGTGCCCAAACCTGATGGGTCCATCAGGTTTTGTAATGACTTCAGGAAGTTAAACGAGGTGTCTAAGTTTGACGCCTACCCCATGCCTAGGGTGGATGAACTAGTAGAGCGATTAGCCAAAGATAGGTTCTTCACCACGTTGGATCTGACAAAGGGTTATTGGCAGATCCCATTGACAAAGCACGCCCGAGAGAAGACAGCCTTTGCCACTCCCGATGGCCTATTCCAGTACAGGATCATGCCTTTTGGCCTCCATGGGGCTCCAGCCACTTTTCAAAGGCTAATGGATAAGTTGCTCAGGCCCCACACTGAGTATGCAGCCGCATACTTGGATGATGTGATCATTCATAGCCCGGACTGGGAAAGCCATCTGGATAAAGTACAGGCAGTCTTGGACACTCTTAGAAGAGCGGGTCTGACAGCTAACCCCTCTAAATGTGCCTTGGGTCTAGCAGAGGCTAGATACTTGAGTTACCTGGTTGGCAGAGGACTTGTTAAACCACAAATGAACAAGATAGGAGCTATACAGAGCTGGCCCAGACCATTGAGGAAAAAACAAGTCAGAGCTTTCTTGGGGATTGTAGGCTACTATGGGAGGTTTATTCCTCACTTTGCTACGAGGGCTGCTCCGCTCACTGACCTTATTAAAGCCAGAAGTCCAGACACTGTAAAGTGGAACAGCGAGGCTGAGGAAGCCTTTGCTGGTCTGCGGGCAGCGCTTTGTGCACAACCTGTGCTTGTGGCTCCTGACTTTAGAAAGGAGTTCTTTCTCCAGACCGATGCCTCAGAGGTGGGTCTGGGTGCAGTTTTGTCCCAATATGTGGATCGTGAGGAACACCCTGTGCTGTATTTGAGTCGGAAGTTGTTACCTCGAGAACAGCGCTATGCCACAGTGGAAAAAGGGTGTTTGGCAATCAAGTGGGCAGTAGAAACACTCCGCTACTATTTGTTGGGCAGACGGTTTACCCTCGTCACAGACCATGCTCCGTTAAAGTTGATGCACACCAACAGGGACAAGAACGCTCGGGTCACAAGGTGGTTTCTGTCCCTACAGCCCTTTACTTTTGTGGTACGACATAGGGCAGGTCTCCTCCACAGTAATGCAGATGCTCTGTCCCGAGTGCATGGGTTTGTAGAGGTGGCCGCTTCCCACCCAAGTGTTAAGCTGGGGGGGGGGGAGGATGTGTGACAGCGTTCCCTGGCCTGGAAGGGGTTAATATAGAAAAAAGATTATTTTGGAAGGACAACTGCGCTAATCGAAATGGCAATAAACAAAATTGCTAAAATACACAGAAATACAAGCTGCACCTTACTGTGGAACATAAAAACAGTATCAGCATATAAAGAAAAAAAAAAGGTGCGCTATAAAGATCATAAATTGCAGAGTAGAGGGCTCATAATGATCAATAATCACCACAAAACAAGCAATAATCTAACAACTAATAAAACTATATAAAAAAAGTCCTTAAACACACAATGGTTACTTCCACCGGTGAATAAAACAAACAGTCCACATAAAATCAAAAGCTGTGATGGCAAACTGATAGAAGATATCCTCCACCGATAGTGTAATGAATTTCTGCTTACCAGATTTACCGTGGTCTCTTAATCAAAAGAAGACCTAAAACAGCATGTGGGTGTCACAGCAGGATTAGGGAGCGTGGTGTTCCCGATGCACTAACGATCACAGCTTCAATCCGGTAGATAGAAAACCTGGTTCTGCTCTGTGATTGTCTCCATATTCGTCCACAATGCAAAGGGAGCCGGATCTTCACATCAATTGTACATTACGGGGAATATATCATGGCTCTTTTTGCTCTGCTATGGCTCCAGACAAATGAACTCAATGGAGTCCCTGGGAGACCTACGAAGGTTTCATCTGATTCAAATTGGCAGCAACCACCCAAAACACTTTAATTAGTTTCAGGTTGAGTTTCCCATCACAAGGTTTTGGATTGACTCCTACTGGAACTTGGGAGATCTTCCAACTGCTCTCTGTATCCTTGTTGGAGAGGTTTCCCTTACTTCCTGTTCTGTTGACCACAAATAAAATGGAGAAAAATCTCCCAAAAGTGGTCACAAGTAAACAAGAAGATGCAGGCAGAGGTTTTACGCCTCCCCGACCACTCTACGACTCGGTTGGATTTGGTCTTTAGATGGTCTTGTCTTGATGTCCGTCTAGCTTAGATGATACGTTCTTTCGCCATTTAGCCTAGCCAAGTAACCCCCACAATGTTTAATTTTGAGACTTTTGTCATGCTATAGGGACCAATATAAAACGATCGTGCAAAAATTGAAATTATCAATATTAAGTGCAGCTGCTCTTTAAAGACTTACCACAAGTAGCAGAAAATGAAACCATAAAGATGTGATGTTACTTTCATGTAACTAACATTCTTTGACAATATAAACAGGGATACCCACACTCTATGAATATGAGAATGAAGGATTGTCCTTTATGTGGACTGCAGTTACTGTTGTGGCTTGTGTGCAAATGTTGGCAGTTATGCATAATATATTATACTGAGGTTTTATGCTGCTCTGTGGTAAACAACATTACACGTGCTTTCATGCTGTGGCTTCCTGCTTGGAGGGATCACAGCCCTCTTCATGGTAAACGTGTACAGAGAGAGCAAGCGTGTCGTGAAACTATGTATTTAATGCACATTTTCTTTAACCTTTTAATAGGCTATTGATGCTTTGTGAGCCATCATTGACCACGGTCACATGAGAATATATTCAGTAAAGCTGACAACACACGCTACAATCTGTTTTTTGACAATATGTAGATTGTACACATATGCCCTTTATGACACAAGTAAACCCCCCTAATTACACTTCAATTATTTGGTATCCCTACTCCCTTTTTACTTGCTTTTAACATTCAGTTTTAAAATAAATTAAATTTCTGAACAAAAACCACATACACTGTCTGAAAAGTCCTTTGACCAAGAAATGTTTTATTTCCAAACTTTCCCATCACTGTGGTTGAAAACAAACATCGATTTGACGCTTTTTTTTAAGGTTATTAATTGATTAATCGAAACAATAATCGGCCAACTAATTTTTTTAATTTGTTGCGGTCCAGTGCGAACTGCATTAAAATGTATTAACCACTTCTGGACCGGAAGGTTTTACTACCTTCCTGACCAGGTAATTTTTTTGTGATACGGCACTCTGTTCTTTTAACTGACAATTGTGCAGTCATGCAACACTGTACCAAAAATAAAATGTATGCCCTTTTTTTCCTCACAAATAATGCTTTATATTGGTGGTATTTGATCAACTCTGCAGGTTTTTATTTTTTGCACTGTAAACAAAAAAATTTGCGACAATTTTGAAAAAAAGTATCCAATAAAAAAAGGCCAATATGTATTCTGATACATATTTTTGGTAAAAGAAAATACCAATAAATGTATATTGATTGTTTTGCGCAAAAGTTATAGCGTCTACAAACAATGCAATATTTTTGTTTTATTTTTATTTTTTCTTACTAGTAATGGCGGAGATCAGTGATTTTTAGCAGGACTGCGACATTGCGGCGCACAAATCGGACAACTTACTGACACTATTGACACTTTTTGCCGACCAGTGACACCAATACAGTTATCAATGCTGAAAAAAATGCACTGTCACTGCATTAATGACACTGGCAGGGACGAGGTTAACATCAGGGGTGATCAAAGGGTTAAGTGTGTCCCTAGGGGGTGCTTACTAACTGGAGGGGGGTTGCGCTAATTGGGGGAAGACAAAGACCTGGGTTCCTGCTTAGCAGGAACACAAGATCTCCATCTTGTCCCCTTGTAGAATGGTGATCTGCCTCTACCGGGGATGATCGTGGGTGGCCAGCGGACACCAGAGTTTCCGGACCTGTTGATTGATATTCCCTTAAGCCAATCTTGGCGTGCTAGCGCAACCTAGTGGCTATGGATCGAAGCGACGCACAGGTATGTAGTTTTGCGCAATAGCGCAACATTACCGCAGTAAATGCACAGCGGCTGCTTGGCAAGTACCGTATTTATTGGGGTATAGCGCGCTCCCGCGTATAGCGCGCACCCCTAAAGTGGCCCGCATTCCTGTGGAAAAAAAGTTTTTTGTTTTTTGTACTTGCAGTTTTGGTGTCTTGCGCGGCGTCGGGTGTCCTCTTCGTCGGGTCAGGCGTGGGTCTGCGGCTTCGAGTGTCCTCTTCGACGGGTCCGGCGTGCGTCTGGGGCTTCGGGTGTCCTCTTCGACGGGTGCGGCGTCCTCCATGCTCGATCCCCGCTTTCCCGCGCCGAGTTTGAATACTGCGCTGACATATACCGAGCGCAGTACACTCGTGTATAGTCGGGCAGGCTTGGCTACTCTCGCGCTCACGTCCTGTACGTCCAGGACGTGAGCGCGAGAGGAGCCGAGCCTGCCCGACTATACACGAGTGTACTGTGCTCGGTATATGTCAGCGCAGTATTCAAAACTCGGTGCGGGAAAGCGGGTATCGGCGTATATCGCGCACCCACGATTTTGCCCTGATTTTCAGGGGAAAAAAATGCGCGGTATACGCCGATAAATACGGTAGTTAAGCTTTGATACAGACACCCTGACTATTTAACAGGAAATACATGAAAAGAAAGGTACTTTGGTACAAAGAAATAATTTGGTAATGTACTGCACAAAATCACAAGCACCTAGCGAGTTGGACAGACCTTGTTACGTTGTCACATGCAGTACATCATAAGGCAATCTAAGTACGATCAATTTTTTCTTAAATTCTTAAATACATTTAAGTGATGCTAAAGATATAAGACAAGGTTCTGATATCTTTGGCAGAAAGATTTGAGAAGAACAAATGAAGGTAATAAACAAAAGAAAGTAATAAAAAAAGTAAGTGAAGAAGGGAGGACTCTCAACTGGGAAATTGCCAGCATCGTTCACGCATTTTATTTATTATGTATTATATACTACTTTGATCCGACTTTGCCCCAGGACTTGAAGTCCGACTTTCAATGAACGGGGATCCTACTTGGATCCCTGCCAATATCAGGCAATGTGTTTGATATGAATCTTGAGGGGGAACTCCACGCCAAATTTTAAGAAAAAAAATGGCATGGGTTCCCCTCCTAGAGCATACCAGGCCCATGGGTCTGGTGAGGATTTAAATGGGAACCCCTACGCCGAAAATACGGTGTGGGGGTCCCCCCAAAATCCATACAAGACCTCGTCCCGACAACCCTGGCCGTGAGTTGTCGGGGCCTGCGGGCAGGGGGCTTATTGAAATCTGGGAGCCCCCTTTAACAAGGGGGCCCCCAGATACCAGCCCCCACCCTAGGTGAATGAGTATGGGGTAACGTCGCTTCCCCCCGCCGCAATGCCGGGTGCGCGGTAATTTATATAGGCCTCCTATGACATCACAGTCCCAGCATGCTCCGGGTGGTAAGACACACAGATGAAGTGGCCAAGCATCGGCATTTACTTACCTCATGCGTTGGACGATCTCTTATAATCTAGAGATCATCGGGATTCGGTTAGACGCCAATTTAGCTTTCATAGGGATTATTGTATCTCTCTCACTGGGAACGGTGGATAGTACATTTACTTGGTGGAATACCAAAGCAATCATTTTTTGGTGCACATTGACACTTATTCACTCAACTTTTATATATCGCCAATTAATACATTGTGTTTATTGTTTGAATACATTTTTATTTATGAGACAGCGCAGTCTATATACAGATGTGCTCATAAGTTTACGCACCCTTGCAGAATTTATGGTTTCTTGGCCATTTTTCAGACACTATGAACGATGACACAAAACTTTTCTTTCACTCATGGTTAGTGTTTGGCTGAAGCCATTTATTGTCAATCAACTGTGTTTCCTCTTTTTAAATTATAATGACAACAGAAACTACCTAAATGACCCTGATCAAAAGTTTACATATCCTGGTGATTTTGGCCTGATAACACGCTCACAAGTTGACGCAAAGGGGTTTGAATGGCTATTAATGGTAACCAACCTCACCTGTGTTTGCTTGTAATTAGTGTATGTATAAAAGGTCAATGAGTTTCTGGACTCCTGACAGACCCTTGCATCTTTCATCCAGCGCTGCACTGACGTTTCTGGATTCTGAGTCATGGGGAAAGCAAAAGAATTGTCAAAGGATCTGCAAGATCCAGACAGTTATCAGCATTCCTTTCCTCATGCTGATAGCGTAAGGAGAGCCAATAACCGACTTGTGTGAAAAAGACATCTACACTGATTATTAGTGCCCACCAGTAAGGATGAGCTCAGGCATGTTCGCAACTCCACGTGCCCGCCAGGAAGCTGACACTCCGCAGCGCTAATCCCACGTAGTGAGACATTTCCTGATCTGTGCAGCTGCAGATTGGGAAAGGTCTCACTGCCTGTGATTAGCACTGTGGAGTGTCAGCTTCCTGGCGGGCACATGAGTTGCGAACATGCCTGAGCTCATCCTTACCCACCAGTGCCGCCACATTAGTGAAGGAGAAAAATGACCTGTTTGCAAAAATTCATAAATTTCCTAAATTTTCGGTCTTTTTTTCCAGCAAATACTAAAAAACCCGAGCGGTGATTAAAAATTACCAGAAGAAAGCTCTTATTAGTGTAACAAAACTAAAAATTACATTTAACCACTTAACCACTTCCATACCAGGCACTTACGCACCTTCCCGCCCAAGCCAATTTTCAGCTTTCAGCACTGTCGCACTTTGAATGACAATTGCGCGGTCATGCTACACTGTACTCAAACAAAATTGCCGTCCTTTTTTCCCCACAAATAGAGCTTTCTTTTGATGGTATTTGATCACCTCTGCGGTTTTTATTTTTTGCGCAACATCTAATAAAAGACTGAAAATTTTGAAAAAAAAATACATTTTTATTTTTTTCTGTTAACTTTTTTGTAAATAAGTATGTTTTCCCTTTCAATTACGGGCACTTATATGGCGGCACTAATGGGCACTGATGAGGTAGTACTGATGGGCACCGATGAGGTGGCACTGATGGGCACTGATAGGTGGCGCTGGTATGCGGCACTGATGGGCACTCATAGGTGGCACTGATGGGCACTCATAGGTGGCACTGATGGGCACTCATAGGCGGCACTGATGGGCAATCATAGGCAGCACTGATGGGCACTCATAGGCAGCACTGATGGGCACTCATAGGCGGCACTTATGGGTGGCACTGACGGGTACTTATGGGTGGCACTGATGGGTACTTATGGGTGGCACTGATGGGTACTTATGGGTACTTAGATGGGCACTGATGGGTGGGCACTGGGCATGGATTGGCACGGAGGGGTGGCACTGAAGGACACTGTGGGGTGGCACTGATGTACTTTGAGGGGTGGCACTGATGTATATGTTGCCAGTCAGTGCCCATGTGTGGGCACTGACTGGCATCTTTTTTTTTTTTTAACCTGAATTTTTTTTTTTATCCTGTGTTTTTTTTAATTTATTTTTTACGTTTTTTTTTTTTCTTTGCCCTGCCAGTGTGGGCATCCCTGGTGGTCTAGTGTGGGCATACGAGGGGGGGCTGCGCTGATAAACAATCAGCGCGAACCCCCCCTGTCAGGAGAGCCGCCGATCGGCTCTCCTGTACTCGCGTCTGTCAGACGCGAGTGATGAAGAGCCGTCGGCGGCTCTTCCTGTTTACATCGTGATCAGCCGTGATTGGACACGGCTGATCACGTGTTAGCGAGCCTCCGCCGGAGACTCGTTACCGAGATCGGTGATGCAGGGTGTCAGACTGGCCAAGCGGGAAGTGGTTAAGGACCGCTTCCTGCACATATACATCGGCAGAATGGCACGGCTGGGCACAAACACGTACAGGTACGTCCTCTTTAAGTGCCCAGCCGTGGGTCGTGGGCGCACACTCGCGACCCGGTCCGAAGCTCCGTGACCTCGGCACCCGCAGACCCGATTGCCGCTGGAGTCCTGCGATCGGTCCCCGGAGCTGAAGAACGGGGAGAGCTGTGTGTAAACAGCTTTCCCGTTCTTCACTGTGGCGCCGTCAGCAATCGCGTGTTCCCTAATATAGGGAAACCCAATCAATGACGTCACACCTACAGACACACCCCCTACAGTTAGAAACACAGATGAGGTCACACTTAACCCCTTTCAGCGCCCCCTTGTGGTTAACTCAAACTGCAACTGTCATTTTCACAGTAAACAATGCATTTTTTGCTGTGAAAATGACAATGGTCTCAAAAATGTGTCAAAATTGTCCGAAGTGTCCGCCATAATGTCGCAGTCACGAAAAAAAAAAACGCCGCCATTAGTACTAAAATAAAACTATCCCCTATTTTGTAAACACTATAAATTTTGCGCAAACCAATCGATAAATACTTATTGCAATTTTTTTTTTTTTTACCAAAAATAGGTAGAAGAATGCGTATCGGCCTAAACTGAGGAAAAAAATGTTTTTGGGGGATATTATAGCAAAAAGTAAAAAATATTGAATTTTTTTCAAAATTGTCGCTCTATTTTTGTTTATAGCGCAAAATAATAAAAACCGCAGAGGTGATCAAATACCACCAAAAGAAAGCTCTATTTGTGGGGAAAAAAAAGTATGCCAATTTTGTTTGGGAGCCACATCGCACGACCGCGCAATTGTCTGTGGTTAATTTGGGCACAATGCTGCATGACTGCCCAGTTGCCATTCAAAGTGTGACAGTGCTGAAAGCTGGCCTGGGCAGGAAGGGGGTAAAAGTGTCCAGTAGGCAAGTGGTTAAATGAGCCATACCACGTATAATAATTCATGGGGGGGGGGGGGGCAATTCAATGGAGGTGAGCCCTCGCTGGGGTGGACTGACCATTCAGGCACTGCCCAAGGGCCCCATGCCACTAGGGCGCCCCCATCAGGGTTGCCAGCCTCAGTAAAACCAGGGGCAGTATGCAAAAATCAGTTTTTCTTTTGTTTTGTTTTTTACATCTGTCCCTGACCGACATCCTTTTGGTCTAAAAATCCCAAGATTATATTTGCCCGCCTTTCCGGTACCTTTTCAGTGTGTGGCCCCATAATCTCCTATTGTCTGGGGGCCCCATGAGCCCTCCTATACAGATGCCCCCTTCCCATGATGTGTGGTGCTGATAATGACAATGTATTGTGTATTAGATAAACATGTCTGATTGGTGTGCTGTGATTGGATATGTGATATTGTATGGTGACTTTTCATACAGCGGCTCGGAGCACCCAGAGATCAGCCCGGTGTCCCCGATCCGCGACGTGTGTGTGCAGATCGGGGAGATCATCCATCCATCCCGGGGAGCTCAGTCCGCAGCGGAGGGTGAATGTCATGGTGACAGCGCCGTGTCCTCCGCCCACACCATGTATGGGGGGAGGGGCTGAGTGCTTTCATCAATTGGAGGGGGCGCGGCCAGCAGTCAGGACATGATGATGTCACCACCATGAATGGAAAGCAGGCAGCCTATAGAGAGCATCGATCTCCCCTCCCCCTGCAGCAGGTCCATTGATCGAGGAGAAAATGAGGTCAGATTGACGGAATCACCAGCCCCCCCTCTATCCCCCCCCCTTATCATTAATAATACATATCTATGATGAGCGCTGTCTGATCGCACAGCCCACGTGTGCTGTTTGCGTAGTCATCTGCTGTGGTGGTTCCCCCATTATTCAGAGGAAGACCCTGCTAGAAGGAGCTGTGCGCTGCACCATCCATCCATCCATCCATCCATCCATCCCTCGTCCAGGACCCCTGTGATCACACCTGGGTGCTCCAGCAGCCCTCCCCTCCCCCTCCCTCTATTATCTCAGTGGTACAGCTTGTTGCAGACTGCCTGATGTTCTGCTTCTGTTTGCAGAATTCCTTCTTGAAGCTGCAGGCCCTGGAAACTGATCTGTGTTCTGCTTTCTTGCCAACTCAGGAGGAGGGGGTGCAGTGTCATGGCAGCAAGGAGGCGAGCGGCTCACTAGTCCAGACTGTGCCAGGCGAGGGGCTCAGCCATGCAGGTAAGAAGAACATTGTATTTCCATTCACATACACCATGTACATGTGTGGGCACCCTTTGATGTTGGGGTTGTACCTACCTGCTCTGTGCCATGTCTGAGCTGTCACCTTTATAACTGTGTGCCAAGGCAGATCAGGCGAGGGGCTCAGCCATGCAGGTAAGAACACTGATCCTTCAATCACATACACCATGTACATGTGTGGGCACCCTTTGATGTTGGGGTTGTACCTACCTGCTCTGTGCCATGTCTGAGCTGTCACCTTTATAACTGTGTGCCAAGGCAGATCAGGCGAGGGGCTCAGCCATGCAGGTAAGAAGAACATTGTATTTCCATTCACATACACCATGTACATGTGTGGGCACCCTTTGATGTTGGGGTTGTACCTACCTGCTCTGTGCCATGTCTGAGCTGTCACCTTTATAACTGTGTGCCATGGCAGATCAGGCGAGGGGCAGCCATGCAGGTAAGAACACTGATCCTTCAATCACATACACCATGTAGATGTGTGGGCGCCCTTTGATGTTGGGGTTGTACCTACCTGCTCTGTGCCATGTCTGAGCTGTCACCTTTATAACTGTGTGCCATGGCAGATCAGGCGAGGGGCAGCCATGCAGGTAAGAAGAACATTGTATTTCCAATCACATACACCATGTACATGTGTCTGGGCACCCTTTGATGTTGGGGTTGCACCTACCTGCTCTGTAATCACTATGGCGGTGCCATGTCTGAGCTGTCACCTTTATAGTTGCATACTGTGTGCCAAGGCAGATCAGGTGAGGGGCAGCCATGCATGGTTGGTGAATGGTGCTGAGAATCTCAGGCTAGGTCAGAAACACACAATTTGTTGATTATCTCCTAAGGGTCCCATTCACATGGATGCAGTTTTCTGGGATGGGGCATGTTTGCCTCTATAGACTAACGTGGCAGCACATCAGAGATCCATGTGCATGCATGTTTAGTAAGGTGTTGTGTTTAGCAACCAGGCTTCTCCTACTACAAAAACACATGAAGCTGGAAAACGCATCAGAAATGTGCCGCAAAGACGTATTAGAAAATGCATCAATCACACATGCACAGATGTGAGCCTAGCCTTCGTAGCATGTACAAAGATGGGAAGATGAGACTGTGAGCAGAGAGGAGGAAGATGACGCGTAACATTGTGAGCAGAGAGAGGAGGAAGATGACATGTAACATTGTGAGCACAGAGAGGAGGAAGATGACATGTAACATTGTGAGCAGAGAGAGGAGGAAGATGACATGTAACATTGTGAGCAGAGAGGAGGAAGATGACATGTAACATTGTGAGCAGAGAGGAGGAAGATGACATGTAACATTGTGAGCAGAGAGGAGGAAGATGACATGTAACATTGTGAGCAGAGAGGAGGAAGATGACATGTAACATTGTGAGCAGAGAGGAGGAAGATGACATGTAACATTGTGAGCAGAGAGAGGAGGAAGATGACATGTAACATTGTGAGCAGAGAGAGGAGGAAGATGACATGTAACATTGTGAGCAGAGAGAGGAGGAAGATGACATGTAACATTGTGAGCAGAGAGGAGGAAGATGACATGTAACATTGTGAGCAGAGAGGAGGAGGAAGATGACATGTAACATTGTGAGCAGAGAGGAGGAGGAAGATGACATGTAACATTGTGAGCAGAGAGGAGGAAGATGACATGTAACATTGTGAGCAGAGAGGAGGAAGATGACATGTAACATTGTGAGCAGAGAGGAGGAAGGTGACATGTAACATTGTGAGCAGAGAGAGGAGGAAGATGACATGTAACATTGTGAGCAGAGAGAGGAGGAAGATGACATGTAACATTGTGAGCACAGAGGAGGAAGGTGACATGTAACATTGTGAGCACAGAGAGGAGGAAGATGATGCGTAACATTGTGAGCAGAGAGGAGGAAGGTGACATGTAACATTGTGAGCAGAGAGAGGAGGAAGATGACATGTAACATTGTGAGCAGAGAGAGGAGGAAGATGACATGTAACATTGTGAGCAGAGAGAGGAGGAAGATGACATGTAACATTGTGAGCAGAGAGGAGGAAGGTGACATGTAACATTGTGAGCAGAGAGAGGAGGAAGATGACATGTAACATTGTGAGCACAGAGGAGGAAGGTGACATGTAACATTGTGAGCACAGAGAGGAGGAAGATGATGCGTAACATTGTGAGCAGAGAGGAGGAAGATGACATGTAACATTGTGAGCAGAGAGAGGAGGAAGATGACATGTAACATTGTGAGCACAGAGGAGGAAGATGACATGTAACATTGTGAGCACAGAGAGGAGGAAGATGACATGTAACATTGTGAGCAGAGAGAGGAGGAAGATGACATGTAACATTGTGAGCACAGAGGAGGAAGGTGACATGTAACATTGTGAGCACAGAGAGGAGGAAGATGATGCGTAACATTGTGAGCAGAGAGGAGGAAGGTGACATGTAACATTGTGAGCAGAGAGAGGAGGAAGATGACATGTAACATTGTGAGCAGAGAGAGGAGGAAGATGACGCGTAACATTGTGAGCAGAGAGGAGGAAGGTGACATGTAACATTGTGAGCAGAGAGGAGGAAGGTGACATGTAACATTGTGAGCACAGAGGAGGAAGGTGACATGTAACATTGTGAGCAGAGAGAGGAGGAAGATGACATGTAACATTGTGAGCAGAGAGGAGGAGGAAGAACATGACAGAGAGGAGGAAGATGACATAACATTGTGAGCAGAGAGGAGGAAGATGACATGTAACATTGTGAGCAGAGAGGAGGAAGATGACATGTAACATTGTGAGCAGAGAGGAGGAAGATGACATGTAACATTGTGAGCAGAGAGAGGAGGAAGATGACATGTAACATTGTGAGCAGAGAGAGGAGGAAGATGACATGTAACATTGTGAGCACAGAGAGGAGGAAGATGACATGTAACATTGTGAGCAGAGAGAGGAGGAAGAACATGACAGAGAGGAGGAAGATGACATAACATTGTGAGCAGAGAGGAGGAGGAAGAACATGACAGAGAGGAGGAAGATGACATAACATTGTGAGCAGAGAGGAGGAAGGTGACATGTAACATTGTGAGCAGAGAGGAGGAAGATGACATGTAACATTGTGAGCAGAGAGAGGAGGAAGATGACATGTAACATTGTGAGCAGAGAGGAGGAAGATGACATGTAACATTGTGAGCAGAGAGGAGGAGGAAGATGACATGTAACATTGTGAGCAGAGAGGAGGAGGAAGATGACATGTAACATTGTGAGCAGAGAGAGGAGGAAGATGACATGTAACATTGTGAGCAGAGAGAGGAGGAAGATGACATGTAACATTGTGAGCAGAGAGGAGGAAGATGACATGTAACATTGTGAGCAGAGAGGAGGAAGATGACATGAACATGTGACAGAGAGAGGAGGAAGATGACATGTAACATTGTGAGCACAGAGAGGAGGAAGATGACATGTAACATTGTGAGCAGAGAGGAGGAAGATGACATGTAACATTGTGAGCAGAGAGGAGGAAGATGACATGACATGTAACATTGTGAGCAGAGAGAGGAGGAAGAACATGACAGAGAGGAGGAAGATGACATAACATTGTGAGCACAGAGGAGGAAGATGACATGTAACATTGTGAGCAGAGAGAGGAGGAAGATGACATGTAACATTGTGAGCACAGAGAGGAGGAAGATGACATGTAACATTGTGAGCAGAGAGAGGAGGAAGATGACATGTAACATTGTGAGCAGAGAGGAGGAAGGTGACATGTAACATTGTGAGCAGAGAGGAGGAAGATGACATGTAACATTGTGAGCAGAGAGGAGGAAGATGACATGTAACATTGTGAGCAGAGAGAGGAGGAAGATGACATGTAACATTGTGAGCAGAGAGAGGAGGAAGATGACATGTAACATTGTGAGCAGAGAGGAGGAAGATGACATGTAACATTGTGAGCAGAGAGGAGGAAGATGACATGTAACATTGTGAGCAGAGAGGAGGAAGATGACATGTAACATTGTGAGCAGAGAGGAGGAAGATGACATGTAACATTGTGAGCAGAGAGAGGAGGAAGATGACATGTAACATTGTGAGCAGAGAGAGGAGGAAGATGACATGTAACATTGTGAGCAGAGAGAGGAGGAAGATGACATGTAACATTGTGAGCAGAGAGGAGGAAGATGACATGTAACATTGTGAGCAGAGAGGAGGAAGATGACATGTAACATTGTGAGCAGAGAGGAGGAAGATGACATGTAACATTGTGAGCAGAGAGGAGGAAGATGACATGTAACATTGTGAGCAGAGAGAGGAGGAAGATGACATGTAACATTGTGAGCAGAGAGAGGAGGAAGATGACATGTAACATTGTGAGCAGAGAGAGGAGGAAGATGACATGTAACATTGTGAGCAGAGAGGAGGAAGATGACATGTAACATTGTGAGCAGAGAGGAGGAGGAAGATGACATGTAACATTGTGAGCAGAGAGGAGGAAGATGACATGTAACATTGTGAGCAGAGAGGAGGAAGATGACATGTAACATTGTGAGCAGAGAGGAGGAAGGTGACATGTAACATTGTGAGCAGAGAGAGGAGGAAGATGACATGTAACATTGTGAGCACAGAGGAGGAAGATGACATGTAACATTGTGAGCACAGAGAGGAGGAAGATGACATGTAACATTGTGAGCACAGAGAGGAGGAAGATGACAGAACATTGTGAGCACAGAGGAAGGTGACATGACATTGTGAGCAGAGAGAGGAGGAAGATGACATGTAACATTGTGAGCACAGAGAGGAGGAAGATGATGCGTAACATTGTGAGCAGAGAGGAGGAAGGTGACATGTAACATTGTGAGCAGAGAGAGGAGGAAGATGACGCGTAACATTGTGAGCAGAGAGGAGGAAGGTGACATGTAACATTGTGAGCAGAGAGAGGAGGAAGATGACATGTAACATTGTGAGCAGAGAGAGGAGGAAGATGACATGTAACATTGTGAGCAGAGAGGAGGAAGGTGACATGTAACATTGTGAGCAGAGAGGAGGAAGATGACATGTAACATTGTGAGCAGAGAGAGGAGGAAGATGACATGTAACATTGTGAGCACAGAGAGGAGGAAGATGACATGTAACATTGTGAGCAGAGAGGAGGAAGGTGACATGTAACATTGTGAGCAGAGAGAGGAGGAAGATGACATGTAACATTGTGAGCAGAGAGAGGAGGAAGATGACATGTAACATTGTGAGCAGAGAGGAGGAAGGTGACATGTAACATTGTGAGCAGAGAGGAGGAAGGTGACATGTAACATTGTGAGCAGAGAGGAGGAAGGTGACATGTAACATTGTGAGCAGAGAGAGGAGGAAGATGACATGTAACATTGTGAGCAGAGAGAGGAGGAAGATGACATGTAACATTGTGAGCAGAGAGGAGGAAGATGACATGTAACATTGTGAGCAGAGAGAGGAGGAAGATGACATGTAACATTGTGAGCAGAGAGAGGAGGAAGATGACATGTAACATTGTGAGCAGAGAGAGGAGGAAGATGACATGTAACATTGTGAGCAGAGAGGAGGAAGATGACATGTAACATTGTGAGCACAGAGAGGAGGAAGATGACATGTAACATTGTGAGCAGAGAGGAGGAAGATGACATGTAACATTGTGAGCAGAGAGAGGAGGAAGATGACATGTAACATTGTGAGCAGAGAGAGGAGGAAGATGACATGTAACATTGTGAGCAGAGAGAGGAGGAAGATGACATGTAACATTGTGAGCACAGAGAGGAGGAAGATGACATGTAACATTGTGAGCACAGAGAGGAGGAAGATGACATGTAACATTGTGAGCAGAGAGAGGAGGAAGATGACATGTAACATTGTGAGCAGAGAGGAGGAAGATGACATGTAACATTGTGAGCAGAGAGAGGAGGAAGATGACATGTAACATTGTGAGCAGAGAGAGGAGGAAGATGACATGTAACATTGTGAGCACAGAGAGGAGGAAGGTGACATGTAACATTGTGAGCAGAGAGGAGGAAGATGTGTGTGAGCAGGAAGACATGTAACATTGTGAGCAGAGAGGAGGAAGATGACATGTAACATTGTGAGCAGAGAGAGGAGGAAGATGACATGTAACATTGTGAGCAGAGAGGAGGAAGATGACATGTAACATTGTGAGCAGAGAGGAGGAAGACATGTGAGCAGTGTGAGCAGAGAGAGGAGGAAGATGACATGTAACATTGTGAGCAGAGAGAGGAGGAAGATGACATGTAACATTGTGAGCAGAGAGGAGGAAGATGACATGTAACATTGTGAGCACAGAGAGGAGGAAGATGACATGTAACATTGTGAGCAGAGAGGAGGAAGATGACATGTAACATTGTGAGCACAGAGGAGGAAGGTGACATGTAACATTGTGAGCAGAGAGAGGAGGAAGATGACATGTAACATTGTGAGCAGAGAGAGGAGGAAGATGACATGTAACATTGTGAGCAGAGAGAGGAGGAAGATGACATGTAACATTGTGAGCAGAGAGAGGAGGAAGATGACATGTAACATTGTGAGCACAGAGAGGAGGAAGATGACATGTAACATTGTGAGCACAGAGAGGAGGAAGATGACATGTAACATTGTGAGCACAGAGAGGAGGAAGATGACATGTAACATTGTGAGCAGAGAGGAGGAAGATGACATGTAACATTGTGAGCAGAGAGGAGGAAGGTGACATGTAACATTGTATAATTCTTCATAAGGTGTAGGAATGGAAGAAGAGGCATGGGGTGGATCCATAAAGCCATTTTCCGGAGATCTGAACATCATTTATTTTAAGAAGGGGCGCCGTACTAAACAGTCACATGGTGTCATGCCCCCCCCCCCCCACATATAATGTCATCTCCTCCACTGTATGTGTATTTCTGCTCTCATGATTGCAAACTGTTCCCCAAAAAGAACTCTCTGCCCATGTTGGTCCATGTGGGTTACATACCATGGGAGAAGTGGTGACCTGATAATTCTTTAGAATCTTTATTTTGCTTCAGCAAAGAGATTAGATGAGCAGCACTAAGACGCCAATTCCAGTGATCAGCAGGGTGCTTTGATTCCAGACATTTATGGGGATAATCTACCCAAATATGAACATGAGTTTTCCTATCTGCTATTCTGTTTTTGGAACAGTTTATTATAAATGTTGTTTGAAATCAAAATAGAGATTTCACTAAAACGCACATTTCATAATGTATGTGTACAAGGCTATTCTTCACCCTCATTCACACAGAGTACAGCATATGTACGCTGTTTGGAAGCTTTTGTGTTTTTGTGCATTTCTTTTGGAGTTGAGTACCATACAGGAGCTTCTTTGGAGCCTCATATACTTTTATTATGAGTGCCTCTGAAATTCATAAGCAATATGCCTTTATATATATATGTGGGGAAAATATATATATATAATCTTTTTTTTTTTTTTTAATCTATATAATCTTTTTTCCAAATAAATAATATACATATATCCACTGGTCAACAACACCTTATTTTTCTTCACTAGTAGCTCTTGTACCTTTTTGGAGGTTCAGCCGCTGAGTTCCACCCACAATTTCACTTTTTAAATATAAATACCCCTGTAATACACAAGCTTAATGTATTCTAGTAAAGTTAGTCTGTAAACTAAGGTCCGTTTTTTTAGGTTGTTGCAGCATTTAGATAGTTTATAATCTAGAAATAGACCGTGGCCATCTTAAGTGTGGGCATCATGAAACCAGACTGTATGACTTCCTGGATTTCAGCTTTGCACATCTCGCACATGCTCAGTGCTGCACAAGCAATGTAATAGGTTTCAGTCAGGTTTGCAAGGACTACTGGGAAACATGATGCCTATCCCAGAAACCCTTGCAAATAGCCTTGTGACTTAATAGCCTAGGCTAATGAGGAGGAGGAAGTAATGAAGGACTACAAAATAAAGGTATTTACAAGCAACAAAATAAATAAAATTGTCCATTCTGAACACTATGAGATTAGGGCATGCAGCACAGACAAACATAAAAAAATGGGTGGAACTCCACTTTAAGGCTTACCTTATATTAAGGCTTACCCTATATTCCCTATATTAAGGCTTACCCTATATTCCCTATATTAAGGCTTACCTATAGGTACAGTAAATATTTCCTAAACATGCACCGTTTAGACGATATTTTCTTTTGGTGCAGCCGATGACATCAGATATACCCGTGATGTAAACAGTGACTCCAGCGCACTTGCATGGCAGTGACATCATTGCTGGCTTGGCCATTTATATTACGAAAGCCTACAAACTCAGGGTGAAGATCAAATTTTTGTAAATATTTTATTATATCTTTTTGCTGCAATGTAAAGTAGTGAGTGTACAGCTTGTATAACAGTGTCAATTCTCTGTCCCCTCAAAATAACTCAACACACAGCCATTAATGTCTAAACTGCTGGCAACCAAAGTGAGTACACCCCTAAGGGAAAAGGTCCAAATTGGGCCCAATTGTGCCGTTCATATGAAGGTCAGTGTGGTGCGATTTGAGCCTATTCATTTTGATTGGAAAGTCACTACAACCAGATCGCATGGTATTTCTATACCATGCAACCAGGTGCAGGCAGGTTCACTGCGTTTATGACCTGCATTTGGGGTGTCAATAAATTAACATTGGCACCCTTTTTCATCCTAGATTCCCCCAGAGGTTCTCCCCCCAGTGTATAGATTGCATTCATTTTTTTGCCACCCAAATGCATTATTTTACATTAAACCTCATTTACCATGTAGTTGCCCACCCCATTAATTTGTTCAGATCTTTTTGCAAGGTTTCTACATCCTGCAGAGAAGTTATTGTCTTGCTTGGTTCAGTCCGCTGACATCCGATCTGCTGAATTCAGACAGATGGAAACCCTATTTTACATCTGTATGGTGGATCGGATGGAATGAAAAATGGACAGGCGATCCGCTTTCATCCAATCTCCCCATAGAGGAGAGTGGGGCTCTCACAGGTCCGTCCCTGCACAGTGAATGGAGACAGACCTGTCATCCGCTGGCTCAGCGGAGATCAACGGAGCAATCCCTGCTGATCAAGCAGATTCCATCAAAACGGACAGCCCCCTGTGAAGGAGGCCTTAGGGTCCTTTCACACTTACGGACCGTTTCATCAGTTCAGTTCAGTTTTTATCAGGTGTGTTTTGTTTTTTTTACACTATCCACTATCAATGCAAAAAAGATGAAAACCTGACCATTTGCCAGTTTACATCCATTATTTGTCCAAACCATTTTTTTTTATGGATGGAAAAATGGGATTTCCATCCGTTCAAAAAAAAAAGATGTTGACCGAAGTGAATGGAAATAGATAAACATCCGTTGTCCGTTTTTTCCCAAGGAATGCATTGATGTTCGTTTTTTATCAGTCAACGGATGGATGAAAAACCGACGAACGGTCCGTGTGTGTGAAAGGAGCCGTAGGGTGAATTCACATTACATGTGGGGTAAAATGTTTGTTACCTGTATGTCCCTGCTGTGACAACCGTTTCCTGCTGTGACAACCGTTTCCTATGTGTCCCATTCACAGTGCAACACAGCCTAGGGGTGTGCTGCGATAAAATGCAGACACATTCCCTTTTATCACAGCGCACCGTGCCGAACTGTGCAGCAATGTACAGCAACGCAGTGCATAATAAGCATCATCTTCAAGGTTTCTCCCTTCTTTTAATGTACTCCAGACCTTGGGAGGACACAACCAGGATCCTAGCTGTTATCCAGTTGTATATAAATTGCTAAGCTATGAGGGTCCGAATGGTTTGGCCCTGAGGAAGAAGGTACTACCTTTTGAAATGCGTAAGCTAGCTAGGATACTTATCTTCCCAAGGTCTGGAGTACGCCAGGTGAAGTGAGAAACCTTGAAGCTGATGCTCATCTGCTCATCTTGATATGCTGTGTGTATATCACATGGTTGGTGAATATATTTGTGGATTTTTAATATATGGTTTATGGGCTAATGCACTAGGCTAGTTTGTATCCAGGGCTTCTCCAGTCCTAAGAGGGCAGCAAGGCTTGGTGTATAGGGGCAGATACATATAAAGAACTTGTACCAGTCTATCACACACATGCGCAGGAGAGGTTTTGTTTTGCTGTGTGAATACAGCCTAAGGGCTTATGCACACAGGACGCTTTCACAGCTGCTGTTAGGGGCGTCTGACGTGTTTTTTTTTTTTTTTTTGCTGCGTCTAAACGCCCTTCCGTGTTGGCCTGTGTGTCAATGCGCACACATTGACAGAGGCGTTTGGAGGCAAAAGCATATAGGGGCGTTAGAAAAAGATGTCAGCCGGTGCATCCAGGAGCAGATGCTGTTGAGCTGAAAATAAAAAACGGAAAATGACAAAAAAAAAACGATGTAACAAGTGTTTGGCCGCTATTTTATGCATAATGTATGCACGTACATTTATTTCAATGGCCAGAGTAAGTTAATGTTCTGGCCAGTATAATGCATTTATGCTGAAAAAAAAAACATGTAGATATGCATCATCAGAGACCTCTTAATTTCAGGCGGCAGCACCCCCCCCCCCAGTTCTCTGCTCCAGGGGGCCCATGCCTGAAGCTGTGTAAGGGGCCCCATAATTCCTGATGGCGGCCCTGCCATCATGCCAGGGGGATCCTTGCTCATAGCGATACTACTGACTTTAGATGAGCACAGAAGGGAGGAGGGCACGGAGGAGGGCACGGGAGAGGATATACCGCACACGCATAGACATCTTTGGCATGAGTGATTCTGAGGTGTATCGCATCTTCAGATTCACCCCTGCTGCCATCCTGGAATTAACCACAACCCTGCAGGAGGACATCACCAGCCCAACACACCGCTCACATGCAGTGCAGCCACTGGGCAAGGTCCTGGCAACACTCCATTTCCTTGCCAGTGGCTCTTTTCAGCGTACAAGTGGAGTGGTGGCAGGAATGTCACCCCCACATTCAAAAATCATTCACAAACAGAAAAAAAAATCAAAATCCAAAAAAAAAATGCCCAGCAAAAAAAAAATGCCCAGCAAAAGAAAAATGCCCAGCAAAATAAAATAAAAAACAACAAAATAAAAAAAAACACAGCAAAAAATAAATAAAAACTCAGCAAAATACACTCTCCAAATCACTCTCCAACAATCTCAAAGACACGTCACAAACCAACAAACACTAACAAACAACAGAACAAAAGCACCTTGCTGTAGGAAGAGAAAAAAATTGGATGTACTTTTGCAATGGAAGGGCATTTCTCTCGGTCTATTTAAGCACTGTGCATAGCTCACTAAGTCTGACGGGCCTAGTTCCTATCTAACTGATTGCGCTGTGCCGAGTTCTGACCATGCTCAGAGAGGTGCTGACCATAGTCTGCTTCATGTGCACATGCCCAGTCTGGCCGGTCCTTCATTTGCATGGGGTCACGGCTCATTTCAATGAAACACGCCCACGTCCTTCCCACTTTGAATTAGACCACCTTACGCCTTGGAATTTACATTGCACCGGTGCAAATTTGGACGAAAATACTACGAGGATACGGCACTTGCGCCTCGAAATTAAGCTGGTCTAACTTAAAGGAGTTGCATTACGCCGGTCCAAAAATGCGCCGATGTACGTGAATCTGGCCCTTTGTTTTTATCCATGACTTTATAGACGGTCATGTGTACGCGGCGTTGGGCCCGATGTGCATGAGATGAGGCCTTACACGTACACAGCCAGGCCGATGGATAACAGAGCTGCAGCCCTGTAATCCCTCAGCCTCTATGAACGTACGTTTTGTTGGCTTGTGTGTGTCTGTGCTATTGTACAACTGCTGTCATGTATTTGCTTATCATAAATGATAGTCTCCTAGATGGGTTGAATTTTATTTTAGTCCATTTCCTCTTGCCAACTCTACGGCATGGAATTATTGAACCCGTCCGGTTTGGATTTCCTCACAGCACATCAGAGAATAAAAGCTTAAACAACTGGTTCCTGTGGGTAACATTCTGGTTTTATTTCAGGTAGAATTTCTGTAAATGTGAAATAATAAATCAATGCAAATGTACTGTACATCCTTGCTTATCCAATTTATTCTGAATGTCCTTGTTTAGCAATGAATAGTCTTTACACATCTTCTTCTTGTAGTCATTTCAAACAACTGCTTACTCCAGGGTTTGAAGTACTCCCTTGAGTTTGCTAGTAACAGGAGCCCTGCTGAACAATCCATTTCTTTTTGGAATGTGAATGCTCGTTGGAAGATTTTTAATGGTTACAAAAATGTAAATATGTTTTAGATTAGTGGAGAATCTTTTGGGAAGCGAGGTTGATAGCTCGATGTAAGAAATTGCACTTTTATGTCTGCAGATCAGCTATAAAAGAACTGAATAATACATATACAGTAAATGCAACCAGTGTGACTGACTAAGTGAAAGCACAATAATTGTGTGAGAATCATTAACCCTTGTAGTAAAAGTAGCACAGGGGTAGTGATACTATAATATACAGTTGTGCTCATAAGTTTACATACCCTGGCAGAATTTAGGATTTCTTGACCATTTTTTCAGAGAATATGAGCGATAACGCAAAAACATGTTTCACTCATGGTTCGTGTTTGGCTAAAACCATTTATTATCAAACATCCGTGTGTTTACTCTTTTTAACCACTTGCTTACTGGGCACATATACCCCCCTCCTGCCCAGGTGAAATTTCAGCTTCCGGCACTGCGTCGCTTTAACTGACAATTGCGCGGTCGTGCGACGTGGCTCCCAAACAAAATTGACGTCCTTTTTTCCCCACAAGTAGAGCTTTCTTTTGGTGGTATTTGATCGCCTGTGCGGTTTTTATTTTTTGCGCTATAAACAAAAAACTGCGACAATTTTTTAAAAAAATACAATATTTTTTACTTGTTGCTATAATAAATATCCCAATTAAAAAAAAAAAAACATATTTTTTTCTCAGTTTAGGGCAAAACGTATTCTTCTACATATTTTTGGTAAAAAAAAAAATCGCAATAAGCGACTGGTTTGCGCAAAAGTTATAGCGCCTACAAAATAGGGGACAGAATTATTATTATTTTTTTTTTAATAGAAACGGCGGCGATCTGCGATTTTTATTGGTACTGCGACGTTATGGCGGACACATCGGACACTTTTGACACATTTTTGGCGCTATTCACATTTATACTGAGATCAGTGCTATAAATATGCACTAATTACTGTATACATGTGACTGGCATTGAAGGGGTTAACACTAGGGGGTGAGGAAGGAGTTAAATGTATCCTAGGTGTGTTCTAACTGTGGGGGAGGGGGGGGTGACCGATCTGTGTCCCTATGTACAAGGAACACAGATCGGTCTCCTCCTCTCCAGAGACAGGACGCTGTCTCTGTGTAAAAACGGCAATGAGAGATGATCTGTGAGATGATCTCTCATTCGCCACACAGATCGCATCGCAAACGGTCACTCTGATTGGCCGTTCGCCGCGATCTGTGATTGGGAACGCCCAATTGGGAACGCCCAAAGGGGCGGCCGTCTTTTGACAGCAGGTTGGATATTCAGACCCGTGCTGTAGCCGTCATTCGGCTATACCGCGGGTCTGAAGTGGTTAAATCATGACGACAAATGCAAATGTCCCTGACTTAAAAGTTGACATACCCTGGTGATTTTGGCCTGATAACATACACACAAGTTGACAAAAAGGAGTCTGAATGGCTATTAATGGTAACCATCCTCACCTGTGATCTGTTTGCTTGTAATTAGTGTGTGTGTATAAAAGGTCAATGAGTTTCTGGACTCCTGACAGACCCTTGCATCTTTCATCCATTGCTGCACTGGACATTTCTGGATTCTGAGTCATGGGGAAAGCAAAAGAATTGTCAAAGGATCTTCGGTGAAAAGGTAGTTGAACTGTATAAAAAGGGAAAGGGGTATAAAAACATATCCAAGGAATTGAGAATGCCAATCAGCAGTGTTCAAACTTTAATCAAGAAGTGAAACCAAACCACGGTCAGGTAGACCAACTAAATTCTCAACCACAACTGCCAGAAAAATTGTTTGGAATGCTAAGAAAAACGCACAAAGAACTTCAGATGAAATACAGGACTCTGAAAACATGTGGTGTGGCTGTTTCAAGATTCACAATAAGGAGGCACTTGAAGAAAGATGGGCTGCATGGTCAAGTCACCAGAAGAAAGCCATAACTACGCAAATGCCACAAAGTATCCTGCTTACAATACACTAAATCGCACAGAGACAAGCCTCAAACCTTCTGGCACAAAGTCATTTGGAGTGATGAGACCAAAATTTTGCTTTTTGCACACAATAAACACTACGTTTTGGAGAGGAGTCAACAGGGCCTATGATGAAAGGTACACCATTCCTACTGTGAAACACGGAGGTGGATCGCTGATGTTTTAGGGATGTGTGAGCTACAAAAGGCACAGGAAATTTGGTCAAAATTGATAGCAAGATGAATGCAGTATGTTATCAAAAAAACTGGAGGAACATCAGCCAGGAAGCTGCGCATAGGACGTACTTCGACATTTCAACATGACAAGGATCCAAAACACAAGGCCAAGTCAACCCGTCATTGGCTACAGCAGAATAAAGTGAAGGTTCTGGAGTGGCCATCTCCGTCTCCTGACCTCAATATCATTGAGCCTCTCTGGGAGATCTCAAACATGCAGTTCATGCAAAACAACCCAGAAATGTACAGGAACTGGAGGCTTTTTGCCAAGAGGAATGGGCAGATTTACCATCTGAGAAGATAAAGAGCCTCATCCACAAAAGACTTCAAAATATCATTGATGTTAAATGGGGATGTTAAATACACAGTATTAAAAACTTTTGATCAGGGTCATTTCTGTTGCCATTATGATTTAAAAAGATTAAACGCAGTTGATTGATAATAAATGGCATCAGCCAAACGCTAACCATGAGTGAAAGAAATGTTTTTGGCCCGGATTCACATACCTCGGCGCATATATATGCCGCCGTAGCGTATATTCTTTACGCTACGCCGACGCAGCGCAGCGAGGCAAGCACAGAATTCACAAAGCACTTGCTTTCAAACTACGCTAGGTTTCTAAGGCGTAAGCCGACGTAGGAGGAAGCGGGCGTGAGCCATGCAAATGAGGCGTGACCCCATGTAAATGATGGGCCGAGTGCCAGACAAGTACTTAGAACGGACTGAGCATGCGTCGTGTAGTGGCCGCATCCCAGCGCGCATGCTCACAATCACGTTGAAACAACTGCCTAAGATACGTCGAATCACTGCCTACGGTGTGAACGTAACCTACGCCCAGCCATATTCACGTACAACGTAAACTACGTAAAATTTGACGGCTTGTGTTCCCTGGTCCATACCTTTGCATGAGTTGCGCCTCATATATGGGGAATAACTTTACACCGAACATAAACCTTACGCTTAAATCATGCGCCGGGCACAAGTACGTTTGTGAATTGGCGTATCTCACTCATTCTCTTTTTTTGATTGTTCTCTGTACCCATATTGGGTCATAATTTGGATGATGCTATCTAGATGGCAGAAACCATCACCACCACCTGATCAGTTTTACCTCAATCCTGAATGGCAATACTGAGGACCATGAATATTTGTTATAAAGATTAGTTTCTATGCCTTAAAGCAGGGGTGGCAAACTCAAATTCATCGGGGGCCGCATCAGCAGTTTGGTTGTCCTCAAAGGGCCAGTTGTATCTGCACTCCACCATAGTGTTCAGTCTGAGCAGTCTCCAAGTTTTCTTGCGCTGCATATGGACGTAGCGCAGGGTTCAGGAGTGCGAAGCACATTATTTCTAATATTACATTGTAATATAAAATGAAATCATTCAACTCACCATAATGCAGAATCAGTGGAAGCCCGGAGTCTCTCCTTGCATCAGGCGTCCCCACCAGCCGAGTCCCCCTTTTACATCAGGCGTCCCCACCAGCCGAGTCCCCCTTTTACATCAGGAGTCCCCCTTTTACATCAGGAGTCCCCCTTTTACATCAGGAGTCCCCCTTTACATCAGGAGTCCCCCCTTTACATCAGGCGTCCCCCCTTTACATCAGGCGTCCCCCCTTTACATCAGGCGTCCCCCCCTTTACATCAGGCGTCCCCCCCCTTTACATCAGGCGTCCCCCCTTACATGAGTCGAGTCCCCCCCCCTTACATGAGTCGAGTCCCCCCCCCCTTACATGAGTCGAGTCCCCCCCCTTACATGAGTCGAGTCCCCCCCCCTTACATGAGTCGAGTCCCCCCCCTTACATGAGTCGAGTCCCCCCCCTTACATGAGTCGAGTCCCCCCCCTTACATGAGTCGAGTCCCCCCCCCTTACATGAGTCGAGTCCCCCCCCTTACATGAGTCGAGTCCCCCCCCCCCCTTGCATGAGTCGAGTCCCCCCCCCCCCTTGCATGAGTCGAGTCCCCCCCCCCCCTTGCATGAGTCGAGTCCCCCCCCCCCCTTGCATGAGTCGAGTCCCCCCCCCCCCTTGCATGAGTCGAGTCCCCCCCCCCCCTTGCATGAGTCGAGTCCCCCCCCCCCCTTGCATGAGTCGAGTCCCCCCCCCCCCTTGCATGAGTCGAGTCCCCCCCCCTTGAGAGTCGAGTCCCCCCCCCTTGCATGAGTCGAGTCCCCCCCCCCCCCCCCCTTGCATGAGTCGAGTCCCCCCCCCCTTGCATGAGTCGAGTCCCCCCCCCCCCTTGCATGAGTCGAGTCCCCCCCCCCTTGATGAGTCGAGTCCCCCCCCCTTGCATGAGTCATCCCCCCCCCTTGAGAGTCGAGTCCCCCCCCTTGCATGAGTCCCCCCCCCTTACATGAGCCCCCCCCCCTTGCAAGTCCCCACCAGCCGAGTTCCCCCACCAGCAGAGACTCTCTCCGGTCTTCAAGAAAATGGCGGCCGGCGGAGACATTGTCTCTGCCCGGCCGCGGACCTCTAGCTGCGGCAACGGCGGACTTCAAGAAAATGGCGGCCGGCAGAGACATTGTCTCTGCCCGGCCGCGGACCTCTAGCGGCAGCGACGGCGGCGGTCTTCAAGAAAATGGCGGCCGGCAGAGACATTGTCTCTGCCCGGCCGTGGACATCTAGCGGTGGATGCCAGCAAAGTAAAAAAATCGGATGAAAGAGATCCCTCTGCTGACGGGGGCCGCTGCGCGGGCCACATCACAAGGCCTGGCGGGCCGGATTCGGCCCGCGGGCCTTGTGTTTGCCACCCCTGCCTTAAAGCATGGGTCTTCAAACTACGGCCCTCCAGTTGTTCAGGAACTACAATTCCCATCATGCCTAGTCATGTCTTGAATGTTAGAGTTTTACAATGCCTCATGGGATGTGTAGTTCCACAACAGCTGGAGGGCCGTAGTTTGAGGATCCCTGCCTTAAAGGATCACTAAAGGAAATATTTTTTTTTAGCTAAATAGCTTCCTTTACGTTACTGCAGTACTGGTTTCATGTCCTTATTGTTCGTTTTTGCTTTGAAGTTGCTGTAATCCTGCTCTGTTCTCCACACTTCCTGCTTGTCTGTTTCCTTATAACCACAGTGCTGGGAGCTTTCTCACGGTGGTCTAAGCTGTCATTACTGTGTGTATAAAACTTCCCAGCACCAATCAGATTAATTTTAAAAATAAATCACTGCCCTGGATTGGTTTGTTTTTGTTCTGTGTGTCTATTTCTATTTCACAGAAACATGAAGCCAGTTCAAAAGTGAAACTAACCTGCAGGCACATTATATGATTGATTTTTATCTATTTTTAATCATTTTGAAAAGGAATCAGTTAAATTTTATGTCTCTATACCCTGTAAACAGTCATTTCAGCAAAAAAATTTTTTTTTTCCTTTAGTGACCCTTTAATATAGCGATTCTTAGTTGTATTTTCCATTTGATCTCCCTGAGCACTGGATCCCCCTTTTTTTTTATTTATTTTTTATGCTGTTCATAGAATTCCGCTTTGTCTTAGGTAACTGTTTATTAGTTTAATATTGAAGATTTTTCCTGTGAGACGTGGAATTTAGATATTCATTATATCAGGTATTTCTTGAAGAGTGTAATTAAAAGGGCCCAGCAGGAAATTACTTATTCTGCTTTGTGCAGCCTGCAGGAAAGGGATTTTAAATTGTTGCAGATAGTCTGCGTTTTTCCTGTACATTTAATAATGAAAACCTATGTCCTCCTGGTTCCACTCGTTCATCCCCTGTGGTGCTGTTTAGTGCTTAAAGGAGTTGTAAAGAATTTTTTTTTGCCTAAAATTAATGTCTGCAAGGTAGACGGACAGAATAGTGTAATGATTCTGTTAAAAAACAAGTAAATACCTATTAAATTCCTTCATCTATATCACCTCCAGTGTTCTAGTTTCTGTTCTCATTCAATTCCTGGTTTGTAGCGCTCGGTCATGTAAGAACTACATTTCCCAGTATGAATTGCAGCACACTCAGTAATTCACACCTCCTTGAAGTCTCTAACACGTAGAGAGCATCCTGCCACACAGATATAGTTCCCAGAAGGGGGCGAGCATGTCACTGACCACCGCAGTAAAGCCTCCCTTCACGGTGGTGAGTAACAATCAGACAAGCAGGAAGTGTACAGAACAGAGAAAAAATAGAGCAACTTCTGAGCAAAAACAAACAATGAGGAAGTTAAAAGAGGAATGTCTGCAGGTAAAGGATGCTTATTATAAAAAAAAAGATTTTCCTTTACAACCCCTTTAACCACTTACTGGGCACATAAACCCCCTTCGTGCCCAGGCGAAATTTCAGCTTCCGGCACTGCGTCACTTTAACTGACATTTGCGCGGTCGTGCGAAGTAGCTCCCAAACAAAATTGGCGTCCTTTTTTCCCCACAAATAGAGCTTTATTTTGGTGGTATTTGATCGCCTGTGCGGTTTTTATTTTTTGCGTTATAAACAAAAAAAGAGCGACAATTTAAAAAAATATATATATATATATTTTACTTGTTGCTATAATAAATATCCCAATTAAAAAAAAAAAAAAAAAACAATTTTTTTTTTCTCAGTTAAGGCCAATACGTATTCTTCTACGTATCTTTGTAAAAAAAAAAAAAAAAATCGCAATAAGCGACTGCTTTGCGCAAAAGTTGTAGCACCTACAAAATAGGGGACAGAATTATGATTTTTTTTTTTACTAGTAATGGCGGCGATCTGCGATTTTTATTGGGACTGCGACATCACTGCGGACACTTTTGACACATTTTTGGCGCCATTCACATTTATACAGCGACCAGTGCTATAAATATGCACTAATTACTGTATAAATGTGGTTAACACTAGGGGGTGAGGAAGGGGTTAAATGTGTATCCTAGGTGTGTTCTAACTGTGTGGGGGGGGGGGTGACTGGGGGAGGTGACCGATGCTGTGTCCTATGTACAAACGGACACAGATCGGTCTCCTCTCTCCCTGACAGGACGTGGAGCTCGGTGTTTACACACCGAGCTCCACGTCCCTGCTCTGTCACCGCCGATCGCATGTACCTGGCGGACACCGCGGCCACCGGGTATATGCATCGAATCCTCGGCGATGCGACGGCACTGTTTTTCCCCGCTGCGCGCCACCCAGTGGCGCGCTCGGGGAATACAACAACATTGACTTCCAAAGACGTGATCCCGGCAGCTCAGGTCCGCGCTGTTGACGTCTTTTGTCAATAGCGCGGATCTGAACTGGTTAAATGAGTCTACACTGACTAATGGTACCCCACATGGTAGGATAAAGCAATGTTTCTCAACTCCCAGTCCTCAAGGCGCACCAACAGGTCATGTTTTCGGGCTTTCCATGATTTTGCACAGGTGGTTTGATCAGTTTCACTGCCTTAGTAATCACCACAGCTGTTTCATCTGAGGGAAATCCTAAAAACATGACCTGTCGGTATGCCTTGAGGACTGAAATTGAGAAACACTGGTTTAAAGAATCCTTTCTGATTCTGATCACGTGTGCGTGCATGCGTATGTACAGGACATGTTTTCATTCTGTCAAAAGCCTAGCGAGTAGAATTTAATTTGGAGGTAGGTTTCACAGTTCTATTTAGGTTGCATCTTTTATCGCCAAATTTAGATTTAGAAAATAGACATTCCCTTTTGTTAAATACATTTGCCTTTCTAGATGTAGATGTAGAATTTTTTCCTTCTAGGTTTCTAATGTTGCTCTTTAGCATGTCATGGGTGAGTAGTTCTGAGCCAGGCAAAAAGCCTGAGTCATGATTGCACTGGAGTCCTTGTCATAGGAGTTGTAATGTCAGCATGCATGGGGAGGCCACAATCACTCAGTATATGAAGGTGTGACATATTGCACTGTGTTAGATGTTTGCTGGTGGGTATAGCTTAAGTGAATAATTCAAATGTCTGGAAACCCAAAATGTTGATCCCCATAAATAATACAATCTGCCAATTTCTGTAAATTTTAGATCCAGCCATGGTGCATCGAGAGCCTCAGAACGACTCGGATCACAGTGCGGAGGATACACGCAGCTGTGGGACCAGCCGGTTGTTGTTCCACATTACAGATGGAGATAATCCTCTACTCTCTCCACGATGTTCCATCTTTAGTCAAAGTCAAAGATTTAACCTGGATCCAGAGTCTGCACCATCCCCTCCCAGTACACAACAGTTCATGATGTAAGTCATTGTGGGTGATGTACTGGATTTATAGATTACTAAATATACTGTATGGGCCAGATTCACGAACAGTTAGGCTGGCGGATCGAGTGATCCGCCAGCCTAACTGTGACTTTGAGCCGGCGTTTCTGTTTTCTGTAACCAGAAAACAAGAAACGCCGGGTTGAAGTTCCGATGCGAGCAGCGTAACTGAGTTTCGCCATCGCATCGTTACTTCAACTTAAAAATGGCGCCGGGGGCGTTCCCGCCGATTTACGCTCAAAAAATATGTTAATGAGCGGAAATCGGCAATTCACGATCGAATTCCGGCGCGACGCAATGACGATACGACGTTTCCGGACGGGATACGCGGCGCATAGATATACCTACATGGGGTTGGAGTATCCTATGTTAAGGTATAGGCGTCGTCATCGCGTCGGGAAAAAAAAAAAAAAACGTCGCTTGCGTAAAACGGTCATGAATGGGAATGTGACGTCATTGACGTTCATTCACAGATTTTGGAGCATGCGCACGGGGATGTTTTGACACTCGACGCATGCGCAGTACGTTGGCGACGGGATCGCGCTTAGTTAGCATACTACACGCCCCGTACCCGCCAAATTTGAATTCCGCCGGCTCATTTGCGATGCGCTGCCGCAACTTTAGGAGCAAGTGCTTCGTGAATGACAGCACTTGCTCCTAAAATTTCGGCAGCGCAACGCAAATGAGAAGCGTTACTCCAGAGCAAAGATGCTCTGGACTACCTGAATCTGGCCCTATGTGTGTTTTTTTTTGTGACTGCTTTTAGCATAGCACCATTTGTCTGTCTGAAATACAAGTAATATACACCAATATTTTGTAACATGTTCCCTATAATTAGAGGTAAACCTTTCATTAGATATAGAGAGTTGACATTCCTGACATTCTGAAAATATTGAAGAATTAACGCTGAATTTTTCAGCCACGCGTTTTCCTAAATGTAATTATTCAGAGATGTCCTCATTGTGCTGTTTCTGTGTCTCCTCTTTTGCTACTACTTTTTTTGCTATTGTCCCATGACCTGAATAGAGGGAGGCTTGTAATAGGGGAAGAGAGTTTACGACATTGCAACTACTACTTGACCTCCAGAAGGTTTACCCCTCTTCATGACCAAGTCATTTTTTTGCCATACGGCACTGCGTCACTTTGACTATTGCGCGGGCATGTAATGCTGAACCCTTAAAAAATAAAAATGTTTTTTATTTTTTTCCCCACAAATAGAGCGTTCTTTTGGTGATGTTATCACCACTGCGTTTTTTATTTTTTTGCACTATAAACAAATATAGACCAACAATTTTTAAATAAAAAAAAAAATATATATATTTGTTTTGGCTATAAAACCTGTAACAGAATGGCCCGTGACACCCAGAGACGTTGGAAGGATGAGAGATACTCTTGTGCCAGCAGCAACAATAACTCTTGGGTCGAAATCCACCCTGTGCCCTTTTGGGTGTAGGGTGGCTAATAGTGAATTATAATTCCTTTACTAACAGATGGGACATTATTAATACTTCATATTTCAGGACTGAGATATCAAAAGGAGTTCATGATGACATGACCAGGTCAGCCAGACAGTGAGTCATACCTTTTGTATAATAGGCTATTGAAATATCTTAAGGTGTTGGCTATTCACTGTAAAGACATTCCGTTGAAGGTGTTGATTGCACCCACTCTCAGAAGACTCTGCCATTGTGTGATAAAGCTGTCTAGATAACTTATTCAACTAGATGTCTTTGTTATTATTCAAGGTTAATTGAACCCTATTGATGTTACGGTGCCATCTAGCTACCAATTAAAGAATTATCCTCAGTGAGTGAATAGGGGGGTGGAGATTGCATTGTCCTGTGATTAACTGCATTATGCTTGAGACTGTATAAGAAGCTGAGAAAATACCAATAAATTGTCATATCTTTGAAGCAAGTGCAGAGCTTGAGTCTCGTCTTGTTTATGGGAATGGATATGGATCGTGTATGCAAGATTGTCGCAGTGTGTCAGATAAGCTTGTCGTGGTTGGATGGAAGGTCGTAAACGGTGGTGACCGTTACATTTGGTGGCACAGCAGTGGGATGATTCCATCACCAGAAGGACAGCTACAAGGACACATGACAATGGAGACGGTGTATGAACGGATGAAGCTCTCTTCCCTCATGGACTTACTGGAGAGCCGGGGCAGACCGGCCAGCAACCGTAAGAAAAGGGACATTATCGCAGAACTGGTCGAAATGGATAGAGCTAAAAGGCCCGCCGTAACGGACAGGACACCCGAGGAAGAAAGTTTTGATCGGGCTGTTAACCTAAGACTGGCACATTATGGTCCTAACCCTCCACCGGAGATCAGGGACCGAGTTATTGCGGCTCTGAATGCCACCTTGCTACAGAGAAGAAGTGCTGCAGCAGCTGAAGTCACAGCAGCACCAACTAAAGAGAGAGGAGAGGTGCAGATACCAGTCTCCATGGAAGAGGAATTCCAAAGAAGGTTACAAGAGATGCGGATACAGCATAGAGGACCAGTATCAGAGGAAGCCCTGCTGGGATGGTCGGATGTGATTCGTTGCCAACTCTGGAAGGAAGCGTTAGCTCTGGAGCAGCAACACCAAGTAAAGGTCCTGCCGTCCATCTATGCAAGGTACTGGCCGCAGTATGACGTACGAATGCTGTTGTTGGGGAAACAAACGAAGCAGGAGTGGACAGCCGAGTTGAGCAGGCTGATCCGGGCAGAGATGCAGCTGGATGAAAGCTACAGAGCCCTCCAGTGGTATGTAGCCCAAGAGTTCCTGTGGCCAGCAGATGACAGCCCCACAGAAGGCTATGACTATGATGGCCTGGGATTATTGTATTGGAGGATATACAGTGATCCAGACTTCGGGGATGATCGGGAGTGGCGCTTGGAGGACATAATGGAGCACAGAGAGGAGAAATTGAATATCTCGGGAGGCCACTGGTCACAGGAAGATTTGGAATTTCTGGCCATTCAAGAATGGGAGCTGGAGGTCGCCTACAAACAGCTGATAGACTCGGCCCAGCAGCAGGGTGGGGCTCCCATTGCCTGGGACTATGAGGAAAGTTCATATGACAACTGTGAACTCCTGGCTGATGAATCGGCAGTGGAAAATATGGAGATTGCCTTCCCTAAAGCCAAAGCGGATGGTGTGGAGTTCCAGAGAGCCGGGGCGGTTGGCCCCTCTCTCCAACAACAAGCTGAGGTGGTAAAGCTTTTACCCCCAGCTGAATCACTGGCAACAGAACAGAGGGTCACGGACCTCTGCTCCCAGGACCCTGTGGTAGTGGATGGGACTGTGGTCTCCACTCACAGCAACCCAGCGGAAGAGCTGGCAACAGAGCAGAGTGTCATAGGCCTCTGCTCCTCACTAACAGAAGAGGGGGTTCCTGGGGTAGTGGATGGGACTTCAGTCTCCACTGGCACAACACCAGAAAATGGTACAGGACTGGGACAGGAGGATGTCGGCTTTGCTTTGCAAGCACCAGGGGGTTTTCACCTAGCACCAGTGGATGGGAATTCAGTCTCCACTGGTATACCCCAGGAAGGGGGGGCAGTTGGCCCAGACCCCCAACAGCATGATGGACTGAGCCCAGCCACCCTGCCTTCTCCCCAGCGGCAGGCGTGTTCTCTGAGAGAGGCAGAGGTTGGCGGGGTGAGTAATGCTCAGTTTGGAGCCATTTATTTGGGGTACAGTATGGATACCAGCATTGGAGGACTGGAACTACTGACGGACTTCGGAGTCAACCCGTTTGGGGTTCCCACCTATGTCCGTCTCCCACCGAAAGGGGAGAGATGTAACAGAATGGCCCGTGACACCCAGAGACGTTGGAAGGATGAGAGATACTCTTGTGCCAGCAGCAACAATAACTCTTGGGTCGAAATCCACCCTGTGCCCTTTTGGGTGTAGGGTGGCTAATAGTGAATTATAATTCCTTTACTAACAGATGGGACATTATTAATACTTCATATTTCAGGACTGAGATATCACAAGGAGTTCATGATGACATGACTAGGTCAGCCAGACAGTGAGTCATACCTTTTGTATAATAGGCTATTGAAATATCTTAAGGTGTTGGCTATTCACTGTAAAGACATTCCGTTGAAGGTGTTGATTGCACCCACTCTCACAAGACTCTGCCATTGTGTGATAAAGCTGTCTAGATAACTTATTCAACTAGATGTCTGTGTTATTATTCAAGGTTAATTGAACCCTATTGATGATACGGTGCCGTCATGTCTAGCTACCAATTTAAGAATTATCCTCAGTGAGTGAATAGGGGGGTGGAGATTGCATTGTCCTGTGATTACCTGCATTATGCTTGAGACTGTATAAGAAGAGAAGATACCAATAAATTGTCATATCTTTGAAGCAAGTGCAGAGCTTGAGTCTCGTCTTGTTTATGGGAATATGGATCGTGTATGCAAGATTGTCGCAGTGTGTCAGATAAGCTTGTCGTGGTTGGATAGAAGGTCGTAAACGGCTTTGACCGTTACATAAACCTATCAAAAAAAAGTGAAAAAAAAATCTAATGTCTTCATAAAGCCAATGGGCCAGATTCAGGAAAGAGATACGACGGCTTATCTCCAGATAAGCCGTCTTATCTCTGCGTCTAAGCCCTCCTATCAATGCGACTGATTCATAGAATCAGTAACGCATAGATTTCCATTGGATCCAACTGGCGTAAGTCTCCTACGCAGTTGTATCTTATTTTCATATTTTAGGCTGGACGCTAGGTGGCGTTCCCGTCTAAAATATGCAAATGAGCCTATACGCCGATTTCCGAACGTACGCCTGGCCGGCGCTATATTTTTACGTCGTTAGCGTAGGTGCGTTGTAATGTTAACCCTGCTGTATGAGGCGCAGCCAATGTTAAGTATGGACGGCGTGCTGGCGTTTTTTTTTTTTTTTTTCATGTCGTTTACGCGAATAGGGCTTTGCGTAAGTGACGTTCACGTCGTTTACACGTCATATTGACTTTGTGATTTGGAGCATGCGCACTGGGATAAATTCACGGCTGGCGCATGCGCAGTACGTTCGGCACAAGGGCGCACTGGTTTTAAATAGTACACGCCCCCTACCCTGCGAATTTGAATTAGGCCTGGCCATTTACGCTACGCCGCCGCAACTTAACGGGCAAGTGCTGTATTCACAAAGCACTTGCCTGTTAAGTAAAAGTTGCGGAGACGTAGCGTAAACGGGATACGCTACGCCCGCACATTTTTACGCGCTCCTACCTGAATCTAGCCCAATATGTATTGCTACATATTTTTGGTAAATCCAAATAAGCGTATATAATATATTGGTTTGCGCAAAAATTATAGCATCTACAAACTATACATACTGGAATAATTATTTTTTTAATAAAATATTTATATATATATATATATATATAATATATTAGTCTGTGTGTGATGGCGGAGACCAGCAACTTATAGTGGGACTGTGATATTGAGGCCAGAAGTCGGACATTAAAAATTTGACACTTCGTGGAAACCAGTGACACTAATACAGTGATCAGTGCTAAAAATATGCATGGTCACTGTACTAATGACACTGGCTGGGAAGGGGTTAACCATCTAGGGCAATTAAAGGGTTAACAGTGTGCCTATATAGTGTTTTACTGTGCTATGTGTGCTGCTTTTACTCAGGGAAGTGATGGATTTTATTTCCTGCTTTGCAAGACCACAAAATCCATCCCTCCCCCTCCGTCAGAACAGAGATCTGCCTTGTTCACATAGGCAGATCACCATTCTGTATCTCTGCCTGACGATTGTCTGGTGCCGGTGGACATCAGTGTCTGGCACCCGCAGATCTGCTTGTTCTGTGAGTAGTCACAGCAGAAGCTTGCCACCGGTGCTGCTCATGCCCCTTACGTGGAAGTGCAATATCAACTGTGTATATATACGTGACTCTCCACAGGAGGGTTGCCCTGTAGCAGTATATCTACTATGGGGCAGTGTTATGTACCACGTACCTGGTAGCCAGAGTCTAGTCACAGGAGAAGGCCTCTCTTACAGCCCTGGCTCGCGGGCCGCTGGGATGGGAACAGCCGGCCCAGGAGCGCAGCGAGGTAGGAGTGCCGGAGTAGGGTGAAGTAGGTGCCGGATGCTGATCCCTTCAGGAGCGGTGGGACTGAAGACCACTGAAGAGGAGGAAGCGCGTCAGCGTCCCTAGCAGGAGGTGCAGGTACTGCGGCAGCAGGCTGGAAAGGAAGACGGTTTAGCAGGCAGGCATGAAGTAGTAGAGTCAGACAAGCCAGGTCACAAAGGTAAATCAAGTAGCAGGTACGATAGGCTGGAGCGTAGTCACAGGTACAGGCAGGAGGGTCAGGCAGTGGTGGATCAATCAGGAGTAGGGTCAATCGTAAGCCAAGGTCAGTGGTAGGAGAGGTACAGGTCGGAATGATAACAGGTAATCGGGTTCAGGCTTAGGTTATAACTCATAAGCTGCAGATCAGACAGTAATGTGCTGGAGAGGCGAGTGGACTTTTTAAAGGCGATTCGGCGCCAAGTCGAATTAACGTGCATGCTCGCGCTTCTGATGGGCACACACTAGCCGTGCACGCGTGCGCATGCGTGCGCGCAATAGGCGCACGGCGGCGAGCGATTACAGGAGATCGCTGCTGTCTCACCTGACTGGTGGCAGACCGGGATTGAGAGATAAGTCCCTGACAGGCAGTCCTTAAAGTGGTAGTAAAGTCTTTAATACCACTTTTACCTACAAGTAAGCCTATAATAAGGCTTACCTGTAGGTATAAAGAATATCCCTAAACCTGTACGGTTTAGGAGATATTCCCCTCGCAATGCGGCGCTGATTGCAGCGGCGCATGCGCCACGGGGGTCCTCGGCTAAAGGACCGGCAGCCGCCGGACCTTGCCGGAATAAAGTCTCCTGCGCGCATGTGAGGGAGTGATGACATCGCAGCTCCAGCCAATCGCAGAGCTGGAGCGGCAATACCCGGAAGACACGCCGAGGCAAGATGATATCTCGCTCGGCGTGGACCAGGTAAGTTCTCTACACCTCGTTCCAAGGTAAGTATTTCATAATGAGCTGGTATGCGGTGCATAGCTCATTATGCCTTTTGCCTTTCAGGTGTAAACATTTTTTATTGCGGGTATACAACCGATTTAAGCAGTTAAAGTGTTTAGAGAATAAAATGTATATGTAAACATTTCACTTTGACTAGGGCCTGGGGAAGAGGAATTGGGATTTTACAAATGGAAAACTTGGGGGATAAGTGTTAAATGGAGGCTATTGGTTAAGGATAGGTTTTACTTGTAGAAGATTTTTAAAAGCTACTTCAATTGGACCTTTCCCCTATTATTCACTAAACATCACCGCACCATACGGCTCTGCACCGACAACCAACTACAGTCCGGTACAGGAAGACTGAGCTGTTTTGACAGAACAGCGGCTAACGAGGACAAAGTTGTCGCCGCCTTGGAGGCGGACATTTTATTGGCTAGTATCGGAGCGTAGTAAGTTTCTCCACTCATAATAACCTGCACCGGACTCTATTCGGTTGCCAGTATTGTCCAACAGGTTGGAGAACTTGACAGAACAGCGGCACTGGTTATGTAACACTGGCTTTACAGCTGCATCCTGGGAACTGTCATGTGTTCCAGGAGGCAGACCCAGAGTTCTAGACCTAGCTCCAAAGAGGTAGAGAGGGATTTAATAATCTCCCGTTAGTAAAAATTACTGTAAGAGAAAGAAGGAGGATAAATAAGGCATGCAGAAAAAAATCCTCCAATTATCTAATTATCTGTTGATTGCCATGATGTAACCTTTCTAAAGGTGCATTTATTGTACTTTTTATGATGGGGTGAAGTTCCTCTTTAATTACCTTTTTTGTTTATGGTGACCAAAAAAATAAATGTACTGATAGTGTAGTGGTGGCAAGTGAGGCTTTGGAGTGCTAGAGATCGGATTGGTTAAACATGGCATTGAATTGGAAGTAGTGTTTGATTCTGTTTTTAGTGGTTTCAGAATATTGTAATTTAAAAGGTGATCTCCAAGCCAATGGCTAAATTCATGGATGAAATACATATATGGATGCTGTTATACCTGCCAACGGTTCTGTTTTTCTGTCCATGCTGATAAGCTCATCTTTCACTTTCTCCTGCTCTCGGTATGTTCCTTGCTAGTGTATAAGCATTGTAGCACAACTGATTGGCTCCTTGTGCTACTTTTCTTTATCTCGGTCTGAGCTTTGCTATACAGTAGATCAGGAGAGGCTGGTACAAAGTTACATTCGGGTACTTGACCCTGCTTGCATTTGAACATACAATTAAATGATTTATTAATGAATATAGCGCTGCATTACTTTGTCAGTTACATCCGCCTGGAGGTCATGATGTTTTATATTTTTAAATGTTAACATTTTATTAGGCCGAGAAGCACGTCAAGAGGGAACTGTGAAGACCCGAAAGAGCCTGTCACAGTCATACAGCTCACCAAACAAATCCAGAACCTCAAGAAGAAGATTCGAAAATACGAAGACAAATTTGAGCTGGAGAAAAACTATCGTGTGAGTAAATCCATTGTTCTTGCTTTGAAACAATGTTGATAATTCTTGCCAGGATTATCATAAGGCCTCAGAATGCCTGAACTCTGTCAGAGTAGATTAGAATTCCCTTTGTTACTACACAAATTACATAATGTTCTCTGGCACTGCACTGGCTAGTTCTTCCTATAAAGCCTCTCTGATTGCCATTTACAGTGAAGGTCAAAAATGCCGATTGCCTGTCTATTTCATTTCAATTGGTCACAGTCCACAACAAAGCAGTCTTTCATCTCCATTTAATTATGTACGTCTATTTGTATATTTTTTTTTGCTTGGCATAGGATCAATCTTTTATCTGGAAATCTCTAAGATGTAGTGTTTTGCAGGAAAAAAAGTAAAAGCTAGTACTAGGAATTTTTAAATGGACAAAGTAATTTATTAAGTGACTATGTTGTTAGGTAAAATCAATCATAATTTGTCAATGCTATGAAAATAAAACAACTGTCGAGTCAATTTATAAATGCACATCTCCAAGTCACCTAGATCACCTTTTTTCAGATTTGCTACTTCCTAGGTCAGCTACAATCTTATTGGATGAAAGTGGTGATCCTGAATGTTTTCTAGCATTCTTGAAAGTCTAGAAGTTGATTGATTTATCTCCTGGGCTAAACTCACGGATAGCAGAAAACGCCACTGCAACCACTGAGACTGGGTTCTGGTAAAATGGTACTGAAGCAAGGAAATTCAATTACACTGTTGTAATACAATACCTGGGACCAGTGGTGTATCTAGTGAAAATGGTGCCTATGGCAAGCACTGAAACTGCGCCCCTGTCAAAACATTTGAAACACATCTTTCAGATAACCAGGGACAGGGAGGGACACCAAGGACAGAGAGGGATGCAGTGTGACGAGGACAGAGAGGGACACTGGGGACAGAGAAGGAATCCAGGGACAGGGAGAGACACAGTGCGTCAAGGACCGAGAGGGACGCTGGGGACAGACAGAGGGTTGCAGTGTTATGAGGACAGAGAGGGATGCAGTACGGACAGGGGACATGGAGACTGCGTGGGGGTGGGGACACCCTGGGGGGACCAGGAGAATATCAGTGGGCCTCCTGTGGTCCTGTGGGAGCCCAGGTCCCCTACATCTCTACTGGCTACCCCTCCACCAATGGTGGCGCCCCTGGTGTCTCTAGACTCCTGTAAAAAGCACACAGCCTAATGCCTGTAATAATAAGACCTCTCATGGCACACTGCTCCCTGCCGGCCCCTCCTCTCTTTTCATCTGTCCTGGGTGATGTAATTTACAGTACAAGCACTGGGGTGGACAGGAGGAAAGGAGGGGCCGGCTGGGAGCAGTGCACCATGAGAGGTCCTATTACAGCCACTGCCCATGCTAGACTGTATGTGTTTCAGTCTTGCAGAGCCTCTTATGGTGCCCCCCCAATGGTCCCAGGCCTTTGGGCAGTGCCCGATGGGTCAGGCCACCCCTGCTTATTAAACAGTCCACATTCAGTTAAAGTTAATGCACTGCAACACCGGGAGCTACATTTGTGCGGGAGGCTATGGCTGCTATACCCTAGATACACCACTGCCTGGGACCTACTATAATTATGGAGGAGCAATTCCTAGACTGCTTGTGCATTGAACTGGCACATACAGTCATCTTTAGTGATTTCCTATGCTCTTTACAGAAGGCCTTTTTTTTTTTTTTTTGAAGATTACATTTGGCAAAATTTACCCTCCAAAAATACTCACTAACCAGCTTTATAGGCTAAAAAATGTTGATTGTCCCATACATTGGAGCAATCTTTTCAAATGCACACCCTAAGTGCTTGTTGTGGAAAGTCTATCAGCCACTGCTGAGTGCTGTCCATTGTCATCAGCATCCGAGACATTCTACAGAAAATGCTTGTTGACATATGGTGGCAGTTGGAAGACCCAACCTCAGAAAAATTATTTGTTAAAGTCACTGGTAAGTAAACATTGAATGGTCTAGCATGCCAAACGTAACAGGCTTTTAACCAGTGCTGGTGCGTCAGCATCAGTCCAATACAAAATGTACAGAATGAGTAAAAAGACATACAGTATATAATTATTCATATTACATAAACATTTCCCATACAAAATAAAACCCTAGTGAAAACAGCATGGCCCTTTTCATGTCCGTAAGATAGCCCTAACTGACAAATCGGTACAGAAAGAAATCCACAATGCAAAACAAAATACAATAGTAATACAATGTATTCAAACCTCAAAGTATCAACAGCACTTATTGAGCTACCTTGTAAATAAAATAAATCTCCATTCCCCAAATAGAAAAACATAAAATGAACAATAAAAAACAAAAAATGTAACCAATCCATAAAGATCTTAAAATGGAGGAACAAACAATAGTAAAGCAGGAGGGTGGTTGGTAGAACATGGGCTGGGCTGTCTATTGATCAGATTCTACAGCAATATGTGGCCAGGCGCATTCAAATGCAAACATGCAACATTACGCAGATAGAAAAACACAATAGTGCATATGCATATTGTAGTTCGAAAAAATCAACATGAAGCAGTATTAGTCCAATTGTTACTGATGGCAATTGCCAAGTATAGCAGAGATATAAAGTCTGAATCCAGCCCTGTGTAGTCCAGGAGTGAAAGAACCAAGGTCATACATATGGTATATTCCAGCACTACAAAAAATATTGTGCAGTAATTAAAACCCTTAGCAAAGCACATGTTAGTTTCCAGCTTTGCAGTTGGGGCTATACAGCCAGCTATTGGTGGTAGAAGTACTACATGCAAGCACTTGAAATATAGCCATGAAAAAAGTTAGGATGGTAAAGCGTCAAAATCATGCAGGACGTGTATTTCAGCACAGCAATAGATTAGGGAGCCAAATTTATACCCAAAAGCTTCACATGGCCCAGAAATCAAATCCAAGGAAATATCAGAAAGCAGAATATATCTTGTCTTTCACATAGGCTGGGAAACACAATAACCATCTACAAGGATAAGCTTGGTTGATCAGTATGAAAAATCTATGCGATCGGCCGCTCATGGTGATGGACAGTTTAGCTGAACCCACAATCCGCAGGAAAATTTTGTCTATATAGCTTAATATTCATGCCACACAACATGTACATTGATGCACATGCCATGTAGCTCAGGCCAAGAAAGTGGACAGATGACAGCAAAGGGTCCCATGCTTTAAACCCACTACTCTTTTTAAGATGTTGCACAGTGTACAGTGGCTTCCTCTGAAGAATATGTGCCTAGTTCTCCCTAGCTAGCACTTTTTAATACAGTACACCTTTTAGCCACGCCACCTCACCTGCAAGTGATAACGAAGAAAACATCTCAGAAAACAATTGTTTGTTATGTGTGCAAATAGCAGATATGAGAAAAATCAAACTGTATATGTATAGCTAAACTAAATTGCAACCCCTATATTTAGGACATGGGTGCTCAACCTTTAGCCCTCCAGCTCTTGCAGAACTACAAGTCCCATGAGGCATTGCAAAGCTGATAGTTACATGCATGACTCCCAAAGGCAGAGACATGATGGGAATTGTAGTTCGGCAACAGCTGGATGGCCATAGGTTGAGCACCCATGATTTAGGATAAAGAATCAAATCAATATACAACTTGTTTTATTTTTCAGGAAATCAAAATGAGTGCACTAAAAACTGTAATTCCTTTCTATGTTCTTTTATATTCTAAACAATCAAAGCATTCTCTCTTCCCTGAGTGGAGTAGGGAAAAACCTGTATGAAATTAACTCCAAAATGCAAACAAAATGTATTGCTCTATTTAAACTTGAAAATGTAGCCGCCTTTAAGCGATATATCCATTGTCTCTCTAGTTAAAGGAGCTTTTTGTTCCAATCTCTACCAGTCTTATTACAATGTATTTGATCAAGGGCCCAAAATTCTATCCTGGTGTGTATCTGCCATCATGGCATCACCACATGTGATGAGATATAGAGGATCTTAAGTTCTCTGATCGAATATCAGACATATGTTTGTTTCACAATTGTTTCATTTTACCCAGACATTTACAGCTGCACTCACAAAGCAGTGTATTTATATTTTGTGCTGTGCAAATACCCTTGGCTCTGGAGAAATAATGACAATCAGTTGAGAAAACTTTGAGATGTTGTCACTTTGTGCGTTTAAGGCAAAGAGAAAGTGCCTTCTAGTAGATAATTACCCCAGTAATAATTCTTATCCATGATCCCCCATCATATTCTTTTTATCTAGTTGCTCGGCTGAAGTAGTTATTTGGGGAAATTGTGATCACCAGGCCTGAACAGTGGTGGGACATTGATGTTGTACACAAGGGTAAGCTCCACCGCCATCTGACACCGGAATTTAATCAGGGTTGATTCCTGAAGCATGGAGGTTGTAAGGGAGCACTAATTTTGTGTGTGTAACTTGCCAGGGAAGGGAGCAAATTTAGGCTATTCGGAGGCACTAACACATTGCCCAGAATAACCAGATGACAACATCTATTTAACCTGGCCTTTCGATTCTCTTCTGAAGAGGACTCTTTTATGTCTGTGGACACATTGACTTCCAGTAAATCATCAGATCAGGTAATCTTTAAATCTGTTCTTGTTTTATTAAATAATGATTGTTCTAGTTCTGTCAAAGGTTGATATTTATTTTTAAATATTTTTTGTACTTTAGCCATCACACAGTGATAAGACCTCTAATCTTGAAGTTTTGAAATGGATGAATGACTTGGCAAAGGCTCGTAAGCAACTCAAAGGTATCTTTTTATCATAGTGTCTTTTTTGGCAAATACATAATGTGACCTTAACATTAAAGTGATATTATACCCTCAATTTTTCTTTAAGCACTTTCAACAGCTGATTTAATCACTTACTAAGCATGCAGCTTCTTTACTTTTTTCTGTTTCAATGTGAAATTTTAAGAGGTCATAACAAGCCATGTTTGCCCACACAGGGGGGGCGACATCAAGCAGGCTTATAAAAAAAAAAGTATGCACATAAAATGTGTATTGGAACAATAAACCGCTACTAGGACCAGGAACGGGCAGGTTAAAGAGTTAAATAAATATCACAGACTACACTGCATTGTCTCCTGGAGGACAGCAGGCCTTATCAATAAATGTCATATCAGAAGAGAGGTAGGAAACATAGAAGAAAAAAAATGGGAGAGAGAAAAGAAGGGAGGGAAAATCTCTGGGCAAGGGCCACGGACGTGGGACCTATACGAGGTCTATAGCCAACCATAGCTAGTCGGAGGCAGGGACAGGAAAGAGCAACTTATCCACGGTTCCAAGACTTTCAAAAATTTAGCATACAAATCCCTCAGTATGCTGGACATCTGTTTATTAACCATCATAGCGGCCATTCTGGTTTTCACCCCCTGAAAAGCAACAGATGAAGCCTTTCAGGCAGTAGTTTGCTTAGCAGAGACAGAGGTACGAGGCCAATTTCTGCTGGGGTGTGAAACGGCCCAGTATGGAGCAATACAAAAGAGCCAGCTGAGCATTTTTATGAAATGATGTCTGCAGTAGACCGTGGGCATGACCACCATGTATGTAGGACATCCCCATGCTGACCACACCCCTAAAACATCTATCGGTGCTGCCAGGATAGGCATGGGCAAGCCTAGCCGTGACTCGGTTCTACCGCAGGAGCATTGCAGCCTCAAGGGTGGTGGTGTTGAATAAGCATTTTGCTATTGTTGTCCAGGCCTTGCTCTAGTCCCCCCTCTCAATACTAGATCCAAGATCTTGGTCCCATTGTGTCACATAGGAAGAGGCCGATCTACCGTTAAGAGCCCCCGGAGAATGTTGACAGGCATGCTGAATTTTGTTTTTTAGAAAAAGGATAGGTGGAAGTATGGAGAGGGATCTTGTGCATCTCCCATAGGGACTCTCATGATGGGAACGAGCATATGGTTAAAAAATGATGCACCCCCTAAAGCCAAGAGAGGTTCACAAGGAGAAGGAACTAGGTTGTTCTAACTCCGGTGGAATAAGGATTAATAATTGGTAAAAGAGGCAGAAAAGGAGACATTAAGTTTCCCGAATATGGAATCCCACAACTTAAGGCTATTGAAGCATAGGAGGGCTTAATGTCAGAGGACGCAATATGTTGGGAAGCCAGAGGAAAGCCTGCAAGGAAGTTGGGGCACAATTGGGTATTTATGGATATAAAGTTTTAATCTGGGGACCCTAGGGCGTTTCTGGGCCCAGAGAAACTGGAGGATTCTGTTCTGCAGAAGACGTAAAAAGGAGGAGGGGACCTGTATAGGCAAGGTCTGGGAAAAATAGAGAACTTTGGGCAGGATTGCCATTTTGACTGTATGGATCCTGCCTATCCAGGAGAGGGAGGGGAATTGCCAAGAGTGGAGAAGAAAGGTTAGTGGGGGGCAGCAGAGTATGGTAATTGGCTAAGAACAATCCCCTGCACTGTATACAGCACCTCATCCTCTCCACAATGCACATAGCTAAAATCAAATTATTTCACGGGGTGTATCTGGCTACTGCAGCTACACTGCCATTCCAACCAGGGAATTTCACAGGTCAGAACAGCAATACAGCAGCCAGCTACAACCTGTGAAGATTGTGGCTGTAAGTAAAAGAATGTGCTTTCCGCTCTGAATAGAGTGGGGAGGATAAGCTGTATACAGTACTGGGATGGCAAAGGAGCTCTGCCAAGTGCTGTGGCAGAGGTCTGAGCATGTAGGCCCTTTACAAAATAATCTAGATTCGGTGACTGAGGACAAAGAGAAAGCAAATTTATTAAATACGTTATAACAAATAAATGATATATTATGCTCTCTAAATGAAGACATTTCTTCATTTAGAGAACATAATATATAATTTATTTTATTTACCCATTCCTCTTTATTGAAGCTATATTTATGCATCCTACTCCTGATGATTGGCTTTAAATGCAATGAAACACATTGTCTACACTCAAGGGTGCCAAGTTAAGCTTGACCACAATCATGAATTTGTTCTTTTTGTACCGTATATTGCTTGTATTCTAATAATTATGTTCAATTGATTCACATGCTCATTAGGGCCCTTTCACACTAGCGGACGAACGGTCTGCTAATTACAAGTCCATTAACGGACTTGTAATGGGCCCCTATGGGAGCGGATCCGTTAGCGGATGATGCATCCGCTAAAGTCCGCCAGATCCGCATCCGTTTTTTCGGACGGAAGAATGTCCTATTTTTCTTCCGTCCGGCCGAACGGATCAGATGCAAACGGTCCGTTTCCATCCGATTCCCCATAGGGGATAGCCGAGGAGAGACAGGGCGGTCCCTGCACAGTGTGTGGAGACCGCCCTGTCCGCCCGACAGCTCAGCGGAGACCCCCCGCTGAGCCGACGGACACACGGAGAGGACCGAAAAACGAGCCCTTGAAAGAGCCCTTATATTTATTTTTGCTGTCTGTACCAATCATGTCCATTTAATATTAAATGTTTTTATTATTACATTAATTATGGCTTCCTTCGTATACTCCATGCATTTTTTTTTTTTTTTATACTATGCATTATGTTTCATATTTATCAATTTATTAAAATCAACAATTTAATACATTATACTTCCATGAACTGCCCTTTGAGGATTGTGACATTCAACCTTTTCATAATTAGGTAATTTATTCATTAATTTCTATCAACAGACATGCCCCATGAAAAGACCCAAATCAATTTTTCTTCCTTTTCTGTATATATTTAGGGATGGAGGCATGCCTTTGCCGTGCTTAGGTACTAGTAGGTCACTTTCTGTATTTAGTTTGTCTACCTGGTACAGTAGAGAATGTCAATTCATCTGTCCCCAGTCTTGCCGTGAATAATTAATTCAGCTCTGAGCAATCCTCTTGTCTTTTTGTAGTAAGATAAAAAATGACACACAGATAAGTTGGTGTTGCCACATTACCACTGCTGTGACTGACATCTGATGTCTTTGTCTTATGCATGGCATGAGAAAAAGAGAGAAATAGAGAGAGAGAGTTCAGATTCCAGCTTCACATCACTCCTCCTCTCTTCTCCAGCTCTCCCAGGATTGGCTGCTCCACACCTCAGCATGATTGGGCATGCTGAAGTCACGTGGTGCCTTTCCTGAGTTTTAACTGGATGTTGCTCAAAACTCAGGAGTAGGAGAGTGTAGAGATGGGCGGGGAATCTTGTGACATTGTGACTCTGCCCATGAGCTCTGGAAAAGAGACCCACCCACCGATTCCAGAGTTTTGCAGGGCTCCTACTGCTGAAAGGGGTGACATTTGCAAGGTAGGGATGCATGAGGGAGGCTTGCATGTATATATACATTAATACTGTGCCATTTGTATACTGGGCGAGTGACGGGTTTCATCTACTTTAAAAACAAACCTACAGAACCTTGTCTGTAACCCAGGGACTGTCTGTATTCAGGTTTTCGTGACAACGTTTTGGATTTGTAGCCTTCTTGCAGTCCTAGTGACTGATCACTGGGGCAAATAGAGTAGATCTCTCTAATAAGAAGACAGACAACCATCAATGTCTGCTTTAGGTGATCAGCTCATTTTTAACAGATTGTCTAGAGATCTGAACAGCTCTGTTATGAACCATAGGGGTTGATTTACTAAAACTAGAGTGTGCAAAATCTGGTGCTGCTGTACATGGTAGCCAATTGGCTTCTAATGTCAGTTTGTTCAATTAAGCTTTGACAATAAAACCTGGAAGCTGATTGGCTTCTATGCAGAGCTGCACCAATTTTCATACTCCCCAGTCTTTTGTAAATCAACCCTATAGTGTTTTTTGTTTCCAACACACTCCAGTCCAAATCACAAAATGTTTGATGCCCTATTCCGATTCTTCTTTTTTTATGCAATACATAAATATTGTTATGCAGATGTAATATTGATACACCTTATTGCAGAGCTAAAGCTGAAGTTATCTGAAGACCAAAATGTGCCAAGAGCCACACAGATTCAGACATATGAAGAAACGTCTGTGGCATCCAAAGCGATGGAGCAGCATGGAGCCACCAGCTCAGCAATGTCTTCTGTAGAGGAAACCGTAGAGACTGTATGGAAGAGGCTAAAAGAGAAGAGACAACTGCTTAACCTTCCAGAAAACTTAAAGGTACGTTTATGACAGTCAAGTAACTTGCATATGACGTGCTGTTCTACTCTTATGTTTGTAATGTGAAGATACATTGGTATACAGTAAGTTAGAAGTAATCTTTTTATGCTGGATATATAGCATGTGCCCTATATGCCAGGGACGCTGCTATCGAAAGAGGTCTAAGACATTCGATAAATCACTATTCTGGATCTAGTTAATCTATTGTCTAATGGCAAATGAAGTTAAGGTTTCACCAATGAAAACAGATGGTGTTTTGGATTTAATTGCAGTGGTAGCTGATCTCTAGTCTAGAACAGGATGTCGGTAAAGACAAATTGCTTCCCTTCTTTAAAGGTACATTGTACTGAGAAAAATATGACGACTGCCATTGCACATCTCCTTCAACAAGCTACATTTACTTAGTTGCACTTTATTTATGAGGATTCATGATTTATTTATTATGTGCTGCAACTAGCTTGCTTTTAGTGGATAGATGCTGGAAGTAACACTAAAAGGAATATTAAGTGGAAAAAAAATACAGTATAGACGGCATTGGTATTGAATTTATACTATACAATATATATTCATCTGGTGTTAGGCATTGCATTTCGAAAAGGCTACTAATAGGAAAAACAGGGTGTTGTACAGTCTTAAAACCTAATGTGGCCATCCCTGAAAATCCTAACTGCTTGAATACCTCCTGTTTTTAAACAGGATATGACAAAAAAGCAAATGAATCTGGAAAAAATGAGTCTCCAGAAATGCCTTCTGTATTTTGAGAATATTCATGGACGACCAGTAAGTATCTGTGGCACTGTGTTGTATTTGTGTCTGGTCTAAGGTCGTTAAAGCAGTGTTTGCGTCTATTGGCTGCATTACAGCAATCCTTTGTTTCCATAAGTCTAAACTTTATACTAATAGAAAACTTACAAAAAAAAGGTCTGTCATATCTGAACAGGTCTGAAACCTTGGGCCTCCAAGATTGGAAAAGAGGTTGCTCATCGTGATTGGATGAAATGCAATGTGACACAAAACCTTTTAGGGTATGACATACTTGACTACATGTTGGATTCCATTTTTATTGCCAAAGGAAAGTGATACAGTCATGTCCAAAATTGTTGGCACCCCAGAAATGTTTCCAGACAATCAGGTATTTCTCACAGAAACGTATTGCAGTAACACATGTTTTGCTATACACATGTTTATTCCCTTTGTGTGTATTAGGAACAAAACAAAAAAAAAAGGAGGAAAAAAAAGCAAATTGGACATAATGTCACACAAAACTCCAAAAATGGTCTGGTCAAAATTCTTGGCCCCCTTAACTTAATATTTAGTTGCACACCCTTTGGGAAAAAAATGAAATCGGTCGCTTCCTATAACCATCAATAAGCTTCTTACACCTCTCACCCGGAATTTTGGACCACTCTTCCTTTGCAAACTGCTCCAGGTCTCTCTTATTGGAAAGGCGCATTTTCCCAACAGCAATTTTAAGATCCCTCCACAGGTGTTCAATGGGATTTAGATCTGGACTCATTGCTGGCCACTTTAGAAATCTACAGTGCTTTGTTGCCATCCATTTCTGGGTGCTTTTTGATGTATGTTTGGGGTCATTGTTCTGTTGGAAGACCCAAGATCTCGGACGCAAACCCAGCTTTCTGACACTGGGCTCTACAGTGCGACCCAAAATCCTTTGGTATTCCTCAGATTTCATGATGCCTTGAACACATTGAAGGCACCCAGTGCCAGAGGCAGCAAAACAATCCCAAAACATCATTGAAACTCCACCATATTTCACTGTAGGTACTGTGTTCTTTTTTTTGTAGGCCTCATTCCGTTTTCGGTAAAGAGTAGAATGATGTGCTTTACCAAAAAGCTCTATCTTAGGCCTCATACACACGAGTAAATCTATCTGTTCAAATCGGTCGGACCGACCGATTTGAACAGATCTGTCTGCTGGCATCTCGCGTGTACACACGAGCAAACCAAAATCCCCGCCAGCAGACAGCGCGCTTGTCGGTGATGCTGACGTACGCCGCCACGTCACCGCAGTACACTTTTCAAAATCATTTGGCAAAGACTGTCTGCTGGTTAGCATACTAACCAGCAGTGTCGGGCGGACGGGTTCCCAGCCGACAGATTTCAAAGCATGCTTTGAAATCTGTCTGGCCAAATCCATCTGTTTGCCCGTACACACGATCGAGTCTGCTGAAACGGTCTAGCTTTCCTTTGATCGTGTGTACGAGGCTTAGTCTCATCTTTCCACAAGACGTTTTCCCAGAAAGATTTTGGCTTGCTCAAGTACATTTTAGCAAACTGTAGTCTTGCTTTTTTTGTCTCTTTGTCAGCAGTGGGGTCCTCCTGGGTCTCCTGCCATAGCGTTTCATTTAATTTAAATGTTGACGGATAGTTTGCGCTGACACTAATGCTCCCTGAGCCTACAGGACAGCTTGAATTTCTTTGGAACTTGTTTGGGGCTGTTTATGCACCATCAGGACTATCCTGCGTTGCAACCGTTCATCAATTTTTCTCTTCCGTCCACGCCCAGAGAGATTAGCTACAGTGCCATGAGGTTGCAAGCTTCTTGATAATGTTGCGCACTGGCAAATCTAGATCTCTGGAGATGGACTTGTAACCTTGAGATTGTTGATATTTTCCCACAGTTTTGGTTCTCAAGTCCATTTAGACAGTTCTCTTCTCCTCTTTCTGTTGTCCATGCTTAGTGTGGCACACACAGACACACAATGCAAAGACTAAGTGAACTTCTCTCCTTTTTATCTACTTTCAGGTGTTATTTTTATTATATTGCCCACACCTGATACCTGCCTCAGGTGAGTGGCCGCCCTGCACACGCGATTGCCGAGTAACTGAGCTGAGACGTGGAGCTCTGTGTGTAAACACAGAGCTGCACGTCCCTGTCAGGGAGAGAGGAGATCGGTTGTGTCCCTTGTACATAGGGACACAATCGGTCACCTCCCCCAGTCACCCCCCCTCCCCCTACAGTAAGAACACACATAGTATACACGTTTAACCGCTTCCCCGCCCCCTAGTGGTTAACCCCTTCCCTGCCAGTTACATTTATACAGTTATCAATGCATATGTATAGCATTGTTCACTGTATAAATGTAAATGTTCCCAAAAATGTGTTAAAAGTGTCCGATGTATCCGCTATAATGTCCCAATCCGAAAAAATAATCGCAGATCGCCGCCATTCCTAGCATAATTATGTCCCCTATTTTGTAGGCAATATAACTTTTGCGCAAACCAGTCACTATACGGTTATTGCGATCTTCTTTTTTTTTTTTTACCAAAAATATGTAGAAGAATATGTATCGGCCTAAACTGAGATTTTTTTTTTTTAAATGGGATATTTATTATAGCAAAAAGCAAAAAATATTGTGTCTTTTTTCAAAATTGTCGCTCTTTTTTTGTTTATAGCGCAAAAAATAAAAACCGCACGGGCGATTAAATACCACCAAAAGAAAGCTCTATTTGTGGGGAAAAAAAGGACGTCAATTTTGTTTGGGAGCCACGTCGCACGACCACGCAATTGTCAGTTAAAGCAACGTAGTGCCGAAAGCTAAATTTTGTCTGGGCAGGAAGGGGGTGTAGGTGCACAGTAGGCAAGTGGTTAAAGGAGCATCACATGCTTGGAACAATCTTATTGATCCACAATTTTGAAAGTGTGCCAAGAATTTTGACCAGCCCATTTTTGGTGTTTTGTGTGACATTGTGTCCAATTTGATTTTTTTCCCTCCTTTTTTTGTTTTGTTTCAATACACACAAAGGGAATAAACATGTGTTACGGCAATACCTTTCTGTGAGAAATACTTGATTTTCTGGAAAAAAAATCTGGGGTGCCAACAATTTTGGCCACGACTGTAAGTGATGGTTCTAATTTGTGACTTAAAAAAAATACTCCAATTTGAAACAAATTACAATTTTTATTTTTTTAAACTGAGTATTTCTTCAAGGGCCTACTTAACCTTATGCATGCTTTTTCATGTCCAATGGACCTCATTGCCATTCATTATTAGCACTACAATATGAACATACAAAGTAAACAAACATCCCTGCCAATCAGAACACCACAGGCACAATACATATAATAATAAAAATATGTGCGTTTTCTTTATGGTGTACTGGGAAAAAACCGACAGGTATTGTTTGTTTGACCTGTAGAAGTATGTGAAAGACCACTGAAAATGTGTGCTAAAAGTGCACGATAAGGCCAATGCTAGATACCGTATTTATCAGTGTATAACATGCACCCTAACTTTAAGAGGGAAGTTTTAGGAAAAAAACTTTCCACAGCCCCCTGCATAAAACACGCAGGCACAGTTTACCCTCTATTTTCAGGGTAAAAAAGTGAGTGTTATACGCCAATAAATACAGTGGGCCAGATTCAGATACAATTAGATTATCGTAGCGTTTCCCAAATACACTACGCCGCCGTATTTTACCTGGCTCTACGTGGAATCCAGGTAGATTTTGTCCAGTAAACGACGGCGGCGTAGTGTATTTCTCCCGGCGCAATCCATCTACGCGATTAGGGGGCGTGAAGCATTTAAAATAGGCGCGTTCCCGCGGCGATCGAACTGCGCATGCTCCGTTCAGAAATTTCCCGCCGTGCATTGCGCGAAATGACGTTGTTACGTCATTTTTTCTGAGTAGCGTATTTACGGAGATTCCTATTCCCGAACGAGTTACGTAAAAAAATATATATATATTTTAAATTCGACGCGGGAACGACGGCCATACTTAACATGGGCTACGCACCGTTAGACCACAAAAAGCTACTAACAGTACGTATAAAAAAATAGACGAAAGCGATTGCGAAGACCGCTCGTATCTTCGTGGATCGCCGTAAAAACTCATTTGTATCCCGCGCATGAAAACGACGCAAACTCCTCCCAGCGGCCGCAAAAATATCGCAGGTAGATCCGAAGGCTTACGAAGACGAAGCCTCTCGGATCGAAGCCCGAAGCCGCCGTATCATGGTTTGAGGATTCAAACTAGTGATACGGCGCGCAAAATTTGAAATTACTCCTGTCTAACACCAGTTAGACAGGCGTAATTGCTCTGTGAATCTGGGCCAGTATTTTTAAAAATTTTCCTTTCCCCCTTCTCTTATGTATGCTGCATACCTGGTATAAAAAAAGATCTGTGTACTTGCCTGTTTTCATCCACTTCTTGGTCCAGTAGTGTGCTGCTGCAGGGGAGCGAAGGAAGTGCTGACAGTGGCTGTGCCGTGGGAGACGTTACAGCTCCACAGGTGGGCAGAAGCTGCTGAATCGTGTGAGTAGACCAGATTAAAAAAATTATTATACAGATCTTTTTGTTTACCCCAGGTATGTGCAGGGTAAGTATTAGGAGGGGGAGGGGACATTTTTAAGAAAAGTTACATGTAGCCTTTCCTACCACTTTAAACTCCAACTATCTTTTCACTAGAAATGAATGGAATAATCAGTCCCAGCGTAGACCATACCTCTGTACCATGTTGCCCTGTTGTCTGCAGATCTCCTGATATTCTGGGTTTAATGTTGGCTTTGTACCATGTGACAGTCTGGATGTAGATTGAGGTCCTTCCAGACACTTTCTGTTTCATCTCTAACTTAGAACACACCCCTTTGTAGTCTGCAAATTATGTAACTTCCTTCATAGCTCTGGTGGTGGGTGGGGTTGAATATGTCTTAATTAGCATTCAGTCTCGGCCAGTCACATCTACAGGAAGAGTTCAAAGCTTCCAGGGTGCAGCCGCATGTTCCATCTGAATCGGTGACCGGAGCCATCTCATTCCATAACGGAAGTGACATTGTGTCTCCATTAGAGGTTGAATCTTGGTACACCCTGCAATCGGCCGCAGTAAGCCAGCAGCCTTATAGTTTGGGCTGAGTATAACAAGATGTCTGCTGCTGCTTACTGTGACTGAGTGCAAGGTGTACGTACCAACATGGGCATCACAGCATATAGCATTGCAAAATCCTTCTTTTCCTCTCCTCATTCATTTAATTTATTATGCCAGGCCAGCCAACTAGCAATCAGTGCTGCATTTCTTTTGCATTTGCCTGCCCATCAGTGCTGCATATTAGGGCCTCCTCATCAGTGCCCTTGAGTGCCACCTAATCCTATCAGTGCCCATCAGAGCTGCATATTAGTGCCCCCTCTAATGCGTTTAGGTGCATTTAGACATGTTTAGACACATCAGGTGTTTGGGTGTTCATTCATTTAATTGGCCAGAATATTCATTATTCTGGCCATTGAAATGAATGCTCAAGGGCTAATGGTGCCCTAACATTTACAGGCACTTGCGTTTTAGGTGCGTTGAGCATTTTTTCTGCCCAAATGCTCTTTTCCTAAATGCGATTTTGGTGCATTCACATTTCTGCCCTTAAACGTCCCTGCCTGTAAACGCTTATGTATACTTACACAAAGAGGCTAACATAATAAGGTGTTTAGGGGCAGATTCAAACTTCTGTAAATCATAGTGTGCATGAGGCCTAAAAAAAAATTTTTTTTTTTTTTTTTTTTTTTAGATAAACATTAAAAATGACCAACTTTGTATTTTAATAAAATGTGAACCGTGTGTCAATTTTTTAAAAACCTTGTTCTCAGAAAAAATGTAAGTAAGAAAAATGGGAAAGAGCAAGCCACTTCAATACTGGGCACTTTCACCCTTCTTCCATCCCAGGCCAATTTTCAGCTTTCAATGCTGTCGCATTTTGAGTGACAAGTGTGCAGTATTAAACGCTGTACCCAAGCAAAATTTTTATCATTTATCTGAGACTGTTTTCTTTTGGTGGTATTTAATCGCTGCTGTTTGTTTTGCAAAAAAAAAAAAAAACGAAAAAAGACCAAATATTTTGTTAGTTTCTGTTTATAAAATTTTGTAAATGAGCAATGATGGGCAGAACTGATGGGCACTGGCGAGCATCACTACTGAGGCTATACAGATAATCGTGGCACTGATTATCGGTGCAGATGTCCCCACTGAGAAAAGCTACTTATCTGCTTTCCTCTTCCACGTGTTGTCAGTGAGAGGATAGGAATGCCAATTACTGGCATTTCCTATTTACACTGTGATCAGCTGTGATTGGACACAGCTGATCACATGGTAAAGAGCCTATGTTGGTTGATGCTGGCTGTTGGTGTGTTGCTGCAAGTGGGGGCTTGTCACCTGGATTCACTGACTCAATTACCACACTGATTTGTCTTTTTGACATTGTACTTTGGCCCACAGATGTCTTTTACATTTTCAAAATCATTTTTTCTGACCCTCTACTACTACTAGCTGAGTCAAGTTATTACCATCCCTCTTTCCATGAAGGTTTACTGACTTTACTTTAGGCTGTTATCCCTTGTGTCTGGAAAACATGGGCTGCTAGTGTTTATCTTGCATCTTGTGCTTCTCTTGCATCTTGCGATCTCCCTATACTCCACTCTGGATGATGTCTGGCATCACCAATCAGTTTGCAGTGTGTACATTTTATCAGCTATAGAATACTCCATTGGCCTATCCAAGGGCAATCCCCTGAAGAAGACCACACTGGTCGAAAAGCATCAAAGCCGCTTGGCAAAATGCATAGTGGAGTATCTATTTGTATTCACTGTATTGTATTACATTGTACTTGTTTAATGCTATATCTGGGTGTCACAAAGCCCGGTGCTCCTCACCATTTTTCCCTTTCCTTTGTGGACCATGTTGTACATGAATTGGGGCTGACACCCACCATTGGTTATTGTTGGCTGTATGTGGGCTGTTGAACTATACTATGTCTGAGTAACACACGCACAACCAATCGCAATGCTGTGTTCCTCCTCATATGACGCCCAGTCAGAACGGTAAAACCACCGCCCGGAAGGTGTTAAAATTGTCGTAAAAAGTTTATGTAAAGTGGAATTCCAACCAGAAATGGAACTTCGGCTGATCGGATTCCTCCCTCCTCCTGTGCCGCATTTGGCTATTTTCAGGGGGGAGTGGGAAACTGATACCTTTCAAATCCAGGTATCTGCTCCCACTTCCAAGCATAGATCGCCGCACTTTGTGCAGTGAGCTATGCAATGTCCAGCCCCCCCACTGCTGTCTTCTGGAAGACGCACAGGACCCAGAAGACAGCAGGGGACCATTCAGATTGCGCAATGCGATTCGTGCATGTGCAGTAGAAAACGGGCGCCTGCACCTGGAGCCGAGGGCTTTGGATGAGGACATCGCAGGGTCACTGGACAGGTACGTTTTCTTTATAAAAAAAGACAGCAGCTGCAGTATTTGTAACTACTGACTTTATTTTTTTTTCCAAGGCCGAACTCCACTTTAAGATATGCAATAATAACTCAAATACAGGGCGTAGCATATTTTTTAAGGGAATAAAAAATGTGCCCCCCCTTCTTTGCCACATTTGGTACTTTTTGGGGGGAAAGGGGGAGCAGGTACCTAGTTTTGACAGGTACCAGCTCCCACTTCTGGTCAGATCGCCACGGTAGTCCATACAGAACTCCCCCCCCTTTTCCCCCCACAGCCTTCTGGGACACGGCACAGATTTTGGAAGACTACGGGACCATTCACAAAACACAGCACAGCTCAGGCATATGCGGTGGGAAACTAGCTGTGAAGCTGCTAAGGCTTCACTCTTGGTTTTCCTGAGTCAAGATGCCAGTGCCTGGACCTGAAGCTGATTGAAAGATATGCTTGGGGGAGGACAAGCTAGATCCCTGGACAGGCAAGTGTCTTTATATTAAAAGTCAGGTGCTACAGTATTTGTAGTTGCTGACTTGGAATTTTTTGGGGGGAGCCTGGAACTTAAAGCCCCATACACACTATCAGTTTTCCTGAAGGTTTTTCTCTTCAGGTTTACCAAAACCATGTAGTGCAAAGTGCCTGTCTGATTGCATACAATTTGAAACTCTTGAGGTTTGACCTCATATTAGATGGTTTTGGTAAACCTGAAGAGAAAAACCTGCAGGAAAACTGATAGTGTGTATGGGGCTTCAGGCTCATTTATGACAGTCTAAATCGGTTCTAACTCCAATAACTGTGCAAAAACGCCTCCCTTACCTTCCCTGACTGACCCGAATCCTCCGCCGTTTGTTCAGCTCCCAGACTGCAGTGCTGTGAATGCAGAAAGTATTTGGATGAAGTGCTGCAGGTCATGTTTTTGTTATTGGAAGGCCATAGTCCTACATTAAAAGTCTACCCCTCGGTATTTTGTTAGGTCAATGCCTGATTATAAAAAGTGCTGTTTTTTTTTTTAAATGAAATGAATGAATAGTTCATGAACTGACAGCTTTATAAACATTTGTGTAAATGAAGCCTCAAACTGAAGTACATTCACCCAATACCCCTTCTGGACCTTGTGCACTATTATTTAATGTCTGCGTTATCGATATCTGGATTCTTTTACATTCCGCCTGCGTCCTTCCAGCTGGCCATCTGCCGCTTTATGTTCAGCATTTTGTAAGTCTATACAAATTTGTTCAGGGAATTGTAAACATCCCCAGTGAGAAACCGAGAAGAGTTTGGCTAGATATTGCAGATGGAATCTTTTCCCGCTGGCTCATTTATCATTGTATAAAATATACTATGTAGTCCATTACGACATGTGTAGAATGATGTACTGTATATAGAACAGTCTTCATTAACCCTTCATTGTCTTCTGGCTTTCTGCTTGAGCTTGTGCTACATCAGGGCTTGTGTAAATTATACAGTTTTCAGTCACATGGATCACTGGAAATAATATAGTGATAGTTTTATGGGACAGGCAATGTGAGAACCACTTTCGCAATGCTCTGTTAGGGCTCTTTCATACGTCCGTTCAGTTTTTTAGATCATTTTTTTCCCCCTTCAGTTGATCCGTTTTCCGTCCGTTTTTCATCAGTTTTTTTCATCCGTTTTTTCATAATTTTTTTTTTTTAGAACTTTTTTTTTTTACATATTTTGATGAAAAACTGACGTTAGCGGATGATCCGTTTACCATCCAATCCGCTAACGTCAGTTTTTCATCAAAATATGTAAAAAAAAAAAGTTCTAAAAAAAAAAAAAAAAAATGATGAAAAAACTGATGAAAAACGGACGGAATCCGTTTTTCGTCCGTTCCGTTTTTTGGACGGAAGAAAAATAGGGTTTTCTTCCGTCCAAAAAAACGGAGCTTACCGCAGACGGATGTTAACGGACGTTAGCGGATGCTCATCCGCTAATGGACGCTAACCCATAGGGAAGCATTGAGGTCCGTTAACGGACGTCCAAAAAACGGACGAACTGAACGGACGTGTGAAAGAGCCCTTATGCATAATTAAACATGGTTTGGAGATTGTGAGATGCAATACATTAATAGTATCTATACAATACAACTAGTGTTTTTATTTAATTCCCTATAGTAACAGTTTAGTAATACAGGTCACCTCTTTGCCCACAGGCTGATGAGGGCAATGAGAAAGCTGTAACACTACACTATTTTCTCCTGCTGTCTGCTCATGTGTGCTTATTGGGTCTTAGTGCCAGCCTATCCAATCCCAATCTGAGGAAATTACAAGGTGATACCAAGTCAGAATTAGGTGCTTACAATAGCTGCACTTAATACACTCAATTTACTGCCTGCCACCCAGCCTGTTGTGATTGGCGAGGACACTGCTATCTGGGCCAGATGCCCTTGCGCGCCTTATGCGCACCCTAGGGGCTTGGAGCACAGATTGTTGTACTGGTACCATGTGACTGTTGTGACCTATCACAGCAATCACATGTCGCTTGTAAGCAATGGCTTTCATTCATAGCTATTGGTCACAGTGATCATATAGTACAGGACCTATTACAATTGAACACAATGGCACGTGAATAAATGACTTTCACAGTGTAAAAGTTATTGCTTATACAGTGATCATCAATGCAATAAACAATCGTGGTGTTAAAAAAAAAATAATCCTATGGTGACACACTACTGCTCTGGTGACAGTATGTAAAAATAATTAAAAAAAGCTAAAAGCATAAAAAAAAGTATTTATTTATTTTCCATACTGTCACCATTCTGTGTCCCTGATCACTGCCGCACCAGTCATATCGTGACGCTGCAATGATGATGCAACATTTTTGTTTTGTTCTTTCATTTTTATATAGCAAAAAGGAAAAAAAACAGTGGTAATTAACCACTTGCTTACTGGGCACTTATACCCCGTTCCTGCCCAGGCCAATTTTTAGCTTTCAGAGTTGTCGCACTTTGAATGACAATCGCAGAACTGTACCCATATAACATTTTTATCATTTTTTTTTTCACAAAAAAAATAGCTTTATTTTGGTGGCATTTAAAGGGGTGTTCCAGCCAAATTTTATATTTATTAAAAGTCAGCAGCTACAAAAAGTGTAGCTGCTGGCTTTTAATCAACATACACTTACCTGCTCCAGCGTTCCAGCGACGCGCCGGCAAGGGCTCCGCTCCGCCCCGGCCGGCATCCTTATTGCTACTGTGGGCACCTGGCCGTGACAGCTTTCGGCTTCACGGCCGGGCACCCACTGCGCATGCACAAGGGGCACTGCGCATGCGCGCGGCCCGGTGCTGCGCCCTCCCATTGGACAGGCGATCAACTAGGACCTGTCAGTGTCCTAGGCCATCGCCTACAGGGAGGTGCTGCAATAAGGCGATTAAGCTTAATCGCCTTACCAGCCCATCGGTGGAAGGAGGAAGTGGGACAGGAAGTCCCACTCCTCCTGAAGCCCCCACTCCCCCCCCAAAAAAATGACATGCCAAATGTGGCATGTAAGGGGGTGAGGAGTGGGATAAGCGGAAGTTCCATTTTTGGGTGGAACGCCGCTTTAAGCAAAAGCACAAAAAAAAATTGGTTAACGGGTAATTTTTTCTCCTTCACTGAGGCTGCACTAATGGATGGCACTGATGGGCTTGATAGCCCTCATTGGTGGGCACTGATTAGCAGCACAAAGGGGACCGATGTCCCTCTAACAGAAGGCAGTTATTGGCGGCTTTCTTCATTTCTTCACGCTGGCAGCGTGAGGAGAAAAAAAAAGCCGTCTACCGTCTTCTGTTTACTTCCGTGATCAGCTGTCATTGGCTTACAGTTGATCATGTGGAAAAAGAGCCCTCTGCGATTGACCCTTTATCCCGATCTGTGATCACCCAAATCCCAAGGATTCGGTGATCACAGAACGGGCACACAGGCAATGTAAGAATAGGGTGCTGCCTATGTAAGCCCGATCTGTAGCAATCTTTTGGCTATAGCGTGGGCACCAAGTGGTTAAATGCCACCAAAGGAAAGCTCTAGCTGTGTAAAAATGTTTTTAATAAATTTCATTTGGTTATAGTGTTGAATGACTTGGTAATTGTCATTCAAAATGTGACAGCACTGAAAACTGGCCTTGGCAGGAAGGGGGTGGAAATGTCTAGTATTGAAGTGGTTGATGTTTTATATCTACCTGGAGTATAGGTTCAAATGTGTGTGTTAGCCCCACCAAACAGGATAATACTTGAAATACCTGACGTAACCCTGTTTTTTGGGCAACAAATGCTTATAGTGTCACTTGGCATGTTATAACAATACATCAAACTTTTTGTGTGATTTTTGCTGTTATAAGTAAAATTTCATAACCGCTGAACAGTAGCTTTATGAAGTTTGCATTCCGGCATTGAAATCAGTTTACCAAAACATGATGGTCTTCTTTCCTGCCTGAACATGAAAATTTGACATTTTTGAGCTGTTGGCAATTTTTCGAATGCCACAAACCAAAACGCCCATTAGGTTTTGTGAGCCCTGGCTGATCTTGGAGCAACAGTTTTATCAGCACAGCTATTTGAATGGTGGGCAGGAAGGTGGGAGCTATGTAGAGTCTAAAAGTAGGCACATACGATGTTCCTTTCCATAGACTCTATTTTGATGATGTTGTCTGGCTGACTGGTGATGATGTGTATGCATGTTACTCCTGTGCTAATTGCAGTTCTGTGATTGTCACAGGTCTGCCATCATTTAAGAGGAAAATCCTGTAAAGCTAAAAAATGAATGCATGATTATTTACAATGGCATGTTAAGTTGGCTTACTAACAGGTGTTCTTGCAGAGTTCTCTTTTGGCTGGGGGTTTACCAGACGGTCTGGTCTGACCATGTTATTCATTTCAAATGAGCTTTATTTTTTGCTTTAAAATAGCGGATATCGCACTGTTGATCCTGCCAGTAATATAGCGAGCCTGATAAATTCCTGTGTTTTCCTTTTATTGACTGTTCTCTGTTGCTATGCTTTCAGTTTTTGTTGACCGCCTTGTGTGCATCCATAACAAGTTCACTTTTTTTACTTCAGTGCTATATACGGAGCATACTTTTTACAATTTATGATTGGGGCAACATAAGTTTCTTGTTAACTTTTAAAGGATCCAAAATGTTTTCTGAATGCGTTATGCTTACCGTTTTAAATATGTTTTTATAGATGTTCATATTAAATGTCGTAATACATCTGTACATCTGTGTTTGTCAGGTCACAAAGCAAGAGCGAAGTCTTATGAAACCTTTATATGACCGATATAGAATTATAAAGCAGCTACTATCTACTGCAACTCTGATTCCAACCATTGTAAGTATTTGTTAAAAACCCTAACTGTTTCAGTACTCTTGTATTGATTTTTTTTTAACCACTTCAGACCTGTAAGGTTTTACCCCCCTTAAAGAAGTTGTAAAGGACAAAAAAAAATGTGCCTAAAATTAATGTCTGCAAGGTAGACAGACAGAATAGTATAATGATTCTGTTAAAAAGTAAATACCTATTCAATTCCTTCATCTATATCACCTCCAGCATTCTAGTTTCTGTTCTCTCATTTACTTCCTGGTTTGCATCACTTGTTCATGCAAGAACTACATTTCTCAGTATGAATTGCAACACGCCCAGTAATTCACACCTCCTTGAAGTCTCTAACACGTAGAGAGTGTCCTGCCACACAGATGTAGTTCCCAGGAGGGGGCGAGCACGTCACTGACCACCGCAGTAAAGTCTCCCTTCACGGTGGTCAGTAAAATCAGACAAAGTAGGAAGTGAACAGTACAGAGAAGAAATAGAGCAACTTCTGAGCAAAAACGAACAATGAGGAAGTGAAAAGAGGAATGTCTGCAGGTAAAGGATGCTTATTATGAAAAAAAAAAAAATCCTTTACAACCCTTTAATGACCAGGCTACTTTTTGGGATATGGCACTTTATCCAAATAAAATTGTGTGTTTTTTTTTTTCTCCACAAATAGAGCTTTCTTTAGGTGGTATTTGATCATCTTTGCAGGTTTTTTTTGTGCTATAATAAAAAAAGACAGAAAAACAAAAAAAAAAAAAAAAAAAGATTTTTCTCTTTTGTCCATGAACGGACGCAGCTTCCTTTAAATCTTGACATTTGGGTTATGTTCCGTCTATTAGGAGAGGACTATGCAGACATGTAATTGGTTAAACATGTAGGGGCAGATTCACAAAACAATTACGCCTGTCTAACTGGGGTTAGACAGGAGTAATTTCAAATTTCGCGCGGCGTATCACTAGTTTGAATTCTCAAACCATGATCGCCGGCTTCGCCATCCGAGAGGCTACGTCTTCGTAACCTTCGGATACGCTCCAATTTGCGGCCGCTGGGAAGTTCGCGTCGTTTTGATGCGTCGGGAAATAATTCACGTAAAAAAAAAACAGCTTTTTGCTGCTCTAATTTCTTAATATGGACGTCGTTCCCGCTTCGAATTTTGTTTACGTTAAAATGTATTTTGTTTTGCGACATATTCGCCGCGGGAACGCGCCTTTTAAATGGTAAAAAAAATACCAATAAGCGTATATTATTTCTGATACGCTGATAATCTATTTCTCTGGTTGCGCAAAAGTTATTAAACATATCCAATAAAAAATAATGTAAAAAAAAAAACAAATTTCTTAATCAATTTTGGTTAAAATGTATTTTGTTACATATTTTTGGTAAAAAAAAATACCAATAAGCGTATATTAATTGGGTTGCGCAAAAGTTATTGTGTTTACAAACTATGGGATTTTTTTTTTAAGTCTTTTTTTTTTTTTTTTTTCTAGTAATGGCGGCAATCAGCGTTTTTTTTTTTTTTTTAGCAGGACTGCGACATTGCAGCAGACAAATCGGACACTTAACTGACACCTTTTTGGGAACCAGTGACATTACAGTGATCAGTGCTAAAAATATGCACTGTTGCTGTACTAATGACACTGGCAGGGAAGGGGTTAACATCAGGGGCGATCAAAGGGGTTATGTGTGTCCATGGGGGCGCTTGCTAACTGTAGGGGGGGGGGTGGACTCTCTGGATGAATACAGAGATCCGTGTTCCTGCTTGGCAGGAACAAAAGATCTGTGTCCTCCCTTGTCGAAACTGGGATCTGCCTTGTTTACATAGGCAGATCACTGTATTGCCTCTCTGTTTAGTGTTTGCGGGTGGCCGGCACACGCCCCCCACTGTCTATTGCACAAAACCCTTTTTAACTTGTCTGTAGGGCACACATCAGTCTCTTTTTTCCATTAAATTGTTGTGTGTTTTTTTCTACTTAAAAAATCAGTGTCCTGGTCTTGGCCCTCTTGGGGGAACTTTCTTCTCTCTTTTTTGTTTGATTGTTCCCAAGTTGACTGGATCAACTTGGGTACCACCAGCCTGTCAGATCTTACATCTGATTATTTCTAGTGGCTGAAATAGATGCTAGCTGTAATCGCTGTGTCCCGGGATGGCTGAGGCCGTGTACACACGGCAGGGAACCTGCCGGCCGTCGAAATCGGCGACCCACCTGTCGGGAATGGCAACCAGCCATTCTTCCAGGCGGGCCGTCGAGCAAATAGAGAGCGTGCTCTCTATTTCTGCTCGACGGGCTTCCCGACGGGAAGCTCGCCGAGAGCGTACACACGGCTGAGGTCCTCGCTGGAATGCAGCTTCTAGCGAGGTTCTCGCTGGTTTCCAGCGAGAACCTCGGTCGTGTGTACGCCGCCTCACACTTGGTTGCAGGAAAGAAACTCGCTCAGCCTATGGCCAGCCCTGGCTAGTTAAATACTTATTGGACAAATGGGGACATGCAGATGTGATTGAAGAATTCCACCTCCAGTGCGCATTACAGATTCACTAAATGTAATGTCACCAGATGTGTCAAAATACCTGCCATTTTTTACAGACTGCTTTGCCAGATGGTAATTGTTAAGAGAAAATGTAATTTTATCAAATAATGAACTTTCTTCTGCTTTAGCATGAAGAAGAGGATTCGGAAGATGACAGTGCCCAGAACTCGTCTTGTGAATTCACATTTATAGCAGAACCAGAACAGGTCGTAGACGAGTATCTCTTTTATTGCAATGAGGATCCAGAACCTGCATATGTCTCTCCTCTAGATGAAAAACATCCAGTACGGCAGTCAGCGATGTCCATGTCCAACCTGCATGAAGCATCAATGTGAGTCAACCTTTTTTATTTTCAGTGTTTCCTGCTTGACACTTGTATGCTGCTGGAAAATCCTGAACCTTATTTTTCAGTGTCAGCTTGCCAATGTAATGTTCGTTTAGATCTAGGGGACCATGAAAAGCACTTTGAGGCTTGTTTTAAATTGGCTGAACAGCAAGCATATGCAAAGCTTTCAGCAAGCCTCTTCTTCCCTATGCTTCAGCAGTTGCATGTCCGACATCAGCAATGCAATGACTAAGCACTAGATTTTAGTGTGAAACGCGTTAGAGTACATCCCACTGTCTGCTATGTTTTTTGTAGTGCTTTTATACTTTCTCACCATTAAAGGCAACTTACAAGTTTTTTTGGTGTGCGGCTGTCCATATATTTTTCCTCCTATTTTTAATGTAATGCAGGGCCCATAACCCTTCATTGGACACGAGGGTGCTGAGTAAACCGTACACTACAGAAACGTAGAGAGGGGAGCACCGGCTGCCAGGGTAGCAAAGGATTTGGTAACTAAATCTACCTTTTCCAGTCCCTTAGACCTAAACAGGCATCTAACCATTACCACTGCAATAGAGAAGTTTAACTTTTCCCAGAAATGGGCTTTAACATTAAAATATAACAACACTGTCATACGCATGCTCTTTAGTTGCACGGCTGTGATGCACTACAGCAATCAAATATATTTAAACCTGAACAGTAAAATGGCCACTAGACCATTCGTTTGATATTGGTTGCTTGTTTTGGGACAGTACAACCCATGGTAATGCTGGCCACATTTCAGAATAGGATTGTACTATCTTTTTTTAGGTTTACTGTGGGGATCACTTTTAATTGAATATAAATGTAATGGATTGCATATTTAGGTCCCCATACTGCACAGCTGTTGGGAACTCTAAATGAGATTGAAATTTGTGTTGCTATTTAAAGATTTACCAACTGATTGTACAAACAGCTATGCAGTGTGTGGGCCTATGTAAGTAATTACATTCTAATAGTACAATGTACTTATTTAACATTGAATGGAAAGTGACTGACCAGCTTTGGTTGACCAAGCAGGCATATAATGTGATTGTTCTTGGGTATTTATCAGATGAATGTTTCCTAAACATGAATGTTTTTAGTGTGACCTTCAGTGCCTTGGTCTTTCAAAGAGGGGTGGGCAAAAGGCAGGTAGCAAACATCTTTAGTATTGGCTTATCAGGCAGAAAACCAGAAAAAAAAGGGAAATTTAACGCTCTGTTTCTCCAGTCTCAGAACCTGTGTGAGAAATCTCAGGTGCTAGTCCACTTTTATCCTTCTAAGTTGGCGATACACATAGCTTTTGAAGGCTGAATGGGAAAAAATCCTGCACAGTGCAGATGGAGGAATCTCCTGCTGTGGCCACTGTATTTTGTCAGCTGGCCCCACCACCAGTCAAACTACCTATAAACAGTGATCACATCTGTTTAAATGCAGGCACAAATTGGCTGACAACTTTCCACCTGACTCCTTTGGTTATTCTGTAAAGAAATGTTGGGTAGGTGATGGACGGGCGGACCTGATTGAAGACTCAATGTGGGTCTTGGCAGACTGATGTAAACAGACTTGTGTCCATTTACACCTGCCTACCTCCATACCCATTAAGGTCTGGGGGAAAAAAAAACTGAAAAGGACTGGTCTGTTTTCCATTTTTCCTGACCTAAACATGATGTCCCGAAGGTAGTCTGACTCAAGTTGACTACATTCACCTGCCCATAGAGCCATTACGGGTCTGCTGTTTAAATGCGGGCACACAATGAATGGGCACTGATGTCCTGCTGAGCAGAGCCACTTCGTGTGAAAGGAAATTGATCTGTACATGCCCATTGTGTACAGACCGGATGCATGGTGAAAGCACCTTAACCTGACTTTAGCTATCACTCCAATGCGCAGATAGCTCCCCCACTTAACACCCCATGTCCACAAGTACTATCATTACTTCCCTCATTCAACACTGCTACTATGGAAGGGGTTGCTAAGCTTTTTTTATAATGCCTACTTAACATCTTGCTCCCTTGCAAATGCTACAGTCACCCTTTGGCTCTATTCTACACTCTCGAACGCACATCTTCAATCTCTCCCTCTCTTCTGGCATCTTCCCCAACTCTCTAAAACATGCACTAGTCACCCCTATCCTTAAAAAGCCCTTACTGGACACCACCAATCTTAACAACCTACGCCCCATTGCCTTACTCCCCTTTTTCTCCAAATGCCTTGAACGTCTGGTCTACAACCGACTGAGCGTCCACCTGACTGAGAACTAACTTCTTGATCCCCTTTTGGTTAGAATTTTGCCCTCAACACTCCAGGAAAACTGCTCACCTTAAACTCGTAAATAATCGAATGGCTAAAATGAATGGGCACTATTCTGTACTACTCCTCTTGTGACTCTATGCTGCCCTCGACACCGTGAACCACCCCCTTCCCCTCAACAAACACCACTCTTTTGTTCTCTGTACCTATCCCACTGTACCTTTTAGGTGTACTTCTTTTGGTCCCCCAAGGTTCTGTTTTTGGACCTCTCCTATTCTCAATCCACACCTTCTTCTCCCTGGATCAGTTGATTGCTTCCCATTAATTTAAATACCCTTTTTAGGCCGATGACAGCCAAATCTATCTCTCTACCCCTTCAGCTCACTCCATCAGTCTCCTCACTTTACTAACCGACATCTCAGCCTGTATTTCACACCACTTCCTCAAACGCAATCTATCCAGAACTGAGCTCATAATATTTCCTCCCCTGTGTGCCTCTTCCCTAACTCCTCTGTCAAAATCAGCAGCTCAACTATCAACCTATCTCCACGCCAAGGTCCTACGTGTAATTCCTAGACTCTGAACTATCCTTTCGATAGTCCCAATCACTGTCTTAAGCTTGCCGCCTCAACATCTCCAAGATGTGACCCTTCCTAAGCCCTAACCACCGCAAAGCTTCTAATTTGCTCCCTGGTTATCTCTCACCTTGACTACTGCAACTCCCTCCTCATTAGCTCACCTTTACATATGGTATCCCCTATTCAGTTTATCATGAATACTGCTGCCATGCTTATCCACCTTACAAACTCCTCTGTCAATCCCTCCACTGTCTTCCACTCACTCAAATTAAATTCAAGATATTAACAACAACTTACAAAGCCATCTACAACTTGGGCCCCAGCTATATCACTAAACTAGAAAAAATTGTGACAATAATATAAGTGTACCAACCAATAATCAATTCCACAGTAGCGCAACCACTGCTGCTATGCAGTGAACAATTAATATATCTGCAAGTGATATAATCAAAACGTGAAAATAATACAAAATATTTAAAAAACAAAACAAAATCGTACAAATAAGTTCATACAACTGTCAAAATAACAGTTTCTAAGGCTGGGCTCACACTGGTACGACATGTCGCATGACGTGTAAATCAATAATTCCCTATAAGAGCCATTTTAACTGTTCCGACACAAGTCGGTCCAACTTTGAAAAAGGTACCTGTACTACTTTTTTTTTTTTCTCTTTTTAAAGTGTATTTTTTGTGCGTGAACTCGAGAGAGAGGAGCCGGACTGCAGGAGTTGGGAGTAGGCAGACCCTCCCTCCGGAGGCATTCGCCATCCTTCTCCATGCCCCTGGTGGCAATGGCGGGTGTGAAGGGGGGCCTCCCACTCACCCCGCCCTACCTGCTCCTCTTGGGAGCCCAACTGGGGCCCAACGGGACCCCAATGGGGCAGAGGGACTCCCCCTATGAGAGAGTGAGGGGGCCTAGCCCACCCAGCCAGCCCCATAGGTCCTTTGCCTCTCTTTATTTTAAGAGACCGCATGGCCAAAGTGCGTGTGTTTTTTAAACCAATTTCGTGTGCGTGCAAGTGTGGTGGTTTTTTTTTTGGGGGGGGGTGGGCGTACTAAGCACAGGCATACCTTGCATAGCACACCCACCGGGAGCCGGGCTGAGACCACCAAACTCAATTCACATGTAGCCGAGACCAGGATCCGAACCCTTGGCTGCAGAGGTGAATGGCTTGTCAACGCAGTGCCAATCACGTTGAGCCACCACAGCTCCTTACCTGTACTACTTTTGGTCCTATTCAGCCCATTAAATATCATTGAAACCGGATCCTTGTCCTAGCCATCTGACATGGTGGTTACAGAAGCAATAAAAGGAATTTATCTCACACTGGGATTGTTTTGATTGGGCAAACTATCTCAAAGTTGAAACAAAATCTGATCTTGTTCATTCAAATGATGGAAGTAGGACCGATGTTGCAGTTAAAGTAGGATGACAGTCGTACAACAGTTGTGTCATACCAGTGTAAACCCGGCCTAAATCAAAAATAAATTACATTAATTTTGACAGTTGTATAGACTTATTTGTATGATTTAGAAAATTTTGTATTTTCACGTTTTAATTTATATCACTTGCAGATATATTATTGTTCACTGCATAGTAGCAGTGGTTGCGCTACTGTGGAATTGATTATTGGTTGGTGCACTAAATGTTAATGTCTCAGATTTTGATTTATTATTTAAGTAGCAGCACAATTTACATCCCTAAACTAGTCTCAAAATACCAACCAACTTGTTTTCTTTGTTCCTCCAAAAAAAGTCTTACTATCTCATATTCTGTCCAATTTCAGACAATCTCCCCATAGTTATTACCTTTTGTATCTGTTGACCCTCCCTCTTAAGGCCCATACACACGGTAGGACATCCAACAAAATTTCCCTTGGATTTTTGTCCTAATTGATTTGTCCGGTCACACCCATAGCATACACACAGTCAGACTTTTCTGCAAACTTTTCTAAAACTTTCCCATCATCACGTGGTTTTTCTACTCTTTTCTGCTCTTTACCGCCACCCTTTGGTTAACTTCTGCTATTGTTGGTTGATTTTAACATTGGTTCTGAGCATGGGTATTTGCACTTTGCACAAAAGTTGGTTGGATTGCTGTACACACGGTCACACAAAGCACCATCAGACTTTTGTTGCTGAAAAGTTGGTCCGTTCGCAGACCCAACTTTTTGTCAGATGAAACCTGAAAAAGTTGGTCCGATGGAGCGTACACACGATCAGACAAATTTGAAAAGTTGCAGATTTTGAAGTTGGTTGGCCAAAAGTCTGACCGTGTGTATGGGGCTTTAGATTGTAAGCTCCAACGAGCAGGGCCCTCTGATTCCTACTGTATTAAATTGTATTGTATTTGTACTTGTACTTTCTGCACCTATGTTGTAAAGCGCTGCGTAAACTGTCGGCTCTATATAAAATCCTGTATAATAATCACTTACAGATATTCTAGCAGATTGTAGCGCACAGAGAATTAGAGCATGTAGGATAAGCTCACTAACATGGTAGTGTTATTCTGATTACAATCACCTTAGGGTGGTAATCATTCACCCACTAGTAAATATGTGCCACATCCTTGAATATATGGATTTGTGGAAAGAAGCATGTGACCAAAATTGGACTTTGTAGGCACTAACATGGTAACCTAAATAAAATAAGTAGCAAGGAACAATCATTCTAAAATATTGAATAACAAAACATTTTGAGATGTAAGTATACATCTGCATAAAATGTCATCACACGGCACTTCTATCTATATTTTGGAAGGTGAATTGCTTTTTTTGTGTAATGACTTCCATTGCTATATTTTACAATGCTAGATGTTCTGCTAAACTATACAAGTGACACTCATTGTACATGGTCAACTAATATGTAAAATGTATTTGTCATTGTCAATAAGGTCTGAACTTCTTGATCACCTTCGAGAAACCAGAGCAGATAAGAAAAGGTTAAGAAAAGCTTTAAGAGAATTTGAAGAGCACTTTTTACGACAGACCGGGAGGTAAGCGGTATCCTGGGATGAAAATGTATAGTGATGTAAATTACCTAATTCAAGAAAGAAAAAAGCGGCGCCTTCTAAGCGTAGCTATGAGCGTTTATTTACTGAAGCAATAAATTAGATAAAAGGTGTACTCACAAACAGAGCATAAGGTTAGGCATATGAGCATATAGGTTGTCATCCGCGGGGATCCCGGTAGGTGCAGTCATCACCCGTGCTGGAAACGGCTATATCCTTGCCACAAGCGGCAGCGATGGTACAGATCCAAGCGCCCTCGGAACCTAGGAGAAGGGAGCAGTTTTCCGCGGTGTGCTGCACTTCTGATCTCGCTTCCGGGCGCTCAATGACAATCAATATGCTCATATGCCTAACCTTATGCTCTGTTTGGGAGTACGCCTTTTATCTAACTTATTGCTTCAGTAAATAAACGCTCATAGCTACGCTTAGAAGGCGACGATTTTTTTTTCTTTCTTGTGTCTATCTACAGACTACTTCTGTCAGCTGGCTGCCACTGAGCAAAGCTCTCACCATTATAGGTTTATGGACTAATGCACATCCATGAACTCCTTTTTTTTACCTTTGAATTTTTCCTTAATATTTCTCCTTTCTCCCTTCACTAGTATTTATCACGTATAGGTACACATTGGGAGTGCGCTCAATTATTTTGTTTTTGAATTACCTAATTCCTTTTTGATTTTCTTGAGATGGCATAAATACACAGTTTGAAGCAGAGAAAAGAAGAATGACTTTTGGTTTAGAAAAAAAAATAAAAATGTGTTAATTCTGTGACCTGTTCAAATGATATAGGATATTTTGACCCTGCACATGGTGTGAATGGGGCCTGAGTTTTTCTGCATCTGTTTCTGCAAGGGCACAATGTGCCCCGTTCACACCACAACACTGGTATCTTGTGCAGATTTTTTCTGCACAGGAATCTGCAACGTAAATGCAGTTTTCTGCATGGGGGGGGGGGGGGGAAACCTAATGTGACATCAACAAACCTTGCAAACAATTTGTTGCATAATCTCCGTGCACATGATATCAGTGTTGTGGTGTAAACAGGACACATAGAAAACAGTTGCTTTCTTTGTGTCCTTGCAAAGACGTTCCTAAAAATGTATGCACATCTTTGCACATGTGAAAAGGCCTATGCAATTCAAATCTGTTCATTTTTGTCCCTCGGTTTTCATGCACAAATGGTGTGAACGAGACCCAATTGTTTAACCACTGGAGAATTTTAAACACGGGATCACATCCTCTAAAAAAAAAAATTCTAGAATGCATTACTTATGCTCAGATCCCTTCCCTCTGCCACAATTTCCCTCGCTGCAATTACCAGCTGTCAGAATGACCGCTACTCCTGTGTAAAATGACGCTATAGTTTTTCATTCCTATGTAAAATCAAAGTTGTGCCCATGGATTTGCATATCGCATTAGGTAAACCGAGCTTAACCCAAATCAGTCCCAATAAACTCCCTCATCTGCATCTCCCCATAGCTTTTATATTAACTACCGTATTTATCGGCGTATAACACGCACCCTAACTTTAAAAGGGAAGTTTCAGGAAAAAAAACTTTCCACAGCCCCCTGCGTATAACACGCAGGCACAGTTTACCCTCAGGGTAAAAAAGTGAGTGTTATACCCCAATAAATACAGTAATATATACATTTTCTTTTTTTGTGTAACTGTAAAGCCAAAGAAGGCTTTTTTTCATTCAAAATTATTTGTTTTGAACCAAGCTAGTCCAAATGACTCATTACCTTCACTGACATGTGTCGCCTGTGAGCAATGTATAAACGGTGTAGCATCAGCTACATGGAGTGTACAGCACTGTATTCCAGCAGCAGGATGGGGGCTCAACATTCTGTTTTTAAAACAAATCTGAGTTGGGCTGAGCATGGCTCCAGCCATTCACAGGGAGCTGTTTTTTATTTTGATTGAGTACATGGCTTCCTTTGATTGGCTGAGGTGGAGAGCATGATGTCATCTGCCCACCTTTGTGTGACTGTGTTTTATATAAAAAATGTCTACCCTGAGTAATGCTCTGGCTCAGACTTTTATCTAAAAAGATACGCTTGTATTAACCCTGAGTGTTGCTCAAAGAGGTAATGACAAAGTTATAAAATGGCCAATGGGGAAATGCACAAACTGCTTCAATCCAAAAGAAGGATACAGGTATGAGAGCTGAAGAGGTTAAAGTGCATATATCAATGTAAAATTCACATACTTATGTGTGAACAGATGTTCCATCACATCCCTTCAGCTTCTTGCTTTTGAGGCACATATTAAAACAGAGGGCTGATGCCATATAAAAAGAGATGGTTAGACCCACCATGTGATCTGTACAGGAAACTATATACAATTTGAATTCTATTTTTGAAAATTAGGGTTTTATAAGCTTATGAGCAGATACAGAAGTACTCTTAACGTAAAGGTGGCGATTCAGCATAGTATTTGCAATGCTATTTTAGCGTTATTGTTGTCCAGGGATGTCCTGCACCAAATTCAGAAATACACTCCAACAGTTTTAATGCTATTACTGATTTATGCAACAAATTCTGTTTTTTTTTTTAAAAGCACCTCCCCTTCCCCCTCAATCCTGTATATATGTCCGTTCCCAGCCCCCCCCCCCCCCCCCAACAAACCCGTATATACGTCAATCCCCCCCTCCTCACCTGTGTGTAATATATCTCAGCCCCACACACACCTGTAATATGTCCCCCCCCCCCAGCTGTATATATATGTCACTCCTCACACTTGTATATATGTCAACCCCACCCCCCTCACACCTATGTATATGCTAGCCCTCAACACCTGCAGAGCTGTCTGCCCCCCTCACACCTGTATATATGTGAGCCCCCACACCTGTATAGCTGTCAGCCTCCACCTGTATAAATGTCAACCCCACACATACACAAATCTCAAACGCATAAGCCTCTGACCCCCTCCCTGTACACAAACTGCCCCTCTCCCTTTCCTTCACAGCCCCTACTTTTAAAGCAAATCTTCGTACCTAGCCCCAGCTCGTTTTCACAAAGCTGACATGTTGCTGACACAGGAGCACAGTACAGGCAGCTCCCTTGAGGGGTACACATGCACATAGTAGCCAGAGGTGGCAGTAAAGAGTTTGATGTCTGAGCTCAATGACACAGAGTAGCAGAAGCTGCGATATCATTTCTATAGTGCACAACACAGGTCCCCTTCACCCGTCCTGCCTTCTTCTGGGCCCCTTACAGTTGTAGCGACTATACCCCTCTGATGGTGGCCCTGCTCAGATACCCCCATACCATTATTTTAGAACTGCTGCACTGACAAGTTGCTGCTTATTAACTGCACTAGAAGAGGCTGCAGCTCTGCAACTTTTACCAGCTAAGTGTATTACAGATAGTAAAATGTGCATTGAAGTCTCATCACCACCCTATAATATGTTCTAGGAGCGCACAGAAAGAAGACAGAATACCAATGGCTGAAGAGTACTGTGAATACAAACAGATAAAAGCGAAACTTCGGCTACTGGAAGTGCTGATCAGCAAGCAAGATGTATCAAAAACAATTTAGAATCTGCAAACACACCACAAGCGGTATTCTGAGGACTTTGCTGTATTTCTGCACATGTATGACACTGAAATGCTCATGCACTTTAATAGTTATACACTACCTGGTAGGGATAACAGTAGCAAGGAATTGAAAAGGGATAATTCCAAATCTGTTCACAAGACAAAATACTCCTAGTAGTTGGAGGCTAAAAAAGCCAAGGAGGAAAGATCAGTGATGTTTAGCAAACCAAGGCAACCAGTCAGCCTTTGTAGGGTTGAATGTCATGACGGGGTGACTGGTAGCTATGCATCATAAGAATTCATTGCTGCATCATGTTAATAAAAGAAATCCCAGTCTTGCTTGTTCAGTAAGGCACAATCCAGTAACCCATAACAGCCACATCAACAAAAGATTATTAATTCTTTGACCACTCTAGATTCAAATCCAGGTGGTTTGTTTTGGGTATGTGCACTTTGCATGCTATCTTTGCACTGCTTTACTGAACAAGCCTGAATGAGAATGTCTTTTAGGAAGGTAAAGGTACTTGGCATTATTCCTTTACAATCTCCAAAATAATCTGCTAAAGGGCATTATGGTTGTAATCCGTCAGACGTTATTTAATGGGATTGACTTAATAAGGCTTTTATCACTTATGTTTGTGTAGTTTCATTTTGCCAATTTACTAGCATTTTAAAGAATACAATTTAAAATTTCATCCAACTCTGTAACATTTACAGTGGGATTTGTGTATAATAATGAGAGGACCAGAAAATGCATTGCCTGTAACAATCAATTGGGTGTTTGCTTGCGTTTGTAGAAAAATGGTAATTAGTATCCTATTGATTGGCACAGGCAATGCCTCCATTTTCCTCCAGCATTTATACACGGATCTTTGTTTCTCTAATGTGCTTCATTGTTAGAAGTGCCTTTGATATGTTGCAGATGTTTCCCTCAGTTGATGTACATGAATAGAATATTCTAGATTTGAGAACGTGATCTGTTTATGCACAGACTGTATGTGTGTGTATATATAGTCTCTGGTCATATTTTTAATATTGAGGTGTGGTTTTTTCCCCCCCCACTCTTTGTGCTAGTTTTGGTAGGAAAACCACACTTTGTCTTCTACAACCAAAGGCCAATGATGTAAGCAACAAGACTGCACTTTCTGAAAATGGTATTATTTAAACTATTACTGGAGAGGCGGATTTAATTCTTCCTGAATGGAACATGGCTTCTTTGTGTTCACATTGGGAAATGAATTGGCTCTATCTCTAGTGTTTCATATCTAGTTTTGTGAAATATATTGTAAGAGCAAAAGTATTTTTAAAATATTTATTTTCTTGAACATCTTTGTAAAATTAAAGCAGCATTGCATATAAGAAAATATGTAGTTAAAGGGCCATTTTAATTCTAAAATATTTAATATTCACTAAATTCGGTTCTAGCATACTGCCTGCAGTGGACCTTTTTTGTTGTCTATGAAGCAGCTAGGTGTTTTTCTGTTTACTTTTTCATTTGACTGTTTTGTATACCATAATAGTTATTAGTGTATCAATAGGCTTGTACTTCCCTTTTCACAAAATGTAGCTATCGATGTGCTATGAGCATTTTGCATACTATATACAATGTGTAGCCTGGCACTATAAAGGTAAACATACCATTATTTTATTAATTGGGGTCAAACATTTGATAACATGTGTTGCGCTTTATAATGCATTGCAAACGTTTTATGTATTAGGCGGATATTTGTTATAATTGTGTATCATTCCGCCCCCCAAAGGTATGTTTGTTTTTAGTAGAGCCTGTAAAATTAAATCATATTTCCAATGTCACTTGGTGACACCACTGATGAGATCTCTGCATTTAAGTTCCTAAGTCTGCACACCCACCATGACTATAGCAAAGGGGGTATAACGCCCCTTGTTGCATTTTTTTTTACAATGTTAAAGGAGCAGTGGAAGTACCCTTTTTGTAGCGGGTAGTGAGAAACCCATAGCTTGACAGGAAGAGAGCCTGGAACTGTGCCACAAAAGACGTAAGAAGGCAGGCAGAGGCCACCTGTAGGAATATAAAGAATTTACAGAAGCCCGAGTCATTAAATGAACTGTGCTGATGAGGGACCTCCCTCAAACTTATGTACCTTTTTGGTTTGATCATCTATGATTTTAGCCTGCAACTCCATTCAAATGAAATGTAAGCCTTTTTCTTTATTGAGACTAATGAAGTTAACAAAATGACCTCTTTAAATACGTAGCCTCCTGCTGAGAAAGTGACAGGTGAGTCTGTCTTCCCTCGATTACCGAACACTCAGATTTGTTTTTATTTATTTGTGCTTCTTCCCCTTTATTGAAATTTGATTACTTCCATACCTGCTTTTCGCTGTGGGGAACAGTGCAAGTTTAAAAGCAAAGATTACAGGTCCATAGTCGGTCATATGTATCTCCATTGCTATACATCAGTTGAGTAATGAGGATATAAAATATTTTCCATAAATAGCACTTAATGTTTAAGATTATGGATAGACACATTTAACTAAAGGAAAACTCCTTTTTTAAAGTTTAGTTTCAACTTCTTGTTGAAACTAACACTTTGTGTAAATTGTGGAATTTGCATAAACAATATGATTTGTATAAAGATTTGACTATCTTATACTCTTATGTTTCTAGACTTGCTTAAATATTCTGAATGTTCCCTACGGAGAATTGCTATGCTATCTGAGGTAGATACTGATAGGAATTATGTAGGCTGAGCTCCATTAACAGATCCTTCATTACAACAGACACAACGTAGCACTAAATTACAGGGCACACCCAGAGCATATGCTAACCTGGCAGACAAGATGGTCAAATCCTATTTGTAAAGCTGCTTATTCTACTGCCTTGCCTTACAATAACAGATTTGGCAAAAAACATGGTGTTGTGTGCTGGGACTGAATTACAAGAAGGCCCTTGTGAATTTTTTCTAAAATATAGATATATATAAATAAATTGGTATGTTTTGATAGCATTTATATATTTTTTTCTTTGTTGGAGGGTGAAAATGTTCATACTTCCAACTCCCTCAAAATAACCTATTCATGAATGTTAAATATGCAAAGCTGCCTTAATACTGGGTTTTCATGTTTTTATTATCAAAGTTAGAAGTCTTATTCCTCAATACAGTAAGCTGTGTGGACTTTGATGTATGCTGCTAATTTCCTTTTTCTACTCGTGTCACTCACAGGCACTCACACAGAGAAAACCACTTAGACCGTTTTTGCTGTTGTGCTAAGCACTTGTCCTTTTTCTAAATATTCCTACTGATCAAAATATACTTTTTATTTCTCTTGTATCCAGAATGCATGATTTTAAAGCTGATGTTTTAAAATTGTTTATTGGGAGTGCAAAAAAATTTCCAATTGAAATAATTTTCATGACTTTTATGTGATGTTTTTGTTCTGTATGTGTGTTTTTTTTTTTTTTTTAAAACACTGTATAAACCGGAATGACTTTAGTTGTTTTTAATTAAAATCTTCGAAGCAAGAGTAACAGGAACGTATACACGATTCAATGAAGTTTACAGTCTACATCTTTGATAAGGGAAAAATGGTTTATGACATGTATACAGTTGCTAATAAAATGTGCTCTATATATTCTATATGATTTGTAAATATTTTATACAACGGTACAAATAAAATATTTTTCTATCATATTAATGATGTTGGAACACAGTATTTTGTTTCCTGATAGCTAATATTTTAACATTTAACATATGTTGAGCCAAGTTGGAAGTGCTGATGTCTCTAGGCTTTGAGAGCTCACTCATGCTGAAAATTACAATTTTTCCATGCTATTATTATTATATTTTTTTTAAGTTCCCAATAGTTTTTTTTTAGTAACTTAACATAACTGCTATTTAGACACCCCAATAAAAAGCCAATATTGATAAATTGAACTTGCTAAAGCAGTCTACGTAGAGTTTTTTTTGTTATGTTTGGCAAAGAAATAAAAAATTAGAAAAAAAAAACAACCAAAAGAAAAAATTGCAACATCTAGGTTTAACAATTGGCAGAGAACAAAATGGTTTGTAGTGGTTAAGAGCAGCATTAACTTCACAAATAATAAAAAAACGTTTTAAAAAAGCTTTTTAAATCCTTTGCTGCAGGAGGAACTACAATGCAATGCCTTGCAGGCTTCATCAGGCAGCGAAGGGGTTAAGGAGTTCTAGTTTCAGTGTATGCTTTTGGTGACAGCTGCATTTTGCATGCTTCCGGACAAAATGTCTGGTAAGAATGACAAGGGAGGGTTAAACTGCTTTCATGGTGGGCCAAGTGGGGCTTTTAACGTCCAACACTGATGTTGCAGGTCTTGCAGCTGGGATCTTTTTTTGCATTGGCAGTAGACAAGCTCATGAGCTGGTGGCCAATTATTTCTGCCACTGAACCCCAAGAAAGATCCACAGGGTCAGTGTAAATTACTTCCAAATTTACGTCTTGGGCATGGTGAAATACCAGACTGCCGTCCTCTTCAGTGCAGGTCAGAAATTTGTTGTCATTCAGGCTGAGCTGAGGAAGGCGCTGCTTGCAAAACTCATCTCCTGGTGAGCCCACCGGGGCAATAACCACAATAACATAGTGATAAGCTGTGTACATACAGTATAAGTCCCCAAAGTACAGGTTAGTGTTTGGGTTGAAGAGTTTTTCAGCAGGCATCTCGACTCTGTATCTCCCATATGGGGAATCTTGTGGAGGCTTTCCAGTGTTGAATTCAGTATTGCAGCTGAAGAAGATTCCTTCCAGTTTGGCACTTATTGGGGAACCATGACTGCCACTGTTGTCTTTTGGCGAGGGCTGCATGACATTCCCATGATGCTGCCTAAAATGAAAAATCAATTACATGCAGTTAAACATTACCTTTTTTTCATTAAAAATTATTTGCAAATCTGACCACTGTTGCTCTCAGAATGCCACAAGCTATAGACATCTTTAGGCTGGGTTCACACTTAAGGATGCGGCTCACAGGGGGGCCATGTGCATCCCCGTTCTCCATTTCAGGAACAAATCGGGCCTGGATTTTTGGCCGAATTCTGACCTGAAATGGAGCCAAAGACCTACAAGACCCTGTGCAATCTACTCACCAGCTGCCCCCGAGAATTGGGAACCAGCTTCATTGTCATGCAAATTGTATGCGGAGAAATCTAATTTGTAGAAGTTTGAACCCAGCCTTGCTCGTATGATGGAGCCAATGTCATCTAGATAATCTGTGTGGTAGACTCCTAAAGTTCATTGGTTACTTTGCACCAGGATTGCCAACCTCCTGCAGCATTCTTTACTGACAAATCATGGCAAATTTACTGGCAAAGTAACTTTTTTACTGGCAACCTAACAAATTACAGAACTCCTATTGAAAACTAACACAGTTGAACAGTATAAACATGATATGGAAACACTGACAATAACAAAGTAATTTGCTTGATTTACACCTAAAAAAGTCAACAAAGCATGAAATTATCAGCCCCTGATATTAACTGTCAGTTATAAAAAAAAAAATCACAGATTTTTACAAACTGTCAGTAAATTTACTGGTGGTTGGCAACCCTGCTATGCACAGCTGCGCCAGATTCTGTGTGCTCCACTTTTAGTAAAATCACTATGACGATCATCAGACATCGCTGCTGTCCCTTCAGCACTGTACTGCCTAATTTGAAATTAAATTGTTGTATAGGTTATGTTTATCACAACGTATTGGAGAAGTATATCAGTGGGACAGTTTGAGCACAACTTAAGCTGCTGGCTATACACTTATTAACATTAGATTTTGGCTCAAAATGGAGTTTCCTAAAAGGAAAACAAATAAAACACTATTAAAAAAAATCATATACAAAAATGTTCTATCCTTCTTAAAATGTTCATGCTACTGCAGTTGAATACCAACATCGTTTTGGCCCCACTAAAAAACAAAACACATATCTACAACACTTGTAGAATTTTGTTATGTCCAACCTTCATTTTAACCGACGATGGCGCTGTACCCAAATAAAATTGACGTCCTTTTTTTTCCCCACAAATAGAGCTTTCTTTTGGTGGTAATTTGATCACCTCTGTGGTTTTTATTTTTTTCATAAAACCAAAAAGCGACAATTTTGTAAAAAAATAAAAAATAAAATTGTAATTGCTATAATGAAAACCCTCAATTAAAAAAATAAAATAATAATAATTCATCAGTTTAGGAGAATATATATTCTACATATTTCTGTTTAAAAAAAATCACTTATGATTAATATACTATGGCACATTGAACTCAAAAATATTTAAATGTGTGTAAAAAAAAAAAAAAAATCTTTATTGTACAGTACAAAACACAGGCAGAATATTTATAAAACTTTTGTTATAGGCTGCTATCTTCAAATGATTGAACACTGTCAAAGCTTTTGAGAAAAAACGCCCCTGGTGGCCTACTATAACCCTAATATACTCTGAGTCATCAGTTTTTTGCTAGTGTACTAAGGTGGACCTCTTCTCTCTACTGGAGAAATCACTCTTTTAATCCCTCATGCATTTCTCCTACCACAATAAAAGCAGTGTATCCAAACTGGTGCAACCCCACTATAATCTGGGGTGGCTTTTAATGTTGCTTTGGGTACTGGATCCTATGTAGGTGCTCATCTCAGCATGTTGTGCAACATATAGTTAGCCCTGGGCTTGTATAGCATCCTGCAGCTGTGTTCCATTGCTATGAGACCAAGTCTCTAACTCCTTCACGCCAGTGGTACGTATATATATGTGGCCTCTCAGGGTGTGGGTCTCAACACAGAGTGCACACACTGATATAAGGATGGGAGAGACTATGCTCCTGATCATCAGGTATTGAGATGCTGGTGAAGAGAGAAAAAGCCAGAAATACCCAGCATCCTACCACCAGTGGAAAAAATTATGCATCCTGAACCATGATGAATTGAGCTCTCAGATACACAAGGATTTGCGTAGGAGTCACATCACCCTTTTTGAAAAACTAGCCAGCCAATCTCTTGTAGGGCTCTGGGAACTCACCTTGCATACTTGACAGGAATCCCTGTCTAGAGGTGGAATGAATCGAGAATCCAACCAGCAGATATATATGCTGCAAATCGCTGTAGCTGTACAGAGGCAGAACGCCGCTGCAAATCGCTGTAGCTGTACAGAGGCAGAACGCCATTGTAAACAAAGCGATTCCCAATTCTGACAGGAGACATGACGGGGACCTTCTGTTCCCAGTGATCCGGAACAGTTCCAGTAAGCCCATTCCCCCTACAGTTAGAACACAATTCGGGAACACATTTAGCCCCTTTATCACCCCCAATGTTAATCCCTTCCTTGCAAGTGACATTTATACAGTATTCAGTGGCTAATTATAGCACTGATCGCTGTATAAATGTCAATGGCGTCAAAAGTGATCTGTACGCTGCAACATCACAGTCCCGCTAAAAATTGCAGGTTGCCACCAATACTAGTGAAAAAAATAAAAATGACATAAATCTATCTCCTATTTTGAATAAGCTAAAACTTTTGCACAAACCAATCAATATACGCCTATTGCGTTTTTTTAACCAAAAATATGTAGAAGAATATATATCTTGGTCTGTTGGATTGGCATTCGGTGACTACTGGAGCCATCCTGGAACTTCTGGCCACCATAGGATGCTCCCAATATCTGTCCCGATTGCCACATCTCCCGAAAAGGTAGTACATTTCATATAAAATGGTTCTATGAGTGAGGACAAAAGAGAACCCTGCCACTGGCTCAGCTATTTTCTTCTCTAACATATGCGGCCCCTGGGCACGCTGTATAGCCTCAGCTGTATACAGCACAGTGTAAACATCCCTTGTAATAGAAAAAAAAAAAGGGGATGACAGGTTCTCTTTATGGAGCGATCTGGGGTCTAAGACCTCAAATCTCTCCTCTACCTTTAAAAGCAAAAGAAAAAAAAAGTGATCTTTTGCTTTAAAAAAAACAAATGGTTTACTTTAAACCTAGAGCGGACGTGACAGCATGATGTCACTCCAAGATCATAGAGGTGATTAGAGATGATCCGGTCTCTGTTCACCTCTATGACCAGCCACGCAAACTGTCTGTTCATTTCCTAACTGGTAAAGACCGAGAAATACTGGTGGGGGGGGGGTGTACAACGCCCCCTCCTGATAGCGATCCAACTGCTAATTAGCCACTCAGACCACTTTCATGAAATAGACAATCAAAAGGAAAGAACAGAAGGCGCTTCTAAGTGCAGTATTAAGGAGTATTTATTCATAAACACACGATCGGTTTATCCGATGAAAACAGGCTGATGGACTATTTTCATCAGACAAACCGATCGTGTGTGGGCCCCATCTTTTTTCCATCAGTGTAAAAAAATAGAACATGTTTTAAATTTTCCAATGGTTAAAAAAAACGATAGGAAATTACGATCGTCTGTGTGGAGCTCCATCGAAGAAAAATCCATGCATGCTTAGAATCAGGTCTACGCATGCTCGGAAGCATTGAACTTCACTTTTTTCAGCTCGTTGTAGTGTACGTCACCGCGTTTTGGCACGGTCAAAATTTTGTCCGATAGTGTGTGTATGCAAGACTGAAAAAAGTCAGCTTCATCGGATATCCGACGAAAAAATACATCAGATTTTATTCCATCAGAAATCTGATCGTGTGTACACGGCATTACTGGCATGCTTGGCTTACAATTCTTTCTGCTACAGGAATCATCAATCCATCCAAAACAGGCCCAATTTGTTCTTGATGCCACTTTTTTTCAGTTTAACAATGACTATTACCTTCAGCTTCATGACACCGCTAAGGAAACTAACTTTACCCCCTCTTATGCAAACTTGACGATGGGCCATTGGGAAACGCAACATATTTGGAACTATCCATTCACACCTAATATAGTTTTCTATGGCTAGTACATCGCTGATGTCATAATCATCTGGGATGGTGATTTCGCCAATATAGATTATTTTGTTTCCCATTGTAACCAAAACAGGGATTTTATTTCACCTCTTTACACACTTACGACCACTTAGCCGCTTCGGACTCAGACCTATATCATGAAAGTGGCCAGATACATGCGAGGAATTACACTAAGCCCACTGCTGAAAAAAAAAAAAGTACATTATAAAAGCTGCCACCACCCTCGCTGGCTTAAAAATATCCCAAAAAGCATTTTTTCAAAGTCTGGATCAATGAAGCAGTTCCAGGTGGACTTCATGAGGCAGAAAGTTTCCAGCGTCTCTGCCAAAGGGAGACATATTGGATATATGCCCTCAATGTGCTATCTCCAGGAGGTATGAACAAGGAGTTGGATATTATTTGAACCTATAATGTTATGCCCATCTATTATTCTTATTAGGCTTTCCCTATGGTATAAGGGGCATCCAGTTAAACCCCCCCCCCCCTCACTTACAAGGCTAAGGAACTGGCCCTTTAAATAATTTGGGAAATATACTTTAGCTTTATACTTATACTTTATACTTTTTTAGCTTTATACTTCCTTAAGGCTCAGTATAACTATGCTTACATGTATATTAAGTTACATATATGCGATTAATGCAGTCTTACATCCCCATTATATTGTTTTATTCTCTCATTGAATCCACTGGCCTTTCCTTACTGTATGATTACATTGGCCCTTTAATATATGGGGGGGATCTACAATCCTTTGGATTAATCTATGCCTGCGTACGTGTCAAGTCGCATATATGCATAATCGCACATTCACTTATATATCCTTTAATTGTGCATAATGTTTAAACGTGCTTAGATATATGCACGTGTAACTATACCAGTGGACACACTTCATACTCGTGATTTTTATACACGGTTATTTCTATTTTTTTTTCAATACCTGATTTTATTTTCACTACCACCTGAGCCAATAGCAAACAATTCCTTTCCTCTTTTCGTATAATTAGATCTATTAATGTATTCAGGCCGAGGGTAAAACCGCACCGCTAGTGGCCGAATAGCGCTGCAAAATTAGCCCCAGTGTGAAAGGGGCCTTAGTGCTGCTGCAAGTGCTCCCCAAGTCTTTCCTCCTCCCCTTAACCTTGATGTTGAAGCTAATGCTGATGTGACAATCTAGTACAGATCACTGGAGGACATTTCCTGACAGAAGCGCTCTATTCTTTTTTCCTTATGAAATAGACAATCGCTGACTGAAAAATAAAATACCAGGGTTATGATTCAGCCATAACCCCAGTAGACCACTTGCAAGCTTCAACATACAGTGCCTTGAAAAAGTATTTATAACCCTTGAAACTTTTTTGTCATGTTACAAACAAAAATGTAAATGTATTTTATTGGGATTTTATGTGATAGACCAACACAAAGTGGTACATGAATGTGAAGTGTAAGTTTTTTTTAATAAAGAAGAACATCAGAAGTTAAATTTCGTACGACAAACTATCTGACGGTTTTCGAACCGTTAGTATCGTGCTTTCAACAGCTGTTACCGATTTTTCGTACAAAAGCTGGATGTGCAGACTATAACATTTTTGTTGGATGTAAACACAACATCCGGTTTTCATTAGACTATGCATGCGCCAAAACGAAAGATGGGGAGATGGTGAAGGTATTGAATTTATTGTTCTCAGTCTTCACAAGGAAATTGGGGGGCTTCAGTAACCAAAACTGCAGTGTTTGTCCTAATGACACATCACAGGAAGCACCCTCATGGCTAACAGAGGACAGGATTAGAAATAGACTTGGAAAACTTAAGATTAATAAATCACCGGCACCAGATGGCTTGCACTTAGGGAACTCAGTCATATTTGCTAGACCATTGTTCCACATTTTTACTGACAGTCTACTGACTGGAATGGTACAAGCTGATTGGAGAAAAGCCAATGTAGCACCAATATTTTAAAAAGGGCCAAAATACATCCCTGGGAATTAGCCTAACATCAATAGTATGCAAGCTCTTGGAGGGATGATAAGGGGACTATATACAAGAGTTTAGTAATGACAACAAAACCATTAGCAGTAATCCGCATTCATGAAGAATCGTTTTGCCAACAAAAATCTAATAACCTTCTATGAGGAGTATTCGAATACACAGTCATTGAAGGAAATCAGCAACAGTTAACAATACGTTTATAATTCAAATTTGTTTTCAAATACATTTTTTCAAATTTGGATAATTCGGTTTTTTTTGGACAAAATTTTGTTTCGTTATTTCAGATTTGTTTAAATTAGTTACTATTGTAATCTGGATACATCTGAATGAGGAAAATTGTGTCAGAATTTCAATTTGGAATGAAACAAACCGCACACGTCTAGCACAAAAGATGTATGCTTCTGACCATTACTGTAAAAAAAAGGCTAAATTGTATACATACAGTATAAACTATATACAAGAGTTTAGTAATGACAACAAAACCATTAGCAGTAATCAGCATTCAGAGGAAACTACAGAGGTAGACCAGGACCCAACCATACCCCCTATCAGGGGGGGGGGGGGATAGGGGGGAAAGATACTTATCGCAGTACACAGAAGTCACCTCAATCCCCCAAAGAGAGACCCGCAGAAGAGGTAGAAGGGGAAGAGATAGAAAGATTGATGGAAGGAATCTACAACCTGGCAGGTGTAGATCTCTCGGATCAAGAAGTAGAAGTTCTCCAAAAAGGTCTAAAATTTGCTCCTCACAAAGATTTAGACAAATTTGAAATTTTTATAGATGTTGAGAAACATATTCGCAAACTTAACATTAAGAAACATTTTGCCAATCAGATCCCGAACACAAGAGAAAATATTCCAAATATTCCAGATCCTTACCTACATAGTAACCTCAAGAACCAATCAGTATTTAATCCTCAAAAAAATCATAACCATCACATAGAAGTTTTTCGTAAGATGGTTCAGGATGAAATTGGAGCACTACCTATCCTTGCCAAAAGATCTAATGCTAATATCAATGAAGGTATCAAATCTATAGAAAAAAGCAAACAGATTGTGGTTCGACCAGCCGACAAAGGCGGAGGCCTCGTAATTCTGAATCGCAAATACTATTACGAAGAGATGCAATCCCAACTCAATGAGGGGCAAACGTATAAACGAATGAAAGGAGTTCCTACTTCTCAATTAAAAGATCAACCTAACTCTTGGGTATTAGAAGGATCTACTTTGAAAATATTGTCTACACAAGAAGCTAGCTACTTAGTACCTTATGCACCTAAAGTCCCTGTACTTTACACTGTACCAAAGATCCATAAAAATTTAGAAAATCCTCCCGGAAGACCAATTGTGAGTGGAATTGGGTCACTATTCTCTAGACTTGGTGAATATCTGGACACTTTTTTCAAGCCATTGGTAAGCCAAAGCCCTTTGTTTTTAAAAGACAGTAGAGACCTAATAGTGGATGTCCAAAAACTGACAGCGACAAATCAAACAATCATGGCGACAATAGATGTTGAGTCCCTGTACACAAACATACGGCACCAAGATGCAATCCAAGCACTGGAATGGGCACTCAATCAAGATGCCAAAATGCCAACAGAACAAATCAACTATCTATTGAAAGGGCTACAATTAGCCATGAATAACAACTATTTCTGGGTCAACAACCACTACTATACCCTAATAGTAGGAGTAGCCATGGGAGCGCGGTACGCTCCCAGTGTAGCCAATATAGTTTTGAATAAGTGGGAACAAGAGTCGATATTTCATCAAAGACATGCATCTTTGAAATTTTACAAAAGATATATCGATGACGTCATCATATTTTGGGAGGGTCCAGAAATTGATCTTCTCCAATATATTACCACTATGAATCAAAACAAATATGGGCTCAAATTTGCAGCCGAAACCAGTATGACATCCGTTAATTATTTGGACCCAACAATAAGAAAAAATAGAGAAAGCTTTGAAACGTTAACTTTTTTCAAGCCCACTGATCGGAATGGATTTGTTCCAACATCAAGTTGCCACCACCCATGATGGCTTAATGGCATTCCCAAAGGACAGTTTATGAGGTTAAAAAGAAATTGTGCTGTAGAAGAAGACCATCAAGCACAAGCAGAACAGTTAACGGTGACATTTATAGAAAAAGGTTATCCAGAACAGACAATAGAAAAAGCTAAAAAATAATAATGGATAGACAATCCCTTTTAATTGCTAAACCGAAAAAGGAACAACAAAGAGAAACAGCATTAATTTCGGGATTCAATAGACAATATAAAGAAATTGAGGCCATATACAAAAAACATTGTCCCATCACCAAAATTCATCTATCGGCGAGCACCAGGACTAAGAAATAAAATCGCACGCAATGTACCAGATCCACCAGAAAAAACGCTAACCTTTTTAGATATTCCGGGGTTTCACCATTGCACCAGGTGCAAAGCATGTAAAACCACCCGCCGACCAGGAGCACCCAAGAAACGATTGAAATTTAAATCACAGACTACAAATGAAGAGTTTCAGATCAAACCACTCATCACATGGAACTCAGACCACGTAACTTACGTTCTTGAATGCACATGTCCTTTGCAGTATGTAGGGAGAACAACCCGGAAACTAAGGATCAGAATAAATGAACATTTAGCCAATATTCTAAATAAATTTCCTAATCATAGCGTATCCCGACACTTCCTGGAAAAACACCAAAGCGATCCCACCCAGTGTACGTTTTATGGTATAGATAAAATATCCAAACATTGGAGGGGGACACACATGAGACGAAGTGTATCACAAAATGAAACGATGTGGATACATAAGATTAAAACTATGCATCCCTTAGGAATGAATGTCGAATTGGATCTTAATTGCTTTCTAGCAAACGATTAATCCATCTGTCCTTTAATATGATAGACAAACCAAACCCAATGTTTCAATCTTACTCAAATATTAATTCAAACCTGGGATCATATTTGGTTTGACTGCAAGGATGTGCACAGGGAGACAGCGGCCTCTCCATCTGTACCACCCATTTTTGTGCACATAGCAGTCAACCAAATACAAATCTAAAGTTGGCAAAATAACAATGTTTCCCACCTTCAATTCCATATTTGCCCAGTAGGTGTCACCTTAAGACTTCTGTATTTAAACTTCGGAACCTTTTTTTCTGTGAATATGCTAACCCAAATCAATCTTCTAAGTTCAAAGGTTCCCAGTTACAAGTAATATATAAATCCAATTTCACCTTTTAAATGAGAGTCATATCAACAGCAATGTAGCTTTTAATACCATTCATTATATGATTTTAGCAAAAACATTTTAAATGGATTATGCATTATAATAATCAATAGAGCATATGTTTAATCCAAACAATACCAGCAAGATAACGTGGACTTCAATTTTGAGTATAACTACTCGAAGTGTTTACATTATGTAATTTGACTTAATGTCCGTAAAGTTTTTAAAGTTTTTTAAGTAGGTTGGTCGTCCCCTGATGACGTACTAAGTACGAAACATATGTCGGCGGCGACATCTGTCTCTCTCCCCCACTCCAGCCTAACCAGCGCCTCTCGAATCTTTGGCATCCAGCCGCACCAAGTGTACCTAGCGAGATCCTTCTTCCAGAGAGCATCCGTTACGCTGCAGTCCCAGTGCCAGGCAGGCACATGCCATAGTAAGAGGCCATCTGGCTGTATGTGTGATTTTTAATGTTTTAAATAAAGGTAATGCACTATGAATTTTTTCCTATTTGCTTCCATCACTTTGTGAGTTCCACGGTCATCACTACGGTCCCATCGAGATCCAGTTACGCCCCCAGTGAAACAGGCACTCATCCTGTCCTGCATTCCTGACCTACTTTTAATTAAGAGGTCTCTCCCTGTGGTAAGCGCATAGCATCTCCCCAGCACTTTGGGTGGAGTCCTAATCTCTATGGTGGAGGAATTCAGGCACATCCATGATCCAGCGTTCAACAATTTTCATTTGATATATGGTTGTGGCTTCCATGGGACATTGCACTATATAGACTAATCTATATTGCACTTTATTTCTATTTGCACAATATTGACCTCACCAAGAGTGAGCAATCCTTGGCACTGGTGATCATTTAGTGCACTATATCACTTTATATTGCCCACTATTGCATCTATGGACCGATCATTTATTCCCAATCTACATCACTTGTTATTTATCTAATATAGCAGGGCTCAAAATTTCAAGTCCTGAGCTACTAGCCAGGCCTCAAGAGTTACTCGCCACCAGTTGCCCCACCTAATTCATACACTGCCCTGCACCTAATTGCACCTGTAAACACGCCCTCGTAGATTATCTCATGGAATGACACTGTTAAATGTTTTATGCAGAATCAAGTTACAAAATTAAATATTACCAACAACAACTTTAACAAAATAGTACAGGGCACTGGGGGCAGACCAGAGGGACAGGGCACTGGGGGCAGACCAGAGGGACAGGGCACTACAACTGGGTCTCTTCCCCATTCTCTTGCTGTCTCCTCTGCAACTCTCTCTCTCTCCCTCTCCTATTCATCTCATCATCAGGAGCCTGTGTGTGGCTCCACGCTTGCATGTCCCCACTTACCCCTTTTATTCAGGCTGGCAGTGAGGAAAGGAGGTCCCATGGCTTAATGAGAATTGTAAGGAGAGCACCTGTGTACTGCTCTGCCTGTGCGCGGCTCACCAGACTACTTTTCCCGAGCATGCACCTTTCCTCTTCGGCCGCCAATCTCATCGGGACTCTAAGTGTAGGCACAGATTGGAGTGAGATTGGTCATGCAGCCCTGTCATCACTCGCCCCCAGCTTAAATCCACTCGCCAAATGCTAGTAGGCGAGTGGAAATTTTGAGGGCTGTAATATAGTATATATGTTTTCTTCCTATATATATTTTCTTATTTATGTTGTATCTATATTCATCACCTTTGGAGCTTGATGTTGCACAAGAGGCACATATTTACATTGTACTGTAATCCCAATTTCCACCATAGACAGGTGAACTACCTAGTCTATACACATTCTACCCACTAGCGCCCTATATTTCTTTTCATTCATGAAGAATCGTTTTGCCAAAAAAAAATAATAACCTTCTATGAGGAGTATTCGAATACACAGTCATTGAAGGCAGTGCCGATCCTGACCTCTCTGGGACCCTAAGCACAATTCTGCCAAGGGGCCCTCTATCTGACCCGTGATAACGTGAGCTATGTAAATCTTTTGCCATTGCCACACAATCACACCTAACACTTCAGTGCTCCCAATACAATCCTCCCTCCTTTAAACAAAACAATCAAAGAATAAGTACAACAATATAGAACAGAATGAGGTTCAAACAAACAATATTTATTGAATATAGTATTTTCTATAATATTAAAGTGGAGGTGACAGTGTGACAGGGTTGTCGGGAAGAGGCCCTGTCCTCATCAACATGGGTACAGGGTGCTCTGGGGTGGGGGGGCCGCAGTGGGCCCCCCTGCCCCAGAGCACCTGATCCCCCCCATGTTGAGGGCATGTGGCCTGGTACGGCTCAGGAGGGGCGGAGGGCGCTCGCTCGTCCCCACCCCTTTCCTGACCGGCCGGGCGGCGTGCTTTGGATACGGGTCTGGTATGGATTGTGGGGGGACCCCCACGCAGTTTTTTCAGCGTAGGGGGGGGGTCTCCTTACAACCCATACTAGACCTAAGGGGCTGGTATGCTCCTGGGGGGGAACCCATGCCAGATTTTTTTTTTTAAATCCGGCGGGGAGTTCCCCCTCAGGATTGGATTCATACCAAACGCCGCATGTAGAATTGGCAGGAATCCAAGTCGGATCCCTGCCGCTTCTATGACGCGCTCGCTGGAATAGTAAAAGCACATTCCAGCGAGCGCGTCATAGAAGCGGCAGGGATCCGACTTGGATTCCTGCCAATTCTACATGCGGCGTTTGCGAGATGTCGGCACCCTGTTGCAGAGAATCAGCGCGATGCTGTCGTGCTAAAAACACATTCTCGGCGGCGGGTACTGTATGTGCCATTTACTCAAGTTGATACTGCTTACTATTTCAACATATTTGAACGTGCAGCCATTAGATCTTTAGTCAGTTTCCATAGGATGTTCTTACTTTTTCACATGAAATGTGTATATATATATATATATATATATATATATATATATATATATATATATATATACACATACATACATAGGCACTGTATGTATAATTATTTTTAGATTGTCATTAAATAATTCAAATAAAATAAATACATGTCTTACTGGGTGTAGTCAAAGTATTCTTTGTGTTGATTTCGGTAAAAAACTGAAAATTTCAGCATACGTCCTGCAATTGCTTCAGCTTTCTCCATAAGTTGTGTTAGATGCACCTTTGAATAATCTGTGAAGAAAGCAAACAATAGCCTAATTACCTGTTACCATGAAGGAAGAAACTGAACAAATATTTTTCAATGGTTATTGAATATAGAATAAATGCAATATTTTTTTAGTAATAATTGCATCACTAATACCTAACAGAACCTGTTAAAAGAAATGCAGAGGCTGCCATGGATATCCCCAACATGCTCTATGTTCCTGGCTGTCTCTAGTATCAGTGACACAGGACAAATACGCAACACAAAGGTAGAACTCCATGATTTTCTAGAAGTTCGGCTACTGCATCCAGCACTGGTGGAGATCTAGCCTTAATCTGATCAGATACTGTACATGTTCATGTTCTGTACAGCCTGCTATAGATGCGCTTGTACAATCTCATAGCTCCAAACTGTCTCTGATTTCGAGGGACAGGGACTGTTCCTGATTTGGAACAAAGTCCCTCTGTCCCCCCTTCCTCCTCATGTGTCCCACATTTTGGTCTGATCTATATACAGTGCCTTGCGAAAGAATTCAGCCCCCTTGAACTTTTGCAACCTTTTGCCACATATAAAACTGTAATTTTTTTGTGAAGAATCAACACGTGGGACACAATCATGAAGTGGAACGAAATTTATTGGACATTTTTAAACTTTTTTTAACAAATAAAAAACTGAAAAATTGGACGTGCAATGTCTGGCCAGCTTAAGACTCTTCATTATAGGTAGCCTCAGAGATGCAAGAAGAGGTGTTGCAGTGATCATTGAGCCCTGGGGGCAAGGGGCTCATACGGTTGTTATCTTTCTTATATCCCCTTTCCTTTGCCACGATTCCTTTACAGAAAGCAAAGACATCCTTAAAGCATTTGTTACATCAACACTTCATATTCATAATATGTGACTGCTGTACCATGTGCTTGTATGAGAAAGTATCCTGTTCTCTTTGTATCGCTTTATATCACTACATTTATTGTGTGTTACTACTAGTCCTGTTGCTTTCTTATTAACTGACCACACTAAGGCCCCTTTCAGACTGGGGAGGGAGCCGCGGTATAGCGCCGTTAAAAATAGCGGCACTATACCGTCGGATTTACCGTGTGATTCGGCCGCTAGAGGGGGTTAATACAGGGTATATTATAGCTAGGGTTAATAAAGGGTTAATACCGACCGCAATGAGCCTCTGCAGAGGCGCATTGTGGGCGGTAATGCCGCGGTTTCCCATTGTTTTAAATGGGAAGGAGGCGGTATACACACCGCTCCTCTCTGCTGACAGGAGATTTTTTTTCTCTCCCGCCAGTGAAGGAGTTTTTCAGGCGATATAGCAGCGCTATTTTTAGCACTGTACCGCCTGAAAAACTCCTCAGTGTGAAAGGGGTCTAAGCAGGAGAGTGCTTAAATAATGATTTAATCATCACTAGACTCTATGGGGAAGATTTAACAACACTGGAGCAGTCAGAATCTGGTGCAGCGGTGCATACCTCCCAGCATTTAAAACATTTTTGTTGAGCGGGGAGGGGCGGGGGGGGGTTGCCGATCGGATCGAAGTTGTTGAACGGGGGGGTGCCGCGGATCGGAGTTGTTGCATGCCGTTTCCTGCTTCCGTGATGTACAGAGCTAATACAGGGCAGTGATGGTTTGGAAAACAAAACTGATTGGTGCTGAGGGGTGTTAGACACACAGTAATCACACCTCCTTGATTAGTGACCACAGAGAGAAAGCTCCCAGCACTGTTATCAGGAAACAGACAACCAGGAAGTGTGGAGATCAGAGAAGATTTACAGCAACTTGAGAGCAAAAATGAACAATGAGGACATAAAAACAGCACTGCATTAAGGTAAATGAAGCTATTAAGATAAAAAAAAAAATCCTTTACAAACCCTTTAAGCTTTGACAATAAAACCTGAAAGCCAATTGGTTTCTATGTAGAGTTGCACCAGATTTTGCACACTTTACTTTTAGTAAATCCCCCCTTCCCCCTATGGGTCCTGAATTAGAGCTTTAGCGACAAGGAGGAACTGTGACTTCCATTGTCTCCCTACCATACGTCTGAATTCCACTCCTGCCCCCCTGGTAATTTTGAGTCTCCCTACCAAATTTTGTATTTCAGCTCCTCATAATTACTGCACAGGTGTGCAAATGCAGAAGCTCAAGCTCAGATCTCACCAATAACAGTCCTGAGGAATATAAGGAAATTGTCAGGTGATTAAACACTCTGATATGTATCAAAATTTAAATATTAGCGACTGGCCATTTCAGTGTCTTATGCTTTGAGGAATCTACTGAATTAAAGTGGTTGCAATGGCTTAGCCTGGGTTCACACTTGTGCAATGTGGGGCACCGCATGTGATTCAGGTAGGAATTTGTATTAAAATTACATGCGATTCTTTGCAGCATGACTTGAGCCCATTTATTTTGTATGGGCTCAATTCACCCCGCACAAAAAAACTGCAAGCTTTTTTTTTTTTTTTGCTGCACCGAAATAGGATTGCATGGTTGTGACCACTGAGTTTTGCGACCTGTTTTGGGGTGTTATTGATTTAACATTGACACCAGTGATATATTGCATGAATGGAGCGTGGTGCGGGAAACACTCAGGAATTACTGCGTTTCCCACACCGCATATATGTGAACTGTGGCTTAAGAAAGTATTTTACCCAAATGGATTCTCTGCATTAAGGTAAAGAAAAAAAAACATCTTTGTTCAGTTCTCAACCAGTCCTCCCTAAATACTTACCTGCAGAGACGGCTCTAGACTTTGTGAGGCCTTAGGCATAACTTAGACATGAGGCCCCACTCACACCCATAATGGAAAAAATAATTCAAGCAATAATAAATAACAGCATTAATATCATATATTAAGAGCCTTAAAGTGCTGGTTTCAGTGTCCACTCTCTCATTGCTGGTGTCATTGCACTTTTTCTCAGTACACGGTGTCTTGGTGCTGGAGTCAGCGTCCTCTGGGCTAAGCAGTGCTGCATGGAGAAGGAGAGAGCGACCCGGAGGAGCCGGTGATCCGATGACATGGCCGAGCACACAGGCAGGGAATGTAATACAGAGCAGCCAGTGCAGTAGAGGCGGGAGCTCTGCTACTCACTCCGTCCTCCAGCCACCCGGGCGCTGCTATTCCTACCCATCTCAAGTCCTTTAATTAAGCAAATTAGGTGGTTGCAAGGCCCCTGAGAGTGCGAGGCCTTAGGCGACCGCCTAATTAGAGAGCCGCCTCTGCTTACCTGAGCCTAATTTCGATGTAGCACTGTGCTTGAGTGGTAGCATTTGCAAGCAAATTCAATGAGGAGGGAGCGGGGGTAGGCCTAAGCCCCACTTTGTGTGTGAATAGTTGCACACAGCCCCGATTAGGAGTAAGCCCACACATGTGCCATCATAGCAAATGGCTGCCTATGGTGGCACACAGAAAGGAGAATAAATTAAAAAAAAAACTTTACAATCACTTTAAACAAACATCATGAATTATGAACTTCAAATCTACAACAGTAAGAGCAGTGGTACACTGGAAGCAGAAATCCTATAATTTCCTAAAATATACATCCATTAAAAAATTGCAACCTCCAAACAATTCTAGGTTTATTTTGGGGTTGCAAGTAGGTAGGCAATGGTGAAAACATCTTATAAATTTCCCATTGGCATTTTTACCTGCAGTGCAGAATTCAATGATTTCACTCCACTCTGACACAGCATAATCTCCATCCACCTGTTTTGATGCAGTTTGGACAGCCACAGTGTACTCGGTCCTTGGGCTCAAAAACCAGTGTCCACGAACAGTCATTGGCAGGGGGACAGCTTTAGCTACCAGTTTGGTTGGAACATCCTAGGAGCAAAGAAGAAAAAAAAAAAGAATATGTATCAATAACAGAACCCTGTATGCTTGGAATGCTTTCTGCACTGTTGGAAGCCCCTTTTAGCACTAGTTGAACTGCCATCATCCTACATATAACATGTAAAATTAAAGACATCTACTTTAAAGTAAAACTACAAGCAAACTGAGCGTTTGCACAGCTCTTCTAAATGCCTTTTATCCCGAAAAGCCGCTTAACCACTTAAGACCCGGACCAAAATGCAGGTAAAGGACCTGGCCAGTTTTGCGATTCGGCACTGCATCGCTTTAACTGACAATTGCGCGGTCGTGCCATGTGGCACCCAAACATAATTGGCGTCATTTTTTTCCCACAAATAGAGCTTTCTTTTGGTGGTATTTGATCACCTCTGCGGTTTTTATTTTTTGCGCTATAAACAAAAATAGAGCGACAATTTTGAAAAAAAAACAATATTTTTTCCTTTTTGCTAGAATAAATATCCCCCAAAAATATTAAAAAAACTATTTTTTTCCTCAGTTTAGGCCGATACGTATTCTTCTACTACCTATTTTGGGTAAAAAAATATCGCAATAAGCGTTTATCGATTGGTTTGCGCAAAATTTATAGTGTTTACAAAATACGGGGTAGTTTTATTGCATTTTTATTAATATATTTTTTTTTTTAACACTAATGGCTGCGATCAGCGATTTTTTTCATGACCGCAACATTATGGCGGCGGCTTTACTACCGCTTTAAGCTTTTTTGTGCCCAAATGCTTCTGTCCTGAATGTGCTGGTGATAGGCATTTAGAGCCTCAATAAAACCATGTGTGCATGGATACACAGGCCAACATACAGGAGCATTATAAGCTGAAAAAATAATGACTAAGCACTAGCCAATAGTGTGGAAAAAAAAAACACCCTGGACTGCATTGAGAAGGCGTCAAAACATGAGTAAATCGGTAAACATTTGGAATACTGAAATTGCGGTGTGAGCAAGCCCTTAAAGTTGTAAACCCTTACAGACCACTTTTACCTACAAATAAGCCTAGATTAAGGCTTACTTGTAGGTGCAAGAAATATCTCCTAAACCTAAACAGTTTAAGAGATATTTGCAAAAAAGACAGTACCGATGTCTACGGAGCATGCGCCGTAGACAATGGCGCAGGCTCACTGAGTATGAGGTTTCTAACGGCGATCATGCTGTGACTGGCGGCTCCCACCGCTCATCGTGGCTCTGGCCAGTCACAGTGCCTGAGCCACGATACACGGAAGTCACTCCGGGAGAGATGGCGGCGACGGAGATGGGAAACAAGGACCGCTCTGGGGGCTTCGATCTCAGGTAAGCAATTCATAATGAGCTATTATGCTGTGCATTATGCCATTGTCTTGCAGGGTGTATATTATTTTTATTTTTTCAGAGGCTTTACTTCCTCTTCAATAAATGTGAAAATAAATAAAGAAAAACTTACTAAACAAAGTCTAGTACACACTGCTAGTTTTTTTTTCAATCAACCCAGCGGACTGAATGAAAAAAACATTACAGCTCAAGTCGGAGCTTCTGCACTAAGAATCTGTACAGTGATCTTCCTTCTACCGTGTTCTGACAGGGGGATGCCCCCCCACCAGAAGACTCCGGTCAGCTCTTGTAGCCATTGGCTTACAATGCTGATCGAAGCCAGTCAACAGACCTTTTTTGATCATGCCCCTTAGACAGAAGCCAGCTGCAGTATGATTGGGCCAAATGTCGTCTGGCCTCTATTGAACGGGCCAAGGTCACCCAACATTCGGCCCTTGTGTACAAGCCTTAAAGCGTTTGTTACCCCAACACTTCATATTCCTGGTATGCGCCTGCCTACCTACCTATGACACTAACCAGGAGAACACATTGTTGTCAGTTCTCTAGCTATCCTCCAATGATCAGACTTGTCCTGACAAGCCCCCTCTGCACAGCCATTCACTGGCAACCTCAGTGTACTACTGCTTTTCCTCCCCCAGCTCTTATGCAGCTGAGAACACAGGGAGTGTGATCATTTATAAAAAAAAAAGAAAACAATTATAATTTTTTTTATATATCTATATAATAATATTTTGCTTTTACTTTCCATTTTAAAACTGAGTTGTTGTTTTACAAGGTGAGAGTTTACAGTCACTTTAAGTCAGAACGAAGCCCCTGCTATCCTGCTGTGGTCTGGATTTTGTCAGTCAAAAGAGGAGCCTTGTTCTGACCTAAAGTGATTGTAAAGTCTAGTTTTAAAAAATAAAAGTAAAATAACAGACATGTTATACTTACCTCCTCTGTGCAGTTGGTTTTGCACAGAGCTTCTCTGGTCCCTCGGGAATCGCACCCTCTGCTCCTGGCCCCTCCCTTCTATCGAGTACCCCCACACCAAGCAGCTTGCTATAGGGGCACCCAAGCCGGGTCACAGCTCTGTTTATCTATTTAGACACAGAGTCCTGACCTGGCCCTGCCCTCTTTCTTCTCTGATTGGGTGAGACACAGCAGCCACGCCATTGGCTCCCACGGCTGCCAATCAAAGTCAGTCAGACAATTAAGAGGAGTGTCCCGGATGGCTTAGACATCGATAGAGAGAAGGGGCTCAGTTAAGTAATTAGTGGGGTTCTGGAGAGGCTGCAACACACAGAAGTTGTTTTATCTTAATGCATAGAATGCGTTAGAATGCATTAAGATAAAAAACCTTATGCCTTTACAACTCCTTTAAGTTGGTTATGCACCAATATTTCAGGCTGCATGCTAACAAACAGCTGTCACCTACCACTATTCGTATTGTATTTTGTATCTGATTGGACGCAGATGCTTCTCTCAACAACTGCCTGCCCAGCACTTTAGAGTTTTCAACTGGGGGATGTCAGGCAGGGGGCGGCCCACGGGGCCACCCACCAATGAATTTTATACAGTGTATGACCAACCACCACACTGCCCTCTACCACAGCTAGGAATGGACAGCTGTCACAGCGGTATAGCACTCTGGCAGCTCTGCCTTCCCATGTGCGGCACAGTTCCTAACAGGCCATGGACCGGTAACTGATCAGCAGCCAGGGGGTTAGGGACCTCTAAGGCCTGGTTCACTCCTATACCTTTTTCTGTGCATTTTTAGTTCTGCAGAAGTGCACTACAGTCCATATAACAGTTTCCTATGGGTCACGTACACATCTGTGCAGTGCGCCTTTTTTTTTTTTTTTTGGAACGGGTCAGGGACAGATTGCGTTTTTGGTTCCAAACATTTCAATAGAAATGGAGCGGAAAGCATGAAAAATACAGTGCTTGTGTTTGATGCATTTCTGCTGTATTTTCGCTGGTTTCTCCTGCAAGACAACAGACACCTCCCAAAAAAAGCAAAACGCATCAAAAATGCAAAATGCACACAGAAAACTCATGAACTGCAAACTGCATAGTTGTGAACCAAACCTTAAAGTTTATAGATGTTTATTGTAGTACAAGTGCAAAGATGCAAGTTTTTGGTTCCATGGATGCTTAAATGGCTATACATTCATTTTTCAAAGGGCCCCCATTAAAGTCCATGTGGCCAAAAATGCATGATTATGCCCCATTTTTTAAGGCGACAGGTGGTGTAATGTGCATGGGGGCTTAGGCTTAGCCATTTGGCTATTTCTTTTATTATGTATTTCAGACTAAAGGCCAAGCAGCCAACCAAAGCTCACCAAAGTGCACAGGTGCTCTCATTCACTGCAGACCTTCTGGTATCTGCCTGAGGCCCCTTTTACACTTGTACGACTTTTCCAATGACTTGGGACTGTAAAGTCGCATGATATGTCGTTCCCCATGGTTTTCAATGACAACCATTCATATTAGTACGACTTCAAGTGGTACCGACTTCAAAGTAGTCCCTGCAAAGTAGAACCTGAACTTTGATTCAAGTTCAGGTTCATAAACCTCAAGTCTCCCTGAAATCAAGGCAAAATCGCACGACTTTGAAGTAGGGTTAGTGTGGAAAGGGCCTAAGTTATACGATTCGGGTATGTTCAGATCTGTCCTATACTTTATGTGCCTCAAATGGCTATAACCAAATAAATCTAAGAAGAAAAGGGGGTACCATCATCCAAGATTGTCTAACAGACATAGGGAGCTATCCCACCAAAAAACATCCTTGTTTGGCCTCCTAAGGATACTGGTCCATATTGGTAAGCAACCAGCCAGCTACTCTGGTCTATCATTGCTTTAATCACATCAGTTATCTGTTATTTTTACTATGTTTCTTTGTATCTGATTGATATTGTGCTCTGTTACAGATAATGTTTTGCGCTTTCCTACTGAAGAAGGTGATAACTCTGCGAAACATGTAGAGGAGCAACCACCCCCATGCTTTTCATCATTTTTGGGGTGCCATATTACAGGGCTCAAAATTTCAAGTCCTGAGCTTCTAGCCAGGCCTCAAGAGTTAACTCGCCACCAGTTGCCCTACCTAATTCATACACTGCCCTGCGCCTAATTGCACCTGTAAACACGCCCTCGTAGATTATCTCATGGAATGACAATGTTTTATGCAGAATCAAGTTACAAAATTAAATATTACCAACAACAACTTTAACAAAATGGGACAGGGCACTAGGGGCAGACCAGAGGGACAGGGCACTGGGGGCAGACCAGAGGGACAGGGCACTGGGGGCAGACCAGAGGGACAGGGCACTGGGGGCAGACCAGAGGGACAGGGCACTGGGGGCAGACCAGAGGGACAGGGCACTGGGGACAGACCAGAGGGACAGGGCACTGGGGGCAGACCAGAGGGAGAGGGCACTAGAACTGGGTCTCTTCCCCATTCTCTTGCTTTCTCCGCTGCAACTCCATCCATTCTCTCCCTATCTGTCCCTCTCGCTCTCTCTCTCTCATCAGGAGCCTGTGTGTGCGCCTCCACACTAGCATGTCCCCACTTCCCCCTTTTATTCAGGCTGGCAGAGAGGAGCTGCAGCACAGTGGGAGGGAGTACAATCCAGCGCTGAGATCCACACAACTGCACAGCTATTGACACCATAGCACAGCGCACATTGAGACCAGTCTGTTCACAGTGCTCACGCTGAACTGTTGGACACTTACATAGAGCACAAGGAGAAAAAAACTGGCTCTAATGTCAGGGCAACTTTCAGTGAGCACTGCACCGGAGTGGTACTTTTCGCAATCCTCCACCTTACTCATTACTTTTTGCTCTCCAGCTACATTGGTCGGGGGCCCGGGGGGCAGGCTCAGGTAATACTGTTAGGTCCCATAGCTTAATGAGAATTGTAAGAAGAGCACCCGTGTACTGCTCTGCCTGTGCACGGCTCACCAGACTACTTTTCCCGAGCATGCACCTTTCCACTTCGGCCGCCAATCTCATCGGGACTCTAAGTGTAGGCACAGATTGCAGGGAGATTGGTCATGCAGCCCTGTCGTCACTCGCCCCCAGCTTAAATCCACTCGCCAAATGCTAGTAGGCGAGTGGAAATTTTGAGGGCTGCCATATTACCAGCGATCTTTGTATCCTAATACAATACTCTGTCAATATGTGATAGATGTTATTTTATTCATGTATTTGTGTATATGAAAAAATAATTTTAGTTTTTGTATAAATAAATATATATTTTTTATGTCACTAATGTGTTGTTTATGGCTACCGAGACACTTATCTTGCTATACCTCTTCTGGGTGGGTTTTTTTTTTTTTTTACATCAGTCACATCTTACAGTTTAGCAATACTCGTTAGTAACAGTGACATACAGTTTTCTATTACAACAAAACAACAAAGATAACACAAAGAAATATCTGAAGGTAGCCAAAACAAGGAAAGCATAAGAAGGTTATTCTTGAGAGTAGGGTGGATGGCTCGCCTACCCTCCTCAGTTATCTAAGTACAACGCGGTTTGGGCTCTGGTATTGTCACGGGTGGAGAACCACATTAGGCGGAACCCAGGGGCGACCCTACTCAGGGCCCACGCCGGTGGAGGGGTGCCATTCAAGGCCTCCAACAACCGCCCTCAGCGTGCCCTCCAAGCCCAGGCCCCCCTGGTTCCTGTTTTTTTTTTAAAGTCATAATTTGGTTTTAAAATCTGCAACTTTCATAAAATTTGGATGCCTCCATGCCTTCTGTCAATCTCCTCATCTATTTTACAAACCAAATGAAGACTTTCTAAAAAGATCACCTCTTTGGAGTTAAAAAACAAAAAGAAAAAATAAATGTATTAATTGTGAAGAGCAGTGCTGGGGCTTATGAGGCACAGAGGTGCCTTGCAATGATAAAACACATTGAACAGTTTATCCCAAGATGCACATTCCATTGTCCTCAGCCTCTGTTCTGTGCCTAGTATTAATGAAATGATACATTTTAATTGAGGCGCTTCAAAATGGAATAGTTTGATAGTCTGCTCAACTTTTTAACACAGTTTAACTTTGTTTGCAAGCAATTAAGACAGCTGTCATTATTATTCATTTAGGCTTCATTCTGTGCACTTAATGAGGCAGTTCTGGGTCATTACTCTATTTGCTGATGGGTAGCAGAGCTTAAGAGCTTTAGGGTATGATATGCAAATTGTTCAAGAAAAATCATCTACTTCACGAGCTGTCATTTTGTTATTAAAAGGCAAGCATCACCTCAATTAAATCTGCCCATAGTGAGCACTGTCATACTGCAGCCCCTGACATGGGAAATACAGGGAATTGAGCATGTATTTTCAAGAGAAAAATTGCAACAAAAATCAAAACAATGTTTTCATTTTCAGTTGACATTGGCAGATTAACTCACATTCTGTTTTGTTTCCTCTATCTCTTAGGAACTGGGGGAATGGTGCTTTGAACTTGAGTTCCCATCTCCTCCCTCGTGCTGGGACCATATCAAACAATGCTTTGGATTTCTCATGGCTATAATGTGTAGCAGGGCTGCCGGGAGTTGACTTGAGTTGTCAATAATGTCAGAACCCTCCTAAACGAATGCCCCGTACACACGATTGTTTGTGGGCTCCACATCGTTTTTCATCTTCTGAAAAACGAAAAAAAATTTTTCCGAACATGCTGCATTTTTTAGCTTTGTTTTTAAAATTGTTGTTTTTCGGGTTGTAAAAAATTACGATGTTTTAAACTCGCGCATGCTCAGAAGCAAGTTAGGAGACGGGACCTTGAATGGAAATTCCCCTTTAGAGTGCCGTCGTACGTGTTGTACGTCACCGCGCTTTGCTCATCATTTTTTTAAAACCGATGGTGTGTGGGCAACATCGTTTTTAATGATGAAGTTGGAAAAACTTCGTTTTTTCTACATGCTGAAAAACGTTTTTTTTTTTAATGCCGAAAAACGATCGTGTGTACGCGGCATAAGAAGCAATTTAAATGTAATAAAATCTGTACGTAAATGGATATGCAATATTTTTCAGAATCTTAAACATAAGTATATTGTATGTATACATATTTATCAGAATGGAACTGCATTTAATCAATCTTTATAGTAGTAAGGTGAAAAACTAATACTGCTGTATTGACTACCACTGAGGTACCCACATCTCAACATAATGCCATTTAATCAGGGGTCAAGTCCTGGGGAAAAAGTGTGGGAACTCCCACCCAAGATCCACTCCCCCACCAAAAAAAAAAAAGATACGCTCATATGCATAATTACTAAACCGCATGTTTTTTTTTATTTAGTTTTTTAGATCCACTGTACCTTAGTAATCCTTTATGTTACTGGCCGCTTCCTGTATATGGATTCATCGGGTAGTGTGCGGGATTTAGAAAGAACTCCGCAATGTCTCCTGGGAACAATGACAAAAGCTCCCAGGAGACATTGCGGCATGGAGGAAGTGACGGAATACCCACACACTACCCAATGAATCCATGTACAGGAAGTGGCCAGCAACAAAGGATTACTAAGGTTCGCCTGTCCCCGACAGTGACTCGAGCTGGGCATCGCCGCTTAGTGAAGGATTGGCTCGGGCAGCTCGGGTGGCTTGGCTGCTCTAGTCCTGCAAAGGGAACCGAGTTCCTGTTGTGAAAAAAGTGCAGGAACTCCGTTCCCACGCGTTCCCGCAGGACTTGAGCCCTGCATTTAATAATAGAGACATGCATCAGTAAATTATCACTCCACCCTGTGAAGGCCAGTTAATTTCTATGCTGTCCATCAAGAAATTATACAAAACTCACAAAAAGCCAGCTGTGTGTATATGCTCTCTGCACTTCCTGATTGGCTCATGTATACTGAATGTGCAATTATTTCTAAGTATAACTGTTCTTTTCAATACACAAACACAACTGTGTGATAACGGCAATGTTATGCCTGTTTATAGGAACTCAAACCTTGCAAAAGCTATAGTACACCAGCTTTCAAGAAAAATCTCTCATATTTATCTGATAAACCTCTAACCACCACCTCCACCCCACATCCTCTACATCCTATACCAGCTGTCTTATAAAGGCAAAAAAAAAAACAACTGACCATGTGCAAGGCCTAGGAAACCTTAACCAAACCTTATAAATGTAAACCATAACAATGATACTGTAGTCACGCTGCACAGACTGTACTTCATACAATTTTTTTTCTCCTTTCAAAGGCTGAATTGCTGGCTTTTTTTTTTTTTTTTAGATTCAGTGATAAGACTGGGAGGGGTTTTTGCTGTATACCCCTTGAAAAGCATACAGCAGTCAACATTCCCAGAAATATTGGAGGGAGGATAGAAACAATGGGGTTAATTTAGTAAAGGCAAATCCACTGTTCACTACAAGTGCATTTGCTGTAGATCTGAAGGGAAGCTCTGAAATGAGGCGAAACTCTGCTAATTTCCATCATCCAGGGTTTTTTAAACTAGGTGATGGGGGGGAGGGTCCAGAGGTAGAAATAGTCAGCACAGAACATAGTCCAGAAGGTAGGTTGACTAAAGCACTTACAACTCAAGGTAAGCATAGTAACAAGTCCTAGTTGCAATCTGGGAACACCGATAGGAGGATAGTATGCGACCGATCTAAACTACATAGCATGTTCACCAATGCCAGGAGCCTGGCAGACAAGATGGGTGAACTAGAGATACTGTTGTACGAGGAGGATTTGAATTTTGTGGGAATTTCAGAGACCTAGTTCAACAGCTCTTATGATTGGCTAGCAACCATTCAAGGGTATACCCTTTATTGCACGGATAGAGAGGGTAAAAAAAAGAATAATGTACAAGTGAATGTGAGATATGACATAACTAAGGGAGCTAGGGAGGAGGTGGAATCCTTATGGGTAGAGCTCCAAAGGGATAAAGCTAAGGGGAAAATAATACTGGGAGTATGCTCTAGGCCCCGTAACCTGAGGGGGGAGGGGGAGACGGACCTCTTATCACAATTTGGATTAGCAGCAAGGATTAGAAGTGTTATCATAATGGGGGATTTTAATTATCCAGACATAGACTGGGCAGAGGGAACCACACATTCGTCTAAGGCTCGCCAGATCCTAAATGTCTTGCAGGACAATTTCATGGGTCAGATGGTAGACACACCAACTAGAAATAAAGCATTACTAGATCTACTGATTACCAACAATACAGACCTGATCATGGAGTGGAAATACAGGGCGAAATAAGGAAACAGTGATCACAGGTCAATTGGCTTCAGTATAAATCACAAAAATAGGAAACATAAGGGAAATACAAATACACTTAATTTCAAAAGAGCCAACTTCTCTAAATTGGGATAACATTTTAGGAACAAGGAACACAGAGGAGAGATGGGTTCACTTTAAGAGCATATTAAATAAGGGCATTAGCCAGAGCATCCCATTTTGTAATAAATTTAATAGAGCGAACAGAAGTCCTGAATTGCTTAACTCCAATGTAAAAATGCATATAAAAATCAAAAGATCAGGCCTTCAAATAATACAAGGTTGAGGGATCATCATCAGCGATTTTATAAAGAATGCAATAAGAAGTGTAAGGGTGCAATTAGGGCGGCTAAGATAGAACACACAAACATAAAAGACACATAGAGGAGAGCAAAAAAAAAATCCCAAGAAATTATTTCAGTATGTAAACAGTAAAAAAAAAAGGGAGGATAGACCATATTGGCCCCATTAAGAATGAGGAAGGACATCTGGTTACAAAGGATGAAAATATATTGAATTTATTCTTTGCCTCAGTCTTCACGAGGGAATCAGGGGGCTTTAGTAACCAAAACTGCAGTGTTTATCCTCATGACACATCACAGGAAGCACCCTCATGGGGACAGAATTAGAATTGGACATGGGAAAGTTAACATTAATAAATCACCAGGACCAGATGGCTTGCACCCGAGGGTACTTAGGGAACTCAGTCAAGTAATTGCCAGACCATTGTTCCTAATTTTTACTGACCCTCTACTGACTGGAATGGTACCAGCGGATTGGAGAAAAGCCAATGTAGCACCAATATTTAAAAAGGGCCCAAAATGCATCCCTGGGAATTACAGACCAGTTAGCCTAACATCAATAGTATGCAAGCTCTTGAAGGGGATGATGAGGGACTATATACAAGATTTTAGTAAAGAAAACTGTATCATTGGCAGTAATCAGCATTGATTCATGAAGAATCATTCTTGCCAGACCAATCTATTAACCTTCTATGAGGAGATGAGTTGCCATCTGGATAAAGGAAGGCCCGTAGACGTGGTGTATCTGGATTTTGCAAAAGCATTTGACACAGTTCTCCATAAACGTTTACTGTACAAAGTAAGGTCCGCTGGCATGGACCATAGGGTGAGTACATGGATTTAAAACTGGCTACAAGGGCGAGTTCAGAGGGTGGTGATAAATGGAGAATACTTACAATGGTCAGAGGTAGGTAGTGGGGTCCCACAGGGTTTTGTGCTCTGGGACCAATCCTATTTAATATGTTCATAAACTACCATGGGTTGAACAGTTCAATCTCTGTATTTGCAAGTGATACCAAACTAAACAGGAAAAGAACTTCTCTGCAGGATGTGGAAGCCTTGCAAGAACATCTGAACAAATTAAAGGGGTGGGCAACTACATGGTAAATGAGGTTTAATCAAAAATTTTAAATGATGCTTTTGGGTGGCAAAAATATGAATGCATGGACTAGGGGGTGAACCTCTGGGGAAATCTAGGATGGAAAAAGGACCTGGGGATCCTAGTAGATGATAGGCACAGCAATGGCATGCAATGCCAAGCTGCTGCTAACAAAGCAAACAGAATATTGGAATGCATTAAAAAAAGGATTAACTCCAGGGATAAAGCGATAATTCTCCCACTCTACAAGACTATAGTCCGGCCGCACCTGGAGTATGCTGTCCAGTTCTGGGCATCAGTCCTCAGGATGTATTTACTGGAAATGGAGCGAGTACAAAGAAGGGCAACAAAGCTAATAAAGTGTCTGGAGGATATTAGTTATGAAGAAAGGTTGCAAGCACTGAACCTATTCTCTCTGGAGAAGAAACGCTTGAGAGGGGATATGATTTCAGTTTACAAATACCGTACTGGTCATCCCACAATAGGGATAAAACTTTTTTGCCAAAGGGAGTTTAACAAGACACGTGGCCACTCATTAAAATGAGAAGAAATAAGATTTAACCTTAAACTATGTAGAGGGTTCTTTACTGTAAGTGCGGCAAGGATAAGGAATTCCCTTCCACAGGCAATGGTCTCAGCGGGGGGGGGCGTCAATAGTTTCAAAATACTACTTCTATACAAGGTAATACTGGCATGTAATCACACACATAGGTTGGACTTGATGGACTTGTGTCATTTTCAACCTCACCTACTATGTAACTATGTGCAAGCAAAAATTCAGTTTTTTATTTTCCTTGCATGTCCCCTTCAGATCTACAGTGACTGCACTTCCAAGTGCACTTGCAGTTATTAGTGGATTTGCATTTAGTAAATAACCCCACCAGTACATAAATATTGTATGCTGACTGCTTGGAGGGGGGGGGGGAGGGGGTAAATCTTCCCATGGGCCAGTTTTCATATCAGGATTTGTCCTCCAAATAAGAGGCCACTTAAAGTAGAAATACAACAAAAGATCGTTTGGCTGTACTATTTCTGTGGATCACAGGAGTGCAGTTCGTTCTGCACTCCTGTGACACATTTTCAGCAGACAGGGGGCCTGAAGCGCTGTCAGCCGACGTCGCAGAGCCTGTCCAGACTTGGGAAATATCCCAACCATGTGATCAGGATATGCCCACATGCCTGGACCAGCACCCAGCTCAGCCTCTCAACCAGTCGCTGAGAGCCTGAGCAGGCTTCTCCCGCCCCCTCCACAGCCCAGCGCTCCAGTGAACATGGGGGGGCAGAACAGAGCTGTGAGAACCAAGTAATTGGCATTATTCAATTGCTCAGTTCTCAGGCAGTTCTCAGGCAATTATGAATTTGAAAAAAAAAACATAAAACCCTATACTTAAAGTGTTATTAAATCCAAAAACAAAAATGTTATATGCTGCAGCTTAAAAATCCTATGCCTGGCATCTAGCAACTAATGATGTCATGGTTGTGACTCCCTGGCCCTGCCCATAATACAAATTGGGGGAGGATTTATCTTCCTCCTCCTTTGCGACTTGGGCCCAAACAGCTGCCAAGTTGAGCCACTTGTCATGGAGAGTCTCGCTGATCCGGTGGTGGCAGGGTGCAGGGCAACAGAGCTAAATGTGCTAATCCGGTGCCGACAGCAGTGTCTTCACACAGCGAGCAGACGGCCCGGGATGCTGGATAGAACCAAGAGCCCAGGATGGAAAAGACCTCCACTGCCACCCTCATCTGAGCAGCAGTGGGCGCAGCATCCCTGTCGTCTCCCAGAGCCTGCGCTCCCTCTCAAATTTTCTCTCTGCTCCCAGCTGTGACATCAACAGGAAGACAGGATGACCGAGTGCCCAGAAGATAAGGCAGGTGGGAGGTAGGTGCATTACACACACCCCTACCCACAAACAGGGCGGCACAGGATGGACTGCAGGCAGGGCTAGGGGTTCTCCCACCCCCACTCTCTCACCCCCTTCACCTACACCCCTTTCCTTCTCTCTCACCCCCTCTCTCTCTCCTCTCCCATCCCCCTCTCTCTCTGCTTCATCTATAGTGGAAACACCCCAAGACAGGAAGTGTGTTACTGGCCGGATCACCAAGTGAAATAAAAGATAAAAAAAATAATAAAAAATAAAACTAACGTAGCCACCACATCTAAGGATAGGTAAGCTGCAATATATTACATTTTTTGTTTTTGAGTATTTCAGCAGTTATGCTGCTTTAAGAAACTATGCAGACAGGGAACATCAGCAGTGTTTAGAAACTCTCCTAACGAAGGTCCAGACTGCAACAAACACATAAATACTCCCCACTCCCTCCAATATGAAAAGAAAGCTTTGAGACCAGAGGTGGGAACAAACCATTTGTTCCAATTACATCATATGCTTGCATGGGTACATCCCTCTATACCAGTGTAGCACTACCCCTGAAAGGGGCTGCTGAGTAATTTTGGGTGGCACGTTACCTCTTTGTTCTCGCTGTCCAGGGTGAAAGAAGAGTCCAAAGAATTTCAATGTCCACAAAATGCACTCCTTTTTCTAGGATTTATTTGTAGAACTTTGGTAGAAAAGAAGTAAAGGGGTGGAAGGGTAGGTAGGTCAGGTGTATAGTCACAAATAGGAAACACTCCTGCTTCCAGCAAACAGTTCTCGTCGCCACTGTAGCCAGAGTGGGTATTGCTCACCCGGATAGGTCCCTCTCACTGGCCTAGCAGCCCGAATGGCGCATGGAATAAAGTACAGTCTCTGCCACAGACCTTCCCTTATGAGGAAACACTTTTGATCCAGAATCCCCTACCACAGGATTCAGCACCCGGATCTCTCCAGCGTAACTCTGGTAGAACCTTAGCCCAGACAGGCGACACTGTCAAGCCTCTCAGCGTGTGGGGCATCCTTCGATTAAGTCTCCAGGCCTTCTTCCAAGGTACCAGCCTTTGTGCTGTTGGAACTCTCAGCACAGCCATGGCTGGAACAGAGGCTAAATTTGCCATTAATCATATTTATCTAAGCCAAATAACAGCTCAGACCCCACAAAATTTACAGCAGCGCCTGTTCAACAGGAGCAGGCCGCTATATCAGTATAAAGCTTCACTCACATCAGAGTTAGTGTACAGATAGTTTGCTGCCTCCAGGGACGGCTAAACTCTACCTCTGGACGCAGCAACAGTGTCTGCTATGGCCGCACACAAACTGGCTGATTACCTGCGACCAAAACTCTGCAGAAATGCTGACCTGGCTGTGTTCCGTGTCGGTCTTCACATGCAATCATTCGGATTACAGCCTGTCCAACAGAACCCGGCCGAACAGGTATATGGAAAACCGATTAGCGCTGGCAGAGTGCACTGACCTATATGTTCTGGCCGGAGCGGAGCCACACTCTGTAGTTATGGACACACAAAGCCAGCTCAGGAGCGAGCCAACACGAGTGCCCCCATAGGAAGTGGCCAAGATTATCAGCGGGGGACCCAAGAAGAGGAGAATCGGGGCTGCTATGTGCAAAACCATTGGGTAAGTATACATTGAGCAGGTAAGTATAACACGTTTGTTATTTCAAAAAATATATAGCTTTACAATCATTTTAATGTGTATTTTATGGTTTCTAAAAGGTTGGCAACATTTACGTATGCACAGTATCACTTTAAGTAATCTTTATGCTGGGTTTATGATACACAGGTGATTTGTTCGCTGAGAAAATCACTGTTACAAATTGATAATGCCAGTGATTAACAGCAATTTGTAGCTAATGGTTTAATCGCTCTAGTCACTGGTGATTGGCGGTTTGCTACAGTGTGCTCTGCTCACTGATGATTCTTCACCGTGAGAAATCACTATAAAACGTCACCGTTGGCAATCAGACAAAATCATTTTGATTTTCTTAGTGACAAATCGCTGTAACACAAGGGGGTCAATTCACAAAGCTTTATTTCCAGATTCCGGTCGTTATTTTAACGATTTTGCACGTTATTGAAGCTAGTTCAATTCACTAAACGATTTAACGCTTTGAAAATCATCAAATAACGTTTCACTACATGGAACCGATATTTTAAGGTGTGGATCGTTATTTAACGATTCGATCGTTGTTTTAACGAGTCAAATCGTTAAATATGTACAGAAGTGCAATTCACAAAGATTTTTTTGACAGTCATCGATCGTTAAGCAATCGTTACATAGCACCTCCCTCAGGGTGTCGTTATGACATTTCCCAGGCGATATTTTGTTGTTAGAGGAAGCTTTTGGCGATTTTTGTAGTGTAGTGAAGTTTTTAGTAGTGTTGGGCAAGATGGAACCATGCTCTATTTAAACTTAAAATTATCCAGAGGCGAAGAAGAACATGTTAGAATGTTGTTCAGATTTATAAACGTGTATTCCGTTCACGTACTATTTTGGATGACTTTTCTGAAACCCAGGTGATAGCTAAATTCCGATTATCATTTACCATGATTTATTCTCTGTATGAGGAAATGCACATGGCTTTAGAAAAACACACACTAGAAGTTTTGCACATCACATGCTCAATCGCCATGTGTATTGCTTGTGTCTCTCTCTCTCTGCATCTGCTCTTTTCCACATGCAGCTGTTCTCCTCCCATTCTGCTCCCAGAATGCATCTCTCCAGCGTTATTTAACGATCTTAGACGTTATTATTACGCTTTGGGACGTTAAAATAACTCTTAAGTAGTTAGCATAACGATTGGATAACGAATCAGTTGAAAACCATAATGACTATGTTGAATAAAGATTATACCATGTTTGCTAGCGTTAAATAAGGAGTGCTAATTTAACAACTGAAGAAAACCAATAATGTTTCTCTTTGTGAATTGACCCCCAAGGTGGTGGTGGGGGAAGGGGGTGTCAACTGCTGTGAGAAAATCCCCTTAATACCCCCTATGTATAGGTGGTGCACTGTATTGTACCAATTCTATCACATCCTGTGATTCTTGGCATGTTTGTATTCATGTTCATAGACTTCCCTGTACAAGGCCCCATGCACACAGACTGAGATCCTGAAAGTATGCACAGTGTAAAATCCCTGGCATTTTCTTGTGCCCGGGGAGCTGCAGATGCCATGTACAGCCTACCATAAAAGTGAATGTCTGTACACAGCTGTACTCATGAAAACGCTGGGACTGTTTTCCTGTCTTATTATATTTCTTACATCCCTTTTAAAAAATTAAAATACCATTCCCTAGCTAAAATCAATTTACACTTTCCTGGCTAAGTTGTTTTTCTTTTACCACAGGTTGCAAGCAGGGAGTAATTTATGTTTCAAAGAAAACTGCAGAAAAGAAAAACAAAACGTTGCCCACAGTGATCAAATTTCATTTCATCAGTAGTGTAATGAAAAAAAAAATTCTGATCAGTGGGTTTTCTTCTCTTTAAAAAAAAAATAGATGGCTCCCCAAAAATGCTGTGAAATTCCTGAAGAATCTTTCATTAGGATTTAGCAGCCACCAGAGGGAGCTGCGGTTAGAGAAAAATCCTGCTTTACGATCCTCCAGCATCTGGAACCACAGCAACGTAAATCACAGGTGCTATAAAAATTTTAAACATATATCTTCTACTGCCATAAGTACACCTTCTGGTTTTCTGCAAACTGAAATCAAGAAGCAAATGATTTTTAATCTCTAAAATAGTAGCACATATCCTTGCCTGCAAAAAAGCCTAATCAAATCTTGCACACAAACCAGTTTATATCTCAAAATGGTACATCCACAGGTGGACACCAGTCTGGAAGTAAGGGGACAGTGGCTTCAGAAGCTTGGGGATTGTTAAGCATTGTTAAATATAGTCATCTCTTCTAGGTAATGACCTGGTATAGACTGCCATTTGGATAAATGATGTGAATGATTAAAGGCCAACTACACCTTCAAGAACAGGTTTATTTATTGTTGCTATTTATATAGAGCTGATAATTCACACAGTGCTTTACATATATATTGTACATTCACATCAGTGTCTGCCGTCAAAGAGCTTGCAGTCGAAGGTCCCTAATTCACATTCATACATACACATACTAGGGCCAATTTAGACAGGAGCTAATTAACCTACCAGCATGTATTTGAAGAGTGAGAGGAAACCGGATTACCCAGAGGAAACCCACCAAGCACAGGGAGAACATGCAAACTTTAGGCTGGTAGTGTCATGATTGGGGTTTGAACCAGTGACCCCAGTGCTATATGTTTCACCCATTTAAGGGTATAAGTTGGTGCCAATGGACCCCTGTCACCAGCCAAATTAGCCCCTCCTCTGATAGCATGTGGGTGTTCTTCATCCACACAGCAGATTTAAAATTGGCGTGTCATTCTTTCAGAGATCTGCTATTCTCAGCAGGGTTGCCAGACACCTGTATTTTCACAAACTGTTTGTAAAAAAAACAATATATAAATGATATCTCCTTTCCATGGACTGGATAATTCTCTGTGAAAATAGGCTGGTGGACAGTGCAGTGGGTGGAATATCCTGTGTTTGCACTCTGTAACACAGGTTCCACTGACCGCAGCTGCTTGCCACTGTTAGCACTAGAGGTTCATTGCTAGGACTGGCCGGTGTCCTAGTAAACAATTACATGCTTTCCAAATCCCCAAGGCCCCAACATTTGGTCTGTCCTGATGTAAGAGTGGGGGTCCCTAATATAAGGGGGAAACTTTGAGAAAACCCAATTTAAGGGAGTGGGAACTCTGGGGACCCTATTATCCAATCCTCTGATCACAGCTATACATACACATACACAGTATCTCACAAAAGTACACCCCTCACATTTTTGTAAATATTTTATTATACCTTTTCATGTGACAACCCTCTAGAAATGACACTTTGCTACAATGTAAAGTATTGAATGTACTACTTGTATAACAGTGTAAATTTACTGTCCCCTCAAAATAACAACACACAGTCATTAATGTCTAAACTGCTGGCAACAAAAGTGAGTACATCCCTAAGTGAAAAATGTCCAAATTGGGCCCAATTAGCCCTATTCCCTCCCCAATGTCATGCGACTCAAAGCAGCCTTTTTGGTAAATATCAAGTTTGTCAGATGTGTTTTTGAACTGGCTGCCCTTTCCTGTAAAAAGCCTTTCATCAAAATTTACAATGACTCTGAACTTGGGTCTTTAGACCATTATTGTTTTTTGGACTGGTTGACATAGTAGTTTGCCTAAATGTTACCCACCCTTTGTATTCTTTGCTTTCAGATGTCCCATGGTGTATGAATATATTGTCTGTGTCTGTTTCTGTACAATTAAAGGGGTTGTAAAGGTTTACTTAATAACAAATATGGTATACTTCCATCCTCTGTGCAAGGGTTTTGCACAGAGTGGCCCCGATCATCCTCTTCTAGGGTCCTCCAGTGGCACTCCTGGCTCCTCCTCTTCACGAGTGCCCCCACGAAGAGCCACATACTATGGGGCCACCTGTGTGGGCATGCTCCCGAGTCCTGCTGCTTCGTCCATTGACACAGACAATAGAACTGGGCCCCGCCCCTCAGCTCCAATGTCACTGGATTTGGCTCCCGCTGCTATCAATCTATCCAATGAGGACCCAAGCTGCTGTGCTCATCCCGGTCACTGGAGCGATCAGGTTCGGGTAAGTAAAACGGGGGCTTCTGCTCTACAGAATGTTTTTCACCTTAATACATAGAATGCATTAAGGTGAAAAACCTTGAGGTTTTACAACCCCTTTAAGATAAGATAAAAGGAATTATGACTTGCCTGTAAATTCCTTATCTTGGGAGTAAAGTATAGGACACCGGCCAGCAAATAAGAGCCAGTGGGGATACCTGTGAACTGTACTGCACTCACCCACAGGAGGTGTGTGTTAGTTACAATTAATTACCCAGGTGCCTTTGCTTAGATGCAAATTAGTGTTAGAAACACAGTATGGACAAATTATCATGCATGGAAACACAAAAAACATATCAATTCAAGAAAAAAGGAAAAATGGATATAGCGACTAAAAAAGTGAACTCTCCAAAGCTCAAAACAGCGGTAGTTAGAGATTTGAGAAATAAAAAAAGAATATATTATAAAATCAGAGTGGAAAGTGCAAGGAAAGTGAGGAATCAAAAATCAGTCTTCTAGATACTGAGCAACAAGAGCGCTGCAATCTGTATGAAACAAGACAAAGGCAGAGAGAGCACACAGCTCACAGAGCAGTAAAGCGGGGGTTCACCCTAAAAACTATTTTCTAACATTACATTGAGCTCACTCTCGACATTGACAGTATGGCGATTTTTTATATTTTTTGTTTTGCTGCACATACCTCGTATAGCTATTTTCTTCTCGAAAACTACCCCCCCGTCGCAATAAGGAGTGTCACGAGTTTCTTTTGGCAACTCATGACGCTCCTTATGCGACGGGGGGGGGGGGGTAGTTTTTGTCATCACGTCAATCACTAACTGCTGCATAGGAATGTCCACTCCTGCGGGAGGCACTACCCGGAAGTCGGGTAAGAAAATAGCTATACGAGGTATGTAAAAAAAAAGTCGGCATACTGTCAATGTCGAGAGTGAGCTCAATGTAATGTTAGAAAATAGTTTTTAGGGTGAACCCCAGCTTTAATGATGATAAAACACAAAAAGTGGTTGCACTCACAAACAAAATGAGAGAGGGGTTGCGGTAGGAGGCAGGATGCTGGAGATGATGTTAAATCCGTGGGAGGCGCATCTGGCTCCCTGCCTTGGCCACGGGCTGGCCAGAAGCGATGGCTGCTGCTGGAGAATCCGATGCTGTAGGGAGAGATAGAAGGAGCCGCCAGAGTCCGAGAACCGAACCAGAAAGCAACCTACTATGCACAGCCATGCTCCCCAAGTAACAGAAACTAGTTTCAAAGCGATTCAGTTTCTTTGTCAACCACACGGCCACCATTTTCCTAGTTTACTCGACATTGTTTGCTACAAAACTGGGTATTCATGGTGTGGGGTAAGGTTATAAACGAGGGTTCCCCAGGGGGACATGTATTAAAAAGTTTACTGGTCTTCAATCACCTGAAGGTACTCCCATATAGTCTACAGTGTATGAATATGTTGCCCGTGTCCTGTTGGTATTCCAACATACACACACACACACACCTTCGCTGCCTCATCTGCATCTCTACCAATGGACTGTATATCTACAAACTGAGCCTCATATAAGTCCCAACCAGAAGCTGAAGATGGCCTTAGCACTGATACTTCCAAAAATATTTGTACAAGAGTGTGCAACAGTATAACCCTCGATGTCCTAATGAAGATACTTAATGTCCCAGCCCACATACTAATTCCAGTTATGTCGCTCACAGTAAAGCTAAATAGATAAAGCTTCAGTGCACTGGATCTAACAGCCTGGGGGACAAAGTCTGGGATAATAGTTGTTTCCATGGGAGGCTTCAGGGACAAGTATTTAGCTATAAGAGGGGATCCATTTAAGCTCTCATTCATTAAACACATATTTTACACAGCATGAGCTCCAGTTTTGTCATTTTATAAAGCACAATGTGAATTGTAGAGAGACGTTTAAAGAGTGATAGGATAGAATAGACCAAGATCAGTATTCAGATTGAATCACCCCGATTCACACACTTGCTAATTCAATGAGTATTTAAAAGGTTTGCTCTTTCTGATGCATACATTATAATGTGAAGGGATACAGATTGGAATTTAAGCACAACTGGCAGAATTCATAATGTAAAAGGGAAGTAAAAGTTTTATCATCTCTATCTGAAGCAGACCTTCACTTAAATTTTACCATTGCAGAATCCTAACCCTTACCCACTTTTTTAGGCCTCGTACACACGAGGCAATCGATTTGTTCAAAACGGTCTGTCCGACCGATTTGAACAAATCTGTCTGCTGGCATTTTGGTTTGCTCGCGTGTACACACGAGCAAACCAAAATCCCTGCCAGCAGATAGCGCGCTGACGTGTCGGTGACGTGGCGTTGACGTTGACGCTGCCACGTCACCGCACCAGGAAGTAAAACACTTCCGCGCATGCGTCAAAATCATTTGGCGCCGGTGCGAGAAGACATGTCTGCTGGTTAGCATACTAACCAGCAGACATGTCGGGCGGACGGGTTCCCAGTCGACAGATTTCAAAGCATGCTTTGAAATCTGTCGGGTGGCCAAATCCGTCGGCTCGCCCGTACATACGGTCAAATCTGTTTGCTGGGACGGTCGGGCCGACCGTTTCCAGCAGACAGATTTGATCGTGTGTACGAGGCCTTATAGATTTGGCTTTTTTTATCTTTTCCAGCAGCTGCCGGCTCCCTCTTTCTTTTTCCTTGCCTAGGCAAGGATAATATTCCCTTTCTACCTGCATCCTCCTGGGATACACATTCCAGGAGACTGTAGGTTCATGTCGCAGTAGGTGGGCATCTCCAGAATACACGATGGCAGTGTGGGATCCTAACGAGCTGTGGAGACATCAGGTTCCCAAAACACTATACTAGACTTCATGGTTGATAAGTATGCATTTTTAAAAAGTCAGCAGCTACAGTACTTTGTTTCATGCAATTCAGTATTTAAAGAGGAACTTTGCTAATTTAAAAAAAGATAATAGTCAGCAGCCATAGCGTAGGAATTGCTTTGACATTTTCAGTTAATGCCACCACGCTGTCACATAAGTGCCAGTAAAATATCAGAGGACTTGGTCATTTCTATTTGTGTCTCAAGCACTATAGAACAGGGGTGTCAAACTGGCAGCCCTCCAGCTGTTGCAAAACTACAAGTCCCATGAGGCATTGCAAGGCTAACAGTTGCAAGCATGACTCCCACAGGCAGAGGCATGATGGGACTTGTAGTTTCGGAACAGCTGGAGGGCCGCCAGTTTGACACCCCTGCTATAGAAGAAAGCTGCATGGAGTCACAAGCTTTAAGTGCTGCTGTATATCTGAGCACAGCAAATAATTATTCAAAATGGCTTTTATCCCCACTTAATTCTGCATTACATTTCATCATTAATCCAGAAATCTACAAGGAGGGAGCCTCTTACATAATCTATTTGTTGAAATGCTGCATGTCCAAGCATTTTTAGTGAAGGATTGCTTTAACTACTTGAGATCCACGCTATAGCTGAATGATGGCTTTAGCGCGGATCTAAATTACCAACAAGCCGTCAATTGACGGCTTGTCACTAGCAGCTTCCCTGCGCTCGCTCCAGAGCGCGCTGCGGGGAAACACTGTGTTGGCCGTGTCCCTTGGACACAGCCAATCACAGATCGCCGCGAACGGCCAATCAGAGTGGCCGTTTGCGATGCGATCTGTGCGGCCAATGAGAGATGATCTCATATGTAAACATATGAGATCATCTCTCATTGCCGTTTTACACAGAGACAGCGTTCCGTGCTGTCTCTGGAGAGAAGGAGAGCGATCTGTGTCTCTTGTACATAGGGACACAGATCGGTCACCCCCCCCAGTCACCCCCCCCTCCCCCCACAGTTAGAACACTATACAGGGAATACATTTAACCCCTTCCTCACCCCCTAGTGTTAACCCCTTCAATGCCAATCACATTTATACAGTAATTAGTGCATTTTTATAGCACTGATCGCAGTATAAATGTGAATGACGCCAAAAATGTGTCAAAAGTGTCTGATGTGTCCGCCATAACGTCGCAGTCCCAATAAAAAAAATTGCAGATCGCCGCCATTTCTAGTAAAAAAATAAATAAAAAATAATAATTCTGTCCCCTATTTTGTAGGCACTATACATTTTGCGCAAACCAGACGCTTATTGCGATTATTTTTTTTTTTTTACCAAAAATATGTAGAAGAAAACGTATCGCCCTAAACTGAGAAAAAAAACAGTGTTTTTTTTTTTTAATTGGGATATTTATTATAGCAACAAGTAAAAAATATTGTATTTTTTTTTCAAAATTGTCGCTCTTTTTTGTTTATAGCGCAAAAAATAAAAATCGCAGAGGTGACCAAATACCACCAAAAGAAAGCTCTACTTGTGGGGAAAAAAGGACGTAAATTTTGTTTGGGAGCCACGTCGCACGACCGCGCGGTTAAAGCGACGCAGTGCCGGAAGCTGAAATATCACCTGGGCAGGAGGGGGGTATAAGTGCCCAGTAAGCAAGTGGTTAAAGACCCCCTTCACACCTGTGCAGTCCAATGCAGTGTGCATTAAGGCACATTTTTTTTTTTTTTTAAGTGAATAAAGTTCACCTTAAAAAAAAAAGGCACATAGGTAGGTAAAACAAAATGTGCATTACTTATTTTTTTTCTTTGGCACATGCAGTGCATTGCACCCATGATCAGCAGATTAAGCAGTTTCTGTAGGAACCTAACATTACACACGCAGAGTTCTCTTCTCATACCTCTGTACTACAGTGTGAATGAACTATGATCAGCATGCCAACAGTTCATTCAAACTACAAGTCCATCTGCAGCGGTGGAAGACTCATGTGAATAAATTATTCTAAATTTGTGACCCCGGGTGCAGGAAGAAAAACCCCCGTCTGCGGTCTCAGTGGGGAATCAGGGGATGAGCAGAGAGTGCTGCCTAGCAACAGGTTACACCCTAAATACAGGAGTAACATGTAACATTTTGCTAAAAGGTGAACTTATCCTTTAAAGTGTGTTATTTCATTTTTGTGTGTTATTAACTTGAATGGATTGCCAATATACTACAAAGAGAACAAGAAAAATTGGGCTTCCAAACAGATCACTTTCTTTCTTTTACAAATATACTACAAAGGATTAAAAAATCACAACCATCACATTTTTTTTCCAAAACAGCACACTACAATGCACAGTACTGCATTATTGTATGTTGTGATGTTCTGCAAAGCAGTGTAAAGAAGGTATACTGGGTTGCCACCCATAATGAAAGGCATTGTGCTTTGTGGTAATACCTGATAAAATATGTGCATTTACCACAATGCACACGTGTAAACGTGATCTTAAAGCAGGATTAATCAAAAAAGTATTACATTACAGCTTACCCATTCTTAGACTTGCATTTGTTTTCTTTTTCCCTTTATTTTCACCTGGTGATCAGGCCAATAATACTGTTATTCTTCAACTTACTTTTACAGACCAAGCTGCATAAAGCAGTAGAGGGTTGAGACAAATGACCTACCACCGACAGGCAAGTGGCAGCCTGTCCATACACACATGATTAAAGACAGAGGCTTTAATTCGCTTCAAAAAAGGGTGGGCTTGGGTCGCAGAGCATTCCACCCCGAGCCCACCCAGTTGTGTGACAATAGCAAATATGCATTATTGTCTTCCTGATTCTTCTCCCGGCCAATCAGGAAGCGAGTCCTGAGACTCGTCACCCGAATGGCCGAGAGGAGAAGCGAGGAGACACAGGCGAAGCCGCCAGGAAGCCCAAGAGGAAGAGATGCAAGGTGAATCCGCCGCCCAGAGGAAGCGATGCCCGCAATCTAGATGGCGTAAATGCGGGGCTGGTGACTGACCGATCAGAGGGTGGCATTGGTGGGAAAATTGTTTGCCAACCCCCCCCCCCCCCAAAAAAAAAAATACCACCAGCAGACACTGCTCACAGTGCTTACAATGATCAGCTTCTATCAATTTATGTAAAACCTTTATCTTAAAAGGAAAAAAACTGTTTGCTGTAACCATGGCCATGACATGGGGTGGGCAGCTGCCCTGGGGGGGCAGCGGTTTACTGTATGGATTGGGTACCAGTGATCTCACTCCAATACAAGGAATTTTGACAAGCAGATGACTACTGGGGGAAGCTCACACATAATGAAGAGGAGGGGGTTTGGGGGGTGGCGAAGTTTGGCTTCTATTGCCCTGGGCAATGGGTGACCTTGTTCAAAACTGGCTGTAACTGCTTATAAGGCTTTAGATGTAATTCAACTTCAATTTGTTAGTCATGTCCAACTAAATATGCTAGTCTAACACCACCCTATCCCCACATTGACAACGCTGCTGACCAAATGTGTCTGCATTACTATTTCATCAAAAATAAGATACAGTAAAACAGGAAGTGTGTTACTGGCAGGATCACCAGGTGAAATAAAAATAAAAAAAACCTAAAGAGAAAACGAATGCAGCCACCGCATCTAAGGCCGTGTACACACGGCAGGGAACCTCGACGGGCAGAACACATCGTTCCGCCCATCGAGGTTCCCTGCCGGCCGTCGAAATCGGCGACCCGCCCGTCGGGAATGGCAACCAGCCATTCTTCCAGGCGGGCCGTCGAGCAAATAGAGAGCGTGCTCTCTATTTCTGCTCGACGGGCTTCCCTACGGGAAGCTCGCCGAGAGTGTACACACGGCCGAGGTCCTCGCTGGAATGCAGCTTCCAGCGAGGTTCTCGCTGGTTTCCAGCGAGAACCTCGGTCGTGTGTACATGGCCTCAGGATTGGTAAGCTGCAATACATTATGTTTTTGGGTGTAGTACCACTTCAAGGAAACCTGTACAAAGACAAAATGTAGTTTGACAACATTGTCTGAATGCTGGTTGCCGGACTGCATTATGAATCAGTGACCTGAAACCAACATCAGAGTGACTTCCTGACATGCATATTAGTTTTGGGTTAGTAATAAGTGTTGCAAACACTGGATCAGCATTCAGCTGTTGAAGCAGAGGTCAGCCCATACATTTTTAGAAGCACAGGTTTATTTAGAGGTTTCCATGCATGCCAGATTTATAATGGGAGATTAAAACCTTCTATTGCCATTTTAAAGATTTTAAGCCAAGGAAAATTTGGGATGTTTTTATTTTTGACAAGTAAATTTAAAAGAATGCTTCATCAGCTATATTACAAATCAGATCTGCTATATACAATGAATACAGTGCTACCAAAATAACATCAACCACTTTCTACCTTTGTCAGTCCAGGTATATTGCAATGCCTGCACAGTAAATCATTTTCTCCTAATAAAGCCATGGGGCTTCTAAGCATGAAGAGTGTTCAGGTAGATGGGCTTGTCGAGCCTGAGTAACTCACATGCATACAAAACAGAAAAGCCTAGACACAAAGGGCCGGATTCAGAAAGAACTTACGTCAGCGTATCTGTTGATACGCCGCGTAAGTTATAGGATGTGCCGGCGTATATTTTTTTACGAGCGGCGTAAGTCGCTTTACGCGTTGAATATGGTAATGAGCTAGATACGCCGATTCAGAAACGTACGTGCGCCTGGCGCATTTTTTTACGTTGTTTGCATAAGGCTTTTTCAGGCGTAAAGTTACCCCTGCTGTAGGAGGCTTAGCCAATGTTAAGTATGGACGTTGGGGCAGCGTTCAAATTCTCCGTCGTTTACGCAAGTTGTTCGCGAATAGGGCTGGGCGTAAGTTACATTCACGTCGAAAGCATTGACTATTTGCGACGTAATTTGAGCATGCGCACTGGCATACGTCCATGGACGGCGCATGCGCCGCTCGTTCGGCGCATCATTTACGTGGGGTCACGACTCATTACCATACAACACGCCCCCTACCTGCCTATTTTGAATTAGGCGCGGTTATGCCGGCCCATTTACACTACGCAGCCGTAACTTAGAGCGCAAGTTCTTTCTGAATACGAGACCTGCCGCTCTAAGTTACGGCGGCATAGTGTAAATGAGATACGCTACGCCGCCAGAAAGATATGAAAATGTATCTAAATCTGGCCCAAAGAGTGCAAAGTCAGACAGCGATGAATACTAGGAGGAATCCTGTGCATATAGATTCAACACATCAGTGTAGCAGAGTCTCCCTGTCACAGTCCGAAGACAGGTCATCCTGCCTGTCCAGGACTTTGTTCACACTTGTAAATATGTTAAACATTATTGTAAGGATGTGCATTGTGGGACTACAAGTAGCAGGAGATATGGACTCCATTGACTCTTAGGAGAAACAGACTACATTTCCTGCAATACCTTGCCCTGGTGGCACATGTGAGGCCTTAGCACAGACTTGTGGGGGAGGTTACATAAGGAGGGGGAGCGCGCTTTATTCGCTCTCTTGGATCCAGCCTCTTCTCCTCTGCGGAGCTGCTGACAGACAGCCGTGTGGTTAGGCCAGAAGCCAGGGCCTAAGTTTGCCGAGAGACCTCCAGTATCCAGCTCGTGTACCCGGAGTTCGAAAAGGCAGCCCAGCTGACAACCGAAACAGTGGGACACCTTCGTCCAGAACCTTTGTGTGGTGAAGCAGAGTTTTGTCAACGCACCTTCTGTGAGCAAAACAGGCAGATCGGCCTGTCGGGTGAGGGGGCATATGCTCAACATCTAAACTCTCCTCTTGTGTAGACTTTTCAGTATCACCACACAGGCCTTCCACCTCCTTTAGGCTCTTAGTCCAGACTTAAGGGGCCTGCGATTATCGCATTATTTACACCAAAGTAATTGACACCGGACGGTGATCAACTCCCCAACGCGCTGTTCAGGATACTTTGCTTAATCAACTTGCATTAATCATTTGCCCTCTGTGAATTACAAATTCCAATGTGCATCAACCCGGCCGCATCGTAAACATTTACTGATCCGCAGAACTGCCCGCTAGGGGCGCTCATGAGCATAGACTGTTTGTTTAGTCCAGTGTTTCTCAATTCCAGTCCTCACGCCCCCCCAACAGGTCAGGTTTTCAGGATTTTGCACAGGTGATTTGATCAGTTTCACTGCCTTAGTAATTCCCACAGCCTTTTCATCTGAGGGAAATAATGAAAACATGACCTGTTGGGGGGGGCGTCAGGACTGGAATTGAGAAACACTGGTTTAGTCTAAGTGAATGGTACCATTCTTAGGTTTACAATTGTTTTCTCTATATTACCAGTCTGATCTTACAAGGGCTCTTGCTAATCAGACTGTCTTGTTACTGACCAGTTGTGTTTGTGTTAAACTCTATGCCGTTTCCTAAAGTCTAAACACAGTAAACTTACTTTCTCAAAAATATATTTACTGTGTTGAGTGTAATTTTCTTATCTGGAAGGACCAACCATAACACCAGGTAATTCATAGCTATATTTGTCATTTGCATGTTATTGTGATCCCAGCCCAGCAGAGGTCACAATATCTCACTCCACAGGTCTCTGATGTGTCAAGGGAAGGTTCACGCTTGTTAAACAGGGGTGAGTTAAGCTAAAAGAGTAGATCCCAAATCAACCAGCGGCTCCTCTGGGGGTAGCGCTACATCAGCTTATCAGATAAATCTCTTAGGCAGTATGGATAGCTGGCATGACCAGTTCCTGAAGATGTTAAGTCATTAAAGAGATCAAATCTATTCACAGACATGGATGTTAATGTGTTTTATCCAAGGGGGAAATTTCTCACGCTTAAGAGTGAATCAATGTTAATTAAAAAAGTGACATAAATGAATAGGTGGAATCCAGCAGCAACACTAAACATGTGATATACATGAAATACAATCTGATATTGTGGAGGAATAAGTACACAAATAAAAACACAAATAATAAAAAGTGAATATATCTGGATTATAAATAAAGTCCGTGAGGGTTAATTTCTGATATAATCAAAAAAAAGTCCATGAGAGTTCATTTCGGATGTGATCAAAAACAAATAGGATAATTTGCATTCAAAATTAATCTCTATTAGTCCATTTGAACTGGTATCAAACAATTATTTTTGATTAAGGTATAAATATGAATATAAATATAAAGGATTGTCCAATGCTCAGCAAGGGGCAGTAACAACTGTAGAATGAAGAGATGCTGGATAGGATTCGTTACCGATCTCACAGTAATTCTGCGGACACATCAAGGGTTAAGTAAAGATGTACTCTTACCGGATCCTAGAGTAACTCAGGCATATCAATCCACTGGCATCAGGAAAGGGAGATAACATCGATCACTTCCGAATCTTCCACCTCGGATTGAAAAGATCTCCACTGGAATAGATAGTATTCCACACTAATGCAGACTCCAAGTCTTTCCTTTTCAATCTTAGGTGAGACACTTCCTGTAGGAGCACATCTAAAAAGGATGCAGGCTCAGCAGATGTCCTCATGGATGTTAATGTACATCCTTTTCTCACTTTCAGCTTATGATCCTGGTGTTATTAGATAGCTAGAGTAGTAGAGGAATGGCCAGGAACTTACTCAAAATGGACACAGTGGAGAAGAAGCCCTTTGAAAATGAAATGAAAAAATTTACTAGGATTATGCTATCCTTTTATATTTCTTATCATATGTTATCCCCTAAAAAGAGACCTTCAATTAGTGTATAGAACCAGAAGTCAGCTCGATCCTTCCAGAAAAAAAAAAGAAAAACATTAAAAAGGGGAAAATACTGGTTACAACATGGGTGCCAACAGACTGTAGAGTGATAATATGTGTTCATTCCGTTTTGTGAAATATAAGTGAAGGTTGAATACAATTGTGTATGTAGAAAGGCTAGTTTGATTTTATAATTAAACTTTTAGAACCAACGTTTAAATGATCATTCCAAAGACAATTTAAACTGGGAATAGTACAGAGCATATTCCTTTCCCAGTAATAGCCTCTGTTGATTAGAGAGCTCTGCATTCAGAATAAGTCTGTTTAATCCAAAATGTACCCTGCACAGATGTTTTAAATTAAGCAGATTCCAGCTCATCAACAATCAGATTTGTTTGGTAATCTGTGTGAAATATGATTTTTATTTTTCCTTGAAAGAGACTTTGAAGAGAAATGTAACAGACTGCCCTACAGACTGCACAAAACATAGCACATTGTATAATGCACTGGGATGTGAGAGGTTGCAAGAAAATCAATCAAAATGGAGCATAAGCAGCATAAGCAGCAGAGAATAATGTATAGGCAGGGGTGTATACTTATGCATGCACACCAGCAAAATGTTGGCAGCACGCCACACATTATCACTATATGGGTGCTCCTGCAAAGTTGTGGGTTGGTTTGCATGCATGCAGCACAAAGCAAATGATTTTGTAGAAATAAAGTCAGGTGTATGATTAGGTAATTATACCAATCAGGTGCTAATGATCATCGATTACATATGTAGGTTGAAACACAGTCATTAAACAGAAACAGCTGTGTAGGAGGCTTAAAATTGGGTGAGGAACAGCCAAACTGCTTCTGAGGTGAGGTTGTGGAGGACAGTTTCATGTCACAGGTCATACACCATGGTAAGCTCTCTTACGTGCATAGATTTTAAAGCAGAATAGGGTTTCAAGATGTGCTGTTCAAGCTTTTTTGAAGAAACACAGAGAAACGGGCAACGTTGAGGACCGTAGGTGCTGTGGTTGGCCAAGGAAACATTCTGTAGCAAACAAGACACATCATGCAAACTTCCCTTCAACATCAAAAGATGTCAAGCAGTGCCATCAGCACAGAACGGGCAGAAACCAGTGGGACCCAGGAACACCCTACTGTCTGGAGAAGTTTGGCCAGAAGTGGTCTTCATGGAAGAATTGTGGCCAAAAAGCCATACCTCTGACATGGAAACAAAGTTAGGCGACTGAACTATACATCAAAACATAGGAACTGGGGTGCAGAAAAAGGGCAGCAGGTGCTCTGTATTGATGAGTCAAAATTTGAAATATTTTGCTGTAGCAGGAGGCAGTTTGTATGCCGACGGGCTGGAAAGCAGTACAATGTATGTCTGCAGCTAACAGTGAAGCATGGGAGGAGCGACGTGCTGACATCACTATGCTGTTAAAGGTTCCATTTGCATGGGCGTTTCTTGTATTATTGCCAGCCGGCTGTTTTATCTAACTGAAAGTTTTTTTACTATATATGTATATGCTTGTTAGTGATACTGTTTTCAAGTTTTGGAATAAATCTACCATTTGGTTTTACCTATGGTGATTTGAGCCACTGCTACCTCATTGCTGATTCAACTGTGTATGGGTCCATGAACCACAGTGTTACAACACGTTCCTGACCAAACAAGTTACTATGTCTCAGGACTAGGGATGAGCTTCGTGTTCGAGTCGAGCCCATGTTTGTCTGTTTGACTGTTCGTCGAAATACGAACAAAACGGGTCGTTCGTGGCAAATTCGAGTCACACGCCACGGCCCATAATTCACTGCGGCATTGCGCGCTGATGATTGGCCAAGCATGCACTATGACCCGCATGCTTGGCCAATCACAGCACGCAAAAAAGGGAGAGCCAGAAGTTGTACATATATTTATACACTGTATAGTTTAGTTAGATTAGTTCTTCCTAATCTGTCAGCTGCAGTGTTCTCACGTGTTGTATTGCCCGTGTGCTTAGTGCACCTAAACCAACTTGCTGTATACTGCATGTTTGCTCAATACTTTGCACCTAAACACACTTGGTGCATAGTGCAAGTCTGCTCATTACTTTGCAACTAAACCCACTTGGTGCATAGTGCAAGTGTGCTCAACATGGTGCACCTAAACCCACTTGGTGCACAGTGCAAGTGTGCTCATTACTTTGCAACTAAACCCACTTGGTGCATAGTGCAAGAGTGCTCATTACTTTGCACATAAAGCTACTTGGTGTGTACTGCACATGTCCTCTGCAGTTTGCACCAAAAGCTAAGAGGTGTGTGTACTGACTTTGTCCTCTGCAGGTCATTATAATGTCTGAAAGGGCAACAAGGAGAGGCAGAGAGCCACAAGGGCAAGCAGGCTCTGCGTCTAGAGGCAACAGTGCTGGTCGTGGACACTGTGCATCCTCATCAGCACGTGGCTGTGTGACACGCTCGTCCTTGTTTTCGGAAACTGGCCGTGTTGAGCCGCAACATGCCGAAGACTTGGTAGAGTGGATGACCAAGACATCCTCACCCTCATCCTCCTCATCCTCTCTCACCCAGGCTCAGGGTACTTTGTCTGGCAAAGTAGCTGCCAAGGCGTCCTCTTCCCTCTGCTCAATGGGATCACTTACTCCTTTCCTAGTCCCACCATGTCCTCCTAAGTAGTCCCACGAACTGTTTGAACACAGTGTTGGGTACATGCTGCATGAAGATATGCAGCGCTTTGAAGGCTCTGATGATGGAACACAGATAGAGGAAGGCAGTAATGTGAACCCAGAGAGAGGGGGTGCCCAAGAAGGACAGCAATCTGGCAGTCATGTTCCCTCAGCTGCAGCATACTGCCAGGTTTTCGACAGTGATGAGGAGGGAGGGGATGATGAGGTCACTGACTACGTGGGTGCCTGCTGGAGAGGGGAGGAGGAGGCGGCACATCTCCAAAGAGGCAGGATGCCCTCCAGGGGACAGCTTAAGGGCAGTACACCAACTGCATTACATTGCAGAGCTACGCCTGTGCAGGGCGCTGTTGTGTCTCAGCGTTACTGCAAAAGTTCTGGGCCTTTTTTGAGACATGTGCATCAGATCGCACAGTTGCTATTTGCAACATATGTCTCAAGCGTATCTCGTGGGCACCACATGCTTTACCAGACATATGTCGACCTGCCATGCAGTTCGTTGGCAAGCATACCAGAAAGACCCACACCAAAGAACAAAGCGGACCTCCCCTTGCCCCTCATCAGCTGGGATCCCCAACCCCACTATACCCTCAGTCCTCTCTGAAGCCTGCACTGATAGGACTGAAGGTGTATAATTAGGTGTGTCACAACCTAGTAGTACAGGCGGGCAATCTACTATCGGTACACCGATGGTAGATTGTACCAGACAAATTTCTCTGCCCCAGCTGCTGAAGCGCCAAAAGAAGTACTTTCCCAGCCATCCACATGCCCAGCGGTTGAATGCTAGCTCAGCGAAATTTCTAGCACTTCAACTGCTGCCTCTTTAGTTGGTAGATTCTGCCCCTTTTCGTGAGTTTGTGGAATGTGCGGTACCTCAGTGGCAAGTTCCCAAACGGCACTTTTTCTCACGGAACGCGATTCCGGCTCTCTACCGCCATGTGGAAGGCAATGTCCATGCCTCGCTGGACAGGACGGTCAGCGGTAAGGTGCATATTACCGCTGACTCATGGTCCAGCAGGCATGGACAGGGATGCTACACAGGGCAAGGTACAGTAGTGTTGGAGGTTGTTACCTTTCATTTTCTTAATCCAGCAAAATAAACCATTAACACTTCTATTTCTGAAAGCATTCTTAATTTACAGCATTGTTTTTCACACCTGCCTTTGCACAGTTTGTTGTCAGCTGAAGAGGAGGAGAATTAAAGTGGTTGTAAAGGCGGGTGTTTTTTAAAAACTTAATGCATCAAGTTAAAAAAAAACTTCTGTGCGCAGCAGCCCCCCTCAGCCCCACTAATACTTACCTGAGCCCATCTTGATTCAGCGATTTTGCAAAAGAAACTCGGCTGTCCAGGACTCTACCTCCTGACTGGCTGAGACACAGCAGCAGGCGTCATTGGCTTCCGCTATTATAAAAGTCAATGAGCCATTGAGGAGAGAGAGGGGGTGAGGCCGTCATGGCCCTGTGTCCGAATGGATACAGGGAGCTGCGGCTTGACTCAGGTGCCACCATAGCAAGCTGCTTGCTGTTGGGGCACTCGGCAGGATCGCTGAAGAGGGACCGGAAAAGACGAGGATCTGGGCTGTTCTGCGCTAAACCACTGGTAAGTATATCATGTTTATTATTTTTATTTTAACAAAAAATCAAGACTTAAGTATAACTTTAAGATGTTGGTTACTGATTGGTGACTGGTTCTGAGGTTACAGTGGCCCAGCGATTGGGGTCTTTGGACTTTTGGGAGGACACAGGACATGGGAGGTTTTGCTGGGGGTCAGTAGAATCTTTTACTTGAGAAGGTGAAAGGGTTCAGAGATGGTACAGGAGAGGGCGAGAAGGTGTAGACATGGTGGATGAGAGGGTGCAGACATGGTACGTGAGAGGGTGAGGGGGTGCAGATATGGTACAGGAGAGGGTGATGGCAATGGCGACCCTAGGGGGGGCCAGAGGGGGCCCTGACCCCCGCAACATTATGCTGTGTCCCACCATGTGCCCCCCCCAAAACATTTTTTGCATTTCTGGTATTTTGCTCGGGCCGCCGCTGGAGTAACAGTCTCTCCTGAGAGGGAGAGCGCCCCCAGTCAGCTCTGCGGGGCATTCCACCCCCTCCCTGTGCTCGCTGACACTGCATAATGCGAGCGCTCACACAACCACAGCCGCCCAATCTGCTCCTTCCCCTGCATCCTCATTGACACAGAGAAGAGCGAGTTGCAGAAAGGACTCCATGAGCACTGTGGGGGAGGGAGGGCCCAAGCCTTTGTCTCAGTTACTGAAAAAACAGACCGATTTCTCCCATCCTTAGGACAGGAGGACAGGAGAACCAGCCTTTAAATTCCGAGAGTGGTGACTGCAAGCTGAGCCGAGAGTCAGTCTATGACACTCTTTTACAGCCCAGAGTCCAGCCACCCCCCCCACTCTCCTCACATACGAGCAGAGAGGAATACAGCTCCTCCTCCTCCCAGTCCCGCCCACACTATCCCGTGTGCTGTATCTGAAGAGAGGGGATGTGTGGGCGGGAAATAAGAATATCAGCAGAATTCCTGGCTGTGTGTGAATGATGCCTGAGACAGTAGCCTGGACTGTGGGTAAGTGTGTGCACTGCAGACTGCAGTACACTGTGATCACCGAACTGCATTATCTCCATCCCTTCTCTCCCCCATCTGTCTCCCTTCCCCTCTCCTGTTCTTTCAAGACATTCACAATTTACTTTCACTTTCAGTTAGGCTTTTTTACTCATTTACTTATTCATACCTCTGTGATATATTTTGTAGAGACAATTCATCCCCCTGAGGAGACCCCACAGGTCGAAACGCGTCGGGGATCAACATTGTACATTGATATGTAATATTTAATGAACATGTAATGAATTATGATATTAAATGATTTTATCGTATGTACCATGGAATGTGATATTTTGCCATTATATTTATTTTATTTATTCATTGTTATCCAGATTCAGTACCATACTTAGCCTCTTTCTGAGCTAATAAACCTTTTTTTTTATACCAATACCAGTATCTTACTGCTTTGACATTGCTGCCTAAAAGTCCCACCTACGGGGAAACCTTTCCATTATCCATTATTTCCGGGGCGAGCAGCTTTACCTTCTCTGTAACATGTGTCACCTTTTTCTCAGTGTTTTTACTGGCCGTTTAGAAGTGCCTCAGTGTGAAAGGGGCCATACTGGAGGAAACTTGACTCCCCACCCCTTACTTTTGGAAGCAACTAGTCAATAATAGTCTGCCTCTTTACAAAGATACCTGAGCCAATAGAGGTTGACTCAAAAAATATGATCTGGTCCAAATGGTAAGCTGAGCCCTCAACAGCTTCTGACATTACCATGGGTTAATGTGTCTTATTTCAATGCCATTGTCTGAAAGATCACCATGTTAATGCCAATTTGCGTTACTGGTTTTTAGAATGTATATTGGTGCCTGTGCTACATTTTAGCCTAAGGGAGCCATACCTTATTTATCATTGCTGTGACTCTCTTGCACTATTTAAAACTACAATTTCCTGTGAAAAGGTAAAAAAAAAAAAAAACAGACAGTTTGGACATATTTTTTATCATCCTTTGAAACACCCACTAAAAACCTAAGGCTAGGTTTACACAACAGAAGTCTCTAAAAAGAGATGGTTCTGTGGTGGATCGTTTTTCAAAGGGCGGTACAGCAGCAGCTTCCAGGCCTTCAGTAGCGATACTGCTGCTTCCTGAATGTCTATTTTTTATTTTAAGATTTAGTAAGATCCATACAAAATTAAGATTTAGTATGGAACCCAGAAACATTTGTCTCCCAGTTGTGGCGTGTTCCAGTTGACTTCCATGGGTGAGCTTGAAAGGCAAGTCAAACTTGACAAGCAGAGTTAGATTTCCCACTACATATGTATGATCCCCTCTAACTACCTGGTTAGGTCTTTGGTGGGTAGTCAAGGGGCAGTAAAAATGCAGCCAAACTGTCCATATGTACCGCCTATGTAAACAAGGCAGCCAGAGTGGATCATACATATGTGGTTTCTGTGATGATTTGCTTTGTCAGAAATTTAACTCAGCTTGACTAATTTGACAGACAGCATCACCTGTCAAACTCAGCACTGAATTCAATGGGACCAAATGCTTGGCTTGTGGTTTCTGCATGTTAGCTCTATGCAAAAATCATTGGGAAACAAAAAAGTAAAAGAACGCAGGAGGAGGGGACAGTACCACTACCTGAATGCCTGGAAGTGTTGCTCTACTGCCCTCTTTAAAGAATTGTGCTGTATGAACCTAGCCATACAGTTTTAACTACAGCTGTTTTCCCAATTCTGCAGTGTACCAGAAACACAGATACCGAGCCTCTCAGATGGTCGGCAATTGATGGTCAGCGGCAAATCAAACTGGCAACGAAAGAGCACCTGGCCCCACTTGGCAGCAGGAATGTCAGTTCTTCAGCCATCTCTGAAACCTTTTATTAAAACAGTTTGTTAACATGTATATCAATAACTGTAGCCAGCAGTCTTTTTAAGGATCTATCCACATTTATATTTTGTTATGGTACAAAATCTATTTTTTTTTTATTAGGATTTAACCACGGTCTTATTTGAACAAATATATGGCCACAGAGATGGAACACTGCAGCATCTACTGTACCTTAGGGTAGTGTGAAAGTTATGCCGTTACTGTCTACAAAACATACAGAAATTAATCAAATTATATACAACCAAAGAGAAGCTAAGAATTATTTCTCCAGGCAAACTACTGTAGAATTCTCTCCATGGTATCAGCTTCTATTTAGATCTGTTTTTCATAAATAACAGCAGGTAAGAATTGCAGTTATAACATCCACAGTCCAGCAGAGCAAGTTAAGAATTGTAGCCAGGACCAATTAAACAGGAGAAAGATTTCATCATAAGCTTTTGGAAGATGCAAATTCCTTTGGGTTAACCAATTTGGTTTTAGGCTTCTGGTATGAAAAACGTAGTGCCATGCTATGCTGCCCCAAGCCAAATGTAGATAGATTTGTGACTTTGCTTACTGGTGAAGAAGGCAGTGCCTTAAATGGTGTGAAGCCCTCAGAGGTTTGTTAGAGATCTTTAGTGAACAGCATTATGAAGGCCAAGGAACCAGTGGCGGCCCGCCCATATGGGCGCACGGGCGCCGCCCCCCCTCCCGCAGTCACAAAAAAAAAAAAAAATTAAAAAAAAAAAAAAAAACGGGCCCTTTAAGAACTTTTATTCGGCTAAAATGTCATTTTGACATTTTAGCCGAAGTTCTGGCGGCCGTCTATAGAGGGCGCTGCAGCGCCACCCCCTCTCGCAAGTAACACACGTTCAATGCTATGCATTGGATGTGTGTTACTGTTGCCAGCTGCCTGGTCTATTCGTATAACCGGACATGGGTCGCCGGTTACCCGAATAGCGACAGCTGGTTGGCTGAGGGGAACTGCCTATCAAAGCCAGTGGCTCTGATAGGCTTTTCCAGTCCCGCCCTCCGGCTCTCGGAAGTCTATGCTCGGAGCGCAGACAATCTGCGGTCCTTGCATTAGACTGACAGCCGTTTCAGCCAATCAGGTTCCCGGATTCTGGTTTTCAGGAACCTGATTGGCTGAAGCTTCTCCAGGGCGGCAGAAGACATTGAGGGAGGACATGGAAGCGTCAGGTAAGTGATTTTTTTACAGGGAAAGGGGCAGCATGGGGCACAGTGGCAGCATGGGGCACAGTGGCAGCATGGGGCACAGTGGCAGCATGGGGCACAGTGGCAGCATGGGGCACAGTGGCAGCATGGGGCACAGAGGCAACAATGAGCACAGGCCGGGCACAGTGGTGACAATTGATGGCACAGTGACTGAATATGATGGCATGGCAGAGAGGTGACAATTGATGGCACAGTGACTGCATTTGATGGCATGGCAGAGAGGTGACAATTGATGGCACAGTGACTGCGTTTGATGGCATGGCACAGTGGTGACAATTGATGGCACAGTGGTGGCGTTTGATGGCATGGCACAGTGGTGACAATTGATTGCACAGTGACTGCATTTGATGGCATGGCACAGTGGTGACAATTGATGGGCACAGTAGCTGCTTTTGATGGCATGGCACATTGGTGACAATTGATGGCACAGTGGTGGCGTTTGATGGCATGGCACAATTAGTGACACAAGTGGTGACAATTGATGGCACAGTGACTGCAAATGATGGCATAGCACATTGGTGACAATTGATGGCACAATGACTGCATATGATGGCATGGCACATTGGTGACAATTGATGGGCACAGTAGCTGCATTTGATGGCATGGCACAGTGGTGACAATTGATGGCACAGTGGCTGCATTTGATGGCATGGCACAGTGGTGACAATTGATGGCACAGTGGCTGCATTTGGTGGCATGGCACAGTGGCTACATTTGGTGGCATGGCACAGTGGCTACATTTGGTGGGCACAGTGAGGCTGCAATATTTTTTTTTTCGTTTGCGCCCCCCCAAAAATTTTGAGCACCAGCCGCCACTGCAAGGAACACACCAGACAGGTCAGGGATAAAGTTGTGGAAAAGTTTAAAGCAGGGTTAGGTTCTAAAAAAATACAGAAATGAATCAAATTATGTACAACCAAAGAGAAGCGAAGAATTATTTCTCCGGGCAAACTACTGTAGAATTCTCTCCATATATTTATATATATAATATATATATATATATATATACACACACACATACACACACACACAACCTAGTGGCCATAATGCATTTATTCCATAAATACTGAGATAAAAAAAATATATATATATTATGCCCACTAGGTGGCGGTGATGATGCAGAACTAAATATATAAGAGAAATTATCAATTTTTATTCTAAATATGTGGATGTTTGTCACATCCGCCCAACAACTGTTTTTTACATAGATTCCTTTAGGCAGGGTTCACACTATTATAAATTGGATGCAGGTTTTCTCCCGATCCAAATTTGCATTTCAGGGGATTGTGACCGGCTCTCAATGGAGGTCTTCTCAGTGCTGACATTTGCTTCCCCAGATTCAGAACCTGGGCTTCCAGGTAAACAATGTGCTTACATTTTGCACAGTAGTATTTGCCCTTGATCAGATGATCAAGCAACGCATACATGCCGCAAGATGTACATCGAGTCGCATCTCCCCACCCGTCGGGCATCGTACCTACTAATTTAATGAGGATTATGGAATTATACCCTGTCCAAATTACATAACAACTAGCTTTCTGACACTAATACGCAAACAATACAATACACAACATACATGTTGATAGGAAGTCTCGACTTCTCTGAGGACCATGTCTCCTGGACGGTTAGGAAGTTGAGTGAACTCCCAACCCCCAGCTAGTATCCGTTGTTGCCAATTTACAAAGCATGGGAAGGAAAGCATTTCCTGACTCCAGGGCAGAGCTGGAAATTCACCATGCCAGGGAGAGACCTGTGTGGCAGAATAGATGCAAAGCACAGTCCAAAGAGTAAACCGTTTGTTTCCCAATGTAAACCCAGAACGCTCACACAGAAGCAAAAAGAGGGGGCTTTTGGAGGGTGCGTCAGAGGGTCACTGTGTGCAATATAATAGAGGCATTATTTACTGGAGGAATGCAAGTTGTGGCTTGGGCTGTGTTTAAGATTAGACACCAGGAATTCCAGGTGGTGTAAGAGCTGGAGGACAGATTTTGGAAAGCTGAATAATCAAAGGTTTGAAGGAACTGATGAAGTTCCATACAGAATATACCAATATATCGTTGTGTACCAACACAATGAAATCTGTTTAGAGATTGTAAGTCTAATAAGGCACAGATGCCCTGATTTAGTTTGGAAACTCTGAACAGGACTGAATAAAAACCTCCAAACATTTCCACTGGAGGAACGGTTACAACCACTCCTTGTGACTGAAGTTAGCATAAGGCTGCCAGTAAAGTTGCTTATTTTTGAGCTCACCCTGGCTGATTGGCGCACAAGGAGCAAGAAAAGTGCAGAAGTATGAATTCTATTTTGAGCCCCTTTGAAATGGCTCATTAGACCCAGAGGTCTAGTCTGTATCTCAGATACTAGGGCAATGGTCAATAGATGTCCCCCCACTCCAAGGAGTAGGGACACTCCTTTGCAAGGAGGGCTTCTGGGCAAACTTGTTTTACTTAGGGGTCCAAGGCTAGCGACAAATAGAAGTACTAGGGTTGTCCCGATACCGATACTAGTAGCGGTATCGGGACCGATGCCGAGTATTTGCGGGAGTACTTGTACTCCCGCAAATACCCCCGATACCAAAATAGAATACTTCATATTGCAGCCATGTCCTGCCCCTCATAGCTGTAGCTATGATATGTCCCCCACGTATGCCCAAGTATGCCGCCGCCGCCGCATACCGCCGTTAACCCCCCTGCATTATAGCGTAGCGTGCATTAAAAGCTTTCGTTTTGAATACTTGAAAATGCCCACGCCGCCATGTATAGACACTCCCCTTCTCGGGGATTCGTCCAATACCGAGCAAGGGGGAGTGGTGACGTTAAGGGCGTGGGACACTCCCCCTTGCTCGGTATTGGATGGATCCCCGAGAAGGGGAGTGTCTATACATGGCGGCGCGGGCATTTACAAGTATTCAAAACGAAAGCTTGTAATGCACGCTACGCTATAATGCAGGGGGATTAACGGCGGTATGCAGCGGCAGCATCATACATGGCTTGCAATATGGGGGACATACATGGCTTGCAATGTGGGGGACACACATGGCTTGCAATGTGGGGGACATACATGGCTTGCAATATGTGGGGGGACATACATGGCTGCAATATGTGGGGGGACATACATGGCTGCAATATGTGGGGGACATACATGGCTGCAATATGTGGGGGACATACATGGCTGCAATATGTGGGGGGACATACATGGCTGCAATATGTGGGGGGACATACATGGCTGCAATATGTGGGGGGACATACATGGCTGCAATATGTGGGGGGGACATACATGGCTGCAATATGTGGGGGGACATACATGGCTGCAATATGTGGGGGGACATACATGGCTGCAATATGTGGGGGGACATACATGGCTGCAATATGTGGGGGGACATACATGGCTGCAATATGTGGGGGACATACATGGCTGCAATATGTGGGGGACATACATGGCTGCAATATGTGGGGGACATACATGGCTGCAATATGTGGGGGACATACATGGCTTGCAATATGTGGGGGACATACATGGCTGCAATATGTGGGGGACATACATGGCTGCAATACGTGGGGGACATACATGGCTGCAATACGTGGGGGACATACATGGCAATACGTGGGGGACATACATGGCTGCAATACGTGGGGGGACATGGCTGCATTTGGGGACACATTTAAAAAAAGTATCGGTATTCGGTAACGGCGACTACTTGAAAAAAAGTATCGGTACTTGTACTCGGTCCTAAAAAAGTGGTATCGGGACAACCCTAAGAAGTACTAAGCCTTGGTTTTGAGGTGAATGCCTGGGAATTGCGAAAAGACCCCCTTGGCTGAGGAGAGGTAGTAGCTGTATAAGTAGGAGACGTGAGCTATTTTCTCTGGGGCAAAAGCACCTTGACCCCAGTGACTTTGTTGAACAATTAAAAAAATTCTCTAAACAGATGTTTGCCATCAAAAGCGCAGGCGGTGCCTCTCAGAAGCAGATTCAGCAGACCAGGCTTTTACCACAAAATCCTGTGTATATGCACTGAGATCAAACATTACTTGGTGAATTACATTCTATATAGAGAATCAAAACAAACAAGGCTGAGGGCATCAGCTGCAATTGTTCTAAGGTTTATGTTCTGTTCTTTTGTCTTGTCCAGTTCGAAATATTCTAGCAAATAGTTATGACTGCAATTACCAGCTGCAGGGCTAGACCTGCAAGTGCAAAGGAGGCCTCACAAAATGTGATGCAGAATACTGGCGTTATGTTCAGGGATGGACTGAGACCAAAATTTGGCCCTGGACTTTATCCAGACCGGCCCACTTTATGTTTGCAAACAAGAACAAAAACAGTATATAAACTATACGCAATTGTGCAAAAAAAACATAAGTAGCATAACATAAGGAGTCCTCACTCATCTCTTTTATTATTTCACTTATTCTCCTCTGTATTTTCCTCATTCTTCTCACATCACTGCATGAAGTGGAGGGCGAGCTGCGCAGACATTACTTTGACAGGCTGTCATTGAAACCGGCCCACTGAGCCATCGGCCCACCGGGAAACTCCCTGTAGTCCCTATGGCCAGTCCATGCCTGGTTATGTTTATGTTTCCAGAAGACAGAAAATGCAATAACCCAGGAGCTGACCACATTCCTGTGGTGGTATCTCAGTAGCAGAAGAACATGCTGTTTGCATATTTCGGCATATATGGCAGGTAGAAGTAATTCAGTCATGAGGCTTGTCATGTCATCATCTTAAGACCAAGTCCAGATGGTGAAAAAGATGCCACATTTAAAACAACTTGTGGAGCTGAAAACGTTAGACACATATAACAGGGAGCAGCACAATAAAGTCCTCATTGTGTTTTAATCACTTCAGGGTATCTCCCAATAGCTAGAAACCCATCAGAAATACAGAGAAACCCTGTCCAACCTCATCCACATTGCTGGACCCATTATGGATGCAGGCTTCGATTGTCACGGTGGGCATACCCACAAAGGGCCTGGACCTGTCTAACACCCTGTGGCAAACTACACACCCTGCATTTCATGCCAAGGTGAGTGCCTAAAGTAGAATCCAGTGGTTAAAACAAACATTATCGTCTGGCCCCCCACAGTGGGGTCTGTGTACTGCCCCCAAGATCTGACTAACACTGAGGGTTATTGATCCAGAAAATGCAAAATAACCCAGAGCAATAAGCAGTCAGAAACAGATTATGCACCTGAAGGTATCTTGCATATAACCAATGGGCTATGAATACAAGCCCTGTGTCCTATACTGTACAAGTAGAATATAAATGTTTAATCTGTGTTTAATTGTTTGGCCAAAATTCAACTTTCCCTGGCTGTCAATTAAACCCACTCCTACATCGTCCTATAGCCTATCTGTGGTAATTAATCCTTATTAGCAATGTAAATTGCATACATTTTTGAAAGATTGCTCATCTCTAAATATGTAAAGAAAATTATATGTAACCAATAAAGGCTTTGATAAACTAAGATATGAAATCCTGATTATGTACTTTCATCTTAGAATATCTTTCAAATCTGATAACAACTGACCCTACCAGGCTTTAATAACCATGTTTATTTAGCTCCCATTTTTGCACACATTTTCACATATTATATACACATATAGATATATATATATATATATATATATATATATATAGTGCTTTAAGTGGGCCGGAACGCGGCGGTACTCAGTACCGCCACTTCCAAAAATGGCCCTGGAGAGTACCAGCACCTCTCCGTGCGCCCAGTACGTTGGTTTCCCGTACCGGGGGGGGGCTCCTGCACCGGGCGAAAAATTGCGGGGGGGCAAAATCCTGGCATCCGCGGAATGCGCCGCCGCCACCGCCTTAGGAAAGCCCGTGGCTTTGGCCTAGCTCTGGAGCTATCGGCCATCTTGGTACACCCGGCGGCGGCGTGCGATGAGTTTTTTTTTCAGCCCTTCCGCCTGGTTGGCTGGTGGAACTGTCTGTCTCCCTTGATGTGGGAGTGGCGGGAAACACCAGCCAACTAGGCAGAAGGGCTAAAAAAAAACAGATAACGGTGCAGGAGATTGGCGGGCGGTGGAGTGGGAGGCGCTGTACCTCTGTGCTGCGCTGATTGACCTGGAAGTTGGAACATGTGTTTACCGCGCGGCGGCAAGTTTCTCCATCTCCAGCAAGGTAAGCAAAACACTCTCCGGACACCCATCCATCTCGGAGCCTTATATTATAACCTGCTGGGACTTGTAGTTCTCCATCTCCTGAGGCTCAGGTGCATGCGATCCACCATCTATGGGACTACAAGTCCCAGCAGTAAGAAAAACTGAACAAAGATGGTGGATCGCATGCACCTGAGCCCCAGGAGACGATGGAGAACTACAAGTCCCAGCAAGTTATAATATAAAGCTCCGAGGTGGATAGATGTCTGGACAGTGACAATTGGTGGCACAGTGGTGACAATTGGAGGTCACAGTGGTGACGATTGATGGCACAGTGGTGACGATTGATGGCATGGTACAGTGACTGCATTTGATGGCATGGCACAGTGGTTGCATTTGTTGGCATGGCACAGTGGTGACAATTGATGGCACAGTGGCTGCATTTGATGGCATGGCACAGTGGTTGCGTTTGGCATGGCACAGTGGTGACAATTGATGGCACAGTGGTTGCGTTTGTTGGCATGGCACAGTGGTGACAATTGATGGCACCGTGGCTGCATTTGATGGCATGGCATAGTGGTTGCGTTTGGCATGGCACAGTGGTGACAATTGATGGCACAGTGGCTGCATTTGATGGCATGGCACAGTGGTTGCGTTTGGCATGGCACAGTGGTGACAATTGATGGCACAGTGGTTGCGTTTGTTGTCATGGCACAGTAGTGACAATTGATGGTACAGTGGCTGCATTTGATGGCATGACACAGTGGCTGCGTTTGATGGCATGGCACAGTGGTGACAATTGATGACACAGTGGCTGCCTAATAGAGTACCGGCACCTCTTTTGGCCCACTTAAAGCACTGTGTGTATATATATATATATATATATACATATATATATATATATATATATATATACATATATATATATATATATATATATATATATATATACACACACACACACACACACATTGTTTGGCAGTAACTGTATATAACACATATATATTAAAAAATGGTTTTCTGGGGTTTACGATATACAGTATATTGCACTAATTCAGTCTATAATGACCACCAAACAAAACATACATCTTTTTACCACGTAGAGCTATTTGTATAAACAAGCAAGTCAAACGCTCTTTATTTCCAAATACATATTGGAATTGGCTCTGCTAGCCATCATTTCATTTTGTTTTAATAATGTCCTTCCTTTTAATTACTGTACTGCTGGCTGCAGACTGAGTATGTTATTTTATTAAAAGAAAAAAAACTGCTAGGAAATTGGCAGCTACAACTAAATATTAACGCTTGGAAAACAAGGTTATTTCTATAATTATTTGTTGTGATGGAAAGTTCTTGCCAGGAAATGTGAATCATGCTCAATTTAAAAAGGTATAGTCCACCGTTTACTGAATAAATAAATGTGCTATTCAAACATTTTTGCACGTAGTCCTGAAGAGCAACGCAACAACAATCAGTGTGTCACATATGCAATGAACAGGCTCCTGCATGGTTTACCCCCACCATACAGAGGTACAGACCTTCTGTTATTGGGCAGGAGGAAGTAAAGTCCTTCTGCCTTGGTGAAAGATGGGAGTTGTAGTTTTTACCATTAATAGGTCCTTGTGAATGAATGACGCAGCTGTACGAGCAAAACCATGCATAGTTGCACTAAATGAAGGAAGAAGCGATTTAGGTGGGGGAGAGGGGTGGTTTGAGGGAAGAGGGTTGGGATATGACATGAAACCTGATATAAAAGGTGGACTATGTTTTTAGGTTGCAGCGCTACATGTGTAGAAAACAGGTTATTTGAAGCCCTGCAGCAAATCCTTAATGAAACCCTAGAGCAGGGGGGGGGGGGCTGGGGTTGGCAACCCATCAATCACAAGCAGGTGACGAGTAGATCATGTCCCTTTCTTACCAACACCTAGACTGCTCCTCCCACATATGTAGAGCAGTGCAGGGAAAGAACAAGCAGAAGGAAGGGGAACTTGGACAGGAGGGTCAAGGGGAATGGCAACAGGGCCAGCTCAAGCAGTAGGCCCTCAGGCAGCCGCATTAGGGCACAGAGGGGGTGGTAAAATCCAATCCCCAGGATCTGAACACAGCCTCTTAACCTCAGAGCCCAGTGCCAGAACAGGTTCCAGCACATGGCTCATGTGACTTGCCTGGCAGGAGTGCGCGGGTGTGGGCAGCAGTGACACCTGCCTCGCAGCTTGTGCCAGCATCTCTCCCCCCTGCTGCTTCACACACAGTGCAGAGCCCCCTCCTCTTTCCCGGCTCTGCTGTTTTTCTATACAGTATACAGAGATAAAAGGAGGAGGGGGGGTGGACACAGCTCTGCATGGCCCACGTGGAGGTCTGTACTGATTGCAATATACATGAGACTTGCAGGGCTGAAGACACAGAGAAGGGAGGCAAATCATCAAAGAAGAATACTTGCAGCAATTGGGTTGGGGGTGAATAATAGGATTCTGTGTTAGGTGGCACTGTGGGAGGAGTAAGGATGTGTGCACTAGCACATTCTCCTATCCCCCCCAATCACTAAAATTATTCTTTGTCGCAAAACATGCCCCCCCCCCCCCCCCATTTTTAAGTTGATGCTGGCTGCTACAGAGGGGACAATTCTGGTGTGGACACCTCACTGGACTGGTTAGTGGTGCCGAATGCCGGCACTTGTTTGGCACTGGGCTTCAGGCCAGTTCACACAGGCACTGTGCATTCCTGTGCGATTCACATGTCTACCAGGTGCTGTACAATTTCAGCTTATTCATTTGAATAGGCTGAAATTGTGCCGGTTTGCACCAAGAGTTGTGCATGCGTTACTTTATATAATGCACAGCAATCAGTACTTCGCATGGCATTTCTGATCATACAATCTGGTGTAGGTAAACATACTGGGCCAGATTCAGAGAGCCGTAACTCCTGTCTAACTGGTGTTAGACTGGAGTAATTTCAAATTACGCGCGTTTTTTAGCTAGTTGGAAACCTCAATAGACGGCTGCGGGCTTCAATTCGACTGGATTACGTGTTCGTACGCCTTCGGATCTACGCTGCAATAAAATTGCGGCCACTGGGTGGACTTCCCGTCGTTTTCCGCGTCAGGGTATGCTAATGAGCTTTTGCCGGCGATCCCAGAAATTACGATCTTCAATTACAATCTCTTACGGCATCTTTAGTCATCTTTTTTTTGCGTAACACTATACCAGGTTTTTGCTGGTCTCATTTTAGACAGCCCATGGTAAGTATGGCCGTCGTTCCCGCGTCAAATTTCTACGTTTTCCGACGTCTTTTATTATTTTTAACGTAAGTCGTCCGGAAATAGGAATGTTCGTAAACGACGCTACTCAAACAACGAATGACGTAACGACGTGATTTCGCCCAATGCACGGCGGGAAATTTCTGAACAGAGCATGCGCAGTTCGATCACCGCGGGGACGCGCTTAATTTAAATGCTTCACGCCCCCTAATCGCGGCGAGAAATAGATTACGCCGCCGTAGCGTACGGGCAAAAATCTACCAGAATTCGATGTAGAGACTGGTAAAATACGGCAGCATAGAGTATTTAGATTACGCAGCGCAAAATTAAGTGTATCTGAATCTGGCCCACTGTGTTTGCGACCAATGTTTGGGAATTCATTAAAGTTGCAACCCACTGCATATCACAACTGTAGTGCATTTTAAACAGGACGTGGGAAAATCATATAGAATGCAGGTTTCTCTGACAACGTTCTGGTGTGAACAGGCCTGTAGTCTTGATGCATAGGATTTTGTTTATATCTCAGAAAGGTCGCACCAAAACCAGGACATTTGGGAAGTTGTATCAGGGGAGAGTGGGTGTGTTAGAAAGGGGGATTTGGGTCATAGGATTTGTTACACAACTGGGGAAAAAACTTGTGCTGGCATAGGGGAGAATTGGGCGAAAGAGGCTTTGTGCTGGTAACGATGGTGGGCGAGTGGATTTTTGCAGAGAGAGGTAATGGGGGCTGGATTTATCCTAGGTGGATTTGAAAAGACATCCTTTACACTGCACCCCATCACAAATCCAGCCGAAATTAAAGGAGGTCCCAGCGTGGCTGTAGACACTGGGGGTGGGGGGGTTGCATTGTGGAGAGAAGGGGGGGGGGTGGCAGGAGGATGGTGGGGGGACTAAAATGCACCTTTGCTTCAGTTTGTGAATGAACTGGGAAAATGTCCTGAGCTCTTCCTGTTCATTTATTCAGTGTAGCTGAGGACCAGTCTCCACAATCTCCCTTTTCTGTGAGACATCAGGCATCTGTTTGAACCACTGATATGTCACCATATGCCTCCAACAGGGCGGTTAAAAAAAAAAAAAACGAATTATATTGCAAAAAAATAATAATAAAAAAATACAAATAAAAAAACGACTGCTGTTAGATTTTGCAAGAATTCTTTAAGTTATATTGTGCTTGTGTCCGCTATAAGGATTTTTTTCGTCATACTTACCTCTAAAATCCTTTTCTTGGAGTACATCATGGGACACAGAGTCAGGCTAGTATTCATTACCTGCTGGGTTATACTCCATCTCCAGATGAATGGACACTGGTAGACCAAAAGTCTTTAGACAAGAAGTGATCCCCTATATAACCCCTTCCATACAGGAAGCACATGAGTTTTGTAGCAAGCACTGAATCCTCAAAAAAGAGGGGAGGGACCTCTGTGTTCCATGATGTACTCCAAGAAAAGGATTTTACATGCAAGTAGGATGAAAAAATCCTATTTTCTTTTTCATACATCATAGGACACAGAGTCAGGCTAATATTCATTACCCACTGGGACGTCCCAGAGCAATAGCCTTGAGGGGAGGGAGACACCCTGTCAAACAATAGCCATCATTTTTTATACGGCAACACACAGAACACTGTGGCCGAAACCCGAATCCTCGGCTGCTCAAACATCCACTTGTTAAATTTTGTGAACATATGCCCTGAAGACCAGGTCTCAGATCTAAACAAATAAACCTTGACTGCCTGGACAACGTCCTAAGAATGTAGTCGTCTCTCTTCCACCGAACGAGGCAGAGAGAAAAAAAAGGCAAAATAATGTCCCGATTTAAATGAAAGGTGACACCACCTTTGGCAAAAAGGATGGAACGGTCGTAACATGGCTCTGTTAAGGTGAAGGATCAAGTATGTTTCCCTGCATGAAATGGCCGCCAACTCCAACACCCTTCTAGCCGAGGTGATAGCCATCAGGAAGGCTAGCTTGCATGACAGCAAGTATTGTGGAATTTCCTTTATAGGTTCAAATAGTTGTTTCTGTAACACAGACATTGCCAAGTTCAAGTCCCAATGACACATAGGTGACCTAATTGGTGGAAGCAAACAAGTTGCCCCCTGCATACATGTTTGGATCAGTGAATGGAAGGCTAAGGGTCTTTGGAAGAAAACTTGACCTCTGATTGTACTCAAAGCCAATTTGATTTCTACAGATGACTGTAGTAAAAAGAATTCTCCCAATCATGTATTTCCGTGGATGCCTTTTTTTGGCTTTACACCAAGCAATATAAGTCTTCCAGACCTCATGCCAGATTTTCCTAGTGACAACTTTTCTAGCCTTTCACCACCATAAAAAAAGTGGGCCCTGTGACCACATTTGGTGTTTAACTGTAAAACGGGTTCACTCCATTGGATAGAGGAACCTGTACATTCACTCCCTGATGCACTAAATGATGTTGTGCCTGAAGCAAAAAATATTTTTTGGAGTTTCCCGGGAAAAGCTGCATCTTAAAAACCTCTGAGGGGAAACCCCTGCAAATCCAGCTTGTAACCGTGGAATATAATTGTGGTGACCCACGCATCCTGAATTATTGTTCTCCAAATGTCCGCAAAGTGCAGCAGCCTTCCCTCCACCCGATAGAGTAGGGGGGGGGGTCTCCTCAAAAGGAGGGTTTGGTGCTGGATTTAGAATAATCTTGGACCCAGGGCTTTTTCTGGTCCTGTCCTTGTGGCTTGCCCCTGGCTCTAGCGCCCTGTTGGCAGGGAACTGCCTTGGCGCTGAGACATTTGAGGAAGCAGTCCCTGAAGCTTTAAACAAGGGACGTCTGGTTCTTTTCTTCAGTGGAAGTAGAAAACTCTTACCTTCGGAAATCCTTTTGGATATCTCTGTCCAAATGTCTATCTTACTTTCAGGCAGATCATCCTCATGGTTGGGCCTATCAAGCAATCTGACCTGATTCTTTACGAACTGGCAGATACCATTTGCTGTAACAGCTGGCTGAATAGCTGAACTGACCAAAGAAAAGAAAGTTTTGAATAATGACCAGAATTTCTTGTCAACAGGGTCCTTCAAGTCCTGTGCATTACCCACCGGCTAAGTTAAGTTCTTGTTTAAGGAAGAGACAGTTGCATCTATGGCTGGCATGCTCCATTTCTTAACGAACCTTTGATCCATGGGATAAAAAAAGGGAAAACCTCTTAGGAGGAACAAAATCCTGTCAGGATATTCCCAATCAGCATACATCGCCTGGTTCCAGCAGAGGGTGTAAAGGGAAAGCCTGTGTGGCCTGAAGAGGCCTCAAGGATCCCAAGAGGACCAGGGGCTCAGTCGCCTCTCGAGTCTTCTTTGCGAGGCTCAGGTACCATTTATCTAAGCATAAAAGCCTGTGTCAAATGGATCCAATTGGTTAATCCCTTGATTCGTTTTTGGAACCGTTTGTGGGAATAGAGACCTGGAGCTCAGAGTCAGAAAGCTCAACACACCATACCATCCACCTTGCAGACACTGGTAAAAAAAATGATGTGCTTCCTGCAGGTAATGAATATTAGCCTAACTCTGTGTCCCATGATGTATGAAAAAGAAAATCATTTTAGTGTTTTTTTTTTTTAAACAGAAATATTGTTTTAACCCGGTCTATAATTGTCATTCTAATGGTTGCTGCTGTAACAGTCTATGGTCTCATTTGCAGTACTTTTGTGATTATGTGTGACTGCTCTAGGACCACCACAAAGCTAAAACGATCAATCATTGACTGCTATACTGACCGATTTCTTTAGCAATACCAACCGGTGAAAGCTACAAATTACAGTCACATGGCTGAAAACAATGGTTGCTACAGATTAGTGAATTGAGTTATAATTATGTAGCAGTCAATGGGTGCACAAATGGAGTTTTCATGAATGGATCATGGTAATCTGTGGTCAGCTGTAAATATTAATTTGTGCAAATGCAAATTCCATCCATATAGTCTGGGCCTTTAGAGGAAATGACATGTCCCTGGTAGCTCTGTGAATAAAGAAGACAGTATGGTATCTACAAATAGCTACTGCAAGAAAATAAATAATATTTGCAGAAATGTGTAGACTACTGGTCATTTGCCCACAGGTCAAGCAGATAAATCTTATGCTATTCGGCTGTTCAAGAGTAAGGGAAACCATCATAACAAAGAGAAGTAAATGCAATGTTATAGTACTTTTTATAATCTGACATCTAACAAGGACTCTGTCATTGTACAAGTGTGTATCAGGCACATGTTGATTATCAGAAGATTTGGTATGGACCCATCTAAGGCTGGGTTCACACTATTGCAAACTGGATGTGGGTTTTCTCTGCATCCAATTCACCTGACACGGGAGTGTGACCAGCTCTCAATGAAGCTGGTTCATACATCTCCGGGGCGGCCACAGAGCGCACAGCAGAAGAGCCCTGTGGGGAGTTGGCTCCGTTTTAGGTCCAAATTGAGCCAAAAATTCAGACCTAATTCAAACCTAAAACTGTGAACTGGACTCACCTTGGCCGCACAGTGCGAATCCAGCCTAACCTGGTAAAGATCTGTCTCTGTATTAGTAACTGATCAAATTTTACTTATTAAATAGGGAGAATTCAGTCACAATACAAATGTAAAAACAAACTTACATGTCAGATTATGTGAACATGCTTTTTTTTGCATGTTATGGTATACTGGTCAGCTTTTTTTGCACATACAGTAGATAGAACTACTGATACACAGATGTTAACTTTTCCATAAAACCAGGCTGTTTCTGATGGCTAAATTGTTGTTGAAGATTTCCAAATATAGGATGCTGTTAGAAACAGACTTCATTTACTTCCGTTCTATAAATCTATATGAAAACCCCTTACAAAATGTTAAAACAGATTTTTTTTTCCCCTGACAATTTTTCTGTACGTTAGACATTTGTTTCTAGTGCTGCATGAAGCTTTTGTGTAAATAAATTACAAGTTTATTTGAGAAAAAAAAACAGGAAACAATAAGTCATTCTTAGATGGTTATGGACTTGAGCCTACATGTGTAGCAGGAGTAATCACACCTGATTTACAAGCACAAATCACTGCAATTATGGGTGTCATGCCAAACAATGGCAAGGTGCACATGATGTCATCTACATCAAGAGATGGCCTTCTGCACAAACAGGTCCACACACCCAAACATGTCAACACAGCCTTGAAATATTCAATTTGTCTTACTTGCTATATAATTGTTCTCTCAGAGATCAGACTGTCAGTCCCTGAGGCCAGGGAAAAGTCTGTTATTCAGAATCTGAAATTCCCTTTGACACATTTTAAAGACCTGTGTGAACCAACAAATATCCTCAAACGCAATGGTGATTTGCCAACATTATAGGTCTGAGCTTTATTGTCTCAGTCCTTGCTTGACATTTATAGTCATGATTCTCATTTGTAGACTTGGACTGGCTGCCATCAAAGCAAGGTGTAAATTCAGTGACATGAATTCGTTTACATGGATCTCAATTGTTTTAACTCCACCTAAGCAAGGAATTATATTAACTTTATTATGTGAATTTAAAGCAACCAGTTGTAGATTTCAGTCATATCCAAGTTACTACACATTACAATACATATTTATGAAACTAAATTATTTACCTTGGTGCAAGGAATAATAATGTATATATGCCTGGTCTGATTTCCATGTTGATAATGTCTAACCATAGATAAGTATTATATGTACCTTGCAGAAGCAATAGTGTTTGGATGAGAAATTGTCACCCTAGCATGACTATCCTCTAATACAGTCTATAATCCATGGGTGTCTGCTGCATTAATATGTGCCCGAAGACATTGCAATCCGCACATGACCCTGTTAAAATCAAGAACACCTTTTTGGGATCACAGAACAATGTCTCTCCTTTAGCTGGGCCCTAGTAAAATGGTAGATTGACATGAAAAGGCATCTTTCTTCTAAGATATATGGGATGTATAAATAGCATCAATCTGTCTACAGCATCATAAAATGTTTATCAATACTGACAACCTTGGCATATAAATCACCAATCCATGTTTGTGTACGTGACTGAAGCATGTAGAGTCAGATGGAGCACTAATATTTGTGTTGGCACTACTGCCAAAGGCAGATTGTACAGACAGGCAGTGAAGCCCACAGAAGCACAAACCAGCCTTCTAAAATTTCTTAGACACAAATGGCGACCTGACAAATGGCAAAATTGCCAGACTGTAGCTGTATTTCCCCCCTGTTTTGAGGTACACGCATTTTCCATACTGTTGCATACTGACGTGTTTTCATTGACTTTTATGGAAATGCATATGCATTAAAATGTACAGTAGAGGAATTTTTCTGTACTTGATTATAAATGGGTAAAACATGGAGGCATGTGCATGTATTGTAGAGAGGTACTGAATGTTTTTTTTTTATTTTGCCTAGACATTTGCTCTTGAAAATGCAAACCAAGCATGTAATAAAAACTTAGATCATTATGATGATGAAACATGTAAAAAATAAGTATAATGCATTGTATAGATACTGGCAGGTTAATTCACCCACTGACATCCTATAATTCTCAGAATACTCTGGTGGTAACCAACCAGCAACTACTTTTGTATGTGAAATACTAAAGGATTGTAATGGGTTACCTTATGTTTGAATTTATTGGAGTTCTTGTTCTCCTTCTTATTCAGGTCAATAAAGTAATGTGTAATCCGTTCCTTGGACTTAGGATCCATATCCCAGGATATCTTGAAGGAGTCGCATGTGATGTTGCTTATCTTGATGTTGTGAGGGACAGGCAGCTCCTCCATCTCTACAATGCCACTGTCTTGAGATTTATTCCCTGCAAAAAAACATGTTATTATTCACGATGTCTAAATGTACCTAGCCAGGAGGCCAAATCACTTATCTTCTTAAATGTACTAAATTATATTTTATTGCACAGTGGAGCTTGACAGGCTGTCAGGAGAGGAATAGCCTAACTACCCAGTGTCATACATAAAATTTACACTTTTACTCTCCAATAGTGGTGGAAGGCCAACTGTTGCCATTTACTTTTCTGTCACGATCACAACGTAAAATTCTTCTCCTGTTATTTGCCACTTAAAGCACCTAAATTACAGTAGCTCTTTTCACTCTCCTATGTTACCTTGTCTTAAAGCTTTTTTGGTCTCTATTCACTTGGTGCAACGCATATTTCTCAAACAGTATTACTTTATTTTACCAAATACCCCTATATTAAATCATACTTCCCCCAAATTCAGTTTAATACAAAAGGAGAATGTGTCAAAAAACAATACAAAATAATAGGAATAATATATATGTGAAATAACAGTAAGTGGTCTTGCTATGCAAGAACACTTAATGAACAAAATAATCTGATTTTGTAACAATCGGAGCTGAACATTTTCTGACTTGGGCAGCATGTGTCATGATTATAGACAGAAAAGATTTTTCTCCACTACCATTTTTAAATGCCATGCAATAACCTAAATGATAGAAAAGCTGTATGGAAGATGAATCTGCAGGCATGGTACTCAGATATTTTCGCCCTTGAACTGCTGCAGAAACTTTGCAAATGGAGCTCTATTATCTTCAATGGGTCTACAGAGAACTTGGCACACTGGTCTGCTTGTTCCCGCTCTGACTATTCTCCTAACAGTGTTGAGGATCCATCTCCTACTGTAATAGTGAGAGTTTCCTGGCACTCTACATAATAACCAGCTGCCTTCATTATATTTGATTGATGACAATACATTTGTTCAACCTTAAAGAGAACCAATCACAACTAAGTTAATGCAATAATCAAAATATTAAGTCTAAGGCTGAATGTACACAGGACCTTTTACAACCTCTCCCGAACGATTAAACTTGACAGATAGTAACCAACGTTTAAAAACGTCTGTTTTGCTGCATTTACATGCCGCGTTTAGAAGCATTTTTTGTTTCAAATAGTCAAAAATTCAAAACACCTGTAAACAAAACGTGGCTAAATGCAAGTTACTGCATTTATAAAAGAATTATACAGAACATAGACAGAGTAAAAAAAACATTGAGTGGACTGGGGAAAGGTTAGAACTGTTGCCATTTTTTTTTAGTTCACTCTGGCTGTGTGTCCAATTAGAGAAATTTTTTCTTCAATTCTTGCCCTCAGAAATTGTACAATCCAAGGACACAGGCCACAATAAAAACATGACAGATGTTCTGACCAATTTCCACCGTACCTAAAACATTCACTTTAATATTTTCAGCTTCTCGTTGCCTTCTCCTCTACAATCTGTGCAAAAAACACTAGACGTTAAAAAAAAAATACGGTTCACATCCGTTTTTCTATCTACATGCTGCATTTAGAAGCATTTTTTGTGGTAGATAAGCCACATGCCAGTAAGACTGGAGGTTCCCTTGTCTATTGTCATTCATAGTCAAGTGATCTTACGAAGAGCATTTCTTGAAGGCATTTTATTGAGGTTGTTTTTCTTGTTTATTCATTATGGTGAGGTGAATTTTTTCAGGTCTTGAGTTATTATGGAAAAAAAAAGTTTTTGTTGCTTAAGTTTTAAAGTAAATAGGGTACTGATTAAAGCAATTTCTGGTTTAAAGGGGAATCAGGCAGGTATGACACATGGATACTAAATGTACGTACACACGATCGGATTTTCCGACAACAATTGTGTGATGGCAGGGTTTTTGTCAGAAAATCCAACCGTTTGTACACTACACACCATCGGACAATTGTTGTCAGAATTTCCGACAACAAATGTGGGATAG